>CM058044.1:50460644-51091470 GCA_030169165.1 Centaurea solstitialis | reverse complement strand
CAAAACAAGTATATATATAGGGATTTCATATATTGAACTTTTAATTTATGCATCTATTGTAGTGTGGTATGATGTCTGTTTGATTCTGTGGAATTTGGCATGGCTAAAGGTTTGGGTATTAATATAATTAATGCTAAAATTTCCAAAAATAAAAAATGGGTAGAGTTGGAATCTGAGTGTAATTTTTTAAAGATGTTTTTTATTTTTTAAATTTAAAGTAAATATTATAGAATCAGTTGGAGTAAAGTTAATATTTATAAGAAGAATCTATATATAGGTTTAACGACTTTGTTATTGTAAAGAATTTATATATATATATATATACACACACGTACAGGTTATGTGAGAAGTGTTATATTTGATGAGAAATATAAGAAGTGGTTTTTAATATTTTGATCACTTTTAATCAAACACACCCTTCCATGAACTGTGGTTTAATTAGGGTTGGGTTCTGTTGAGAATTGTCAAATTTGGTGAGAAGTGGTTATCAACTATTGGACGAGAAAATAAATAATGAGAGGCATTGAAATACACCAAATCAATTCCCTTTTAAGCTGCAATTCATTGGAGGACATTTGATTAAAAGTGATCAATGATTTAAAAGTACTTACACTTTTCGTCAAAAATAGTGTCTCACATGATCTCATACCTATTTAACTAATGCATTTAACATGATAACAGAAGTATATGAAGGGGGGTGTTTGAGATTGCTTATTTAAAGTGTTTATTAACTTATTTTCGTGTGCTTACGGTAATAAAGAGTTTTGAGTGTTTGGATGGGGAAAAAAAAGAAAGAGAGGTGTTTATAGCTTTTTGACAACGGTAATAATGAGTTTTTGATAGGTTTCTTCATTCTTAATTGTAACACCCCAAAAATTAGAGCAAACAAAAACTTTCATTTACGAAAGATGGTAATACAAAAATACGCCAAAGCGTGAGCTCTTCCCAAAAACAGGGGTATAAAGTAATGTATAATTACAATGTTTGTAATCAAGTAAAGCAACATGATAACCAACTAGTCTAATTCCTAACTAGGAAGAAGACTACAAAAGGGTTGTCATCCTATTGTCGTTCTAAAAAACAGGGGTATAAAGCGTGAGCTCTTCCCAAAAACAAAGCGTGAGCTCTTCCCAAAAACAGGGGTATAAAGTAATGTATAATTACAATGTTTGTAATCAAGTAAAGCAACATGATAACCAACTAGTCTAATTCCTAACTAGGAAGAAGACTACAAAAGGGTTGTCATCCTATTGTCGTTCTCGCGGTCTAGAGACCGGTCTCTCCAAGCTCCCCCCAAGCTCACTCTATTCCAAGCACCTACTTGGGAACGGCGTCGCTAGCACCTGAGATACATATCGACACCAAATCAAGTGTTAGGCCAAAGGAGCCTAGTGAGTTGTACCAAACATAATACAATACATATGAAATCATGTTAAACTATACAACATATATATACAAAGGTACATAAACGATCATAGAGAAAGGATACTTATACGGTTTATATTTTATCTTCGGAAACAATGGTAGTGACCCACTTCCACCAACCAATACCCCAACACTCTTTACTTCCAAACACCTCGATGCCATATCAACATGACACCATCAGAGGCCCGCGCACTTCGGAGCAACCCGAAAGCCGGCGACATAGGGGCATACCTATTTTAGTACCTCCCAAGACTGTTTGGTGTGGAAATATTGCGTTGGATCGTCGATTTTATATTCAAGTTTGTTCCCCACATAATAGCCCTATTCAAGGGTTCATTCTCCATAGAGTTTTTCAACCTCTATTCAATATAACAAACCAAAGCTTCATTATTTCATCCTCATATGAATGGCCATAGTTTCACGACCATACTATCATCTCATATAAGTTTAACATGTTAACAACGTGTACAGACACTATACTCAATGAACCAAACTCATTTCAAGCAATACACATCTATCATCATCATTTGACCATATACTATAAATATTCACAAGTCTATCATTTCAAGCATTTCCAACTACAAGATATTCATTTCCACAAGATCAACAATAGCATGTTAAGACCACAATATGATATGTACTCAGTTTTTACAAAAAGGGATTTAGTAACTCACCTTAGGGTTTGCAACCAAAACCCCCAAATCTCAAGATTTAGGTTGAAGATGAGAGAAAGCCTAAAAGTAATTCAAATCAAAACCCTATGTTAGTTCACAACTCTAACACATAGATTAATCCAACCCCAAAGATTTAGACATAGCTTACCTAGTAGGATCTTGAGCAAAACCCTAGAAATGAAGAGCACTCTTCCAACAATGGTGATTTGAAGGTGTGAGGTGAAGAAGATGAAGGTGAAGGAGATCTAGCTACCAAATCTTGCTATCTTAATGTATCAATCCATCATTGTAGTCTTGAAGAGCTTGGAAAATGGGGAGCATAGGAAGAAAAATCGGCTAAAATGGAGTGGGGATGAGAAAGTTATGCCAAAAAGAAGAAAGGAAGATATTTAACCCGGCTTCACCCCCTCCTGACAGCACCTAGCGATCGCTAGGAGAGGACCCTAGCGATCGCTAGCTGTCCTGAAATCTTCCTAGCGGTTGTTAGCTGATAGAGAGCTCCAAGAGAACCAAAATTGCAAGTGCCTAGCGAGCTGTGTGTGTGGTGAAATCTTGTTTTGGTCATAATTTCTTTGTTATAGCTCCGATTTCGATTCCGGAAGAACTGTTAGACTCGTAATTGAATTTCCTAACACACTAGACCACAAGAGGTATGATTTGGTCCACAATACTAATTTCCAAAATTTTATTAAAAGATCAATATTACGAAAGAAAATTACGGGTGTTACATTAATTATTGACTTGTTTGAAACAATTTATCACTTTTTTAGTCATTTTATATGTATAGACAATCCCAAATGTCCATTAAAAACAACTTATCAACCTATTAAGTTTTGCTATCTTCAGAAGCTAATCAAAACATTTTGAGGTGATCCCTGCACAACTCTTTTTAATCATACACAACAATTTAATGTAAATGGACAATATTACCCTATGTTCTTTTTAGTTCACTTTTTATTAACCCTTTCAATTTCCCCATCACAAAAAGATAAAATAAAAGGAGAGAGAAACACAGTTGTACTCCAGTGACCAACACAAGCAAGCTCTCCGGTGAACAACAGGTGATCTCCGGCGAACGACAGCGCATATTAGAGAGAGAGTAAAACAAGCGACCAACATCAGCAGATCTCCGCCAGCTACACATCGGCGGTCGTGACCTCCAATAATGCCAGAGGAGAAGGAGTTGAAGCCTTTGAAGGTGGAGAAATTGCCGCCGTCGACGAGCTCACCGAAAAGGATTTTGACAAAAACCTTGCTGAAAACCCTAACAAAATCCTTTCCGGCGGTGGAGCCGGAGGATTTTGCTCGAACCACGGATACAGATCCAGAAAAAGCCATGGATCCTCTGGTCCGTCTCCGTGATTCATTGTCCTACACCGCCGCCCGCGAAGATTCGACGGAGAGAGTGGCGTTCTACTTCGCCGACACTCCACCGTCGAGCAACGCACCACCGTCGACGTGACCTCGCCGGAGGAGTTCACTCTTACCTACAAATTCGCTCACCTAAACCGTACTCTCACCTACAAAGCTCTCAACTCGACCCGCCGAAAAACTTGCCCAAATCCGCATCGTCGGGATTCCGGCTCTAATCCTTGGAGCTTCACCGGCATCAGAGCTTCTAGCCACCGGAAACATGAAAATAGTAGATGGTGTGAGGGCTTGAAACAAATGTATTAAAATGTAGAAGGGGTTAATTGAAAATGAACTAGAAAGAAGAAAGGGTAAAATTGCCCATTTACATTAAATTGTTGTAGATGGTTAAAAAGTGTTGTGAGGGATCACCTTCCTTTTAGGCTATCCACACCCAACCCAATCAACCCACTCAACCCACTCACTCACTTTTTTAATGCCACATCAGCTGACACATCAGTTTTTTCCCAACCCTCTCCTTACCATCCCATAACCCTCTACAACACACACCCAACCCTCTAACCCTCTCAAACAACACACACACAAACACAGCGGCTTCATCGGCTTCATGCAACCGCCAAGCCCGCCAACCCGCCGGGTACCATGGGGTCGCACCCAACCCACTCGAACCCGCTGGGCCCGACGAGTATAGCCGTTGCTACCCGCTGGTATGGGTGCGTGCAGCCTTAGACCATCCACAATGGAGTGTCAAGGGGCTTTGGTGTACCATTGGTACCGCATCTCAAGTTTAACAAGTCTTGTTATAAACATTAAAGTATTTAAGAGTATCTTTAATGGATGAGTAAAATGTCATTAAAAAAAGTTGTTCTAAATAAAGAATCCCAAAATGGTAATTTTAAAAGCCAATTCCCAAAATATAAAGTCAGTCAAAGTCATTCCACTTTTATACAATTTTTTCTTGAAGTTTTACATAACTTTAGAATAATGCCGACATATTGTCCAACCATTTTGAAATTTAAATCAAATTTTTTGGTGTGAGCGTTAGAAATATCTTGAGTATATTACACATTTGATCCTTATGGTTATATTAAAATTATGGATGGTGTCTCCTAAACAAATAATGTACAGATATTAGTATTGTTGTTTTTAATTTTGTTGTAGATTAGGTACCTCAACCAAACTCTATTTGTTTTAGAGTAGTTATGTCAATGATGCATTTAAGCTATGTGGTTGAACTTAACATACACATAACAATTGGTATGATTGTAGGTAACTTGATGATGGTGTCTCTCCTCCTATCTCTAGTTTTCCTTCCCTACCAAGTCTCACCACCATGTGCAACCCTTTATATCTGGCCATTAATGTCATCCCTTCCAACAACCCAAAAAACAACCCATTTACTTTCTAGATTGTCTATTTGATTCTCTCCAGTCTCCACCATCTCAACAACCCGACACAACGATGGTGATGTTAAGATGGGTTTCGATTTGATGGAGGCAAACAAGGTGGTAAGGTGTGTTAGACCATCCCTAACAACAATGAAATGCAACCCGCATTCCACAAAAATGACAAAACAAATTATTAAAAAAAAGTATTCCATATTGTGCTACTGTGTTAAATCCGGATAATAATCCAATAATGGATCGTGATATTATTTCACATTTTTATTATTTAAGAATTTAACTTTAACAAAAAAAAAACATAACTTTAACAAAAAGTTTATAAGATAAATTAATATATCAAAGTTCATATTTTTAAATTCCATTTAAATAGAGACCAATATTGATGTATTTTTACCATACAAATATTTCTATATATTTCAATACTCTTATTTATGCTTTTTAAATATGTAATTTCATACTTCTATTTGTAACTTGTTTTATTTATTTTCAATATAAGTTTATGTTTTTTAATCAAAATTTGATATTCAAGAATAATAATAAACTATAAAAATCGAAATTGGATTGGATTGCAAACAAACCGTAAAAATTGTAAGATTGAAATTAGGTAGATGAAAGAGACAAAAATCAAATTTTTAATAGAAATTAGACTGAATAGGATTGCTGATAAACATAGTCCAATGAAGGACAACAACGATGGTAACGCTCCTAAAAAATGTTTTCCCGTTTGATAGAGGGGAGACGGACAATGAAGTCCGTCTCTAGTCTCTACATATGCTTTAACTTTTAATTAAAAACCATGAAAAGAACAGTAATAAAACAAACACGTTCACATAGTAGGACCAGATCTAAATATGCAACAAACCACAGGGACCATTAGTGTAATATACTAAAAATATCTCGTATAGTATACTATCTCTACACCGATCTATACGCTATACATTACGGTTTCTTCCATATATAAAACAGCCGTACACAGAGACTGCAGACATACACACCTTCTGTTTGAATTCACATCCAAAACCCTAATCTCTCTCCATCTCTCTCATCACTCTCTCTCTCTACCTACCTACCGAAAATGCGTGAGATCCTTCACATCCAGGGCGGCCAATGCGGTAACCAGATCGGAGCCAAGTTCTGGGAGGTCGTCTGCGCCGAGCACGGCATCGATGTCACCGGAAAGTACACCGGAGACTCTGAGCTCCAGCTCGAGAGGATCAACGTTTACTACAACGAGGCCAGCGGCGGAAGGTTCGTTCCACGCGCCGTGCTCATGGATCTGGAGCCAGGAACCATGGACAGTCTCAGATCTGGTGCCTATGGCCAGATCTTCAGGCCGGATAACTTTGTTTTTGGTCAGAGTGGTGCTGGTAACAATTGGGCGAAAGGACACTATACCGAAGGCGCTGAGTTGATTGATTCGGTTCTAGATGTTGTTAGGAAGGAGGCCGAGAACTGCGATTGCTTGCAAGGTATATACATACATATAGTTATATCGTATATTCGTGTTAACATTTGGTTTATTGATATGTATGATATTAGAAATGGCAGATCCATAAGTTATGTATATGTAGGGTTACGAATATAGTTGGTGATTTTGTGTTTTTGAAATCGATTTGTGTTATTTTTGGCTCAATTTGTCGTTTTTTTGTGCTTAAGTTGATAGATCTAGTATTATCCAAATTATCTGACGTTGTGTTCTATATACACCTTGCGAAACTGTTGGATCTCTTGTTTGTTTGATCCAAATGTGTAGATCTGTTATTTTCTATTTGTTGTACAGTAAACGAAGATGAGGATGAACACTGTTTAAATCGTATTTGTGATATAATCTGGTCATGAAAATTTGTATTAGCACATAGATCGATAGTTTTGATACATGAAAAAAGGAAATCTTGTTTAATTTTTTTGAAAATTGAATGAAAATGTACCAAATTTTCCATCGATATATACTTGGATGATTATTATCTATTGGTATTGAGTATTGAGTATGAAACTTATATCGTCCTATTTCACAATTTTTATAGAATTTAGTGTACTCATGAATTTGTGTCTGTACTTGGTGTTGGCTACTATTGTTGGTGGTGAAGGGTTGGTTTTAGATTCAGTATTAATAGTCTTTGTGGTGTGCAGGTTTTCAGGTGTGTCATTCTCTAGGAGGTGGGACTGGATCTGGGATGGGAACACTTTTGATCTCAAAGATCAGGGAGGAATATCCAGACAGAATGATGATGACCTTCTCTGTGTTTCCCTCTCCTAAGGTTTCAGATACCGTTGTGGAACCTTACAACGCCACATTATCTGTCCACCAGCTTGTGGAAAATGCCGATGAATGTATGGTTCTTGACAACGAAGCGTTGTATGATATTTGCTTTAGGACACTCAAGCTGACAACTCCAAGCTGTAAGTTTTCTAAATTATATTCTTATCGTATCATGTGACCATGTCTTTCTTTGCACCTTATTTACATATTCTGAGCTTGTTGGTTTTTTCATATGTGGTTTTTGCCCCAATGAAATTTTTTGGACTTTAAAATCAAATGCAATCTAAATTCAAATCATTTATTAGATGTTATGATTTATGTTGTATATATAATCATATGGTTAGGTGCAACTGTCGGTTTAATTGGGCTGGCTATCATTGTAAATATGCAAGTGTGGTTATTCAACCACCCATGTTGATATAGGCAAAGAATTGTGTGAGAATTGAGTTAACCGTTGATCTCTTTTAACCTCATGCTCTTCTGTGATTTTTCGCTTAGAAGAGAATTGATTCGGTGCATCTTATCTCGGTGCATCTCATCCAATGTGCATCCATCAGTTGATAACTACTTTTTAGGCTTCTTACTTCTCAGGCTTCTTGTGCATCCAACTATATATATGTATGCTTTTGAAATTGCTGGAGAAAGTATAGCTAACAAAAGCTTTTCTGTTTTTTGGCAGTTGGTGATCTTAACCATCTCATTTCTGCAACCATGTCTGGAGTTACATGCTGCCTGAGGTTTCCAGGACAGCTCAACTCCGATTTAAGGAAACTTGCCGTAAATCTCATCCCATTCCCACGTCTCCACTTCTTCATGGTTGGTTTTGCTCCTCTCACCTCACGTGGGTCCCAACAATACCGTGCCCTCACCGTTCCCGAGCTCACTCAGCAAATGTGGGACGCCAAGAACATGATGTGCGCCGCCGACCCCCGACACGGGCGTTACTTGACCGCATCCGCCATCTACCGTGGAAAGATGAGCACCAAGGAAGTCGATGAACAAATGCTAAACGTGCAAAACAAGAACTCATCTTACTTTGTTGAGTGGATCCCCAACAACGTGAAATCAACCGTGTGTGATATCCCACCAACTGGTCTAAAGATGGCGTCCACTTTCATCGGTAACTCGACATCCATCCAAGAAATGTTCAGGCGTGTTAGCGAGCAGTTCACAGCTATGTTTAGGAGGAAGGCTTTCTTGCATTGGTACACTGGTGAAGGGATGGACGAGATGGAATTCACGGAGGCTGAGAGCAACATGAACGATTTGGTGTCGGAATATCAACAGTATCAAGATGCGACTGCTGACGAGGAGGGAGAGTACGAGGAGGAAGAAGAGGAGGGAGAGTATGAAGGTTGAGGATGATGCTTTCTTCGATGGGAACTTGTGAGGACTCTGTTATATGCTTATTTTAGTTGTCGGTGTGAGTGCTTATCCGTGGTTGTAATCTTCTCGACTACCATTCTATCGAATACACTTGGGAGGCGAAAACCGGGTAGTTTGTGAAAATTTTACAAGAAAGCAATGTTTTTTGCTAAAAAGTATGGGTGTAATTGTGTCTGGATTATAACTAGTACTGTTTTTTTTTAATCTTGTGCCAATGCCTGTTTCTGGGTGAATTTTGTTTACTTAAAATTCTCTTTTGGATTCAAGTGTTATCGCTGTTGGTAGATTTTTTTGGATCTGTTCTCAAATGGATTCGAATTGATCTTGGCTTATTAATTTGTTATTCCAATTCCATAAAAATCATTGAATTGCACAAACCTAATAGCTAGTGACTCGGTAAACATTTACCGCCAGCTCTCCTAGCTGTAGCACTAGTTGAATAATATGCTTGAGTAGTTGAGTTCTGCAAAGACATCGCATATTGCAGGAAACAAAATCACAGCAACAGGTACCAAAAGTATTTTCAAAATAAAAAAGAGCAACTTACAAATTCAATCCTTTTTGTGCACAAAGCCAGTAATAAAAGTGATCTCATATATTTACAACCATATATAAAATCAAAATCAAAAAGTTTCAGCTTGTTTTAGTTTTGGCCTCCAACATGGAGCCATCTTTAAGCATTTCGCGAGCATCGTTCTCCATTCCTAGGCTAAACAGAGCAGCCGCTTGGAGATAAAGTGCGGTTGGCCAATCCGGAGATGCCACCTGGGCTTGCATCGCATCTCCCAGAGCTTCTTGTGCTTTGTTGTTCATCAAGTAGCACAAACATCGCCTTGCATACACCGTTGGTGATACCATGCTCCATTCTCCATGAACTGAACCAAGAACCAGGTTTTAGATAACATTTTATGCCACAAAAAGTTGGCAAAACATATTAATGTATGTGGAACCCCCACTTTATTACTCTCCAAAAGAGCTTTTGAGAAGAAATGGTCAAAGTCTAGCCTGATGTAAAACTCTTAACACTCCCCCTCCATTGGAGGCTACGAGCGCACAAATTATCCATGTGAGGTCGAAATATGACTAAAACATAAGCGATCAATAACGGGCGACTTTTACTAATATTTCATGGGAAGGAAGGTGTAACATAGTTGATCTCAGGTCAAGTAACGAGTACTTACGGTCGTGTAGACTCGATGGCAGCATCAAAGTCCTTGGCTTGGAAAGCAGCGTCCCCACGTTTCCTGCCATTCAAAGCATCCTGTAACGGACTTGTCCACACTTGGAATGAGAGCTGCAACAAAATTAAAAATAAAAATGCGGTTTGCTAAAGATTATTTAAGTTCAACAATGATGGTTGATGAACACAATCAACTCCAAGTTAAGCTAACAATATAATCGATATTCGATAAAGTGAGTAAAGCGCCACGAAAAGTATCAATGATAACACAACAACTACGATTACCCAATTGGTTGGATAACTCTCCAAAAAAAAAAAAAAAAAAACTTACGATAAAATAAATGAGTTAAACATGACCATCTTTATTTATATATTGCATGTGAGAGAGAAAGAGACCTCATTTGGAACCCCTTCATCGTCCTTGTATCCGACCTTTTCCAGCATCTCGTGTATGGTAGTTAGATCCATTCTCGAGCAAGCTTCCCCAAACGCTGACAATAAGTTCGTTTCTGTTGCATTTTCCATTGGGGGTTGAGGAGTGATTTCCATCAACACAAGGGATGGCACCTGTTTTATTTCAACTAAATCAGAATATTAACAACTTCTATGTAGAGAAACTCCATGTCCCTCCCTATCTTATACCAATCAACTCTTGACACATCATTACTTTATTTTTATTTATCGTTTTATTCCATCTCTTCCATAAAGTAATGACGTGTCAGGAGTTGAATGGTGGACAAAGATGGGACATGGAGTTTCGAGGGGAAATTGAGTCAAATAGCCAATCTCACCACCCCAATTCACTTTATGACCACCTTTTTAACCCATTTCCCTGATTATCCGGAAATCATGCAAGTGGAACTATGCAACTTGCATCGCCCATTTTTCTATTAAAATAATAAGAAAAAAATGGGAATTATGCAAGTTGCATAAGTGCTACTTGCATAATGCCCATGTGGCCAGGTCTGCGCAAAAAACTTAACTTGCATAGCCCACTTTCTATAAAATAATAGAAAATGGCATTATGCAAAAAAGTTTAACTTGCATAGCCCACTTTTTCTATTAAAATAATAAGAAAAATGGGCATTATGCAAGTTGCGTAAGTGCTACTTGTGTAATACCCATGTGGACATCTATGCCTGGCAATAAACTTTAACTAGTGTAATACACATGGCCTGCCACATGGGCATTGCACAAGGAGCTATTATGCGACTTGCCTAATAGGTCCTTATGTAATGCCAAATTTTCCTTATTATTTTAATGGAAAGCGGATTACTTGCGTAATTTCCAGCTAAATAGCTCATCGGGTTGAAAAGGTGGTTATAAAATGAATAAGGGTCAAGAATGGCTATTTCAGTCAATTTCCCAGTTTGGAGAAGTTGTGTAAAAATGTAAAATACTAATCATGTATTTTAGTTAATTAGCAGGAAGTGGACATACCTCTACTTGTTTCTGAAGAGCAGTGAGGGAGGTCACAACAGATTTTGCATTCGGCCTTTCACGAGGCTCGTATTGCAAACAACGTGAAGCTATCTTTACCAACTCGCTTCCATCATCATCCGAGAAATGACCCTCTAAACACGAATCCATTAGCATCTGGAAGTTTTTCTCACGTATCAAGTCCAGTGCCTGCAAACACGAAAAAGAAACATAAACTTTTATTATATATGATCCGTGTTCAGTCCATCATGATGCAAACACAATTTTCTTTTTGCAAATCATGTTAATTTCACTAGAGATCACAGGAACGGAGTTCTTTCTGTGCGGTTGGGCCTTCTTTGTAACTGATAAATGAGAAGTTAACAACTTACATGGCTCGGGGGAATGTGTTTTCCGCTAAGAAGATCAAGCAGGATGGTGCCAAAGCTGTAAATTGTACTTTCTGCTATTATTCTACCTGCCATGGTAATATATGATCATTGAAATCAACTGTTATACAAGTAATATTGTAATAGAAAAGACGAAAAATTCATAGTTTCTAAGTGAATATGTGGAAGCTCGTCAGATTACTCTCCAAAAGAGCCATTGAGAACAAAAGAGAGGTATCTCCAACACAAAAGCGGACCCAAACTTTTTTTTTTCAAATGGTGGCACCATTGACTATGAAAAACAGATATAAAACTATTTTTTCACAAAATCATATTATTGGTCCTGGTGGTTGGTTTCCTTTCTTGCTTTTTCAAATGTAAGGTCTCGAGTCCTTAAAATGGTATACCTTTGCTCTGATACCATATAAGATAAGCAACTGTTTGTTTTACCTGTCTTCATATATTCTGGAGGGGTGAAAGCTAAGTTGGTACTATAGCTTTTTCCATCTCGGCTGTTCTTCATTAAGCCGAAGCATGAGAGTCTTGGATTGCAATCCTGCCATATGACATTCCAACTCCAATTAAGATATAAGGAAAAGAACGAAAGAATAGCAACTGAAAGTAACGTTTTTATAGAAACTACCTGATCAAACAATACCCTATAAGCATTAAGATCGTGGTACAATGATCGCCCTTTGCTGCTGCAATACTCTAACGCTTGTGCCAAATACAATGCTACCCGTAAACGCATCGCCCATTTCAGTGGTTGGCTTTCCCCTAAATTGTGGATTTATGTATAAATATGGATGAATGAAAAAGGGGAAGAAATACATGAAAGAAGATAATAGACTTGCAATGAAATAGATGCTTGGATAAGGTGTCATTGGACATGAACTCTGCCACCAGCAATCTCTCATCTCCTTCAAAGCAGCATCCCAACAAATTTGCCAATCTTTGGCTCCTAAGTTGCCCAACTGCTTTTGCTTCATCCTACAAAATACATCATAACTATTCCACATCATGCATCAAAGATCACATTCAACATATACATACTTACATGAGTTACATGCCTAACACAAGCCATGGACTTGAGGTACCAATGTGAGACATATGGAACAACCCAATTATGCATGTTTTAGATCTTAGTCCAATTTATAATGTTTTAGCTCAATTATAATCTTTTTGTTACAAGACTATCTCCTCTAGTCTATAGTCTTGGCACATTGTAACGCTGCTTTAAAAAGATGAAAAGCCTTGGCAACACGATAGCATTAGCTATACCAAAAGACTCGTAAAAAATTAAGGGACTGGCGGAATGTTTGAGGAATTTGAATTTTAGTGGATGTTTGCGAATGCTTTGAGTGGAATTTGAATTCCATTGATCCTTAATAGAATATATTCTATATTAAAAAAAAACAAATTATAATAATTAAACTCCTAATAAATTGATCATCAAAACAAGTGTTTTTTTATATATATTTAGAATATCATTACAAAACAAATCCTATGAAATCTAGTGAAATACCAACAACTCTATGAAATTAATCTAAATCCAATGTTTGTGTGATTTCAATGATTTCAATTCCGGACTTTTCTTTAAACCAAACACAGGATTGGAATAGAATCCGATTCCAAATCCCGCAATCCAAAAGGGTAAAAGAGTTTTGCAACTCCAACCCGAATCAACCTAAAACTCTTAATATCAAAACTATTAATGAAAAGATATCAAGATAACATACAAGGAACTGCCGAGTATCGGGCCAAGCCGACTTGTTAAACCGCTTAACCGCGATCAAACGGTCACCATCGGCTAGCTTCCCTTTATAGACAACATTGGGGGCCTTCTCACCATGCTCAGACACAACATTCTCAACCGAAAAGCCACCGGTTGCAGCTCTAAGCTCATCTAATTTGAACTCCCTAAAACAGGGCCACTTTATATCATTCTCTGAAACATTTCATCGAACACATTACACGCATAAACAAATATACAGCAAAAGATCATCAAACTCAAACACAAACACATTCATTATTGATTAAAACTTTATAACATACCAAGATCAGAGGAACAAGGAGCCTTGTTGGATTTAAAACGACGCCACCCACATAAAGTAAATGAAGGACAACAACAAGAACAAGAACAAGAAGCTCCCATGGTGTTTGTTTGAAGAAAAAGACACAAAATTTAACTTTGAGGAGTGGGTTTCTGAAGCAAATGCTTAAAGGTATGATCACTTTTTGTTTCTGAAAGTATGAAGGTTTTGAAGAATGAAAAGGGGTTTTGTTATTTGCATAAAGATGAATGATTATGTTAGAAAAAGGAATGATGGATGATGGGAAAAAACAGCAGTGTGACATTTATGTCCTTTCTTCTTTCTCATATTTTCTCGTACAAATTGTGCAACCTTGTTCCTTTTGCTTCTTCCCGTTTAAGACCAACTACCACTTGAAAAATAAATAACATACTCTAATATCAAAGTATATTTAGCTCACTGTTAAAGTAACATCATGGTCTGGATCACTGGATGGTACTCTGACTATCCAGGTTTGAACCGACCGTTTTTAAAAACCCGGTTTCTATAACCGATTTTTAATCTTCAATGAAACCGGTTTTTTCCGGGTAAAACCGAAACCGGTTATTTAAAACCAGTTAGAACTGAAACCGAACCGGTTTTTGATATTTTAGGGACACAAAACCAGGCAAGAACCTTACCCGATTCTCAAAAGAACCTGGTTTTTTAGCCATAAGAACCGAACCGGTTCTAGAACGACCCGAACTGGGTAGGAACCGACTTTTTTGCATCTCTACTCATAATGATACCTTTAACTGGGCTCAAAATGGTTGTTGAGCAATGTACCACATCGGATACAAAGTGAACTTGTAATGTGCTTATAAGGGTCCTGGGCTACTCCACTCATAGCCAATTGGTTTTGAGTTGGAACCCCACAAATTTACAATGGTGGGCTGGATCATGTACTTGGATTCCGAATATCCTGGGAACTTGTGTGTGTTTGCTTGCCGTTCAAAGAAACATAATCGAATTCACTATTTATTCGGTAATTTATATATGATTGTCTGCTATTACTTAAAAAGTAAAAAAAATATTTTGAACTCAATCAAAAAACTCTTGAAAATCGACTAAAAAAAGAAAAACAATCCATAGAAATCAATTAAAAAGCTTTAAAAATCTCTCGAATCGATGGAATTAGACTAAAAGCACATTGAACCACCTTCCAACCTTTTTAATATACCTAAAAGGTCCCCTCTTGACAAAATTTATGGATTCACCAGTGCTTTCTCATCTATTAAAAAATATTTCAAAAACAAAAATCTTCTTGAGCTATATAGGTTGGTTAATATACATATAATTTTATTCATACACGACTTAATGGAAAATCAATCAAACAATGTTTAAATCTTTTTAATACGGACATTGAATTCTACATCAAATTTAATGTAACATTATTTTTTTAGCAACCCTATTCATTTACACTAATTTGAGAAGTGTAACATTAGGAAGTGTAACACTATTCGTTTACATTAACTTGAGAAGGCAAAAAAAACTTACAATCTTGTGTTTTTATAAATCCAAGGGAAAAAGAAAAAAAAACATGTTTGATAATCATTGGATAGAGTTTGCAGACGGGTGTGGATATTGCCACGGAGAGATTTAGTAGTTCCACGGCAATTTTTTCAAATTGACACTTTTACCCTTTTTATTTCAAGACTAAATTAAAGAATTGATTTGGAGAGAGAAAATATAACTTTCCTTCCATCGACAATTTCCCTTTCCACTCTTTTGTTTTTATTTTCCATACCTTTTGATACAAAAAAAATTTCCCCAGGAAATAATGTCACTCCCAAACTTTTTATTTCCACTCCTTTTAAAATAATTTTTTATTCCCACTTCTTTGAAACAATAGGGCCCACAAAAACAAACAAACCAAACTCACACTAATGAAAAAAAAAAAAAACATCAGGAATATAAGTATATAACACAACAAAAGCATGCCACACTCAATAAACCTCATACGAGCTAGAGAAGAAAAATGATATAATGCCAACCAAACCCAACAAACAAACAAAATCAACCAAACACTCACTTGTAAAAAAGAGACGTTAACCCAAAAAAAAGTATTTTGAATAGCGTATCATCGCTTGAAAAACAAATTCAAACAAACACAACGAAATATTTTAAATAACAATAATGTTAAAAAAAGGTAGAACTCACCCTACTCAAATAGCATATCATCGCTTGAAAAAGGTGGATACGCATTTAGATCAAGTAAGTTGTTTTCAACCACTTCATTGTTCGTTTGGGAGACTTGTGTAGCACTTGAAGGATTGTGTGTTTGTGATGATTCCACATGCTCAAATCTTGAAGGATCTCGTGTTGTAGAACTCACTCCTCTTTTCTTTTTTGATTTTGGAGGTCTGCTCAAAGAATGTATCAGATTCATCCAATAGTTTATTAATCATAGAAGTTGCAAATTCTTTCTTACTTAGTGGCCACATTTGGTATCTTGAAGACAACTCACTAAGCAACTCATCAAATTTGTTGGCGCTATCATTGTGCGAATCATCTTCTATGTTAAGGCTTAATGTATCAATCCTCCAATGTGGATGAATGAGATCCAACGAAAGTGTGATTCCTTGTAAATGTTTAATCTTGTGAGCACAAGGAATACCCATGGTTGCCGTAAAATGACCAGTGCAAGGAGACAATGTACCTGAAAAAACCGAATAGTTATTAAAATTAATGTAAATCTATAATCAATGTACCTAAAAAAACCAAATAGTTATTAAATATTACCTTTTTCTATTTTTTCATATTGCATATGTATCTCCTTTAATGCAAAATGAGATACATGATACAAAAGCTCTCTAAAGGTAGGCATGTTACACTTATGAAGAACTTGAATTCTCTCACTTGCAAGTTTCACTTTAATCTCGTTGAATTCATGTTTGATCGCAAGACAAATCTTTTCTTTAACTTCTTGAAAGCCACCCGTAGATACTTGTAGATACAATTTGAGTTTGGCATGAGCACCTTCAGCCCTTGAAGACGAACGATTACCAAAATGCAAGTAACTTTCCGTCCAAGCACTAACAAACTTTTCTTTCCAAGGCAGCCATGTCTTCTTTATGTACTCAATTGCAACTTTCTTCGTGTGATAGAACAACTCAAATTCATCCCAGTTAGTCTCAAAAAGAGTAGTTGTTGTTGAATATGCTACATTTTTCCAACTTGACATAAATATATTAAACTCTTCTTCATGTGCAAAATGCTTCTTGCAATTGGCCAACACATTCTTTTCAATATGCCAAATACACAAAAGGTTTGTCGTGTTCGGAAACACCACCTTTATAGCATTCATTAACGCTAACTCTCTATCAGACATAATCACAGACGGTTCACGATTTTCAAGAGTCTTTTTAAAAGCACTTAATGCCCAAATATAACTATCTTCATCCTCTCTCTCCAAAAAAAACAAACCCGGCATAAAAGGAGCTATTAAAACATGAAACCCCAATTATATCAAGGAGAGGCATATTATATTTGTTGGTTTTGTATGTGCAATCCATCACAAAGATATTTGAAAAGGCTTTGGCGAGTTTAATTGACAAAGGGTGTGCAAAGAACAAATGTGTTATATGCCCTTTTGGATTATGTAAAATATCATAAATAAAACCCTCCTTTTCGAACTCTTCAAATAAGGCACTAACCATTGACCGATTTCTTAAGTTTTCCTTGCGAATTTTTGCCTTGAGGTTGTATATATTTCGCGAGATTGCTGGAAGGTCTTGGTTTCTCTGACGCAAAGAAGAAAGGATTTGTCTTGGGGGTATGCCGGAAAGTGTCATGTTTTTAACACTTTGTATGTCATCTGATGATAATCGACGAAATGATGAATGCCCAGAGATATCCATAGACGGCTCATGGTTGTGAGTCAAATTTTGTGCTTTAAGTACCCAAGCACCATCATTTTCCTTTTTACCTAAAATCCGAAAGGGGCATTCGATCAAACGAGATCCAGTGTTCCTCTTCCTTTTATCTCCAATACCCAATCTATCTCGATAGGAACCGCCTCGATCGCATTGCAAAGTGACATATTTGTCTTTCCTTGAATCTCGAATAGATACCCCATATCCTTTAGTATAATAAAAATCTCGTACACTTTTTAGCAATTCATCGTATGATTCAAATTTGGAGTTAGCTAGATAAAGTTCTTCATTTTGCACCACTTCACTTGATGAATCTATTATACCAATCTGTTGAACCAAGTTAAAAGAAACCTCGAATCACAAGTTATATAAAGTAATTTAAAAAAAAACTAATAGCAAAGTACCATGACACTAACAATATACTCATATTAAAACCCACATCCAACAACAAATACTCAGATTGCGGAAGTGAAAATTTTGATTCTTACCGTTTGATGGTTTGGAGCAACGTTTGTGGAAGAAGCAGGAATAGAGAAACTCGGTTCAGTGGCCATTAAGGAAACGGTGATTTCGGCAACTATGAATCAGAACCAACAACCACAACGGCGATTTAGGCGACCACAGCGGCGACTCCTACGACCACAATGGTGATCACGACAACCACTTCGACGACAATAACGGTGATTATTCAGTTACGGTGTGGAATTTTCTCTTTGTAAAATTTGTAAGGCAACAATAGGATGTGGATGGAAGGAGACGACTATTCAGTTTCATGGATATGGAAGGTGGCTAATATTTTCTCTTTCCAAATTAATCATTTAATTTAGTTTCATGAATATAAGTTGGCTAATATTTTCTTTCTCTAAATAAATTCTTTAATTTAGTCTTAAAATAAAAAGGGTAAAAGTGTCAATTTGAAAAAGTTGCCGTGGAACTACTAAATTTGTCCGTGGCAATATCCACACCCTTTGCAGACCGAATCATTAAGTAATATTTTTGGACATCTATTTTAGATAAAGTTTATGTTGATAATTAATCATCTTAAATTACTATTTACATCAAGGTTCATTAAGGTAACTAATTCTTTCTAAAAACAATATATTTGAGCACACATTCTACTACTAGTAATCATTGAATCTACCACATTTTCGTTAATGTATAAAGGGCAAAAAGAATTAATCTTTTAAATGTGTTTTATAAATGATTCAAGATATCATATTTGATTAGTTAGATGATAATATCATGCTGTGATTTTTCTTATTGTTTATAATCCTTTTGACAATACTATTGAAAACAAACTCAACTTTAAATCTTACTACTAAATTATAACCAAAATCTTATCGCAAATTGATATTTTGATGAAAACAATCATTAAACTCCAAAAAGTAGATGAATTATTTGGGTATATTATATCATCTCTCCTACTTTTGAAGGATTGATAAGTGATATTTTATATGCACTTTTATGTCAAATTTACCTAACAATCAATGTTAGTTTAATGCTTAAAATACCGCTTTGTTGATAATGTCGTTTTATTATGGTTCGGAACTCTTTCAGAAGAAAAAGAGCAAAAAGAAACAATTCTGACAGCTTTGCGCGGCTGTGGCGTTTCGGCCATATCTCACTCGTCCGACCTCCGATTGACGCGATTCAAGATGTTCCGGAAAGCTAACAGACGGGACTACAACTTTGTAGTTTTGAGTTCGGGCTGAAAAGGGACACGCGCGACCTATTCCCGCGGGTTAAGGTCGCGGGAATGAAAATAATTCAGCTTCTAGAAGAAATGATGACAGTGACGTAAATTTGCAGAAGATAAACCAAGTGGGATTGCAAGTGATGAAGTTCTTATCTGTTTGAAGGCTATAAATATGGGGCTGATTTCAATCTTTGAAAGAGAGCCACTTATATAGATAATATGTATATATATATATATATGCTTTTCTTATTTGTTAGTTATTATTTCATATAAGTAAATTTCTGGCGAGTCGTTTTTCGGCGAGTTCGAATTTCTTAAGTTTCATCTTCGTAAGTATGTTAATGCTTTCAATTTATATAATAAGTGGCTAGTTTCCTTATTTCTAGTGATGAGTAATTAAGTAATTTCGGTTTGGATATATATTTAAACTCAACATTAATATCGTTTATTTACGTTCAACCATGGCAATCTTCATAAACCGTGTTTTTCATCTTTTGTTAAAATCTTGATCTGATCAGTCTTTTTATTTAACTTTAGTATGAATCGCTAGATTAGACTTTGAATACGTAATCGTTCTTAGTTTAATCTCAGTAGCAAATATTACTTCAATTTACAGGATAGGTGCTTTGAACGTAATATAGGATTACATGGTCTAATCTAAACAGTTGGCGTCCAATTGCTGGTTAGATATGGTTTTGGTTTTTAATGCGATTAATTATTGATTTTATGTTCTTGACTAAAATCAATATATTGATTAGGGATTTTTCGTCGAGCGTTCTCGCGATAATCAAAACTTTCGGAAACAAGTGAGATATCGAAGCGTTTCATGTCTCTTTCCATTTTGAATTCTATAAATGATATTAATCGAGTTAACAATATATTATCCAAACATTGAAACTACCGAACATTCATCACTAGAATTGTTATCATCTTGTTTAAACGTCTTTTCCTTACATGTTCAAATTAGTTGTAATCACCAATGAACCCCCCCCCCCCTTTTATTTAAAGCGTAAACATTGACTACGATCACATCCAGTCCCTGTGGAATCGACCCTACTTACCACTGTTGCAATTTATTTTGTAATTCGAGGTAATAGGAAAAACAACTATTATTATTTTTGACGGATTCGACACCCGATCAAGGATATATATTTGTTTTTTATTTGCTTTACACATACATGTATACATACACGCATACATACATATAGGGTAAGGTCGTGTGAGAATATATGGGTTAATGTGAGAATTGGGTTTGAATCTTGATCACTTTTAATCTCAAGCCTATCCATAAATTGCTTTTGATACGGGGATTGAATCAGTATGTCATGGTGCATTTCATTTCAGTGCATCTCGTTCTAATGTGCATTCAACAATGGGTAACCACTTCTCACGTTAACTCTACTTCTCACTGGAGCCCAACCCTATATATATATATATATATATATATATATATATATAGGGGGCTTTTATTATGCACCCCTTCAAAATGTTGCACACCTTGCACCCCACATCTTTACCATTCATCATCAAATCTATGGCTAGGATTCAACATCAATATTACATTAATTTTTGATTAATTTAAATACTAAAAATAAATGGATAACTCAACAAGAAGGGTAAAATAGGAAGATACACACATTAGTTTGAATTTGAATAAAAATGGAAGTTATTATATATCCCAATTAATTTATTAGCAAAAATCACTCACCCATTCAAAAACGATTCATAGGTTGAAATCTTTAAAACCAATCAATTGAACATTCATTATGCATATATTCAACCAAATCTTCATGCACTGAATAATCATTTCTCTGCTGCATTTTATATGAAAAACCATCATCATGAAATCAATACAAATTAAAAACATCCATACAAATTCATTGCATATTTATCGAAAAACAACGAATTCACCATTGATGAACCAGCAAGCTATTCGATTTGATTTTGTTTTATTGTATTCATCGAATATTCATCAAACATGTATTCGGATAAAAATTCAGACATTCATCGAATGATCATCGTAAAGTACATACATTCATCGAACGGGTAGCATAAAATTCATACATTTATCTAAAAATTCATATATTCATCGAATGATCATCGTAAAATTCATACATTCATCGGATGGGAATCAGAAAATTCATACATTCATCGAAAAATTCATACATTCATCAGACGTGCATCGGAAATTCATACATTTATCGAAGAATTTATACATTCATCGGATATGCATCGAAAAATTCATACATTCATCAGAAAAATCATGAAAAGATGAAGATGCAGCAGCGGTGATTGATGAAAAAGATGAAGACGCAGCAACAGTGGTTGGCCGGAGATGATAACAATGTGGTAGCGGCGGTTGGCCGGAGATGATAATGATGCAACATCGGGGTTTATCGGAGATGATGATGATGCAGCGACGGTCATTGGTAGGAGATGGCGACGATACAGGGGTGTCAATGGCGAAAACTTGATGAACTTCATGATTACCGGAGACTTCGTGGAATTTCTTCATCGTGTTCATCGACGACAACTTCGTGAAATTTCATCATCATATTCACCGGCAAAAACTTGATGAATCGGTAGAGAGTTCGTAAAAAAATTTCTTCGGTTTCATTGGAGGAAACTTCATAGAAAAAGAAATAATTATTGTGATCATAATTACTATATAATTACCATTAATAAGTTACCTACAATTTAGGTAACTCCCATCCAAATTGACGTTTAATTAGAAAAAGTTTTGTATTTTATTTTTTCTTTAAAAATGACCACTATTTATAATTGACGAAAAAGCCCCTAAAACCCAAAATAAAGAAAAATCAAATTAAAATTAATTAATGATAGATTTCTATAGATGTGTGGCTAAGATTAAGGGTGTAAGGGAGGTAACCTTTTAATAGGGTGTATTTTAACCTTCCCCTATATATATATATATAGAGAGAGAGAGAGAGAGAAGAGAGAGAGAGAGTTATTAACAAACCCCTATGTAATCAATCATAATTAATGGGCTAAAATTAATGGTTTAGATGAAGGTTGCACGGGTTGCAACCTTTTAGTGGATTGCATAATAACAAACCCCTATGTGTATATATGCATATCAAGAGTTAAAGAGAGATGGTTTCAAATACCAACATTCTAATTAGTATAAGTATAAACCATAAAAACATTCACATGAAAAGATCTTGAACCTTCTCTGAAAAAAACACACAAAACCCTTCACATGAAGCACATATGAAACACTTACAATTATCTCATGCATCTCATGAACTGATAAAAATTACAGAGATCAAAAGTCATGAGGACTGGTTGTTGTTTTATATTAGGAATCAATACATGTGAATAATATAATAATGTTTTATAATATGATTAATTTCAATGTGTAATTTTTCTTTCACATTGTAATACAACATTATACTTTTATTTCATTTCAAAAGCATTATTCTATTATATAAAACAATAATTAATTAGTCAAATAGGGGTTGTGCACAAAATTTGTAGAGTTCTGTTGATTTAAAGATATTTATAAATGGAACAAGGAGATCAAATTTGAAAAGGAAAACTTGGAATATGGTAAAAGGGGTACTTTTGGCACTATACATATTTGTGAAGGGCCCCTTTGACACTTTTCCAAATAATGAGATTTTGTCCTCACATAGCATGCATTTCTCCTCTTTTGGGGGACAACCAAACCCCATCCAAAGAATTATGAATTGCCAATGGGCCCCTCATCATTTGACATTTTAATATAATGTTACCTTTTATTTTTATTAAAAGTTAAACCACGTTGTCAAATCTCGATTATGTTTTGTTATCTTCGCAGTTAGAGCATTTGCCATAGCCACTTTAATATGAAGCTTGCTTATTTTGCTTTAACAAATACTTTAAAATATTCTCTAAAACATTTGTTGAATTTGAGTACGGTTATTTAAACATTTTAACCTCTAATTCTTTATTATAGAAAAACTATATATTACCTACTAGTGCTTCATCTTACTTTCTTACTTTTATAGCATTGTAAAAAATTTCATTTTCCATCTTCATATAGTGATATAGAAGAGTTAAACACCATAGGCAAACAATACCAACAATTTACATTTTTGAAATCAATTATAGAACGAAGACATGATTTTGATGTTCTCATGATTTATATAACTACTTTATAAAGAAAAAGAACATTGTAATTTATTACATTGGTACCAATGAAACTATTCCTTTGATAGTGAACATTCAATCATTGTTACAATATACCTAAATGTTACAAATCGAAAAGAGTACTGTGTACCGCCTTCTCTCAAGACATATGTTGCTATAGTAGAAACCCAATTTTAAGACAAAATTCAAATGACATCAAGTTTATTGGTTTGCTAGTAAACTAGATATGTTCGATAATAAAAGGTTAAGATGACAACACACACTCATCATTTGCGGGATTCAAGCATTGAACTAGAACACTTTAATTATTTGTGACCTCTAGCACAATTTCTATTTATTTGAATGGCAAAACCGACACTTTCAATAAAAAAAAATTCACCTTTTGTCTTACGATGAGTAACTTTATAATCCATTGACAACTTGGTTACTATTTATATTATTGACACAGTCGTTTTAGGAAAGAAAATAAAGTCACAAAGACAAATTTGATCTGAGAGTAAAGTCGGACATTATTACTTTCTGTTTCAATTCCGGAATCTGTCGAAGTTAAAAACGATATTATTTAAAAGTTTTATCGAACGTGCTCATTGAAATACTTGAGGGATGAAATTTGTAATTAAATCAAAATAATGGAGAGACAGAGGTGGGTCCTATAGGTTGACTGAGAGATAGGCAATAATGTTTCAAAATCAGCAATCATTGACCTTCACATGGTTTTTATTTGCCGCCGTTAACTGTTTCTGAAAAATCATCACGTGATTGGTCCTTTTGCCTCCGTTAACTTTAACAGCGTTAAAGCTGAGAATCTATATATATATAAAGCCGAAACATGGTGAGATAAGGTAGCGAATTCTTAGAATTTTCTCAATTTTTTATTTTTTTAAATGTTTAATATTTTGCACATTAATCATCCATTTGATTGCAATTTATGTTCTTATTTAAAACCGTCATTTGATTGCAATTTATGTTCATATTTAAAACCGTTTTTTCATTTACTCAATCTACTTTTCATCTCCTAACACTTCACACTATAAATGGTGATATATAATCATCCATTTGATTGCAATTTATGTTCATATTTAAAACCGTCTTTTCATTTTCTCTATCTACTCTCCATCTCCTAACACTTGACACTATAAATGGTGATATATCATCAATTCCACTATGTCCTTTTTTGATGGTTATCTCAATGATCTTCTAAGCCGTCTTTTCATTTTCTCTATCTACTCTCCATCTCCTAACACTTGACACTATAAATGGTGATATATCATCAATTCCACTATGTCCTTTTTTGATGGTTATCTCAATGATCTTCTAAGCCGTCTTTTCATTTTCTCTATCTACTCTCCATCTCCTAACACTTGACACTATAAATGGTGATATATCATCAATTCCACTATGTCCTTTTTTGATGGTTATCTCAATGATCTTCTTGCTCGCCGATATTCCAAAAGTCAAGTTTTCGGTTCTGTAATGTGCGTTGCAACAAAAAGATGAGCCAAGTCAAGCCTTGAGCCTAAAAATCAATTCGACAACATGTTGGCTTATGGTTTTTTAACTTTTATCTTCAACATTTTAGGTTTTTTACATTTTTATGTTCTTCTTTTTCCAGAGCGTATCAGCATTGTAGTAGCTATCATCGAACAACCTCCGCTTAAGAGGTAGGAAATTTAGATATTCTACATTTTTTCTACAAAAACATTGTTTGGTTGGTTTATGTAGTTCATTTTCTTTCCATTTTTTTTATGTCTGATATGTTTAAAACGAGTTTTACAAGTTGGCTCTAAACTCTTAAAGAGGTCGAAAAAAATCGATGGCCGATATAGCTATTCATGTACATAATTGGTTTTGGAGGAAACATTTATCTCAATCTTTACCAAATAATTGTTACTATAGAACGTTATTGTTATGTAGATTTTGTATGAATATGTTTTCAAATGGTTTTTTTATAGGTTTTGGTGTTTGTTTTATCTTGAACATGAATACATAATATTATAAACTTCTAAAATACCTCTTGGTTCAATTTATTGCATTCTGATTTTTTTACTGTATGTGTTGTTATCATCCCAACATATAGAATTGGCTAGAAAAACTCACTCTAATAAGGTTTAATGTAATGATTTGGATGTAAGTACGTCTCATTTAGTGAACATCTATTTTTATAATCAAATGTCGAAAATGTTTTTTTTTTCTTTTGTAATGAGTTGGAAAAAAATTACTTATAGATTTTCATTTTATCTTATGCATTGTATATCTATAATTCTTTTTTAAATGATTTATTCATAGTTTATTTTTTAAATATGATAATACATTTAAAGGGTTTTAAAAATAATCAATACTTTTTATAATTGATTATGGTTTATTTTGTAGTTTAATCATCAATATCGTTAAAATTTTTTAGCTTTATTTACTATTCATTTTCATTTATCCATCAATCAATAAATAGTTATCAATATATTATCGTATAAATGGATAGAAGAGTATGTGTTGGTATTTTGAGAAAGATTAATTGATAGTTTTATTATTTATCCATTTTTTAGTTTTTTTTTAGCTCTATATATTTTATTAAATGATTAAACATTTCATTATTGTTTGTAATTATTACAAATCAATATATATCATTAATTAACCTAATGTTTCATATTCTTTTTTAGTTATTATCAATCAATATATATATATATTGGAAGAATATATATATATATATAATATTTATGACAATTTAATACATTTAACTGTACAATTGTACATGATATAAAGTTAATGAGGACATTAATCATATTTATATATTGTTTTCTCACTTTGATATATGTTAAATCAAAACTTAAACACATTAATTTCTAAAACTTTCATTCTCATATTTTATTACATAATAATGGAATATATTTTTTTATTTTATCATCTTTTATTTTGGAGATAATCAATATAATGGAAACTATATTAATGATATATATACATACACACAAGTATATATAAGCAAAACTTCGAGTTACTTAGGTAGCATAATGAGAAGCTTCACTTCCATTTCTCGAATTTCCTTTAGATTAAAAGTTTCTCATAAATGAGTTTAACTATTAAATATATAGTGCATAGAGCTTTGATGTTTATTCTTCTGTTGAAAATTTTAATTTGGTTATAATTGGTATTTCGGGTTAATGCATGAGGTATGTTTAGGAGTAGGTTAAGAACTTTTAATGCAAATAGTGGTTTGTTCTTGGAATATTTGGTTGAAGACAATTATAGTAGGCAAAAGATATTACTATGAGGAATCGATTGAAAAAAAAAACTAGGGTCAATTAATGATATATAAGTTAGGTAATTAAAGTTTATGATTTTACATATAGATGATTGGATTTAAAAAATAAAGTGGAGTATGTTTAGAGAATTACTCAGTCGGTCGAACTATGTTTTAAAAAGACACGTATTTTGATGTCTATTTCTCTTTTGCAATTGTCCTTTTTTGTTTGAATTAGAAGAATTATATCTCTTAAAAACTCTGTCGAAACATTACTTTGTTTAATCAAAAAATAAAAGATTTTATAAAACTTCAATTTTCAAATAATACAAATTAATATAATGAACAATATAAAAACTTTGTGTTTATTTATGTTCTTCAACAAACAAAGTTCATAGTATCCAGATTAAATCTATGGTTGATCAGTATCTATCCATGAACAACGGATGTTAGTGATTTAAATAAAAAAAATATTACATTAAAAATCTAATCACTAAAATCAATTTATATAAAAATATTTTAAAATATTTATTCTTATCTTATATTATATATATTTCAACACATTTTTTAACAAATAAAAATGGTTAATGCGTAATGTTGGTTTATTTAGTTTTGTTTCTTTCCATTTTGTTTTTCCGTATGATATATGTTTTAAACGACTTTTACAGGTTGACAGCAAACTCTTGAAATGATAAAGAATCAATGGCTATTAGAATATGAAGATATAGTCATACGTATACATATATAGTTAGTTTTGAGGCATCATTGTATCTCAATCTGCATTCCGAAGAATTACTACAAAGTTAGTTACACTACCGCGCAACGCGCGGTTCTGACACTAGTTTATCATAAAAGAGTAAATTACGTTTTCTTTTTTGTCCTTATAGTTTATTAAAAGTTACTATTTTTGTCCTTATAAGTCTACATTTGAATATGAGAGACGAAAGTGACAATAGGTCTTAAACTATAAGAAAGAAAACAATAATAAACTGTAAATCTAAAGAAAATAACAATACTAAATTATAATCATAGGAATAAAAATCATAATTTTAAAAATAAATAAAATAAATATAACAAATTTAAACAAATTACGTAATTTACTCTAAACATTGCTTTCAAGATTTTCAAAGCCAGAATCGGTGAACATTTGTTCCTTATAAATGCAACAATAGAGTATAGAGCGATCTCCAACCATATAAATACATATATAAATAAAAAGCATATGATTACTTGGATATTTTTATAGATTGAAAAATGAAAATTCATTAAAACAAAAAAAATACAATAATTGAAAGAAAAACACGAAATTACTAACAAAGTTTATAAATATCTAGTCGGTAAATTAAATGATTATATTCGTTGTATTTCATCAATGATAATGGAAGCCATTGAGGTTGATTTCGCTTTGTTGAATTTCAAAATTTGTTTGGAAGCGTTATGAAATAATATGATGGGCCTACCTCTATAGCATCCAAGCATTTATGTAAGATCCAATTAGTTTTATGTTCTTGTTCTAAATTTGAACTGATTTTGAGGTCAGAAGTTACACAATAACTTTGAAAAGTTGTTCTTCAGTTGTTGACAGGTTGAAGAGGTCAAACCAATGCTACACCCCATAATCAATTCAAATGTGCATCATGCTTAAATTTTAATTTTTATAATGATGTCGATAACATTTTTACTAAGGAAGTAAAATCAAGTGGAAGACCTTATATTACCGTATCATGCATAAATCCCATACTAAGTTGTTGTTGCAGAGAGAATGTTGTACGCTAGCTCCTATATGTTCTTGTCCAGTTGTTGTTGCAGAGGACTTTTTTTCTTTATAATCTTGGTATTATAAGAAAATCCACCTGCATGATCTTGTATTTTTTATATAACAAAGTTTGAAAAAAGTCGCTCTATCGTATTACTAACTGAGTTGCTAGTCCTACAACTACAACTATGGAAGTAAATAGACAAATGAACATTAGAACTTAGAACATAAATATCAAAATGGGCAATCGACATTTGTAGACGAGTAAGCAAACAATCATATTTATACGCAAAAAGTGAAATTACGAAAGTACCCTCAAGAGGCAACCTTTATATAAAAAGAGGGGTTATAAGTTTTTTTTTTTTTTTTTTAAGTATAAAAAGAGGGGTTAGAATTGGAGAGCCAAGTAGCCAAACACTCAAGACACCACAACGGCTACATATAGAACGCCAAATTGAAGTAGGCCCATAACCGGTCCGGTCCATAAAAGGTTTGTTCGAAATCAGTTAGTCTGGTCATAACCGGTCCAGTCCACAAAGCCCGGTTCGAGAAATGTCCCATTTTATATAGGTTGTGTTTGGCAAATTAACTGATAAACTAGTTGGTAGTTGATAGTTGATAAACTATCTGTTGACTAAAAAGCTAGTTTATGAATAAATTATGTTTAGCAAAAACTAGCTTATGAGTATGTAAAAGGATCAAAAAAGGTATTTTAAGGTATAATAATTAATATTAATAAGGGTATAATTGAAAAAAGCTACAAAAAAATTCCTGAAAAACTACTTCAACTAGTGTTTCAATAAGCTAGCTTATAAGCTAACTTATGGTCCATCCAAACATATATACTAACTTATAAGCTAGCTTATTGTTGCCAAAGACAACCATAATATTATGTTAAACTCTATTAAACAGTCAGGTTCGTAGAGGGAAATTGGTCTAAATAGTGAATCTCACCTCTTCAATTCACTTTATAGTTATTTTTTAGAATCAATTATGATTATCCGGAAGCTCGGAATTGAGTGAATTGTGAATTTGATCCATGTGTTATGATAAATTCTGACTATGGTCCTTATTATATATTTATTGTGAACTTGGTCATTATGGTATCCAATTTGTTTTGATAATGGT
The DNA here is from genome assembly GCA_030169165.1 of Centaurea solstitialis. Classification (NCBI taxonomy): domain Eukaryota; kingdom Viridiplantae; phylum Streptophyta; class Magnoliopsida; order Asterales; family Asteraceae; genus Centaurea; species Centaurea solstitialis. The sequence continues at coordinate 51,062,052 of CM058044.1, read as the reverse complement.
TCTTCTGACTAACATCTTCGTTAACTCTGTTAAATCAATGATCATTTTAGCAATTTTCTTTTCTTTTTCATTTTCATTACAAAAAATTAAAAATATTCTATTGAATTATTGATGGAGACACTTATCATACCGTAATTTGTAAATTTTTTCACGTATTTTAGTTAATATATGATTATTTATGTTTATATAATAAAAGTATAAAATAAAAATAACAGTATAATAATATAATGTAAATTAAATTAAATAACTAATTATAATGGTATTGTTTTGATGACTATACCACAATTTTGCATAAAGAAAATGCAAATGGCATGTAGCTCAATTGTTAATGAGCGGGGTTAATGTTTGTTCAAAATCAAATGGTCTCGGGTTCGACCCCAAGGTGTCCTCATAGCCACAACCGTTGCATGAGTCATGTATGCCCCCAAGTTCGGAGTTGGCAAACGATTGTGGACCGTCTAGGATTGCCAGTATCAACTTTTTTTGTCCAATTTTTTTGCATAAAGCATGTTATTTTTTCTATTAATTAGGAGGTGGTTTAGCAAATGACAAAATGTGTAAAGCATTTAACATAAAATTCAACTATTTTGCAAATTCCATTAAAAAAGTTGCAATATACAGAATTGGAATCTTGTGATGTTACCTATAGGAGTCAAATATTTTGGTTTCAAAACCCCAATCAGATACACTTGTATGATTAATTTTCCTTCTTATTCTCTTATTATAAAGTAGAAAAATGTGAGTTGGACATTTCAAAGAGTCAGGGTAATTAGAAACCTCTACAGAAACAACAAAGAATTCCGACAAAGTCAAACCAAACAAGCCATTGATATTCCACCCGAATATGGAATACAAGGAGTCTGATGTACGCAAACGTGTCATTTGTCCAAAATAAAACAAGAAAAAATGGGTTCCAATATCCATACGAGGTCATTCAAACAAAACGGGCGTGAAATGCATGCAGAATTGTCATCTATCCTAAGAAACACAGATAAATGGGTTCCGATATTCATGAGCGATATAAACGAGATTATCAATAGAAATCGTGCAAATATGCCAAGCGAAGCTTCACTAGATTTCATACATAATTACACAAATGCAGTATGAAGATACACAAAAGCACCTTGGCAATATTATATATTGTGAAGTAACTATTTAAACCATGAATCAAACCCTTCACCTTCATATTACAAATATATAAGTAACCTTACCACTTCTTACATGGAGTTGATGTATATGTTACGGGAACCTCCTGACGAACGTGTGTTCTGAGTTCCGTATGCTGAGATGTTTTTTGACATTCCGCAACTGATATGCATATTGAGAACGCTTGTAGATGTGACAACGATGAATTATACTCGACCGAAAATATACCTTCCTTCAATGGAGAGAGACTGAAAGTTGGTCTCTTGTTCTCAGCTTCTCCCTGTTCATAAATTATGTACAACAATAAGCTCAAGCGCACATTCGTGTCTAAAAATGTAGGTGGCGAAATAGACATTCCATCGAGTCTACTCAGGGCCACCAGAGATTTTCTAGACTGTTACCTTCAGGGCCCATGAGATTGAGGAAGTGGGTCCCTATCAAAAACTTTTATTTCTTTTTTTTTTTTTTTTTTGCTGAAAACAATCTTTTTAACCTTTCGGCTTATAGAGCCAATGGGGATTATCCTAATCGTTATCTTCAGGGCTCATGAGATTAACAGAGGTGCATGCAAACTGGCATGGACACTCGCAATTTCCAAAAAATAGACACCTGATGGTTCGAACAATAAAGATCGTACCTGAAAGAAAAGCTGAAACTGACCGCCAGTCGTGTGAACTTTGTTTGATCTTGATCCACTAGACGGCACCTGGTTACCGAGAGTTCTTAATCTGCAACCCATATCCCAACCTCCACAGTCGCACGCCCCTCCAGAGCGCCATCGATCGATCAAAGGTGACGGTTCTCCTTTACTTGGTACGCCATGACTGCCACCGGGTAGAATCACCGTTGTGCTAAACCGTTCTTGATTATCTTCCCTGTTCCCCGTTCTTGAAAACTTGACGACAATGGCTTCCAGTTCTTCCTCTGGCTGGACGTTTGGATTCACAGAGAATAAAACAAACTCTCTTGTGTCACAGCAAGAACTTATCGGATTCGAAACCTTCATTTGAGCAGTCACGTTAGAAACATAACTGTGATCTTTGCTTTTGCTGCCCTGAGATAACCAACCGACGTTTTTTTTCTTCACCTCGTTGACGGTGAAAAACGTATAGAGCCAGTTTTTGTTATCATCTTTTCCGGAAGAACTCGAACTCGTCACCGTGGCTGCAAGTACGTCCTTATTGTTTTCAACCGCAAACGTAAACAAAAGACGGCCATTCTTGAAAGCTTCTGGAAAAGAGCTTGCTTTTTGGATGATGATAAATCATCTACCCTGGTTTCGTTAGAGCTTCTGAAATCCAGTTTCTTTTTTGCTTTTGTTGCTGAGTCTTCATCGCACGTCTCGGCAACTTGGCGTGCCTTTAATGGGAAGATTGGATCCAATAACCTCCTTAAAGGACTCGAATGAGTTCGATTGCTCTCCTTGGTTGGATTTTGAGAAACTGGAGACACGACTCTTTCCGTAGCAGATGTTGGAGGTGCAGACTTCGAGCTCGTGCTAAGGCTAAAGCTAAAACGACGAAGTGGGGATGTATTTCTCGGTTTATTAACTGCAGTATCGCTGTTTTTAAGATCTGAACTCTTTGAAGAACCGGTTGGTCGTTTCCTTTCTGGGGTATTTTTTCTAGAGGGACTGCTGTTATTTCTGGCTGAATTGGGTTCCATTTGTGAGTTTTTACCATCGATAGAATCACGCTGAAATGTGGTGCCATTTGTTTGAGTACTTCCACGAGCGTTTCTAGCTAAAAAGAGAGCATTTTTGTGCTTTTCTGGGTATTTAGCATTTGGATCTTGAACATTTCGTAGTTCGTTTACAGACTCTTCTCGGATCTTCAGCTTCCCCTTCAAAGCTGATGACGATGGTGGTGTGTGACAACTTCCGACATCAAGCAACGACTTACATTGGCTTCTTGAATTTTTTAAATCTTGATACTTGTCGAGATTTCCTGAACGCAATTTGACTTGTGGAGTGAAATCTTCTTTAGGAGATGCTGTAAAATGAGATTGTAGAGTTACCCGATGAACTATCTGACGAACGGGAGAGCAACTTTGACCTCTAGCGGATAGAGGAGACGATCCATCGGTCGAAAACAACGAAGAGGAATTGCTGCTAGACGGTGAACATTTGTTACTTCTAACAATCCCCTGTTTATGATGGTGATATTGCCATTTCTCTAAACGACCCCAATCCATAACTCCGAAACTCAAGGCTTGATCTTGGACGGGTTTTCCCCGCTCAAGATAACTCGGTAAATGCTTCATGTGTTTAACAATCTCTTCCATGTGCAGCGCTTTTTGCTTATCGCTGCAGTTTGAAGGCGAGGCTTTTTCCATCTCGGGTAGACTCTTTACGACTTTGGAGCGGAAGTCCGCATAGGAACGATGCCATTTCTCCAATTCAAACTTGTTTCGTAATGTGGCATGGTTTGGTGTAGCATCAGCCATTTTTACGTCTTACAGTTGTTTTTCAACAAAATTTCTCATGCAAATCGATCAGAATTGAGCTACATTCTTCGCCAGAATCTCTGTCCTTCAAAGCTTTTAATGACAAGAGGGATATCTCTTCTGAAAACAACGATTAAGATTCAAAATCAGATAAGATGAAGAAAAAAAACATCTAACTTAGGAAAACTAAGTGCTTTTGCCATTTTCTCATCACTCATAGAACAAGGCAGAAATGAAGTTATACCTTAATTGTTTGAATAGCACTAAAGTCAAAGCTAAAATTTTGTTTCTTTGCCTTTCGTACCAGCTACATGATTCAATTCAAAACATGTGATTTTAAATCATATAAACTCGCCAACATCTTCAAAATTTAAATGGGTTTGTAAGAGACTCGTGTGTATTTGTACGATGTCGGCTACACTGAATTGTTAAACAAGCGTCCAAATGGGTTTTCAACATGGGTCATAAAGTTGCAATTTTCATGGACAAGACCACTAGAGTTTAGGACCACAAGGAGAGTTTAGGACCACATGGGTCGAGGAGTAATGGTTGAGGCCCACGAGGATGTGGCGGAATATCCCATCTGGCCTAAGTTCAATTCCTGGCGTCCACAACAATCGTGGCCACTAGACTTTATCAGGGTAGATGTATTACCGTCACAACTTACCGGAATTAGTCTATGGATCGTAGCCTACGATACAATTCCAAAAAAGCTCTAGAGTTCAGTGTATTAGGTTCAACGGGCAAAAAAACTTCATTAAGCTGTATCCTTAAGTTGTTTTGGATTTTGAAGATGCTGAATTACAACTAAAAGACAGTCTACAAGAGGACAAGTTGAAGAAAGAAACAGAAACTCAGAGAATCTGGTGGTCCAAATAAATCATTAACATGGCTGTCCAAGATAAGATGATAATATTACAGTGTTTCATAACAAACCCATAATTAGGAATAAGATTCCCTGGTGATGAAAAAGAAGGATGCACAACAAATCAAAAAGAGATTTTGAATATTGAACCTCTGATTGAGACAGGGGGAGAATTACAATTATCAAAAAGCAGCAAAAGTAATTGGGTGGAAAATAAATTAAAAAGAGGGTTTGAGCACATGGTTGGCTTCATTTCTCCTTTTTTTGCTTCCACTTATACACCAGCATAAAAAAACTATCAGGCTGCATCAACAAGCATATACACTAAAGTAGACCCAGATTCAGATTGTGATTCAACTTCAAAAGCAAGAAATACCCATAAAAAGTGTTCCTTTGGCAATAAAAAACTAGAATTAAAAAGTTAAGAATTTACCCTCTTTTTAAAACTGCTTGTTAGTTATTATAATAAAACCAAAGGAAAACTTCTTCATTTTCATCAAATTTCTTTCACAATTATCAAAAATCACATAAGAACAGGCCCATCATCCAACAATTGCTACATCAAACAAGAACCCACATATAAAACATAAACAGGCAATATATCAATAGCTAACAATTAGCCACAGATTCATGAAATTTACTCACTGAGGCATTTCGTCGAACAGTTACCGTACCTGATGAAAACACCAAAACTTCAAAGGGTTCTTTCAAACTTCAAAGAACAATGTCAATGTGTCGGTGGAGGGTGGGAACACAGACACACAAAATCAAACCTCAAATACTCCAAGAAAGATCCTTTTCCCAATAAAAAGATTTGACTTTCTAGCTGTTCATCTACTTGTTCTTGTTCTTGTTCTTCCCCCAAAACCCAGATAAAGTTTCATAAAAAAAGTAGGGAGTAGTGGGTGTTGTGTGTGAAAATGGATAGTAGTATATTTTAAGGAGGTGAAAGTAGTATTTGGGCTGGAAGTCACTTGGGGGCAGTGGTAGTAGTAGTAGTGTCAGAAAGGGTCGTTTTCGATCGGACGGCTGCAAGAAGAGGAGATATTCGCGGGTGGTGATATCATATCATATCATATTATTATTATTACTGTTCCGAAAGCCAATGGCGCGTAGCTCAATTGGTAATGAGTAGAGCATAGTTTGTTCAAAATCTAGTTGATCTTAAGTTCGAGTCTAAGGCATCCCATAATCACAAATGCTGAGTGAGTCAGATATGCCCCTTACATTATAAAATTAGCAGACGATTATGGACAGGTTGAGATTGCCTCTATGGCTCTATCAACCTTTTTTATTTAAAATATTATTATTATGGGGAAGATTAGATGGGGGTGAATCATGTGGAACCCAGGAGATGAGAGATTGTCTTTATTATAGGATGCTTAAAAGGACTTCCCTTTTTATCCTTTTAAAGCAAAAGTTTTTTTTAATTAATACAACCCCATCATCCATCTTGGTTAGGTCTTTCATTAAGGCTATCTTTGTCAAAATAATTTTAAGTGGGGCTAATTACACCATTACCCTAGGATTGTTAAATATATCCCTATAGGCCATTGGTAATGTCAGGGGGATTACTTGTAGGTTCGGCATGCGGGATCTGCAAGGGTCGGTCGGGTAGCGCTACGCTCCTTGCGGGCTCACGGTGCGGGTTCGGGTGAGGGCTTAACAACCGGTGGCTACCCGTTCTCTCTATTTCTCTCTTTTAAAACACATATTTAAAAGGTTGACGTCCTGTTCTCGAGTTTTTTTAAAGAATGAAAGAAATAGATTTTAAAGAAAGCTAACAAAAGTGTGTTCTCTAGTTTTTTAGATGAAGGAAATGAAAGAATTTGGAGGGATTTTAGACAGATAACTCTCTCTTTTTTCCCTTGAAAATTATCCTCCCAAATGTGGGATGATTTGAATCTTGAAGGGATAATTTTTCCCTTCCCTTTCTTTTTCTTTCCTCTCTTCTCTTTTTTTTTTCCTTAATTTGATAGTGAGGGATTGTGGATAGTATTACATTTTGTTAGCACTTCCAAGTAGCCCTTGAAGTTTAAAATGAAGGCCCAAAGTAAATTATTAACTACCTAAGAATTACCAAACAAATGCTTGAACCTTACAAAGATATATACCTCCTGAACCTATGATTAATATTTTAATTTATTGAACTTCTAAGATCTCAACTGTTCCCAAACTTTAAAAAGGGTGCTGTTATATCATATATATATATATATATATATATGGACCTCTTTTAACCCTTGATCCACTCATATAAATATATACTCTCTATATTATGTCTCATCTATACACTCACATAATTCTACTGGATGCTTTTGTAACAAGTCCATTTATAGTTCTTTCATTAAAAACTATATTTTAGCCCCTGTAATTTAAAATTCTATATTTTAATCCCTATTTTGACTTAAAGTCACAGTGGGTCCTGGTAAATTCTATAAACATGCCTAGATTTAGGTGAGAATACATATATTAGTTTTTTTCTATAGATTATTATTTAATATATTTAGACCCCACTGTACAGTGTACTACAAATATATTAAAATGATGAAACCATATCTAAAATAATTAATACTCTAATTAATATTATTAATTCAACTTGTAAAAGCCATTTATTATTTCCGAAAATTACATACTTTTTGTTGTTTTTTCTTGAAATAAATATCAATTTTCAATAGTAGATGACTAGATTTTAAAATCTATCTGTAACTAATGCATAAATATTCAAGAGTAATATTCAATAGTTATGATTTGTGAAGAGAGTGATTAAATAAGGTTAAGGGGGTGTTTGGAATTCCTTATTTAAAATAAGTATGGTTTAAAAGAAAAATTTATAAAAAGTGTTTTAATTAACTTATGACGATAGCAAAATATTACAAGTTGATAAGTTGTTTTTAGGAGGCGTTTGAGATTAAATATATAATGACTAAAAAAATGATAAGTTATTTCAAATAAGTTGATAAGCTAGAATGAAGTAATTTCTCAAAAACTTCTTGTCACCGGTGCCAAAAAGCTATAAGCACATCTTCTTCTTTTTTCAATCTAAACACTCGAACTCCTTGTTACTGTTACCAAACCGAAATAAATTAATACACACTTTAAATAAGTAATCATGAACACCCCCTAAATATATTACTTTGTTAACAAAAACTATAATAATTATACATACCTTAAATTGTATGTCATTTTAATTATATACACTTATTTTAAGACGGAGGAACTATTATTTTGACTAATTACATTTTGGGCATTCAACAAATGCAAAAGTTATTAGGGTGCATGTTTAACATCAACAATACATATTAGCTAATTATTCTAAAAGCTAAGCAAGTCATAAATTTATGTGTTAATTTCTATGTTTCCTAGTTATAATTTTGTTCAAATGCCTTAGTCCCTTAGATATTATTACAAAATTTGATTTACACGTGTACGTTTTGTTTAGAAAGTGTGAACATGGATCTAGTGAAGTGTGGTATATAGTTGACTATGCTATGAGAGTGAGGTACAAACTAGTTTTATTGAAGCCAATGGGTTTGTAGCCTAGCTTTATTTAAAGTATTTATAAGGTGTCTTCCTCTTTTGTGGATATGGGTTCAAGTCCCTTTGTGGATAATGATGTAGATCTAAGAGTAAATTTTAGGAGCAAGTTAGGCGGGTGTGTGTGTAATCTACAGTTTAAAAAAATTAGTTTCATCGAAACTTGTAAAAATTGAACCGTAACGTATGATGAGTGAGTTGTATCATGTAAAAAGGGAATATGTGAGTAATGCACACTTTCAAGTTTTTCGTGTTCACTACGTAATCAATGAGGTCATACAGTTTCTTATGGCAAATGCATACGTATACTATAAAAATTCATTACATGTGTCTTTTGAAAAGAAGAATGTGGCATCAACATTAAATTTGTTGCATGAAAACCATAAGTTTATTTAAGTATTTTATTCAAGTAGTAAAGAACATATTTGAGGATGGAGGCATTTAGAAGTTGAAGTGCATACTAAAGCACTACTTAGTAGTTAAATCAAGTAGAAATAGCTATAGTATTGCATAATAGCATCTTAATAATAACAATTTTTTTAAAATAAAGAAAATTAATTTTCGTTCCGTGTAATGCTTTAATATATAACTTTTTTATCTTGTTCTTTAAAATGAAGAATTATAGAAAAAATTCTCAATATAGAGAAATTTCCAAAACATAAAAATAGAAGAAAGAGGAATAAGTTTTTTATTTATTTCATTGATGAGTATTAAATTAACATCATTTTACATAAACAACATTTAAAAAGTTTATTGAGATTATAAAATTATTGAATATGTAAACAATACATGAGATCTTTAAAATAAAAAATCTATTAAAATTAAATATAATATATTTTAAAAAATTTAACGTTTGATTTTTAATTATAAATTTTTTTTTATTAAAAATGCTTTAAGGCTATCGGCGGCAGCGCATGGGTGGGCTCGGCAGGCTCCTCGATTGGTTTCAATCAGGCTCCTCGGTTTGCATTATGCATGAATCGGGCTCGCCAATTGGCTTCCTGCGACGGGTTCCCCCACCCACTCAACCCGATATTCTTCCTCTCTCTCTCTCTCTCTCTCTCTTTATTTATCATATATATATATATATATCAGAAATTTGGTTTTGTGGATATTGGTACTTCTATTTTAGGCTTATTGTAAATTTGTGGGTAAAACTGATATAGTGCTAATATGACAGAGTTGACTTATGGGATTTATGAGTTACGCTACCAATAGCCTAACTTATAATTATATTTCTTTGTCATTTAACCTTGGGATATCAAAGAAATGTTTGGGTGTTATAAAGCAAACAGCCAAACACCACGTAGGTCAGGTGTCTTTTTAGATGACTTTTAAAGGAAATATAACCCCACCAATCAAATAAATTGTCTATCTTAAAGTATTCAACATATAATTAAAAAAATAACCCTTTAGCAATACCTAAAGTCTAAAACACTTTATATTTTTTTAACTAACACCAAATAATGAAAATACGGTCACCAAAATCATTTTAAACAATACTTAACGTTTAGTGAGTTTATTATCTGTTTGGGAGAGAGATACAAAAGTTGAAGCTATTTTTCTATATACAAATAGATGGATCTGATTTAGATGTTAAAATCTATATATATAAAAGGAGGATGTTGGGTGTATGATGTGGCATCCTATCTTTTAAGTATTTGTCTAAAGGAATTTTCTCCTTTTTTTGAGTTTTTTAAATATCAATTAAGCTAAAGACTATTTTACCCTTAAATGAAGATTGTATGTTTTATGATACGAAGGACTATTTGGTAATTTGACTTAGGAATTTAATTAGCTTTAATTTTCATATTATTTAACTTTTAAAAACATTTATTTTACCCTCTTCACATTCTCATTTATTAATTATAAGAAAACCTACAACATAGTCATCTATAAATTACAACTCAATGTTCTACCAAAAATGCAATCAACAACTTTTAGTTCTATGTTATGCTATTGAGTTCTTATGTTTGTTTATTGTTTCTAATTTTTACAATTTATTTTTCATCAACATTGTTGCTCATCATTCGTAAAACTTCTAGGTAAGTTAACATTTTTTTATGATTTTTATGAGCTATATGTTGTTTGTGTGTGTCAATCAATATCATCGTTTTTCTGTTTTCATTTGTTTGTTGTTTCTAATTTTTACAATTCATTTTCCATCAACATTGTTGCTCATCATTCGTAAAACTTCTAGGTAACATAACATTTTTTATGATTTCCGTGAGTTATATGTTATTTATGTGTGTCAATCAATATCATCGTTTTTCTGTTTTCATATAAAAATTCTATATTATTTGTATACGTTTTTGTGTATATTTCTTATTGTTATTATAAAAGTTTTTGGTTTTTTTTTTTCCAAAACTTATTCTAATTGTTATATTTGTTTTTTGGTCTTCATACTCCTTAATTGATATTTATGTTAATAACTTTATTCTTCTAATAAAATTCAAATAATTTTTTTCATTTGTGTATTATACATCATTGTTAATAAGTTTTAAAGTTTTTATTTGTAATTTCTTTACATCTGTTTTTTATTGATGGTTTCTACTTGATATTTATGTTGTATGAGTGTTTTAGTGAGCCTTTTTCTCAAAAATTTTTTGCTTATGTTGTTTTGTTTTATATAAAAGATTTTGTTAACAACAATCAAACTCCTATGTGGTTTTTTATGATTTGTTTTTTTTTTTAATTCTTTCTCATTCTTTTATATTTCATATCTTTTAATTTATTTATTTTATTTAAAAAAAAACCATCAACAATGAGACGACATTTACTAAACATCTCAATCCTAATTTTTTTTTCATTTTCATCAAAAATTTTCCCTTTTTGATGTAGTTATTAATAAAATATTTAATTAATTAAATTATTCATCTTTGTTTATATGTAAACCTTTTTAATTATCTTATTTTACATCATTCTAATTTTTTGATTCAAATAACATTAAAGAACTCATTATCATATATAATTAAGTATGTGTTACTAAATTTTATGGGTTTTTTGAGTTTTTTAAATCTTAAATTTACTAAAGACGTTAATGCCCCTTTATAAATGATGTACTTTTTCATTCTAAGAAGGCTACTATGGAAATTTAGTTACCACTTTAATTAAGTTTTAATATATAAAATATTCAACTTCTTATAAGTCTTTTACTCTTTTTATCTTTTAATCATCTTAATTAAGAGAATTAATTATATGATTTATTGCATTTATGTTAATTAATTATTTATTTACAATTCTTAATGTTATTAACCTTTCATTTTCCTTCATTTATTTCAAGTTAATCATTCATTTATTTTTTTTAAGTACAAATAGTTTTTTTGTGTTTGTTGGAAATGCTATTGATTTTTCGAATCTTTGTCATAAAATAATCTATCTCCCATTCTTTCTTTCTAACACATTTTTTCTTACTAAAAGATCATGTGATGGTATAAACTTTTATTTATGGTCAGGTTCGTTAGAATTATGTTGACTTCATATGATTTTTATTTTATGTTTTTTTGTAGTAACTGATATTAGCGGAAACAAGTTCCAAAGATCATCAAATATGTGTAAGAGCATCATAAAGATCGCCACGATACACATATACATTACGACATGTAAGGTCATTTCATTCAAGTACTCTTTAAATTTCAATCTATTCTTGATTTTCTAATGTTTATAGTTTCATGATGTATTATTATTATCTTAATTCTTTTTTTATATCTCTTTTCTCTCATGAGCATAACCATCATGTAAAAACATACTTATGTATTATTTATTCAAATATATTACATTGTTACTCACAAAAAGATCATAAATCTATATTTTTTTTATATTCAATTAGTGTTTAATGTATATGTTAATGTATTTTTAGTGTTAGCTTTGAGAAATAGCAGTTTTATGAACATGTAAATCAACTAATATTATCAAAGTTCTATAAATGATAAGATATGACTTAAATATTCCATGTGATGGCTAAATATTTCATTTTCACTTTATATAAAATAAATGAGTGTATAAAATACTTTTTAGAAACAATCTATTCTTTAGTATTATTATTTAAATATAACTTTTATCTGAATTTCCTTTACATAATCTAAAATTAAAGTAATGTAACTTCATTCAATTGATATATCATATGGGAAGATCGAAAATTGAAAGTTGAAAGTGTATAAATGAAAGGATGAATACATTATTTAGTAGCAAATCATGTTGTTAACTCAAGTAAGCAAACACATTTTTTACAAAATGTTTTCTGTTAAACTTTGAGAAGTGGTTAATTTACTTATTTAACATCAATGAGATAAAAGAAAAAGATTGATAGTTGAAAGAGTGTATATGAAAAGAGGAAGTTACTTTTATTTTGTAGCAAATAATGTTGTTGGCTCAAATGAAAACGGAAGATGTTGAAAGTATGATGTGACACTCTTTAATAGTAGGATTTGGTTCTACAAATTAATTTTCTTATAATTTTGAATTTTTTTAATGTATTAAATAAATTAAAGACTATTCTACCCCTAATAAAAGTTGTAAATTTTATTATAATAAGGTTTCTTTGGTAATTTAACTTACACATTAAGTAGCTTTAACTTCTAAATTATTTAAATTAATAGATACATTAATTTACCTCTTCATATTCCTATTTATTAGTTAAAAGGAAAAACCTACAACAAACTCACTTATAAAGAGAACTTAGTCCATCAACCTTGATGTTCTATGTTATATTCTATTGGATTTGTATTCTTATTGTTTTTCTTTTGTAGAATACATTTTTGCCGGTATTATACTCAATCTTTGTAAAATTTTCAGGTAAAGTAACACATTTTATTACTTATTTTATGATTTATGTAAGTTATATGTCATTTTAATTTGGGTGTGTATATGCGCTAATAAGTATCATTATATTTTTTTCCTATAAAAGTTCTCATATGTTTTTTGTATGTTTTGTTTACATTACATTTTGTTGTTAAACAAGTTTTTTGATTTTTTATTGAAATTTATTCATGATTGTTACCTTCGTTTTCTATTTGTTTTTCTTTTGTAGAATAAATTTTGTCGGTACTATACTCAATCTTCGTAAAATATTCAGGTAAAGTAACACATTTTATTATTTATTTTATGATTTCTGTAAGTTATACGCTATTTTTTGTTGTGTATATGCGCCAATAAGTATCATTATATTTTTTTTTTTATAAAAAATTCTCATAAGTTTTTTGTATGTTTTGTTTACATTACGCATTGTTGTTAAATAAGTTTTTTGGTTTTTTATTGAAATTTATTCATAATTGTTACCTTCATTTTCTATCAAAATTTCAAATAATAATTATGCTTTTGTGAATTATATGTGGCTATTAATAAGTTTTTTAGTTTTTATTTAGAATTTTTTTCACAATTCTTTTTTTTTTGTTTTTTTCTCCTTTATGCTTCCCATTTAATATATATGTTGTATGCATTGGTGTTTAACAAGTTTTTTCACATTGTTGGTTTTTTTGATATTCATGTTGTAAGCTGATTCTAGATGATGTTTTTTTCCCCAATTTTTACTTAAATTTTCATAGTTTTTTAACAAAGTTAATTTTCAACAAAAAATCAAGCTCCAAATTCCAAAATATAATCTATGTGGTTTATTTACTTTTTGGCTTTGTTGTGGATAAAAATATAATTGAAGATAATGATCAATCACGTTAATATAATACCTTATGATTTTTGTCACTTATATTATATACATAAAACTCTTTATATATACATATTATTTGGATAACAATATAACTTTTAAATGAACGACTATATAAGTTTTAATTAATTTTCTTACTACAACATATATATTGATATGTATTGTTTCAAAAGTTAAATATATGAAGTTTCAATTAACAAATAAAGTTTGAATGAACATAAAAAATCAAAAATATCATTATTATTTAAATTTTTATTAAAAATTAATATGAAACTATGACGTTATAGGTAATGTATATAAGAAAAGATTAGAATGAATATATAATCAAATATTTATTATCATTTAAAAAGAACATAATTGATAGGATGATTGATAGTAGAGTATCCATAGTCCAAGATGTATATCATATAAACTAAGATGTATCATAGGATAAACGAATAAAACTTATTAAATATAACTAATAAACAATATTTTATGTTATTTTCTGAACACCGCGCAACGCGCGGTGCGGACCACTAGTTTTAAATCAAATCTAATTACAAATATCATTCATTTTCAATCAAGTCATTCTAGTTACATCGAATAACATATAGATAATACCAATAAATAATTGGGAGCATTTGGTTAATTTCAGGACATGGAAATAAAAATAAAAATGAAAATGCAGGAGAATGGTAATAGGAATGAACATTGTATTACTATTGATGTTGTTGGTTAACCCAATATAGTCAATAAAAATTTGTTTCATATTAAAAAAATATGTTTCTCCAACTTAAAAATACAAAAGATGTTTCATTTAACATCTATAGATGGAACAATGCATGGAAAAAAGAATTAAGTAGAAATAAAATTTTCATTTCTCCAATTTGGTCATGAATGGAAATCAATAAAAATGTAAGAATGATTTCATTATATAATATTAAATCAAACAATAGTTTTCATTATCATTTTTATTTCTAACCCTCTAATACCCCGAACCAAATGCCCCCTAATTATACCATAAGTCCATAATCATCGGCATTGATTAATTATATTTTAACATCTTGTTTTGTTTGAATATTTTTTAATAGTTGGTATTGTAGTTAAGATTGTAGTATCTATCTTATGGACTTATGTCAATATTTATTATTCATGTTTTCTAATTTAGGTTGTTTTTTAACCATTTAAAATAAATATATACATGCAGTCCAGTCCACCAAGGAATACAAAGGGCTCAAGCCTACTATCTTGACCAAAGTTGATCTAATTATATGTAATATACAATTAATCAATTATCTAATAAATAATCATTTAGATGATTGGGACTTTGGGAGATATCCTCTTTGTAATGAGTTGATTACAGATCTTGAATAAATCTACTAAGGTATGCCAATAAATGACCTATAATTCAACAAAATTAACATCATGCATGTACATTTTAAACAAAGTTAAGAAAAAAGTAATGAACTATTTTTTGAATGAAAAAAATCAAAAAAACTTTCTTACTTTTTAATAATTAAGTTTAAATACTTTTTTTAAATAAAAAAACATTGAATATTATTTGAGAGTAAAATAATCTATTAAAATTATGAGATTTGGTTACTTACATCTTTTTAATTCAAAAAAAGCGACACGTAACTTATTAAGAAAGTTTTAAACTCAAAAGAAATCTAAATCAATTTTATCGTTCCTAAACTCTTCATCGCTATATATTTGTCTATTATCCCATATCGTTTATCCACTGTTGGTGCTTGACAATATCAATCTCTCTTTTTGATCTGTATATATCTTCTGAATTTTTTCTTTTGATAGATAAAAAAAGAGGCGATATGGTCCATTTGGAGAACAGATAACGATGAGGATTTGTGAGTAGAATTGATTTGAGGTTTCTCTTTACGTTAAACCTTTTAATCAGTTATAGCTATTTATGTTAAAAGAATGTAAATAATCAACTTTTAAAGTTCTAATATTTATTTATTGATACAAAATGTATAGAATTAATCATTTAAAATGAGAAAGTTTTAGGTTATTGTATTAATAAAGTAGTTCAATGAGTTAACTTTAATTAAAAAAAAACCATCTAAACAAAAAGTTTTTTTTAAGGCATAGCGGCAACGAACCAATGAACGACTATCACCAACACACACACACATGCACGCCTCCCCGACGGTATCTAACATCCAATGGCAGCTCACTAATCCGCTGTTGTCTCGGCTCAGCTTACGCTGGATCTATAGCCCAACCACAGTCTTTGGGAATCCGAATCAAACGTAAACATTTAATACTTAAATGTTTTTCAAAAGAAGCTACAAACAGATAAGATATCTTATAGAATTATCAATCCTGTCGTAGTGTCACTAGCAATTATTTTCAAACGTATGTAACATTTTGTCTCTACGTAAAAGTTTCGTTTTCATAAAGGAAAATTTAATTATTTTTCATATAAAATTACTAAGATAGTGGAAGCATAGAGTACAAATTTGTAAAAAGAACACTCAACAGAAAAAGGCAATGGTTTCTTTTTGGAATTGAAAGCAATAGAGGGACCCTTGATTTAAGGTGGGTGCTATTTAGGCATGTAGACAAAGACTAGGGGCCTCAGCGCTCATTTTTTATTTGTTTTTTCTGCTGTCTTTTTCTCTTTCTTTACATATATATGCTAAATTACAAAAATGGTCCCTACACTTAGTAGACTATGCTTCACACTTACTTGATCTTTTCATAAAATTATGTTTTACACTTTCTTGTCAAGTTGAATTATCGAATAATTTGTCACATAAAACCAACTCTACCAAAGAATGGCATCCTTTCAATCCTTTATATATAAGAAAAAAATGTCGTAACTTATAAGAGGGCTGAATTAACGGTGCTAAAAAACCGACCAACTTGATCAATTCCACCCGAAAAACCTTAAAGAAAAATTAATTAAATGTAACCCAATATATAACCGATACAGAATTAGAGCGACCTGAATCTATTAGATTGATATTGGGTTAGACACAAAGTAACCCGACCAACCAAATAACTCAATTAAAAATGTAGCGGCTTCTTTAAAACTATTTGTATTTAATTTGTACAAGTTACGAAAAAACAAGTCAATAACAACCAGCAAATGAAACTCTTAAGATGACTTAATTGGAAAGTTGTATGTAATACCTGAATACCTGAACTCATAAATTTTCTTGCATTATTGATTTCAAAGGAAGATTTTCTTATTTTTGTTGTAGATGTTGTTTTTTACTTTGTTTAGACAAAAACACGACCAACCCGATCAAACCGATTATCCAAATCAAATCGAGAGGGTTCAGTTGCATATTGTGAAAGCACATGTGAAACAATCACATTATGAACCAAATATATGTTAATCAATACATTAAATATTACTTTTATATGAGAAAAAACATGTGAAACAAAATCACAAGGTAGAAGTTCTCACAGATCTTACAGATTTTATAGTTCTAAGATGATTAATCCCTTATATATGATCAAGTTCAGTGGAAAACATCAACAAAAAAAAAACAACCAAGAAACATCCTTGTAGCCCTTCATATGTAAATCAATTAATAAGTCCATATGTGAATCACAAGGGTTCATATGTGAATTACATGGGTTAGCATATGAACCCATTTGCCTATTTGTAAAAGTTACAAAACTACCCCTCCATTTTTTGCATAGTCGTAATTTTTGACCAATCAAAGCCGATATTGACCTTATGATCCAAGGATCCTCAACCAACTAAGACATTTCTGAGCACTTCCCCTCACCCCCTATCACTTAAAGGCACGAATTGGATTCGAACCAGCACCTTTGGTTGCGAACAGACAAAATGAGGATGTTTGACACCTCGACGCAACCTCACTCCAGTAGCCGTCGTAGTTGAGGATATAGCTACGAGATAAGAGCAAGAGGACCTTGCAGGGTGTACTCCAAGTCAACTCCATGAGGGGTTGTCTTCATTGGAACCTGCCGTACTAAAAAGATCTTATTATGGCGTCATTTGTTGGGTAGTATTCAAAGATTTCAGAATCATTTCTCCTCCTATATCGCTCCAAAACGATGTGACGGTGAAGGATTTTAAGGGCTTGTGAGTTGTGCTACTGAAGGCCGATACGAAGCTAAAGATATTGTATTTTATGAAGAAAATTATGTCAAAACAAAAAGAAAATTTTATTGCAATATAAATTTATGTCTTGAGAAATATATTATTAAAATAAGATTTCGTAATGCTTACAAAACATCTTAAATTAAAAAGTTAATAATTTTTAAGAACGACTTTTATGTACAAAATTATAACATGTGATATTTTTATGATCATTTACTTATACGAAAAACACGATACATTATACAAAATAGAGCTTTTAATTTTTTTTAACAAAAGATGTTCACCATTTTAATGCGAATCACTCATTTGTAAACTATATAAAATAAGCATAGGTCAAAATGTATTCAATTAATATTCATAGCTCTTTTGATTCCTAAATCTTGAGCATCACCACCCTTTTGAACTTTGTCCTTTTTCCACTTTTATTGGTTTTATAACAAACTTTTAACAATCGTTCATTGTCAATTTGATCTTCAAAATTATAATTTTAACTTTGCAAGACTCAAACTTATGATATTTAAAGTATTAAGAACAATATGAATTTACTTAGATCAAATTTAACAGACATAACGACTTTTATTTTAGCTGATATAAACCCATTTAAAATACTGACATGAGCCTCCATTCTATCTATACCTCCCTTCATTGGCTTATGTCAAAAGGATATATCGATGTATTAAATGGCAAGTTCATATGCTACGGTAGAACACGACGAAATCTTAAGTATGGGGTCAAAGTTGTAACTTAGTTAAAGTATCAGGGTGCATTTTGCAAGTATGGCACTCAAATATTATGCATTGTTTTTTTTCTTTGTTTTTTTTTGCATGTGCTTATTTAAAAAGATTATTTCAACTATACACCGAATCTTTTAAGATTTACAAATAGGCCCTACTACTTTTTTTTGTAAGAAGCATACTGCTAACTACTCAATCTTCTTTCATTGAAGGTCTTTTAGGTCCAGGGAACTTTAAGGAGCGTGTGGTCACTTTTATTTTTTATCACAATGATGGTCAATTTGATAAAACAATATATTATAACATAATAGTAGAGGGTCATTTAGACATTTACGTTATGTTATCCGGTAAAAGTTTGTTAGGTGTCATTTATTTTACCAGATGAGCAAGACAAGAACCTAAAATCTTATCAGGTAAGTAAAAAACAAAAAACTCTTCCTCGGTAAGCAAAAGAGACGTTCTTGTTCGCCAAACACTTATTAAGAAAACATGTTTACCAACAATCCATTTTAGGGGGTGTTTGAGATTGGTTATTTAAAACAGCTTATGTTTTCACTCAATTTCTTTTGAAATAGGCACGCCTTCTAGCTTTACTCAATTCTTTTATGTTCAATTTGGTTATGTCTACCAAACATTGAACAACTGTCTTGTCTTGTTCTATTCTGTCTGTCATGTCCTATCATGTCTTGATACCAAACGCACCCTAAAAGAAATTAAATGTTACTTCTATAGATTTTCTATTTTATAGATTTAAACCTTAGATATATCATTAAAAGTACAATATAGTTTTTTTCATCATAATACATCTTTAAAGAAAACAATTTTTTAGAAAATAATTTATTTTATTTTGTATCAAATTTTAAAAAGTTCTCTAA
This sequence comes from Centaurea solstitialis, assembly GCA_030169165.1. NCBI lineage: Eukaryota > Viridiplantae > Streptophyta > Magnoliopsida > Asterales > Asteraceae > Centaurea > Centaurea solstitialis. The sequence continues at coordinate 51,042,713 of CM058044.1, read as the reverse complement.
ACTTACCTTTTCTTGTTTTCCCTAATATGAAAGAAAAACGAAATGGCAACGTACAATGTTCATCTTATCATGCTTACATAATGAAGGAATGCGGGTCACCTCTCTCAATTACAAAACGATAATGTCAAGTTACACTTTTTAAATAATGGAACACACCCTTTTCAAAAAATAAATGATGGAATATTTTGGATGTAGTGATTACCGTATCTTTTTTCTCATCCTATGTATCCATTATCAAACATTTTTTGTGAGGTTTGGACATTTTCAGAGAATAATATAATTATCGTAGAAAGGTATCTTAGAATTTTCGTATTGTATGTTTGACTACTTTAAAAGTTATCAGCATATTATGAACCTAAGCAATAATTTAGATCAATATCAGAAAATTGCAAAATAGTAATGTTCGGGATTTTCAAGATAAAAAGGGTATTGAAATAAAGAGAAATGTTGGTGTGATAAAAATATCTTAGGCGGCATTTGGTTCGTCGAAATTCATCAGAATTTGAGGGAATTGAAATGGTCATTTTTATTGATCGAATTTCATTCATGCGTTTGGTTTATCTTTTGAAATTTGATAAGAAATCTGAATTCCACAGATGATGGAATCTAAATTCCTTAGGTTTTAGCTAGGAATTTTAGTTCCTTCCTACCGTCCTTCAAGAAAAAAACTATATTGCTCTATTCCATTCTATTCAACAATGATGAATGTAACTGTCGCGATCCCCGCCACTGTCATCCTAGCCAACATTGCCACCAATACCTTTGTGAGTTTGTCACTGCCACCGCCACCACCCCTGTCACCATTGCTACCACGATCACCACCCATCATTGCCACCACCTCACACCTTTTAGTCCCCCACCATCACCACTTTGTTATCATCACTCACCCCCCCCCCCCCCCCCGCGCCATTACCACAGACCATAGTCATCGTCACCGCAACCCGTGCTGTTAACACCACCATCTTTCGTCACCATTGCGCCACCACTACTTGTCGTCACCACCACTTTGTTGTTGCCGCCATTACCATATTTTGTTGTCATTGCCACCACTTGACACCACTGTCACCACCATCATTCTCATAAGCACGACCACCACGGTGTCATTGACACCACCTCCGATCACAGTCATAAGCACGACCACCACTAGTGTCATTGACACCACCTTCGATCATAGTCATTGCCCCTCCACCCGTTGTAATCTTTGCCGTTGCCATCACCACCACCACCACCTCCTCCATCCCACCATCGATATAATATTCAATGAACCAAATAGACAAATTCAAAATTTTCTTTTGATAAATTCCATTCCAATTCATTTCAACCAAACGCATGGTCAAAGATGATTAAATTCCATTTCGATTCCTTCATAATTCAATTCCTTTGGTAAATTTCAATCCCAACCGATTTCATTTTGCGAATCAAGCGCCTTAAGGTTGACCTTAAGAAATCTTTACAATGAATGGCGTTAGTATCTTCTCCACTTTGAAATAAAATAAAATAGAAAGGGAAATAGAAAGTGAAAGTGAAAATTTGGGAGAAAAGAAGAAAAATAAAGCTAGTAACTTTCTTCTTTCATTTATTGAGTGGTAAGAAAGAAATAAAAAAGTTTAACCTTTTTTATATCGTCACCCATCGTTTCGGGAGGAATAATTGATAGTTATTTTTAATCAAATTTTGCAGAAGATGCGATGTAAAAGACTAAAAGTTTATAATGGTGAAACATAATTAAGTTAATTTTATGTCACACAAAACTATGTTATCTCTCTAAAATGTGAAGGCATTGAGATGTTCTAGTCTCTTAATCCTTCTATATTTTTAAGAAGGTTTTGAAATAAATCAACAAAGATTTTCTATTTCGTTCATTTATTTAATTTACATGTCTCCTAATTGTTTTCATCGAATGATTATTTTGCTTTCTTTTATTTAATTGGTTGGGATTGAAAAAATTGGTATTCGATAGAATTTATTCCAAAAAGAATTGTGCCCACAAATAGTCACCAAAATGTATATACTACTTAATATTCCTTTTTGATAAAATTGAAATATTCAAAATAAGAAATCTATTAGAGATAAACCTAAATTTTTAAAGATTTTAATTTTTCAATTCTTTATTTTTGAGAAATGTTGGAGAAATCCATTCAAGTGTTTGTTTTGACCATCAAGATTCAAGAAACTGATACTAATTTATATAACAATTTTAATAATGTTTTTATGTTGTAAATTGGATTGATCAAAATTAAATTGGGCCTTAAAACGAGTGTAACAGTGTTATACAGAAGCCCACTGGCAAGTAGCTTACGTTCATTAGAGGTGGTGTTGGAGGTTATTATTAATGGGCCAAACACCATTTTCCCAAATATTTAAATATCAAATTTAAAATTTAGGAACAATATCTTTCAAAAATCATAAATGTCTCCAAAGTGCTTTAAAAAGCTTCATTTAAAGAAAGCTCCGGATATGTCCAGAACCTTAAAGCAAGAAATATATGGACAGATTAGATACACCACCGGATTACTGGATCATTCTCGAGAGCTCCCGATATGCTTTGATGGCATCTATAAATACTCAACAATTAATCCCCAATATCCACAACAAAATAGCGAAAATCAGTTACATTAATCACAACCATTTCTAAATTTTCTGTCATCTTTATCTTAATCGCGAATACAATTTGATCAGAGGAGAAATGTCGATGATTCCAAGCTTCTTCGGTGGCAGACGAAGCAACATCTTCGACCCGTTTAGTTTGGACGTCTGGGACCCTTTTAAAGACTTTCCCTTTCCAACTCCTTCATTCGATGCTTCCAGGGAAACCTCTGCTTTGGTGAACACTCGTGTGGATTGGAAGGAAACCCCTGAAGCCCACGTATTCAAGGCCGATCTCCCAGGGATCAAAAAGGAAGAAGTGAAGGTGGAGGTTGAAGACGACAGGATCCTGCAGATCAGCGGAGAGAGGAACGTTGAGAAGGAAGATAAGAACGATACATGGCATAGGGTGGAACGTAGCAGTGGGAAGTTCACCAGGAGGTTCAGATTGCCAGAAAATGCGAAACTGAACGAGGTGAAGGCTTCAATGGAGAACGGTGTGCTTACGATAACTGTACCAAAGGAGGAGGTGAAGAAACCTGATGTCAAATCCATTCAAATCTCTGGCTAGATTTTCGTGTTTATTGTATGGGTACCAGGTGTTCGATGTAATGCTGTATGTTTCAACTCTTGTTGATGGTGTTATATACTTATATCTAATAATGTCTTGTGCTAAACTTTGATCATCTTGTATAAGAGCTCTTCAGATTTATGCAAATGTCGTTCCTAAATTATTAAATTTCTTTGGATTCTTTTAAAGGCAATATTTGGCAAACTAGCTTATAAATACATTATTTTTGACAAAACCTAGCTTATATGCATGTGAAATGACTAAAAAAGTATATTTGAACTTAATAATTAATGTTAATAAAGATATAATTGGAAAAAACTACAAAACCTCCTAAAGCTATTCAAAGTAGCGTTTTAGAAAGCTACTTAAAGTTGCGTTTCAAAAAGCTAGTTTAAGGTACATGTTTGGATGTACTAGCTTATAAGCTAGCTTATTTTTGCCAAACGCAACCTAAGTTTCTAATTGCTAATTTTGTTAACTAATACTAGATACGTATATATGTCATGTGTGATGTGGAATTTAATGGCGAGAACTTGAAAGAATATGTTTACTTGATTCCTATCACACAATGTCAATTTTATAGTTTTATGTGTTTTTGAATCCCATATTCCATGTATAAATTTCAAGGTTAATATAATCAATTGATAAGAAAAAGTTAAAAAAGATTCGTTTAATAGTAAGATTTTTAAAAACCCATTATTTTAGGGGTGAGATTCCGACGGCTTTGGACGGGTTGGGCCCTAAACTCCAATACCCGATCGGGGTTTCAGGTTTGGGTGGAAAATGTAACCCTTGAAAGTTGACCATGAAATTCGTTTTTTTATCGGGTTGGAATAAATTTCCAGATTTGTTTTTTTTTTCCCTTTTGTTTTGTTTTACTTTTTAAAGTTAATAGAAGGGGTGAGCAAATGTGGGTATCCATCGAAACCAGAATCGGTTCTTCACATTTGGGAACTGGTCCCGGAACCGCCGGTTTGAAAACCAGGTACCCGATGTCTAATTCTTTTAAATATTTTTTTATCGTTTTATGTTATAAAAAATTAATTATTAGTGATTTTATAGTTCCAACATGACGAAAAAAATACTAAAACAATGAAAACTTATCCAATAAAAATAAAAACGAGTGAAGTTCATTTTTGGTCCCTGAACTATGTAAACTCTAACATTTTTCGTCCCTGAACTAACGAAAGGTGCATATCATCCCTGAACTATGTAATTTCGTCTTGGTTTTGGTCCCTCTTACTAACGCTAGTTAACTTTAGCCGTTAAACCCAATTAAATGAGGGGTATTATGGTCATTTTACCTCTTTTCTTTATTTTATTGTTTTTACAAAAACCATCAAACTAAAGGGGCCTGTTTTGTAAATATACATATCACACACCACAAACAGACCCACACCTCCACCCTTTTCCGATGAACTCCCCTTTCCCTACCTCTTCCCTCTTTCCGACGAAACCCACCCCCACCCACCCCATCTCCGGCAATCTCGGGCCACCTTTATCGTCGTTATCTTCATCGCAATCCTTTCTCCCCCTTTCTCGGCCATCATTCCACCTCCACACTATTCATTTTCTTCTCGTCGATGACCACATAACCACCAAACATAACAAATTCAGGCAACAGAAGGTAAAAATCCGAAAGAATAGGGAAAGAAATCGAAAGAATTAGGAGCAGGAGTACGGTGTATGTGCATGTGTTGATTGGAAAATCAAAAGCCGTACCAAAATCGATATGTGTGTGTCGATTGGGGGAAGAAATCATCGCCGGAGAGAATGCCGAAAATTTAACGAGAGAATGGAAAGGGGATGGGGTGGACCGTGGAGTTCATCAGCAAGGCACAGGGAAGGGGTTAGGGTATGGGTCTATGTGTGTGCATTGTGTATAATATATGTATAGATATATGTGTATGTTATCTATGTGTGTATATATATATATATTGTGGTGTAAAGCTGTCTTCTTGTTGTTGTTTTTTTGAGATGGCCAAAGAGCTTCAAAGTCGTCTTCATGGTTGCCACCAGATCCATATATGAAAGCCATGTGTTACTTTTTCTTGAAAATTAGGGTTCTTTTCTTGATGAAAGTGCTCGTAATTGGTTTTCTAAAGGAACGAAAGATTGAAATTTAAATGGTGGTGGGTGTGAAAGAAGGAAGGTTCTAAAGGGTGTTTTGATGAATTTGTGCGTGTCTGGTGTGTATTATATATATATATATATATAATATTTACAAAACAGACCCCTATTGTTTGATGGGTTTTGTAAAAACAATAAAATAAAGAAAAGAGGTAAAATGTGTAACCCATAAACCAATTTAAGCATTTAAATAAAATTTTAAACTAAAGACTTATTCAACGAAAACCACCTGTTTAATTCTATCAATGTTTACCCAAAAAGAAAGGATCTTTTAAATTCCTAACAAAAATTATTAAATAAATAGACTGTTCAATGGACTGATCGGAATGCCGTTTAGCCGAAACCTTCAAGCCGGAGCTTTGTCTCGATCGTCAACCGTACTTGCACCTAAAAAGTTTAAACAATTGAGGGGTAAGCACAACCGCTTAGTGAGCAAGTAATCACATACAATATATCGCAACAAATATATATATATATATATATACAACTCATCCACTTTAAAACATCACATCTTAACGGTTTCCCGCTCTTCGGACCATCCCGCAGTCCGGCCTTAGTGGTTACCCACTCTTCGGGTCATCCCGCAACCCGGCCCAACATATCACATCAACATATATATCAATCACCATATAAAGCATGTAAAAACCCACTCACCTGATCCGCTAAGTGAATGCGCACAACGTGAGTTTAGATCTTCCTACGGCAACTCTGAAATATCACAAGTGTACAATGTTGGGAACCGTAGGCACTAACGGTGCGCAGCGGATAACAAAAACGATTCCCAAACCCGGACCCATCTTAAACCGTAACAGATACAATCAAGTGGGTATGTTGGTTTACCTTTTTCGAATAAACTTCCGGAAAGCTGGCAGGGGGTACACCGCTACTGACACCACGTGAGAGGGTTGCTAGACCACCGTAACTGATCGAAAAAGTTCCGACCGATGTGAGAGAGAGAGAGAGATCGACGGTTTATGGGAGAAAGAGAGAGCGAGGGTTTTTTCGTGGGGTTGATCAACTGAACTTTTCAAAGCCTTAACCCTTTTATTTATAGGATAAAATAAGGCAGTGATTTAACCTGATCACAATTCCCTTTATGGTTATCCAGAATTAATTCCTTAATTAATTAATTCTTCAATTAATTAATCCTTTAATTAATTCACTGATTAACTAGCAAATAATTATTTAACTAATAATTATTTAATTCTCTTTCTTTTTCTCATCTCTTTCACAAATTCTCTTTTAGGCGTGCAGCGGTGTGACCTACTAGTGTCTTATAACATTGGACACGGTAACCTGTTACTGTCTCGCACATAATCCTAACATACAAGACATAAATACTAACCCCGCAAATCCCTTATATCCAGAGATACAATTCTCAATTGAATTCGTACACAGGTTCATTCCTTTTGCACACGATATTTCTAAAGTGACTTAAGACATGGAGTGGAGGATTCATTTCTTAAGATCAAGTATTTCTTGACTCTGATTTCGATTGTTTGCAGTAACGGATATTACTAAATAACCCCTGTTATTCTATCCGAGCGTGGCCACGCGTTTTCTGCCAATCTTAATCGTCAAGGGGCCCGGAAATATCTCTCTTTTGAAAGAGGTGCAAATCCCTTCTTGACTACTTGCATTTGGATCCACGGCTTCCGCTGCACCTAGTCACGTCCCGTATGGCCACCCTGTTACGGTGCAGCGTTAGTACGTGCTAAGAGTACAGTGGTCCTCGTGTTCCCAAACCAAGTATCTCAGGTCTAAGGACAACCTATCAAGTCAATGCTTATTGACTGAGGCTCCATGAAGCAGACTTGATTACTGGTCACTTCCAATACCCAAACACTCTGATGAGTATCTATAAATACTTGGTCACATCACTTGTGCTTTTATTCTCTACTTTGAATAAATCATCAAGTATTTATAATAGCGTTAAACTCCCTATTGAAATTCCCATTTCAATAAGTGGCTACGGAAAATTTAGATTTCATACAAGACTTTGTAGAATCAAGGATACGTTAAATATGAAAAAAAATAGTTAATTTAGAACAATCATGAAATTAAAACCTCCATTTATTTCCAACACACTGTGAAATAAAAACTTTACATGATTACATTGTTTCTAAATTAGACTATAGTAATAATTAATAAACTAAGTACTAGCTACTGGCTTCCAGGTACTGCATCCCAATGGAATTCGCATGTGCCTCATGCTTTGCCCTTGCTAGTGGCTTTGTCAGCGGATCTGCGACATTGTCTTCTGTTGGAATCTTGCATATTCTTACATCTCCTCTTCCAATGATCTCTCGGATGAGGTGATACTTTCTGAGCACGTGTCTCGACTTGTGATGCTCTCTAGGTTCCTTTGCTTGCGCCACGGCTCCTGAGTTATCACAAGAATATATCTATCGGTCTCGAGATACTGGCAACCACTCTGAGATCCGATAGAAAATTCCTTAGCCAGACAACTTCCTTTGCCGCATCACATGCTGCAATGTACTCTGCTTTTGTAGTTGAGTCTGCAATCGTGTCTTGCTTCGAGCTCTTCCATGAGATCGCACCTCCGTTTAGGGTAAAGACATACCCCGACTGTGACCTGAAGTCATCTCTGTCGGTCTGGAAACTAGCGTCAGAGTATCCTGTGACACTAATTTCATCCTCAGAACCTCCAAAGACCAAGAACATTTCTTTCGTTCTTCTTAGATATTTAAGAATGTTCTTGACAGCTACCCAATGGGGCTCACCCGGATTCTGTTGGTATCTGCTCGTAACACTTACTGAGTAAGCAACATCGGGCCTAGTACATAGCATGGCATACATAATCGATCCAATTGCAGAAGCATATGGGACCGATTTCATTCTGTCCTGATCTTCACTAGAAACAGGACACTGTGTTTTACTTAACACTATGCCATGTTGCATTGGAATGAATCCTTTCTTGGATTCATCCATCCTGAATCTCTTCAGTACTTTGTCAATGTATGTACTCTGACTAAGTCCGATAAGCCGCTTAGATCTGTTTCTGTAGATCTTTATACCTAGTATATAAGCGGCTTCTCCAAGGTCTTTCATCTGGAAACATTTACTTAACCATTCCTTAACACTCTGTAAAGTTGGTACATCGTTTCCTATGAGTAGTATGTCATCTACATACAAGACCAGGAAGGTTACTATGCTCCCACTGAACTTAGTGTAAACACATGGCTCGAACTCACTTTTAGCGAAGCCAAACTCTTTGATTCGCTCATCAAAGTGTAAGTTCCAGCTTCGAGATGCTTGCTTCAATCCATAAATCGATTTTAGCAGCTTACACACCTTATTAGGATTTTTAGGATCTTTAAACCCCTCTGGTTGTTCCATATAGACGTCTTCTGTTAACTTTCCATTTAGAAAGGCTGTCTTGACGTCCATCTGCCAAATCTCGTAGTTAAAGTACGCTGAGATGGCCATAAGAATCCTAATTGATTTTAACATAGCCACTGGTGAAAAGGTTTCATCATAGTCAATGCCATGAGTTTGCGTGAATCCTTTTGCAACCAGTCTGGCTTTGAAGGTGTGTACGTTCCCATCCATGTCGGTTTTCTTCTTGAAAACCCATTTGCGTCCAACAGCCTTACAGTGTTGTGGCAAATCAGTCAACTCCCAGACTTGGTTGTCGTACATGGATTGCATCTCGGCCTTCATGGCTTCCTGCCATTGTTCAGACTCACTGCCTGACACAGCTTCTCCATAGGATGTTGGTTCATTTAAGTCTCCGCTATCTTGAGAGACTAGGAACCCAAGATACCTATCTGGTTCTTGTCTTACCCTGCTGGATCTGCGAAGGTCCTGTGTTTGCACTTCCTCAACCGGCTCTGATTGAGGTTCAACATTGTTATGTTGAATTTCTGGCTCAACAACTGGTGTAGTGCTTTCTTCGTCTACTATCTGTAGATCTACATCCTTTCTGGTGTTCTCTAAACTGAGAAACTTTTCTTCCAAAAATTTTCCATTTCGAGCAACAAACACTTTGTTCTCTTCAGGGCTGTAGAAATAATATCCCACGGTGGTTTTGGGATATGCAACGAAGAAACACTTGTCGGATTTGGGTTTGAGTTCTTCTGAGGTAGGTCGTTTGACGTAAACCTCACAACCCCAAATTTTCAGAAAAGATATGTTGGGTTTCTTTCCCTTCCATAGTTCGTATGGAGTCTTTTCTACCGACTTTGTTGGCGCTCTGTTCAGTATGTGTGCTGCTGTTTCGAGCGCGTGTCCCCAGAATGATATTGGCAGCGAAGAATGACACATCATCATTCGTACCATGTCGAGCAAAGTACGATTTCTCCTTTCTGATACACCGTTCATCTGAGGTGTATACGGAGGTGTAAGTTGGGATACAATCCCACACTCCATCAGATGATTGTCAAACTCATCACTGAGATATTCGCCACCACGATCTGACCGTAAGAACTTGATCCTCTTGTCAAGTAGATTCTGTACTTCATTCTGATATTCCTTGAATTTCTCAAAGGTCTCAGATTTATGTCTCATCAAGTAGACATAACCATACCTACTGAAGTCGTCAGTGAAGGTAATGAAGTACCGGTATCCTCCTCTTGCTACATGACTGAAAGGTCCACAAACATCTGTGTGGATTATTTCAAGCAAGTCAGTAGCCCTTTCATTCTCACTGTTGAAAGGTTGCTTTGTCATTTTGCCAGATAAACAAGATTCGCAATTATCAAAAGGTTTATAGTTGAAATTGCCAAGAAAACCTCCTTTTAGGAGTAGTTCAACGCGTTTCTTGTTTATATGGCCTAAACGACAATGCCAGAGGTAAGTCTGATCCTCAATATCCTTGGATCGCTTACTTATATGATAGATTTCACTATTGTTGTCTTTAAGATTTACAGTGTATAGACCATCTACGGGTGTAGCTTTAAAATAGAAAATATTATCTTTAAAGACTGAGATCATTTTATAAGAATATTTATAATAAAAGCCTTGGTCTACCAATAAATCAAAAGACAATACATTCTTAATCATATTTGGAATATAATAACAATTATCCAGTTCCAAAACTAGACCCGAGGGTAAACTAAGACTATAAGATCCCACGGCTTCAGCAATCAACGGAGTGCCTTCGCCAACTCGTAGGTTCGAACGGTCCTTCCTCAGAGTCTTTCTTCTAGTGAATCCCTGTAAATGATTACAAATGTGGTTACCACTGCCTGTATCAATTACCCATGATTCATAAGAAGTGATTAAGCAATCTATCATAAAGATACCTGGAGTATCGGGTAAACCGATATCCATTTGGTCGATGTTCATCGAGTGCTCGCAAATATCCTCGCTGCCGCATTCTGGGCAACTCAGATCTCCAGCTCATCAATTATATCAGTGTCCATGAGATTCGCAGGTTCGGGTACTGGCTCTAGACTGGCCAGTATGTATTCATGAACTTTATCCACGTCGTTCTTTGGTTCCTTCATGTAGGCACTAGCTGTGTCCTGAATTTCCTTTGTGAGGGAGAACCACATGAGGTACACTAACTCTTCCTGAATCATCTTGTACCCCAGACGTGATAAACATTTAAAAAGCCTTCTCATTTCAATAAGATGGTTTTTAACTGACTGACCCTTCTGTAGCTTCAGGGAGAGAATCTCTTGCATGATCAAAAGCTTGCCCGTGTGCTTGTAGAAACCTAACTGGTTTTCTACATTCCTTACGACCTCGTGACAGAATTTCACTCTTAAGTCTCCCGTGAACTCGGGTGACATAGAGAAAACTAGAATGGACATTACATCCGATTCATCTGCCATGAATCTGAAATATTCAGCAAATTCCTCTTCTGGGGCATTGCTTTTGGGTCGTGACATGGGTTTATTGATCACATAAAGCTTACCCTGGGCACTCAAAACATTCTGTAAGTGCAACTTCCAAACTGGAAAGTTCTGGCCCGTAAGCTTCCACTTGCCCGTAATAAGGCGAAGTGATTCCTCAGGTGAATAAAACGGAATGCTAATTGGAGACATCTACAGAAGAATATAAATTCCAATTTAGTTCATAATTATATAATTCTAATAAATTATTATCCTTAAAATAAATTTATTAGACTAGAATCCATATTTCACATGTGTCGGGAAGCATGTGATCATGTCAAACCGACTCATGCGATCTATGGTAGGTAAAACCTATACCAATCGTATTCCTATCTGAAAATACGACTTCTAGATCGTCGGGACATCGGATACTAAAAATCCGTGCATATTTAGTCCCTCTAGTGCATTTTGGCCTGGTACCACCCAGTGAATAAATAATTACCAAAATAGATTGCACTACCCGGGACCTGGACAAACTCTGGCCGGTACCACCCGGAGATAATTCGCAGAGTTTTATCTCCCTCTAGTTTCGGTTTGAACACGGACGTTCATAGTGTGTGCACTTACAACGCCCTATGTACCTTACACCGGAGGTGCCCCTAAAGTGGGTTGCACTTACTAATCTATGATTTTAACAAGGGTCAAAAATGCCAGTTTTTTTAAAAAACTTTGGATTTAAACACAAACGGAATTTATTCAATTTAAAACTTTTATATTTAATTTAAAAAGACGTAACTACGTAATACAATTAAATATAAACAACCACGCAGACTGAATAATCGTAAACAACCACGCAGTTTAAATAACATGTCATAGCCAAAAACCCTTAACTATTGTCGTTTTGTGAGCCAACACAAAACAACGGTCCAATTCCTAGGGGACAAAAACTTCTCGGTGCTCCCACTGGCTCCAAGCTCCATGGTTGTCTCCTTGGCTCCGTCTTCGGTTCTTATTTACTAATTTCAAGATTACATATGATCGGGTTGTAAATGGCACGCAGGCCTCCCGTACCCAAAAAGAGTATAATAACAATAATATAAAGACGAAACACAAACACTGGTCTAGGGCTTTGGCTATGACACTCGCAACTAACAGTTTAAACAAAACAGTTAAACTAAAAATATATACAGTTACGATAAACCAGAATTATAAAACCTAACTGATTTTATAATTACTTAATATTAATTTTAATTTTATAAGATAAAAGTAAAAATTAATTTTATCTGGGGTTTTAGCCTATCGGGCAAAACGACCCTATCCACACGAAATACTTTATCCGATTCCATTACTGATAGCAAACAAAATAACAAACGGTTACCATTGTTACTACCGGTGATCAACGACAACGCAGCCGAAGCTACCATTGCCGCCGATCGTCGGCAATCTTCCCAAAACCGCCACCGGTGGCAGCAGCGATAACCAAGGTCACCACCATCGCCACCGCTAGGCCGTTCGACGACAACAGCAGCCGAGGCTGCCATCGCCGCCGTGGCCGACGGCTCCATCACCAACAACGAACGCCGTCACCACCGTTCGGTGGTGCGGCTTGTGATCGCGAAACAATCAGCCACCGCCACCGCCTTGGCTCGGCCTTAGGGCAGCCGGCGTGTGGCCTGGTGGTTCGTGGCTTTATCCGGCGACAAAACGGCCAAAGCCGTTGCCACCACCACGCTGCCGTCGCCACCGCTGGGCAACAACAGCCCCACCACCGTTCGGTGGTTTGGCGATTTGCGTAACCGATCACCGCCGCCGCCCTGGCGTGGCCGTAAGGCAGCCGGCGGCTTGGCGGGATAAACAACCACGCTACCGCTATCGATCCGCCACTAGGGGCTGTCGACCGGCGGTCTGATCTCGTCGGCGACAGCAGCGGCTTTTAACGCCATCACCATCGCCTTGTGCGATCGAAAGACACGGCCACCGCCGCCGCCTAGAGAGGCAGCCGGCGGTCTTGGTGGTTTTGCGGTGCAACCGCCGGCGGACAGCGGTGTTAAAACCACCATCGCTACCACCATGGCCTTTAATCGATCTGGTGGTTCGATTCGGCTAACTGCCGTCGTTCCACCGTCGATTAATACAGTTCGTGTGATAAAACGATAAAAATCCAACTTTTAATATAAACAGGTAAAAATCGAATTTTTAACAAAACCATAATCCAAAAAAACAGTTTATCGCAAACAACAGTTTAATCCTGATCTGTAGGTTTAAGAAGTGGCTCTGATACCACTGTTGGGAACCGTAGGCACTAACGGTGCGCAGCGGATAACAAAAACGATTCCCAAACCCGGACCCATCTTAAACCGTAACAGATACAATCAAGTGGGTATGTTGGTTTACCTTTTTCAAATAAACTTCCGGAAAGCTGGCAGGGGGTACACCGCTACTGACACCACGTGAGAGGGTTGCTAGACCACCGTAACTGATCGAAAAAGTTCCGACCGATGTGAGAGAGAGAGAGAGATCGACGGTTTATGGGAGAAAGAGAGAGCGAGGGTTTTTTCGTGGGGTTGATCAACTGAACTTTTCAAAGCCTTAACCCTTTTATTTATAGAATAAAATAAGGCAGTGATTTAACCTGATCACAATTCCCTTTATGGTTATCCAGAATTAATTCCTTAATTAATTAATTCTTCAATTAATTAATCCTTTAATTAATTCACTGATTAACTAGCAAATAATTATTTAACTAATAATTATTTAATTCTCTTTCTTTTTCTCATCTCTTTCACAAATCCTCTTTTAGGCGTGCAGCGGTGTGACCTACTAGTGTCTTATAACATTGGACACGGTAACCTGTTACTGTCTCGCACATAATCCTAACATACAAGACATAAATACTAACCCCGCAAATCCCGAGAGACGACCCAATAATAACATCCTAATACTTAGCTTAACCGCCTCTAAGGTTAACGCATAACAAAACGGCCCGAAAGCGACTCCCTGGTCTCATATAACTTACCGACCCGTCCCGTCGTCACGGTACCGAGACCGATCAGCCGGGACTCCAAACCAACAACAACAGACAGAACTCTCACTTACGGATACGCTAGGACGATGTCATGGCGATGCACGGTCCAAACCTTGGCCACCTATCTAACCCGTTGCACCGCGGCCGAACCGTCGCGGCTTACGAACAACCGTTACTACGGGAGCAGCGACGATGGTGAAAACCACCACCGCTGGCTTTTCATAGCAGCAGCGACGGCAGCAAGATCGCCACCGCCGCCACGCCGTCGACCTCACGGCAGCGGTAACGTAAGCCGCCACCACCGCCGGGTCTCCGAGACACGGCAGCAGCAGCAGGAAAACCCACCGCCACTGCTGCCCGGTCACGAAATACAACAGTAGCAGCAGGAAAAACCCACCGCCGCCGCTGATTAACACCACGGCAGTAGCAGCAGGTAAACCTGCCACCACCGCCGGACCACTCAGCAACCACCAGCAGCGGCTGTGGTTAACCACCACCACCGTCGGCTGGTTCAATCAACTCACAGCAGCAACAGCGGTTGCGGATAACCACCACCGCCGCTGGCCACACGCACCAACAGCAGCAGCCACCGCCGGACAGCCGTCAACGGCAGCAGCTGCTGCCGGATACCAGACAACAGCAACAGCAGCTAACGGTAGCAGCTACGGTGGTAACTGCCGCCGGCTGTTCAACCTTCTACGGTGGCAGCAGCTGTGTAAACCGCCACCACCACCAACCTCCGGCCAAGATACAAAATCAACAACAGCAGCAGCAGCCAGCAGGGGTACAGCCGGCCACCGCCACCGATCGAAGCCAACACACGCACACAGCCGTAGCGGCGGCGTGTCCCGCCACCTCCATTCAGCCGCTGACTTGCTGCTGATGTCAATCGACACCTGCAGCCTCGCCGTCGCTACTAAGGCCGGCAACCAAAGCTGCCGCCCTTATCCTACGAGAATCATCCCTTCGAAACCACTCAAAAACGAAATTAACCCTACGAGAAGCTGGTTCAGACTTACCTTCGTACGCCGGTGACTCAAACGCAACCAAAGATTTGCTTCGGTAGCTTTTCTTCTCTTCCCGTAACTATCTCTCTCTCGATCTCTATTGCTCTCTCTCTCTCTCTCGTCTCTTTCTCTCTAATTCTCTCTTCTCTTTCTTATTTGTTAAGCTACAAGAATCTGATAACTTTCCCCTTTTCTTTTTATCCTATTTAATGGGCCAACTTCCTAATTGGACTCAACTACAAAAACCCAAACACTTATATTTTATTTAACACAATTATCTACAACTAAAGTAAATAGATAAATATAATAAATAAATAAATGAATAAAACTAACTGATAAACAAATAAAACGAGGCATTTTAATCGAGATTTAAAATTTAAAAGAAAACGGTTTCGGGTCGTTACAAAATGACCATAATACCCCTCATTTAATTGGGTTTAACAGCTAAAGTTAACTGGCGTTAGTGAGAGGGACCAAAACCAAGGCGAAATTACATAGTTCAGGGATGATATGCACCTTTTGTTAGTTCAGAGACGAAAAATGTTAGAGTTTACATAGTTCAGGGACCAAAAATGAACTTCACTCAAATAAAAACTTATCCAATAAAAATAAAAACAAATAATTATATAACTAATTACGACCAATTTCTGAAATGAAAATAACAAAAAAAAAACATATAACTTGAAATGTTAAATATGATATAAAGAATTTCAAAAAAATAAAATAATAAATAAGTCGAGTAAAGAAAAGTGGTCGTAGTGTACATGTGTAACGTAAAAGGTAAAATAATAATTTAGTCTATTAAATATAATAATCATATATATATATATAGAATTTTAATCGAGTAAAAAAATACCAAAATATGAAACAATTTCATCAATATTGGATGTTTATGAAACATTTTCATCATATTAAACAACTTCATGAATCAATTTTACTGATTTAATCTATGCAACCATGAGTTTTCACGGTTTACACGTTTTTTAGGGTTTGCAGATTAACTTCCCTCTATATAAAGTTCAAATGTGAACCACTTTTTGGTTGTGAACATGAGGACAGCCGAGAGCGCGACACGTGGCGGAGACTTATCTCAATTTTGGTTGTGAACGTGAGGACTAATCTCAGCCACACATCTTCAGTTACGGTGGACGCGATCACAGAGGATTGACACGATTAATGGGAGGGTGGAGATTATTAAAGGAGGAGACCCGGTCAAAGCCGTCGTTATTGACCGGATGAGTGGCTGAGATTCGTCATCATGTTCACAATTAAAATTGAGTTCACATTTGAACTTTCCTCTATATATATTTAATTATTAAAATAAATATAGCGTAACCGGTTCCGACGGGTACCCAGCGGTTAGCGGTTCAACATAAATGAGAACCGGAACCGGTCACGATGGGTTCCGGTTCCAAAGGCGAGTACCCGGTTCCAATGCTCCCCCTAGCTAATAGGCAAACAAAATAATATTTGTGTCAGTTGGGCTGTCAGCGCCGGTGATCAGTCAGTTAGTTGTCAGCGGTCACAGGTCGGATAGTCGAGAAGAGATGAGTTGACTTTTGAGTTCGAGAGTTTTGTGAGTGAGGGTCGCTATATTAGTGAGCGAACTTTGTAGCCGTGAATATTAAAAATTAGGTGTGTCACTAGGTTCATAGATCCGTTTTCATGTACCTCGGATAACAGTTTTTTCAAGTATTTTCGGGTCGGGTTGGATCTCGGCCGGGTTGGGTTTTTGCTTACCCTAACTGCATGTAACCGATGCATAAGTATCTTGTATTTAGTGTAATTTGTTAAAACTTAAAAGTTAAAGTCTAAAAAATTTATGCTTAACAAATCCAAAATATGTAAGAAATGGTAAGATAACCTTTATATTACGTTTGTTATAATGAAAATATTGAGTAACACAATTTAAAAAAAAATATACATAGATAAAAGTATCATTCGACAATTCTTTCCAAAACTATGATATTGCATAAATATAAGAACTATGTATGAAAAAACATTAACCGTCGTTTTTCAAAGCAAACGCATTACCCAAACCTAATTGTCGTCTTGCATGCTTTGGTAATTTACCCCCCCCCCCTCCCCCATATATATTAAAAGATTATGATTCATGGGAGCTGTTCGAGGAATGCGCTAAAAGAGATCTTTAAATAGTTAGGGGAGTGAATAGCCGACTAAGCGAAAAGAAAAATGAGACATGATTGGACTAAACACTTATATATATCTAAAGTATTTCATGAACACTATATTATGAAAATATATAATACAACTACATTGTTTAGTCAAGATATGCATAATAAGGCATGTAAGATAGTACCATCTTATAATTACAAAAAGAAAAGAACAAATCTATCATATATCAAAGTTAAAGGACAAAAACCGTTAAAATTACAAATGTTAAGGACCAATAATAAACTTTACTCTTTTTAATCATTATAAGTTGTTTTCTAGAAAGCTCTGGATATGTGGAGACTGGAGAAGAATAAAAGTAAGAAATATGGAAACAAAACCCACTGGATGATTCTGGAAAGCTCCTGAAATGCCTTGATGGCATATATCTATAAATACTCAACAATTAATCCCCATATTTCTACAAAAAATAGCCAAAATCAATTCCAAGAATCACAACCATTTCTAAATTTTCTGTCATCTTTATCTTAATCGCGAATTCAATTTGATCGTTGGAGAAAATGTCGATCATTCCGAGCTTTTTTGGTGGCAGACGAAGCAACATCTTCGACCCATTTAGTTTGGACGTCTGGGATCCTTTCAAAGACTTTCCCTTTCCAACTCCTTCATTCGATGCTAACTCCAGGGAAACCTCTGCTTTGGTGAACACTCGTGTGGACTGGAAGGAAACCCCTGAAGCACACATATTCAAGGCCGATCTTCCAGGGATCAAAAAGGAAGAAGTGAAGGTGGAGGTTGAAGACGACAGGGTCCTGCAGATCAGCGGAGAGAGGAACGTTGAGAAAGAAAATAAGAACGATACATGGCACAGGGTGGAAAGAAGCAGCGGGAAGTTCACGAGGAGGTTCAGACTGCCGGAAAATGCGAAATTGAACGAGGTGAAGGCTTCCATGGAGAACGGAGTGCTTACGATTACTGTACCAAAGGAAGAAGTGAAGAAACCCGATGTGAAATCCATTCAAATCTCCGGCTAGAATTGGGATAATTTATTGTGTCTTTGTGTGCTAAATGTATGTTTGTAGTGTGTGATTGGGTTTTGCATACAAGGTGTTCGCGTAATGCTTGTAATTGTATTTGTATGTTTCAACTCTTTTTGATCGAGTGATGTTGTAATGCCGTGTGCTAGACTTTGATCATCTTGTAAAAGTTATCTTGCAAATTTACTTGAGTGTGGTCCTAATTTTTTTCTTCCTCGATCTTTTAAGTTTCTAATTACTAACTCTTTTAATTAATAGTACTAGATAAAATATTATTCAAACTGGGTTGTATCTTTTGTAATTTACAAAAATCAAAATCTAAACTATACGTTTTAACGAACAGAAATATGTAAGAAATGGTGTGATGAAAATATTTTATAATTGGTTTTTCAAGACCTATGATATGAATACAAAAACTAGAAGTTAAAAAACATTTATCGGTCAGCTTTCTGTTACTGTTATTTGTCCACCAAGCGCAAGCATTAAGCAAACACACTACCTTTTTGCTTACCTTGGTAATTTATTTTCCCACATAAGTATTAGCTAGTTTGCTAAACCCGAAACGTTAGGTAGCTTATCAGCTAGTTATTAGTGATAAGCTAGCTTATCTGATAAGGTTATTTCGGGTTATTACGCTAGATAATCATTTTTCGGGTTAGAGTATTTAGATTCAGGGGAAATGTTTTGGAGATGTGAGTTAAAAGAGATCTTGAAGCTGTTAGTCATATTTTAAGATGTATATAAGTCATGAAAAATACTACCGCATTGTTTAGTAAAAATAAACTAGCTTATAAGTCAGATGCATGTTTGGATTGGATCATAAGCTAGCTTTTTGAAAAGCTACTATCATTAGCGTTTTGGTGACTTATGGGACTCAGACATTGTTTGGTAAACACAAACTAGCTTATAAGCTGGCTTCTAAGATACCTTTATGTTTGGATGGACAAAATATACAGTTTATAAGCTAGCTTTTTGAAAAACTACTTGAAAGTTGTTTTTGTAGTTTTTTTCAATTATATCTTATTAATATTAGTTATTATATGCCAATTTTTTTTTGATCATTTTACATACCCATAAGCTAGTTTTTGTCAAACATAATTTGTTCATAAGCTAGTTTGTCAGCTACTGGTTAGCTTATCAGTCAACAACTATTTTGTCAGCTACCACCTAGCTTATTAGCTCGTTTGCAAACATTGTTTTACTATTATTTTTATTCTAAATATACCTCTGCTAAGGTTTACACTACCAATTTTTAAGCTTTTTTCTTTTGCCATTTTATAGTCATAACTTATTTTATCAGCTAGTTTTTGTCAAACACATTTTATTCATCACCTACCTTATCATCTAACTTACCGTTTAGCCTATGACTTGAATATTGATGAAAAATGAAAAAGTACCGATTATAAAACAAATTAAATATATAACAATAAAATATAAAATATGAGTTTTGAAAACCATTCACGACATATATGCTCTTTAAGGCTGCACGCACCGGTGTGGGCGGGTATGGGCGGGTATGCCCGCCGGACCCGGCGGGTTAATGTGGGTTGGGTGCGGCGACGATAGAACCCGGCGGGTATAAGGGTTGGCGGTTCCGGAGAGCCGTTGCCAAACGGCTCTCTCAACGGTCAAAATTTTGTTTTTTTTTTTACCTTTTTTTTTCATTTTTTACTCCTATATAAATACCCATTTATACCCAACTTATTTTTTCACACCAACTCTAAACCTTCAATTCTTCGACTCTTTAAACCTCCAATTCTTCAAACCTCCCACTCTTCAAACATCATGAATCCAAACGATCGAAACCTCGGATCTTCATCACGGTGCGCGAAATGTAAATGTCGGGCGGAACCCGAGACCCCTTCGAAGCCCTCTTTCAAAGTCGACGTTACGCATACCGGGTTCCCTCCACAATATCCACCCGATTACGAGGTCCAAATTTCGCCCAAAGGTTTTAGTCTCACAATTACTCATCCTCAACCTGGGAGCTCTTCACAAGCTCCTCAACCGTTTCCTTATCAGCCGTTTCCTAATCCGTTTATAAATCCACAATTTCCTCCAACCGATTGGGGTACTCCTTATCAACCACAATATGTACCCAATTACGGACCCGTACAAGATGATGATGGCCCGGACCATGAGGAAGAGATTTTCCCTTCCGATGAGGGAGAACTTTCACCAACGACCCAAATGGAGGAAGACATTAAGTTTTACACCGCCCCGCATGGCCATCTCCGGGGTAAACGACTCAGGGATTCTATGAACCGAAAAGCCGAGATCAAAGCCAAATATGGCTTGTAATTTTTAGTTAATTTAATGTTTTAGTTTATTTTATTTAATTATGTAATGTTTAATTTAAATTTTTAGTTAATTAATTATGTAATGTAATTTTTAGTTAATTAATTATGAATCTTATTACTAATTAATAACATGTTTTATTTAATTATATTATTTATTTATATAAAATAAATTAAAAAGTGAGAGGGTTGGGAGTGTTGGGTGTGTGTTGTAGAGGGTTATGGGAGGGTAAAGAGAGGGTTGGGAAAAAAGCTGATGTGTCAGCTGATGTAGCATTAAAAAAATGAGTGGGTTGAGAGGGTTGATTGGGTTAGGTGTGGGTAGCCTAATGGGCTTATACATTTGAGGTTACATTGGTAAAACAATTTCACTTAAGGTTATATTGGTAAAATTGTTGCCATTTTGAGGTTATATTGGTAAAACATATATAAGTTCGTTCTACCTTATCCATACAGTGGAGGTGGAACACGCCCGTTTCACTTTATTCTTGTTTATTCCACACAAAAGAACGTCGAATAATGATCCTCGTTCTGTTCTATTCAATGTACAAAATGCGGTCTAAAAGTAAATGTCTAAAAATCATGGTTTGATGTTGCGAGTAAGTTTAATCCGTATGATCTAAGAACAAATAGATTGAATCGATCTGATAAATGAAATATTATTTTCCAAATAAAATTGACTTTGATTTTTAAAATAAATATTTGTTGCTTTAAAATAACATATAAAGCAATAATTTTTATGATACTTTGACATTGGAATATATATATATATATATATATATATAGTGGGAAGTTATTTTGCAAACCATAAAAAACGTGCAAACCGTGCAAACTCATGGTTGCATACGTAAATCAATGAAAAATCTTTTATAGAGTCGTTTAATATGATGAAAATGTTTCATATACTAAATTTTGTGATGAAATTGTTTCATATGAAGATGTTTATTTACGTAGAAATGAAAAAGTTTCATAGAAACGATAAAAAAGTTTCATATGAATAAAAAACACCAACATATGAAACAATTTCCTCAAAATTTGATGTTTATGAAACATTTTCATCATATTAAACAACTCCATGAATCAATTTCACTGATTTTACGTGTGCAACCATGAGTTTGCATGGTTTGCACGTTTTTTATGGTTTGCAAAATAACTTCCCTCTATATATATATATATATATATATATATATATATATTAAAAAATATAGAAATAAATGGGAAATAAATAAAACCTTGACATAGTGGAAGTAATGCATATAATTTTATTTGAGATTATAAGTTTGATACTTCTAACTATATTCTTGTTATTAGAGTTTCATCTAAATGGTCCCGAGTTCGATTCCAAAATGACCTATAGCCATAACTGCCGAGTGAGTCATGTATGTTCTGACATTATAAAATTAGCAAACGATTGTGAACTGGTTGGGATTACCGGTATCAATTCTTTGTCCAAAATTTTAACCTGTGATTTTGCATGTAAAATGGTAATTCAACCCTCCTATTTGTGTTTAATTTTTCTTATAGTTTATTTATTTAAGAGCTAACATTTAAAAATGTAGCTTTCATGGGAGCTTTACCGGTATACCCAAAGCCCCACCCTCACTTTGCAACCGTACCCCTAAAAGGTCGTTATAAGGGCCGTTATACCAACACGCCGTTATAACGCACCAAAACGCCGTTATACGGCCCAAAACGCCGTTAAAACGGCGTTTTGGTGCGTTATATTGCCGTTATATCGCCGTTATAACGGCGTAACGGTGTGGGTATATTGTGCAAAGTGCAGGTGCGTTATGGGCATATGAATCAATTACCCAGTTTTCATGCATGAAATGTTCTTCTCTCTTACAATAATTGAGTAATTGAGTGAGGTAATGAGTAGGTGGTGTACGTAGCTCCGTTCCGATTCTAATTACAGGTTTGACCTTATTTGATTGATTTATTATAAGTTTATAACGTAATTTGCACTATTATTGTTTCTTCTTCTTTTTTTCGGTTAAATAAATATGGTTTTAATACAAAATAAAATAATTACTAGTTTAAGCTTTGTAAATAGTCCTTAAATAATGTTTGAGGGTTCTATAATCTAAGCTTAGCTAGTGAATAAAAAATATGTGTTTGGGTTCTTGTCTAATGTCCATAAATATATATTTTAATTTTTCAAAAGTATGTTTATCTACGTTCGATACTGTAGTTTTGACAAAAAAAAATTCTAGGCTTATTTAGTGTAAATTATTGAATTTTAAATGTCAATTTGTTGGGTTTTTGTGAGACCTCGGACCAAACTGGTTCGAGTCACGGTTCAGAAAAACAAACTGTTAATCCGAACATCAAACCAAACTAGTTTGATCAGCGGAAACAAAAAGTGTAAAAACCCGAAAGCACACGATCGTTTTTTTGTTTATCTAATATATACACATAATTTGGAGTTTAGAAAGGTACCTGAATCGCTTGAGATAGATCCACCCGTGATGAACCCTACGAACGGACCTTCTAGCCGGTTACAACTCCGAATTCCCGAACACCCGAACGAAAAACCGAACTTCCTCCGGTTTGGTGGTTGGCGTCAATTACGAGGGAGAGAGAGAGAGATTTTCAGTTTCTATGGTTGGAGTGAATAATGAATGAATTAATTGAAAAAGGGTTAACCATAACTAAATATTTATATTGATGCAAATAGTATCTGTATCATATTCAGTTTCCTTTTTCCAGTAATTATCCATAAATAAACTCTTTCTTTTCCACCAAGAAAAGATTAATTCCATATATATTTAACTAATATATATTAGGATAATGAGGGTCCTTCAAGGAAAAACCATTTTTTTGTAAAAACTTGAGGAATAATCTAAGCCTTTGATCTAAAAAGGGCATGATCGTCATTTTAGATTATTCCTCAAGTTTTTACAAAAGAATAGGTTTTTACAAAAATGTGGTTTTTACAATATATATATATTATATTCATTTTTTTGTAAAAATTTGAGGAATAATCTAAGCCCTTGCTCTGATAATCGCAGTTTATTCATTATATGAATATTCACTATCATATTTACCATATGAATATTTATCATATATTCACCATATGAATATTCATATTCACCATATGAATATTCATATTCACCATATGAATGTTCATATTCATCATATATTTACCATATGAATATTCATATTCCCCATATATTTACCATATCATATTCATCATATATTCAACATATCATATTCATCATATATTCACCATATGAATATTCATATTCACCATATGAATATTCATATTCACCATATCATATTCAATATAAATTCACCATATGAATATCATATTCACCAGATAAAAGTTACATAAATCCAAATTGAATACCTCCTTAATTAAATCATATGAAATCATAAAAAAAAACCCAAATTGCTTCCAATCCGCCATTTTTGTTTCATATCTCCTTAATTAAACTCACAATCATCTTCACAATTAAATCACTATAGATCTCAATCACAATCCACACCATTTCTCTTACAAATCCCCCAAATTTAACAACTCCAAATCATGCCCACTTCAAAACCCTAGACTTAGAACAAGAACAACAACAATCAGATGGAACAAAAGGAGGAGGTGGCGTTCTTAGATCTGAAAGGAGGAGGAAGGGTTGCAGAAGGGGGCGGTTGAGAAGAAGAAGATGGTGGTGGTGGTGGCGGCGTCGGCGGCGGTAGCAGGTCGCGGTAGCGTTCTCAGATCCAGAAGTGGACCAGAGCTTGTTGCGAGATTCATCGTCCGAATGAGATTTGATCGAGATCTGATGGTTGGTGGTCGTCGAGATTTGATCGTGGTAGCAACCGGATCTCAAATCGAGATCTGATCTCGTCTCAAATCGAGATCTGATCTGATCTCCGGATCTCAGATGACGAACTCCGTCGGCGACGAACTCCGACGAACGGTGGTGGCGGTGATGACGATGATGTTGTCGGCGGTGGTGGTGGCGACGACGTCATCAAGTGGTGGCAGATGGTGGTAGCAGCAACAAATGGCGGAATAGCGGTGGTTTATGGTGGTGATGACGGTAGAGTAGTGGTGGTGGGCGGAGATGACGGTGGTAGCAGCAACAAATGGCGAAGTAGTGGTGGTTTATGGTGGTGATGACGGTGGAGTAGTGGTGGAAGGTGATGACGGTGGCTGATGGTGGCTAGGGTTTTGGATTTCTTTAGAGAGAAAGTGGAAGAGAGATTGATTTTTCTTTGAGGTTAAAGTTGCAGGTTTGGAAATGGGGTAATGTAGGAGAGAAGTTAGAGTAATTTTAAAATGACCAAATCACCCCTTTGGGGTTATAATTGTTTGGGTAAAAATCCACGCAACGTACGACGACGACAAGAATACATGGGGTCATAATCTTGTATTAAGATAAGGTCCTGAGATAAGCCATATGTACCCTCGTACGAATTTAACGCATGATCGAACGATTATCATACTCATATCGTACGATGTATCACTGTAACGTAAGATGTCTTATGTTATTCCTCTAACGATAACATTTCTGTTATTCAAGTGTGTTTATTACAGGTTAAAGACCAAGTCTTTACAAGTCAAATTGTAACCGACGACAAGGATTCAAGTGCATTAAAGACACGACCGTTATTAACGTTAATACACATTAATGCTCAACAGACATAACCGACGACCAAATAAAGACACAATTATGGAGATCGACCGTTACGACCGTTATCATTAATGAGCATTAACTCCCGAAGCGGTTACAAGAAAGAAGCCTATAAAAAGAGATTGAAGCTCATTCTTAAGGGGACGAGAGAAAAGACACAGACAATTCTCTCTTGGCTATCAAGAATTCTATTACTTTTTCCTAGATTAGTATACTGTCTACTGTAATTATCGTACGATTGATACCATTTTCTACATGTAAACGTACGATCAACGGTGTAACAACAAGGATATCACCCCTGGTTGGTGATACATAGTGGAATGTCGACTTGATCCTAAGTCGACCGCAGGTTTTTTCCTCGTCTTGAGGTTTTTCCTGCGTCATCAAAACTTTTGTCTCTTTTTACTTCGTTTTCTTCGTTTTACGTACGTTTTATCGAAATTGTTCCTTTCTCTCGACGGTTTAGCCTCACAAATAATCTTACGATGTACTTTGTGCAATTTTTGGCATAAACAATTTGGCGCCCACCGTGGGGCTCCGTTTTGAGAAAAACTTTCTTTGATAAAACGTACGTCCTTACTAATCATCTTTTTCGAGGTTTGCGCTCTTTTGCTATTTCACAGGACATGATTTTCCAAGAAAATCAGAATATATACTTCTTACTTAACTACAACACCAAAGTAGTGGAAGACCACCTCGAGCCGACAATGAACACGCAACTTGGGGCAACCGGAAATCTCTTGGCAAAATCAAGGAGAATGCCACTTAAAGACATTCAATCGACACAAAGTCCCTTGTTACTACGAAAACAAAATCCGAAGCTCAAGAAACACCCGAGTCGAGAAACCTTTTCGACAAAATCTTGAAACATTATATTTCACAAAAGTAAGTTCATAGGTTAATCATAAACAACCTCTCAAATTTTCATCTTATGAACTTGTAGGTACATCAAAAGACCTAGTAGCGTAAGACCGCTTCAAGCCTTTGAAAGCCATACGAGCAATTGTTTGACGACCTAAAAAAGTCCGACAAGAACAACGATTCAAAGGACAAATCCAAGATGAAAGTCTACATCAACAACATGCTTGTTAAACCGAAACAATCAGTCGATCATGTTGATCACTAAAGCAGCCGTTCGATATTATGTGCAAACTTCATATGAAGCCCAACCATAATTAATGATCCATCGTTCACACCGGTAAGTTCTTGGGGTACACAATCGTACGACGAGGAATTAAGGCCAATCCAACTCAAAGTCAAGGATATTGACGAGATCAAGTCGCCGGAAAATCTTATAAGAGTACAAAAACTCGCTAAAAGAATAACTTCCCTAAACAGGTTCATCTCTTCATCCTCAAATAAATATCATTTATTTTATAAACGTCTTACGTAAAAATAAAAGCTATCACTGGACGGACGATCACGAACGTACGATATCACGTCCTTTGCCGTCCACACGACAAGGAGATCATGCGGTTATATTTGGCCACCATTCCAAACACAGTAAGTATGACAACACGATGTACAACAAGTTCCAAACTATTATACAACACAACTTGGATGACGTACCAGCCAACACAAGAGGTTCGAAGTCGTCACAAGTAGTCGTTGGATGTGTAGAACTACCCTAAGTGCGACCAATCACCCGAAGATAACATGGAAGAACAAAAAACAAGATTCAAAACTTCCAAGAATACGATCTTTAATGATCAATTGTTCAAACCTTCGACAACAGGGCTCGTCTTAAGATACATGACTTTGTTCATCTTAAGATTGTTTTAACTAACTATCCTCTTAAGATTGTTCTACATAAGCTAGAATTGACAGGATGATTGCCTAAGCGGAGCATACACCTTAGCAGATTCGACATCGAATATAAACTTCGAACAACGGTGATCTACTGCAAGACTCATCTTATGATGCGTGACAAACAAATGAACCAGATTCTGCAAGAATTGCACGATGGCAAACGTGGATATCATTCAAGGGGCAGAAACCTCGCCAATGGAATCTCACGACAGAGATACTACTGGCCAACCATGCGAGAAGATGCAATCAGATTTGATGTACCATCTGAAATTATTCCAACGGGTTGGTCGAATCCAGTAATAAGACGATAACCAATACAATCCAGAAAAGGCTAAAATCGGCCAAAGGAAGATAAGCCGAAGAGCTACCATCTGTTCTATGTGCTAATCGTATAACTCCAAAAATATCCACAGGTTAGACTTCATTTTCGTTAGTATACGGTTATAAAGCAATACTACCGATAGAATCGCAAATACCAATCGAAAGACGTGCCAAAGTCGGTCGAAACTCTGTCGACCTCGGCTACGATGTAGATGCCTTAGGAAAAACTCTGAGAATCAGCATTACTTAAAATGCTTTCACAGAAAAGCATAGTCGAGCGATATCTCAACAAAAACGTGAGAACCGAGACCTTCCAAGTTAGAGATTATGTCTTACGACATGTCTTCCAAAATACACAAGAACTCAAAGCAGGTAAATTATCTACCACATAGGAAGGTCCCTATCAAATTTCACACGTTGTAGGAAATGGTGCTTATAAACTTAAGACCATTGATAACAAAAACATCCCATGGAGTTGGAACGCAACAGGTATTACTTCTAATTCATTTTTTACATACGATTATTTCCTACAACCATTACTGACTTAAGCATCGGAGCGCCGTTGGTCAAACCAATGGCCACCCGATAGCAATTATATGTTTCGCAGGTTTCGCAAGATCAACGAATACTATAACGCACGCATCGCAAGTGTCGCAAGATCAACGAATGCTATAACGCATGCACTGCAAGTTTCGCACGACCAACGAATGCTATAACACACGCATCGCAAGTATCGCACGATTATCGCAAGAATCGCAAGATTACAATTACGTGAATTGCAAGTTAAATGCTCTAAATGCACGATTATTTCGCAAGAGCGCAAGACAACTCGCCAGTCGCACGAATACTCTTATGAGTACAAAGAGTTTCTAAAAACTCCTAAGGCCTTAGTTACACAATAAAGCTAAAACGCACGACATATCATTTGAACGCACGATTCGCTTAAACGCACGATTCGCTTAAACGCACGATTCGCTTGAACGCAAGATTTTCTTGAACACAAGGTTCGTTTAAACACACGGTTCGCTTGAACGCAAAGTTCGCTTGAAATGCACGACTCATTCACATTTGCATGATTTACTACGCTTCAAACGCATGAATAACTGCTCGGAACATACGACTCCATATATTATTTAATACCCATTTTCACAGGAGTAAAGTCACTCTGTTGCCTTAGTCGCAATGGTGCTAATCGCACGATCTAAAGTTATCTTTACTTGAATGCTTCGTTCGCTAACACATTCAACTTCTCTAAAGTTATCTTTACTTGAATGCTTCGTTCGCTAAAACATTCAACTTCTTATTTAAAATGCTTTACTTCGTACATGCATTATTTTGAAAAGCCTTGTCGCGAGAATATGCGATTCAAAGCATATCACATATTCTTTGTCTTAAAGACCAATTTTGATCTTGACACAAGTTACGCATCGTTTGCACCACAGATATGCATGATATGCAGTCACTCACATTAATATTATGAGTGATACAACGACCTCTAAGGCCAATGATTCGATTAACTGTTATGGTCTAATTCTAACGCCCGACTGACGAAATTATAAGATCAACTATTGCAGGACAGATCTTGTATTTAGACAAAGTTCTCAAGAGCGAATGCAGCAGAAACAATCGTCTTACGATTTTATCAACCGTCTTACGATTTTGTCATTTATCTTACGATGGTATCATACGACCGTCTAAAGATTTCATACGATCGTCTCAAGATTTCGTAAGAGCGCGATTATTTAACATATAACTGCTGCTTTAATGTTTCCTTGAATGCAATGATTAAAGCTCATGAATGCTTAGTAGATGTGACCGGCATCCGAATCATCTACCTTATCTCTCGAATTCATTCATACTTTAGTATGTGTATACGATGTTTGTACTTACAACACACGTTACTTGTGTTTATCTCTTCTTTGTAACGTAAGACAGGCTACTGTACAACGAAAGACGTCACCCCTGATTGGTGATATATAATTCAGAGCCATAGCCATCGACAACGAGGATAAGGCATGAGCCAACTCTGCCTCTTCTTCCAAAGTCTTGATTTAGACAAGACGACATCTTTCTTCTCAAGATCAACCCTCAATTGCCGAAGCTCCTTCAAGATAAACAATAAAAGACTCGGGGCAGTGAACAACGTAGATAACGAGTGTCCTACAAACGCTTAACATTCTCCAAAACTGGGGCAAGAAACGTACGTCAATCACGAGTAATCATCGCAACCGCGCACGTATGCATGTGTCTAAGTTTTAAAATCCAAAATCCAAATTAGCAAATTTGTTTTTTGAATTTTAGGGGCAAATTGTTTGGGTAAAAATCCACGCAACGTACGACGACGACAAGAATACATGGGGTCATAATCTTGTATTAAGATAAGGTCCTGAGATAAGCCATATGTACCCTCGTACGAATTTAACGCATGATCGAACGATTATCATACTCATATCGTACGATGTATCACTGTAACGTAAGATGTCTTATGTTATTCCTCTAACGATAACATTTCTGTTATTCAAGTGTGTTTATTACAGGTTAAAGACCAAGTCTTTACAAGTCAAATTGTAACCGACGACAAGGATTCAAGTGCATTAAAGACACGACCGTTATTAACGTTAATACACATTAATGCTCAACAGACATAACCGACGACCAAATAAAGACACAATTATGGAGATCGACCGTTACGACCGTTATCATTAATGAGCATTAACTCCCGAAGCGGTTACAAGAAAGAAGCCTATAAAAAGAGATTGAAGCTCATTCTTAAGGGGACGAGAGAAAAGACACAGACAATTCTCTCTTGGCTATCAAGAATTCTATTACTTTTTCCTAGATTAGTATACTGTCTACTGTAATTATCGTACGATTGATACCATTTTCTACATGTAAACGTACGATCAACGGTGTAACAACAAGGATATCACCCCTGGTTGGTGATACATAGTGGAATGTCGACTTGATCCTAAGTCGACCGCAGGTTTTTTCCTCGTCTTGAGGTTTTTCCTGCGTCATCAAAACTTTTGTCTCTTTTTACTTCGTTTTCTTCGTTTTACGTACGTTTTATCGAAATTGTTCCTTTCTCTCGACGGTTTAGCCTCACAAATAATCTTACGATGTACTTTGTGCAATTTTTGGCATAAACAATAATCTTGTGTGGCACACTAAAAAATTAAAAAAATGTTATGGTGTTCCTTTATGTTAATAACCATTGATTAAAATATATAGATGGTTTAGATTAGTCCTATAGTTTTTACAAAGTATGTGGTTTTTATTTGATTATTCCTCTTAGGATAATTACCATATATATATTATATATTTATTTAACTAATAAATATATATATATCAATTAATTAAATCAGTTATATATTTATTTTACTAATAAATATATAATCACTTTTAATTAAAATAGAAACCTTTAACTTTAGAGTTTCTTACAGAAAACACCCAATAGATTTATAATTGACTATTATAAATCTAATCTCTCTAATCTGGAGTTATTTTAACTTGTTCGTTTTACAGGTCCTCACAAGTGTGACCCTCAAGTGTCTTATAACATTGGATGTGTAATCTTTGGTTTGTCAACTTCTGCACATAATTACTAACACAATTAACAAAAGTTTGCTAGCTAAACACTTATTTTTCATGTTTCACTTTTTGTTTTTGTTTTAGAATCTTATAGAATACAATAAATTTATATCATTTCAGTATATCGAAAATAATTTAAATGACTAAAATCTGTTTTTTAATTGGGATGCAGTCAATGATTGTTAAACAAAATAATCAACATTGTTAAAAATGATAAATGTGAAAGATCAAATTTCAATTTCAAAACTTAGAATTATAAGCATAAAAATAGCATTGGTGGTCGATGCTTTGGTCCTTCAAAGGCGTGTGCGCTTTGAAAAATTGGGAATGGAGATATATCATCGTGAAAAGTGGAGGGCAAGGAGGTGTTATAGAGTGTGGGTGAGCTAGACGACGTTTTTTAAACTTGATTCACCAAAAAAGTACACGACTATTAGATGGAGGGACGAAATTTGTTGGGAATTGACATACGATAAGAACAAATTTATAGTCAAGGGATGAAAACTGCAAAATATGACAAATGTCAAGGACCAAAATTAACTTCACTCTTTTTTGTTATCTCTATAAATAGAGTTCAAGAAATCTCTGGATATGTCGAGAAGCATGAAAGCAACAAATACAGAAAGACAGAGACCACTGGATCATTCTCGAGAGCTCCTGAAATGCATCCATAGCATCTATCTATAAATACTCAACAATTAATCCCCAATTTCCACAACAAATAGCCAAAATCAGCTCCAATATTCGAACCGTTTCTAAATTTTCAGTCATCTTCTACATCGCGAATTCAATTTGATCAAAGGAGAAAATGTCGATCATCCCGAGCTTCTTTGGCGGCCGACGAAGCAACATCTTCGACCCATTTAGTTTGGACGTCTGGGACCCTTTTAAAGACTTCCCTTTTCCAACTTCATCATCTGATGCTTCAAGGGAAACCTCTGCTTTGGTGAACACACGTGTGGATTGGAAGGAAACCCCTGAAGCACACGTGTTCAAGGCCGATCTTCCGGGGATCAAGAAGGAAGAAGTGAAGGTGGAGGTTGAAGACGACATGATCCTGCAGATCAGCGGAGAGAGGAACGTTGAGAAAGAAGATAAGAACGATACATGGCACAGGGTGGAGCGTAGCAGTGGGAAGTTCACTAGGAGGTTCAGGTTGCCGGAAAATGCGAAATTGAACGAGGTGAAGGCTTCAATGGAGAATGGAGTGCTTACGATTACCGTACCAAAAGAGGAAGTGAAGAAGCCTGATATCAAATCGATTCAAATCTCTGGCTAGAATTGGGATAATTTCTTGTGTTTGTGCTTACTGTTTGTGCCCCAGGTGTTCGACGTTATGCTTGTGATTGTATGTTTCAACTTTTTTTGATGATGGTGTTATGTTTAATGTCTTGTGCTAAGCTTTGATCACCTTGTATAAGTTCTCTTGCAAATTTATTCGACTGTCGTTCCTAAATTATTAATTTTCCTCTATCCCTTAAGTTTCTAGTTGCTAATTCTGTTAACAATTACTAAGAATTTTTTTTGAACGGCTTATAACTTACGCACACCTCCCAACACGAAGTTGACGAGGTATTCAGGATTCATATGGATACCCGACTAATCCTTGACAACCATTGATCCAAAAGCCTACCCATGGTCATGGTATCGCCGTATGCTCACTTTGTTAATAGAATTCGGTAGACAGGGATGTCATCCACTATCTCTCCCAACATATTACCAATCATTAGGCTACTAATGTTGCCTAATGTTTTAATACAATTACTTGATACGTATAAATTTACAATGTGGCATAAAATATCTCGAATTTAAGGTTGAGAACTTGAAAGAATATGTTTAGTGTTATTTCCTATAAGATGTAGATTTTATAGTTTTATATGTTTTTTGATCATATATTCAATTTATAAGCTTCAAGGTTAATATGGTCAATTGGTAAAAAAAGGTTAAAAAGGATTCACTCAATAGTAATGTTTTCCCATACAACCTGATACAAAGAATAGTTAAGAAGTTTCAAGAAGGAGAAACTGGTGTGTTGAAGGACGATGTAGCTGATGGGAAGGATGAGACCCAAAGCATTATAATGTGGAACAATAATCCATACTCTGTTATGTTATGTCCAGTTTATGTAACGCACCATAATAAACCAATTGTCTAAAAGTTATGGTTTAATCTTGGGAGTAAGTTAACCTTGTTTGATCTAAGAAGAAATCGATTGTATTCATTCAAATGATTTTTTAATTAGAATCGACTTTGATTGTTAAAATAAATTTGTTGCGTCAAAAAAGTAACATATAAGGCAACTTATTTTAAGACTGAAAAGTAAATTACTTAAAAAGTATAAAACTGAAAAGGAAAAAGTAATAAAAATTACCTTGACATAGTTGCTTAGGCCATGCGTAGTGGTTATCTGCAGGGGGCTTGGCATGGCGGGCTGTCGGGGTTGGGCAGGCTCCGGTACTCCTTTCGGCGGATTGGCGGGCTGCGACTAGGGCAGCGTGGCAAGACCGATGTATCCACTCTCTCTCTCTCTCTCACATTATTTTTTTTATTGTATTGGGTATTTGGTTTGGGAGGGTTCGGGTATTAACAGTGAGGGTTTTAGAGGGCTTGTGGAGGGCTTACGGAAAAGATGATGCGGTAGTGGGGCTCAGTGGGCTCGAGCACTGATGGCCTTATAATTTCTAACTATATTTTTGTTATGAGTCTTTCACCTACGATCTCTTTCATGTAGAGTGGCATAATCCAACAATCCTGTTTATGTGTAATTTCTGTTATAGTTTAAAAGTATTTGAGAGCAACATTCAAAAGTGTATTTTTCAAACAAGTATTTTATTTTCTCTTAGAATAATCGAGTAGATGTACTGCATGTAAGCGTGCTTCGCTTCCAATAGGTTCAACCTTGCAATTTGCAGCGTTATTATTACTTGTTTTTCTTTTGTACAAATAAATGTTGGTTCACAAACAAGATATTATTATTCATTTAAGTGTTGTAAATGGTCCTTAAGTAATGTTTGAGCTTTTATAATCATAGCTTAAATAACGATTAACGAATAAAGAATATGTAATCGGGCTCTTGAAAAAAAAACTAGCTTTATTTAACATAAATTATTGAATTCAAGAAGTTATATATCAAAACTACAATTTAAAATTTAGAAGATCATATATTTATTCATTTCGACATAATGGAAATAGTTAAAATGACTAGAGCATCTCTTAATTCAACTGATTTTCTTTTGGAAAACTGAACCACAGACTAACATTCGTTTTCTTCCACAAACTTTGCTAGTCGACACCAATCTTGATCACCGGTAAAGGCGTTGGAAGATTGATATCTCTTGTTCAATCTATGTCTCTCGCTCAATCCTCATCGTCCATGTTAGCATACCTCATCCTAACGGTTATTGTGGCAAAGCCAATCACCATGAAGCTTTATATATCATCTCCATTTTAAAGACGTGAAAAATAGAAGTGGTGATCAAGATATATCATCGTGAAAAGTGGAGGGAGGGAGGTGTTATAGAGTGGTGTTGAGCTAAATGACGTTTTTAAATGACTAAAATACCCTTTCATTAAATTGACTGAACAAAAAAAATACATGGCTATTAAATGGAGGGACGAAATTTGTTGAGAATTGACATGATAAGAACAAATTTATAGTCAAGGGATGAAAACTGCAAAATATGACAAATGTCAAGGACCAAAATGAACTTCACTCTTTTAATCTCTATAAATTGATCTTAAGAAATCTCTGGATATATCGAGAAGCATAGAAGCATGAAATATAGAAAGCAAGACCACTGGATCATTCTGGAGAGTACCTGAAATTCCTTGATGGCATCTATAAATACTCAACAATTAATCCCCAATTTCCACAACAAAATAGCTAAAATCTGCTGCAATATTCAGAGCGTTTTCTAAATTTTCAGTCATCTTCTACATCGCGAAATCAATTTAATCAGAGGAGAAAATGTCGATCATTCCGAGCTTCTTTGGTGGCCGACGAAGCAACATCTTCGACCCTTTTAGTTTGGATGTCTGGGACCCTTTTAAGGACTTCCCTTTTCCAACTTCTTCATTCGATGCTTCAAGGGAAACCTCTGCTTTGGTGAACACACGTGTAGATTGGAAAGAAACCCCTGAAGCCCACGTATTCAAGGCTGATCTCCCAGGGATGAAGAAAGAAGAAGTAAAGGTGGAGGTTGAAGACGACAGGATCCTGCAGATCAGCGGAGAGAGGAACGTTGAGAAAGAAGATAAGAACGATACATGGCACAGGGTGGAGCGTAGCAGCGGGAAGTTCACCAGGAGGTTCAGGTTGCCGGAAAATGCGAAATTGAACGAGGTGAAGGCTTCAATGGAGAACGGTGTGCTTACGATAACTGTACCAAAGGAGGAAGCGAAGAAACCTGATGTCAAATCCATTCAAATCTCTGGCTAGAATTGGGATAAATTTTTTGTGTGTGAGACTTTCGTGCTTATTGTATGTGTACCAGGTGTTTGATGTAATATTTGTGGTTGTATGTTTTAACTCTTTTTAATGGTGTTATATGTAATAATGTCTTGTGCTAAACTCTGATCACCTTGTATAAGTTCTCTTGCAAATATATTCGAGTGTCGTTCCTAAATTATTAATTTTCCTCTATCCCTTAAGTTTCTAATTGCCAATTCTGTAAACAATTACTAAGATTTTTTTTGAACAGCTGATAACTCAAGCACAACTCCTAACACGATGTCAAGGGCACCCGACGAATCCTCAATGACCGTGAACCGCTCGAAAGCCGACCCATGGTCAGGGCATCGCTACGTGGTCACTCTATGAATAGAACCCACGTGCTCACCCTATGAATAGAAACCCAGTAGACGAGATGGCATCCACTGTCCCTCCCAAGATGTTACCAACCATTAGGCTACTAATGCTTTGAAACAGTTACTACTAATGTTTTGAAACAATTACTACTAATGCTTTGATAGAATTACTAGATATGTATAAATGTACGAGGTATAAACATCTTAAATTTAAGGCCAAGAACTTGAAAGAATATGTTTAGTGTTATTTCCCATAACATGATGATGTAGATTTTATAGTTTTATATGTTTTTTGATCATATATTCAATTTATAAGCTTAATATGGCCAATTGAAAAAAAAAAGTTAAAAAGATTCACTTAGTACGTTTTCCCATACAACCCAACTCAAAGAACAGTTAAGAAGTTTCAAGAAGGAGAAACCGGTGTGTTGAAGGACGATGTAGCTGATGGGAAGGATGAGACCCAAAGCTGTTTATCTGATACAGATATGTATTTTAATGTGGAACAATGATCCATACTCTCTTATGTCCAGTTTACCACCATAATAAACCAAATGTCTAAAAGTTATCGTTTGATCTTGGGAGTGAGTTGACCTTGTTTGATCTAATAAGAAATTGATTGTATTGATTTAGATGATTTTTCAATTAGAATCGACTCTGATTGTTAAAATAAATTTGTTGCCTCAAAAAAGTAACATATAACGCAACTAATTTTAAAATAAGTTGACATTGGGGAAAAAAGTAAATTACTTAAAAGGTATAAAACTGAAAAAGGAAAAAGTAATAAAAAGTTACCTTGACATAGTTGCTTAGGCCATGCATAGTGGTTACTTGCAGCGGGCTTGGCATGGCGGGCTGCGGCTAGGGCAGTATTGGGTATTTGGTTTGGGAGGATTCGAGTACTAAAAAAAGGGTTTCAGAGGGCTTATAGAGAATTTATGGAAAAGCTAATGTGATGTTGATGTGGCAGTGAGACTCAGATAATAGTATATAGAGTAAAATGAATTAAAAAATACATTTCTTTTTATTACAAATTATATCATTGTATAGGTCTCGTTAATACCTTCGAAACAAGCCTAATATTGAATATTTTTTTTTTTTAATCATAGTATTAATTATCAAATATATATGTAATAATTAGTTTTATACTTCTCACGTTCTAATTTTTTATTTTAAACTCAAATGAATTAAATTTTTTTATATCTATACTACTTTAATAAAACTCTTAATTAGTTTTTTAAGAACAACTAAATTATTCAATTTTACAACTGCAAAAACACTTTGTACAAACCTTAGATGCATAAATTGAAAACTACTTTCCTTCTTCCTCCCACGTTTCATACCCCTGATTTTGCCACCCTGCGTATTCTTCCCCACATCTCCTTCTCCATTTTTGCCCTTGTTTCATTTTGGTAATTGGCAAAACTCTTCGACCGGTCACTCGCAATTCTGGTTAGACCGATGTTAGTGGAGATTGTATTACATGTTTAGACAACAATTTTTTGGATCAAAACTTGATTTTAGTTTCAGTAATTTGTGACATACGTTAATTTGATTTTTCATGTTTTCCTGTATAAACAAGAACAATGTTACTGGAAATTATGTTTGATGTTTAGGAACCAATTCATTGGATCAGAACTTGTTTTGAGTTTGAATAATTTGTGTTTTCGTTATGATCTGGTTCATATTATTGATTTTTATGTAATTTTGTTCAATTGGTGTAATCTAATCTAATTTGTCTTATCATTTGGTTTTATCAATGTTCTTTGTGGGTTTAAAATTCGTTAGGTTTGATAATTCATTTAGGATATACCTATAACCCATACATATCCCATACACTGTTGGACTAAAAAAATGTGGTTTTAAATAAAAGTTTATTACCCGCTGCATCGCGCGGGTATACTGACTAGTATTACATAAGGCATGCAAATTAGCATCTCTTTAAATTTGGGAAAAATACTATGAATTGAGTATTGATGAACCATGAAAAAGTAAGGATTGTAAAACAAGTTAAATACACAGTTATTAGATATAAAATATGAGTTTTGAAAACAACTCACCACATATATGCTCTTTAATAACATGATTAAGGGGTGTTTGTTTTTTCCACTTATCACTTTTTCAGCACTTTTTGGGGCAAAACCATTTATTCGGTCAGTGGTTTTCCCATTCAGACTGTTTGTTTTTTATTTTTATTAAGTGACACTTATCACTTTTTCACCACTTACTGAAAAAGTGATGGTAAAACCACTTTTTGTTCACTTTTTCACTTTTTCATTAAACTTGGAGTTTTTTGGATTGTTCATTAAACTTGGACTTGTTTGGGTTGTTCATTAAGCTCATTAAGCTTGTTT
The DNA here is from genome assembly GCA_030169165.1 of Centaurea solstitialis. Lineage (NCBI taxonomy): Eukaryota > Viridiplantae > Streptophyta > Magnoliopsida > Asterales > Asteraceae > Centaurea > Centaurea solstitialis. The sequence continues at coordinate 51,004,611 of CM058044.1, read as the reverse complement.
GGATTGTTCATTAAGCTCATTAAGCTTGTTTGGATCGTTCATTAAGCTCATTAAGCTTGTTTAAATTGTTCTATAAAGCTTATTAAGCTTGTTTAGATTGTTCTATAAAGTTCATTAAGTTGCTGGATTGTTAAAGTTTACTATTGTACTTGATTGATTGACGTATTTCAGTTGATTTTAGTTCTTATAAATAATCAAATTCAGATTCAGATGTTTGACAGTTTATAAAAACAAACGGTCTTGACAGATTCAGATTCACTCTTCAGCACCATCACTTAACAATCAGAAATGGAAACAGATTCAGTCTTCAGCACCACTTAAAAAACAAACAGCACCTAAGTCTAAAAATATTCAATAATGGCCTAATAAGTTTAAGGTTATATTGGTAAAACAGTTTCACTTGAAGCTATATTGATAAAACTGTTGCCATTTTAAGGTTATATTGATAAAACATAAGTTTGTTCTATATTGTCCATACAGTGGAGGTGGAACTGTCTATATAGTGGATGTGGAACTCGCTTGTTCCACTTTATTCTTGTTTATTCCACATAAATGAATGTCGAACAATGATACTCGTTTTGTTCTATCCAGTACACAAAACACAGTCTAAAAGTAAATGTCTAAAAATCATGGTTTGTTGTTGCGAGTAAGTTTAACCCATTTCATCTAAGAACAAATAGATTGTAACGATCTGATAAATGAAATATGTTTTTTCCAAATAAAATTAACTTTGATCTTTATAATAGATAGATGTTGCTTTAAAAATTAACATGTAAAGCAACGATTTTTATTATAGATTGAAATTAGAAAATTTTATATTAAGAATATAAAAATAAATGGGAAAATAAATAAATAAAATGTTACCTTGATATAGTGAAAGTAATGTATATAATTTTATTGAGATTGAAAGTTTCTTCTAACTATATTCTTGTTATTAGACTTTCATCTAAAATAAGATTTAACCTATGTCAATGGTACGTAACCCAGTTGATAATGTGTGAAAGTAGTGTTTGTTCAAAATTAAATGGTCCTGGGTTCGAGCCCGGGTGCCATATAGCCATAGCCGCTGAGTAAGTCAGGTATGTCCCTACATTATGAATTGACAGACAATTGTGAGCCGATTAAGTTGTAGGTATAACCTTTTGTCTAAGATTTTAACCTATGATTTCTTGCAAGTAAAGTGGTAATCCAACCCTCCTATTTATGCTTAGTTTTTCTTATAGTTTAAAAGCATTTAATAGCAACATTTAAAAATGTATCTTTCATGCATGAACTTTTTTTCCCTCTTGCAATAATTGAGTGAGATAGTGCATAGGTGCATATAGCCCATTTACCTTCTAATTATATGTTCAACCTTTTTTGATTCATGTATTATAAGTTTATAACGTAATTTGCACTATTATTGTTATTTTTTTCTTGGTTAAATAGATCTGATTTTAATACAAAACAAAATAATTTCTAATTTAAGCTTTGTAAATGGTCCTTAAATAATGTTTGAAGGTTCTATAATCTTAGCTCAACTAGCGAATAGAGAATATGCGTTTGGGCTCTTGTCTAACATCCATAAACATATGTTTTAAATTTTCAAAAGTATGTTTTTTTTGCACAGCTTTCAAAAGTACGTTTATCTATGTTTGGTATTGTAGTTATGAAAAAAAAGATCTAGGCTTACAATTTAGAATACAATATATTTATTTCATTTTAGTATAACGAAAATAGTTAATTGGAGCTAACAAATACAACCTTTAAACAAAATAATCAAAATCGATAAAGAAAATGATAAATGTGAAAGATCAAATTTCAATTTTAAAACTTAGAATAAATAACCGTCAAAAATAGCAATGGTGGTTGGTGCTTTTGTCCTTCAAAGGAGTGTTTGCTCTCGAAAAGTCGGGAATGGAGATATCATCGAGAATATAGAGTGGGGTTGAGCTAGACGCCTTTTTTAACTTTAGAAGAATATATAATATACGACTAAAATACCGACGTGATTGAACAAAAAAAGTATAGGACTAGGGACTAAATATGTTGGGACTTCACATACGATAAGAACAAATTTATAGTCAAGGGATGAAAACCGCAAAGCATGACAAATGTCAAGGACCAAAATGAAGAACTTCACTCTTTTTAATCTTTATAAATTGATTTTAAGAAATGTCTGGATATGTTGAGATAAAAGCAGGAAATACTCTAGTCCTCTTCCACTGGATCATTCTGGAGAGCTCCTGAAATGCATTCATAGCATCTATAAATACTCAACAGTTAATCCCCAATTTCTACAACAAAATAGCTAAAATCAACTCCAAGAATCACAACCATTTCAATCATCTTCTTAAACGCCAATTCAATTTGATCAGAGGAGAAAATGTCGATCATTCCAAGCTTCTTTGGTGGCAGACGAAGCAACATCTTCGACCCATTTAGTATGGAGATCTGGGACCCTTTCAAAGACTTCCCTTTTAATCCAACTTCTTCATTCGATGCTTCCAGGGAAACCTCTGCTTTGGTGAACACTCGCGTGGATTGGAAGGAAACCCCTGAAGCACACGTGTTCAAGGCCGATCTCCCTGGGATCAAGAAGGAAGAAGTGAAGGTGGAGGTTGAAGACGACAGGATCCTGCAGATCAGCGGAGAGAGGAACGTTGAGAAAGAAGATAAGAACGATACATGGCACAGGGTGGAAAGAAGCAGTGGGAAGTTCACCAGGAGGTTCAGATTGCCGGAAAATGCGAAATTGAACGAGGTGAAGGCTTCAATGGAGAATGGGGTGCTTACGATCACTGTACCAAAGGAGGAAGTCAAGAAACCTGATGTCAAATCCATTCAAATCTCTGGGTAGAGTTTCGTGTTTAGTGTTGATTGTATGGGTACCAGGTATTCGATGTAATGCTGTATGTTTCAACTCTTTTTGATGATGGTGTATTGGTGGTGTTATATCTAATAAAGTCTTGTGCTAAACTTTGATCATCTTGTATTAGTTCTCTTGCAAATTTATTCGACTGTCATTCCTAAATTATTAATTTTCCTCTATCCCTTAAGTTTCTGATTGCTAATTCTATGAACAATTACTAAGATTTTTTTTGAACGGCTAATAACTTACACACACCTCCCATCACGAAGTTGACGAGGTATTCAGGATTCACATGGATGCCCGACTAATCCTTGACAACATTGATCCGAAAGCCTACCCATGGTCAGGGTATCGCCGCATGCTCACTTCGTCAATGGAATTCGGTAGACAGGGATGTCATCCACTATCTCTCCCAACATGTTACCAATCATTAGGCTACTAATGTTTTAATACAACTACTTGATACGTATAAATGTACAATGTGGCATAAACCATCTCGAATTTTAAGGCCGAGAACTTGAAATAATATGTTTAGCGTTATTTCCTATAACACGATGTAGATTTTATAGTTTTATATGTTTTTTGATCATATATTCAATTTATAAGCTTCAAGGTTAACATGGTTAATTGGTAAAAAAAAGGTTAAAAATGATTCACTTAATAGTAACGTTTTCCCGTACAACGTGATACAAAGAATAGTTAAGAAGTTTCAAGAAGGAGAAACTAGTGTGTTGAAGGACGATGTAGCTGATGGGAAGGATGAGAGCCAAAGCATTATAATGTGGAACAATAATCCATACTCTGTTATGTCCAGTTTACGTAACGCACCATAATAAACCAAATGTCTAAAAGTTATGGTTTGATCTTGGGAGTAAGTTAACCTTGTTTGATCTAAGAAGAAATCGATTGTATTTATTCAGATGATTTTTCAATTAGAATCGACTTTGATTGTTAAAATAAATTTGTTGCCTCAAAAAAGTAACATATAAGGCAACTTATTTTAAGACTGAAAAGTAAATTACTTAAAAAGTATAAAACTGAAAAGGAAAAAATAATAAAAAATTACCTTGACATAGTTGTTTAGGCCATGCGTAGTGGTTATCTGCAAGGGGCTTGGCATGGCGGGCTGTCGGGGTTGGGCAGGCTCCGGTACTCCTTCCGGCGGATTGGCGGGATGCGACTAGGGCAGTGTGGCAAGACCGATGTATCCGCTCTCTCCTTCTCTCACATTCTTTTTTTTTATTGTATTGGGTATTTGGTTTGGGAGGGTTCGGGTATTAACAGAGAGGGTTTCAGAGGGTTTCAGAGGGCTTATTGAGGGCTTACGAAAAAGCTGATGCCAGAGTGGGGCTCAGAGGGGCTCAGACACTAATGGCCTTATAATTTCTAACTACATTTTTGTTATGAGTTTTTCACCTATGATCTCTTGCATGTAGAGTGGCATAATCCAACAATCCTGTTTATGTGTAATTTCTGTTATAGTTTAAAAGTATTTGAGAGCAACATTCAAAAGTGTACTTTTCAAACAATTTCTTTTTCTCTTAGAATGATCGAGTAGATGTACTGCATGTAAGCGTGCTTCGCTTCCAATAGGTTCAACCTTGCAATTTGCAGCGTTATTATTACTTGTTTTTCTTTTGTACAAATAAATGTTGGTTCACAAATAAGATATTATTATTCATTTAAGTGTTGTAAATGGTCTTTAAGTAACGTTTGAGCTTTTATAATCATAGCTTAAATAACGATTAACGAATAAAGAATATGTAATTGGGCTCTTGAAAAAAAAAACTAGCTTTATTTAACGTAAATTATTGAATTCAAGAAGTTATATATCAAAAGTTTCCTGGCTAAGCCCTATAGTCATCTTGCAATTTTATTTTTGGTTTTACAAACTACAATTTAAAATTTAGAAGATCGTATATTTATTCATTTCGATATAATGGAAATAGTTAAAATGACTAGAGCATCTCTTATTCAATTGATTTTCTTTTGGAAAACTGAACCACAGACCAACATTCGTTTTCTTCCACGAACTTTGCTAGTCGACACCAATCTTGATCACCGGTAAAGGCGTTGGAAGATTGATATCTCTTGCTCAATCTATATCTCTTGACGATCTATGTCTCTCGCTTAATCCTCATCGTCCATGTTAGCATACCTCATCCTAATAGTTATTGTGGCAAAGCCAATCACCATGAAGCTTTATATATCATCTCCATTTTAAAGAAGTGAAAATTAGAAGTGGTGATCGGTTTTTTGGTCCTCCGTAGATGTGTTCGCACGGAAAAAATGGATATACCTTCATATTGTTGGAAGAAAGTGGACGACATGGAGGTGGGATTTTGAAAAAGTATGATACAAAGGGGTTAAGATCTTAAGGAAGAAGACAACATTTTTTTTTTAAATTTTAATAGTATATATTAATGGTGGATTCTATCCCACCCCGTTGCAAGGGGATGAGAGTTGATGGTGTGAGTGCACTTATGGAACCTAGTAGAATTATGTGAGTGAGGGGATGGGGATAGCAATCCCCATATTAAATGATTAAAATACCGCTTATTAAAGCAGATTGAAGAGAAAAGATTAACACTCATTAGACTGACGGGTGAAATTTGTTGGGAATTGAAAAAAACAAATCTATTATAACAAAGTCTACGGACAAAAACTGTTGAATCGACAAATGTTAAAGGACCAATGATGAAACTTCATCTTTTTATTCATTATAAGTTGTCTTCGAGAAAGCTCTAGATATGTCGAGAAGCATACAAGCAATAACTATGGAAGAAGGACAATCCACTGGAAATTTCTCGAGAGCACCTGAAATGCCTTCATGAATCTATAAATACTGAAACAAATCACCGATTTCTACCACAAGTAGTGAAAATCAGCTCAGAAAATCAGAAGAGTTTCTAAATTTTCTGTCATCTTCTTCATCGCGAATTCAATTTGATCAGAGGCAAAAATGTCGATCATTCCGAGCTTCTTTGGCGGCAGACGAAGCAGCATATTCGACCCATTTAGTTTGGACGTCTGGGACCCTTTCAAAGACTTCCCTTTTCCAGCTTCATTCGATGCTAATTCCAGGGAGACCTCTGCTTTGGTGAACACTCGTGTGGATTGGAAGGAAACCCCTGAAGCACACGTGTTCAAGGCCGATCTTCCAGGGATCAAGAAGGAAGAAGTGAAGGTGGAGGTTGAAGACGACAGGATCCTGCAGATCAGCGGAGAGAGGAACGTTGAGAAACAAGATAAGAACGATACATGGCACAGGGTGGAACGTAGCAGGGGGAAGTTCACCAGGAGGTTCAGGTTGCCGGAAAATGCGAAATTGAATGAGGTGAAGGCTTCGATGGAGAACGGAGTGCTTACGATTACCGTACCAAAGGAGGAAGTGAAGAAACCTGACGTGAAAGCCATTCAAATCTCCGGTTAGAATTGGGATAATTTCTTGTGTATTTGTGTGCTAATTGTATGTTTGTAGTGTGGGATTGGGGTTGCGTACCAGGTGTTCGACGTAATGCTTATTATTGTATTTGTATGTTTCAACTCTTCTTGATGGTGTGATTTGTAATGCCGTGTGCTAAACATTGGTCATCTTGTAAAAGTTCTCTTGCAAATTTATTCGAGATTGGTCTCTAAATTTTTAATTTTCCTCAAGTTTCTAAGTACTAATTCTTTCACGATAAACACAAAACTATGTCCATTTAACATCGGGTTCTCAGATAAAATAATTGTGTTTCAAGTTTAATTTTAGAGTAAAATACAAATTTGGTCCTTGTAGTTTGTCTTAAATCACGATAAAGATCTTTGAACCCTAATTTTCATGGAGCCAGTTCCTAAGATTTCATTTCCGTTACCATGGTGGTCCCTGGCCCTAAATGCCGTCAAAGTGTAGTTTAAACTAAATTTGTAATTGAAGGTTTCATTTCGTTACAATGGTTTGCCTCAAAATTAAAAATTACAAACCATCATAACAAATTTTATAGTGAATTACAAAACTAACTTACCATTTCATCATTTTGTTATCCTTGTAGTTTAAAAATCAAAAGCAAATTGATTTTTATATCATGTGGATAATTGGAGGTTGTATACCTTCACAAGGTGTAATTTAAGCATAATGAGTTGAACTTCTTAAGTTTTCAAGATGACCGTAATAGATTGGAAGGGTGAAGGGGTGACTACTCCCTTCATCCTTATATTGATAAAACATAAGTTTATTCTAACTTGTTTCATAAGGTGGAGGTGAAACACGCCTATGCCATTTTGTTCTTGTCTATCCCATGTAACAGAACGTTGGACAGTGTTTCTCGTTTTGTTCTATCAAATGTACATAATGCGGTCTAAAAGTAAATGTCAAAAAAAATCATGGTTTGATGTTGGGAGTAAGTTTGTTTAACCCATTTGATCTATGAACAAATTGATTCTATCGATTTGATAAACGAAATATATTTTTTTCAAATCAAATTGACTTTAATCTATAAGATAAGTATATGTTTTTGCATAAAAGGTTAATACAAGCAATCCCAACCGGTCCACACTCCTTTGCCAATTTCGTAATGCATGGTATAAATCTGACACACTAAACGGTTTTAGCTATGGGGGCACCCTAGGCTCTAAACCAAAACTTTTCGATTTTGGATAAATGCTTATCTTCATCCATTACCAACTGAGCTAAATATATGTTGCTTTTAAAAATAACATATAAAGCACCGATTTTTATGATAAATTGGCATTGAGAAAACTTAAATTATTAAAAACATAAAATTAAAATGGGACAAAAGAAGTTACCTTGACATGGGTGAAATGATGCCTATAATTTTATTCAAGATTGTAAGTTTGATCGTTCAAACTATATTCTTGTTATTAGATTTTCATCTAAAATAAGAATTTAACCCGTAATTTCTTGCACGTAAAGCAGTAATCCAACTGTGCTATTTGTGTTTAATTTTTCTTATAGTTTAAAAGTATTTAAGAGTAACATTAAAAATGTACCTTTAAGGCATGTAAATTTTTTCTCTCTTACGATAATTGAGTAAGATAGTGAATGGGTGCATGTAGCCCACTCAACTTTTAATAGGTTTGACATTTGTTGATTCATGCATTATAAGCTTATAACGTAATTTGCACTGTTATTGTTAATCCACTTTTATGTTAAATAAACTTGGTTGTGATACAAAATAAAATAATTGCTCATTTAAGTTTTATAGATGGTCCTAAAGTAATTTTTGAGGTTTCTGTAATCTTAGCTCAACTAACGAATAAAGAATATGTGTTTGGGCTCTTGTCTAACGTTCATAAACCAAGATTTTAATCTTTATCGAGTTGGGTATTGTAGTCCTAAAAAAATCAATGTTTAGTTAATGTAAATTATTAAAATTTTAAAAGTCAATTAATATAAAATTTAGAATACAATTTATTTAGTTCATTTCAATATAACGAAAAAAGTAAAATGATTGAAATATTGAAGTTAACAAATATAGATAATGATTGTTAATAAGAAAAACTAAAATCGTTAAAACATGACAAATGTGAGATATTAGACTTCAATTTTAAAACTTAGAAAGGACAACCGTCAAAAGTGGCGGGTGGTTTAGTCCTTCAAAGGTGTGTTTGTAGGGGAAAAATTGGGAATTGAGATATATCGTCAGAAAAAGTGGAAGGCGTAGAGGTGAGTTATAAAAAAACCAATAAAGTGGGGTTGAGAGGCCTTGAGAAAGAATATGATGTAGTAAATGACTAAAATACCCTCATTAAACCTAATTGAGTAGCAAAAGTTCACAACTATTAGACCGAGAAACAAAATTTGTCGGGGAAAATTTACACATGTTAAGAACAAATTTATAGTCAAGGGACTAAAACTGCTAAAAATGACAAATGGTAAGGACCAAAATGAACTTCACTCTTTTTAATTACCATGAATTCTTTTAAAGAAATCTCTGGATATGTGGCGAAGCATGATAAAAGCAAGAAATATACAAAAACAGAGGAATCTGGATCATTCTGGAGAGGACTTGAAATGCACTTGATGGCATCTATAAATACCCAACAATTGATCCCCAATTTCCACAACGAAATAGCCAAAAAATCAATTCCAAGAATCACAACCATTTCAATCATCTTCTTAATCGCGAATTCAATTTGATCAAAGGAGAGAAAATGTCGATCATTCCAAGCTTCTTCGGCGGCAGACGAAGCAACATCTTCGATCCATTTAGTTTGGACGTCTGGGACCCTTTTAAAGACTTCCCTTTTCCAACTTCATCATCTGATGCTTCAAGGGAAACCTCTGCTTTGGTGAACACACGTGTGGATTGGAAGGAAACCCCTGAAGCCCACGTATTCAAGGCCGATCTTCCAGGGATCAAAAAAGAAGAAGTGAAGGTGGAGGTTGAAGACGACAGGATCTTGCAGATCAGCGGAGAGAGGAACGTTGAGAAGGAAGATAAGAACGATACATGGCACAGGGTGGAAAGAAGCAGCGGGAAGTTCACGAGGAGGTTCAGACTGCCGGAAAATGCGAAATTGAACGAGGTGAAGGCTTCGATGGAGAACGGAGTGCTTACGATTACTGTACCAAAGGAGGAGGTGAAGAAACCTGATGTCAAATCGATTCAAATCTCTGGCTAGATTTTCTATTTCTCAAGTGTCTGTTTTTGTGTTTTGTACGTAATAAGTGATGGATTTGTCTGCCGAGTGTTCGACGTAATGCTCGTAGTTGTATGTTTCATCTCTTTTTGATCGTGTGATATGTAATGCCTTGTGCTTAAGATTTGATTACCGTCTAATAAAAGTTCTCTTGCAAATTTATATGATTTATTGGTCCCTGAATTTTTAATCTTTTTCTATCTTTTTAGATGTTTAGCAAGTAATAATATACTTACTACAACTGTCTAGAAAATCAGACATTTTAACTTTGAGAGATGAAACATTTGCTTATATTATTTGCATTAGTATGTGTAGTTTGGATGTATGGGTTACGTTAATGAATGCAATAGGTTTATAAGTAACTAGTGTCAGAACCGCGCGTTGTGCAAGTAACTTTGTAATAATATTTAGATTGTTATTTGGTTACATTTGTCCTAAGCCATTGTTACATAATCAGGATGCTTTCATATAATATTGGTTTATATAGAACAAAAAAAATAAAATGTTTAGAAACTGCATGAAATATTTTTTTCAAATAAATAAAACTTAGTATTCAACAAAAAATGTATCCAAATTTTGATGAACATTCAAGCTACTACATTGTTCTTTATATATTCATTTTCGATTTCAACATTTTTCTTTTACACATTAATGTGGGATAATCAAGAAATTAACATTTGATCAATACTTGAATCTTATTGCGTCGTGTCATCTTTCTTAGTTTTTTCTATTAATATATTGATTGGTTGTTTGCATATTATTAAAGTAATTCAAGATTTTTTTTGAAAAATTAGTTCAAAAATAAAAGGTTTAACTATTATATGATTTTTTAAATATAACCAATAACTATTCAATCTATTATTGGATCAAAATTTGAATGAACGTTCAAGCTACTACCATATCCTTTATATACTCATTTTTATTGTCAACATTTCCAACATTTTTATATTAAAAATATGTTGAAATATATATATATATATATATATATAAAAGAATAAATATACTAAAATAATTTTATATAAAGTGATTTTAGTGATTAAAATTTTAAATGTAAAATTTATTGTTTTTTTATTAGTTTAAACCACTAACATTCCTTGTTCATGGATTTAATCTTGATCATAATATTAACTTTGTTTGTTGAAAGAATATATAAATAAGTACAAAATTTTATATCATTCATTATAATCTTATTAAAAATTTGGTAAATTCTTTTATTTCTTTTATTAAACAAATTAGTGTTTCGATGAAAGATCTTAAAGGATATAATTCTTTTAATTCAAACAAAAAAAGAGAATTACAAAATAAAACTAAGCATCCTCAAGTTAAATACATGTATTTCAAAAACATAGTTTGACTGGATAATTCTCTAAACATACACCACTTTATTTTTAAATCCAGTCATCTACACGTAAAATCATAAATTTTTATTAGGTGACTTAGATTATCAATTGACATAACATTGCTTTTTATCGACAAATTTTTTCGAGAACAAACGCACTCCTTGCTATAAATTTTTAGCCTACTCTTAAACATACCTCATGCATTAGCGCAAAAGACCAATTATCACAAATTTTTTTTTAACTATATATTAAAGTTTTGAAACACTATATATTCAATTGTTGTCAATCAAAAACTTTAATATGAAAATTTTCAGTTATTAATCCTTACACAGAAAACAATAATAAGAAATTAATGTGTTTGACTTTAGATTGAACATAAATCAAATTGAGAGAAACAAATATATAAATATGATTAATATTCTGATGAATGTTCTATCATGTAGATTTAAATGTATTAAACTGTCACAAAATTTTCATTTATGTATATTAACTGATAATAATAAAGAAGAATATGAAAGGTTACGTTAATTAATGGTATTATATTAATTTATAATAATTATAAAAATAATGAAATTTTGTTTAGAGAAATATAAAAAACTAAATAATGGATAAATAATAAAACAATCTTTCAATCGTTTGCAAAAAATCAACCCCCATTCTTTTATCCATTTTACAATACTATATATTGATAATAATGTATCGGTTGGTAAAATATTATTTTTAAGTATACTGATTATTTTAATAAGAAATAACGGTAAATAAACATTAAATGTGAAACTAAGAAAAGACAATATAATTTTATTCATATTGATAAGGTAAATAAAAAATAAAATATATATTCAGTAATTAACGTGTAACATTTAGAAATTGAAAGATACATACACTAAATGAGATGTTATTTTGAAATTATTTCCAAAGAAAATAATAAATACTATTTTAAATTCTCTCAAAATATAGTATCAACAATTTAAGTTTCTCATTAATTTTTTATCACACATATTTATATATATTAAATTATCATAAGTATTTCATATATGTATATATCAATTAATAACATTTAACATAAGAATATGAAAGATTAAATTAGTTAATAAGGTATATTATAATTTATAATAATTAAAATAATAATGAAATATATTTCATCTATTAATGTGATATATAGACTTAAAAAACTAAAAACTAATGTTGTTGTATCATTAGGTTTGAAAATAAAAATTAATAGTACATAAAGCAAAAAGTTTTTAAGTATATTGATGGTTAACCTAACAAAATAAGCTACAAATACATTGACGAAATACTAATAATTTTTATCACCCTTTACACATGGACTATTGTCTTTTTTTAAATAAAATTACAAATAAAAACTACTATTCTTAAAAAAATAATAAATAAACAACACATATAATAAATGAGAAGTATATACATAATTTTTTTTCCCGAACTCATTACAAAGCAGAGTTATGGAGTTTTTCTACAAGCAACATTTTGACGTTTTGTTATAAAAAATGTCAAACCCCTAATTGAGATGTACTTACATCTATGAATTATCAAATAGAAACCTTGTAAATATGAGTTTCTAGCCAATTCTATACTTTGAGATAGTAACAGCACACATGCATATAAAATAGAAATTTCAAAATGCAACATATTGAACTGAGAAGTATTTTAGAAGTTTGTAATATTATGTATTCATGCTCGAGATAAAACAAACACTAACTAAAACCTATATAAACCTACAAACAACAGATCCACATAATCTACATAACAATAACATTTTCTACTAACAATTATTCGGAATGCGAATTGAGATAAATAATGCCTCAAAAGCAATGATGTACACGTATGGCTATATCTTCAAATTCTAGCAACCATTGATTTTTTATCACTTTAAGAGTTTGTGGTCAACCTGTAAAAGTCGATTAAAACATATTAGAAGAAAAACCAAATTGGAAAGAAAAGAAACTAAATAAACCAACCAAACAATCGCTTTGTAGAAAAAATGTAGATTTTGTAGATTTTTACCTCTCAAGTGTAGGTTGTTCGATGATGGCTACTACAATCCCGACATGCTCTAGAAAGGAACATAGAAGCGTAAAAAAACTGAAATGTAGAAGATAAAAGTTGAAAAACCATAAGCCAACATATAGTTGAATTGATTTTTACACTCAAGGCTTGACTTGATGCTATCTTTTTGTTGCAACTCACATTACATTATTGAAAACCTGATTTCGGAAATCACCAAGCAAGAAGGTGGTGACTTTATATAGAGGGTGTGGTTTCTCCTTTAATAATGAAGATGACGTTACATAAGATGAAAAGTTTTCAATTTAATGTAAATGAATTCTAATATAGAGGGTGTGGTTTCTCCTCTAATAATGAAGATGACGTTACATAAGATGAAAAGTTTTCTAATTAATGTAAATGAATTCTAATATTGATTAACATTAAATTAAAATAAAATTAAAAATTGAAAAAATGTAGAAAAAATGAGAGAGTGCCACATGGCAATGCCATGTTTGAGCTTTATATATATATATAGATTTAAACCATTGTTTTTACAAATTTCACGGCAAAACTTTGGGAAGGTACCTTCAGTGTTTCTGCTGTGAAGGTTTAGGATACTTTTTTACCTTCACAACAAATGATGTGAAATTTTAAGTATAAAAATTTGGTCTCGGTAATCTCATGAAAACATATTGTTGTCACTCAAACTTTAGGCAATGATTAATTTACAAAAAGTCTAATATTGTGGAAGTAAAGATAATACGAAAGCAAGTACTTTTAGGGTGACCATTGATTTTTAAATGGTGTTGAAACTTGAAGTCTTGTTGTATTCTTCATTCATAAGATGTGGTATTGAGATCTAGGTTAATAAAACTGTTAGTTTTTGTACATGTTTGAATTGTCAATTTTATCCAATCAGCATATATTATATTGTTGAATTTATATCATAAGTATATACAACTTTGTATACTAATTTATTGTCATAAAACTATGTAAATTATAAAAATTAGCATTCAGTCAAAAATAAAGAACCCATTGAAAGGGGTGAGTACCGATTTGGTAAATTGATAAAATGATCAGTTAAGGTAATCGATTGAGAGAGGTACGGACTCACCTTGTAAGAATTGATTGAGAAAAAGGACCAGCTAAGAACGATTGAGGGTCTATCTAAGAATAAAAGGCGGTTAAACCGTTAAACTATTGATTAACCTTTTAATAAGTAAAAGAATTATATGAGATAAGTGGCTTAAAGAACTTGGAAAATACAAATAGTAAGAGTGATGTTGCCTCTTGGCTCTTATGAATAAAACATAAGGAGTTAATAAGAACTTTTTTCCAAAAAAAAACATGCCCTACATTTTTATTTGGTTATATTCAACTTATTCTAGGATCGTGATGATCTATTGCAGTATTGCTACTTGAATTGTATAAAATATTATTAATATCTACTCGTGATGATGTATTGCAACCTTTCAAATCGTGTAAAATATCATTATTCTCTAATCTCATCTTATCACAATGATCAACTCAAGACATTCAAAAGAATAAATAAAACAAAAATCATAACATTATAGCATATGCAACTAGATCCTATTCTTTCCTTACTCCATTCGAACTTAACTGATCTTGTAACACATGTCACTAGTTAGGTCGACACTTCATGAATTTACGGTTTCAACATAAAACAACTATAAACTTTTTGCAGGCATTTAAGATTTCTATATTGTTCTTATAAAAACTTGTAAATTGAGCATAAGCTGGCATAAGTATCATGTTCAAACATTTCAAACACAAATAACATAAACAGTTATACACATTGTATGCTAAGTTTGCACACATGCAAAATGAAATCACTACTACAAATATGACTTTCATACGCGCTAATTATACACGGTTTTTGTAAAAAAGATAAAAACCGTGTATAAAAGTTGGATCAAGACCCTTTTACAAACGGTTAATGTTAAACCGTTGCTAAAAGGAAGATTTTATACACGGTTTCAAAATAAAAACCGTGTATAAAAGTTAGTCAACGATCATAAACGGTTGACATGATAAAACCGTGTACAAAAGTTGGATATTATATGCGGTTCTTTATAACGAAACCGCGTATAAAGGGTGTTACTTTTATAAACGGTTATGAAATAAAAACCGTTTATAAAAGGCACCCTTTATACACGGTTATATATTAAAAAACCGCGTATAAATGTGTCACTTTTATACACGGTTATGTAACAAAAACCGTTTATAAAAGGCACCCTTTATACACGGTTTCTTGAACAAAACCGCTTATGAAAGTAAAAGGCTTTTATACACGGTTTTTTTATAAACAACCGCGTATAAAAGGCTATTAGGGTTTTCAAAATACATATAAATACTTATAACATGCCGTTTTTACCCAATACGGCTCCTTTACGTTTTGTTCTCGATTTCAACACCTTTTTTTGACATTTTGTGGGTTTCTTTGGTGTTCTTTGATGGTTTTTACCATTATCCTTCACAAAAAGTAAGGTATGATTATCGTATTACACAAATAGTTCACCAGGGACGGACCTAGAGAAATTTTCAAACGGTGGCACCACTTGACTATAAATATATATATATATATATATATATATATATATATTTACAAAGTCTATATTTGTTTAGTGGTTTGTTTCTTGCTTTTAAATAAAGGATCGTGTGTTCGATTCTTGTCAGGGCTAGTCCTACGGTTTTTGTCACCACTTGAATATGATTGATTTTATTTATCTAAAATTAATAAGTGTTGTTATGAAAAAACAAAAGTTGAAAAAAGGAATTATAGAAAATAAAAATGAATTCACAAGAAACGTAAATAAATAAAAGTATGCAAAAAAGTTATCAAATGCCATTAATAGCCTAGTGGTAAGGAAGTGTTTATTTGTGTTGGAGATTGAGGGTTCAAGTCTTGTTGTTAACAATTTAATTTTTAGAAACATAATAAATATATTAAAAGAAACATAATAAATATATTAAAAGCTAAAAACTAAAAAAAATGTGTCTAACTAGGCTTGAACACATGACCTTTCCTATGAAAGTATTTATTATAAGAAACATAATAAATATATTAAAAGCTAAAAACTAAAAAAAATGTGTCTAACTAAGCTTGAACACATGACCTTTCCTATGAAAGGCGGGAAGCTAACCAACTAAGCTAAAGGGAGCTTGTTTCATTATTATAGTTTCAAAATATATATGGTGGCACAGAACAAATTAGTACGGTGCACCTATTTTTTTTTACATTGTGACGAAGGAATAATACGGTGGCCCGTGCCACCGTGGACACCTCTTCAGGTCCGTCCCTGTAGTTCACTAATCACATATAGTTCAGTAATTAAAATTTGTAAAACGTAAAGATAATATCGGTTTTTAACAGATAAAGATTAAATATTAAAAAATATCTTTTATTAAAAATTAATTAATAAACATGTAAGTTATAGAAGCAAGGTATTATCGTTTTGGATATTTACTAAATTAAAAAGATATGTTTTAAAATAGCCGATAAAGCAATTATTGCTTCTATATTTTATTTAGAAAAACTCTATCTAAAAAAACGTTTTACATTAAAAAGTTGATAACTTTTTATTAATAATATATTCTTAAATATTAACCATTTTCAAGATAATTCATATATTTAAAATTAAGAATAATTAAAAATATGTTATTTATTTTAGATTATTTTTTTTCTCAATCTGAGATAGAACAGTATATCATATCTGTAATTTAAAAAGATAAATCAAATACTTAATGCCAATATATATGTTTATCAATCAACAATTAGCTCACACATAATCATATCAACTACACAAGCATATACAGAGAGAGATCTGGTACGTATATACTTCACATTAACTAATTGCATATTATGTACTAGACAAGTCCATGCATTTGTGTTTTTGAAAAAAAAGTCCATACATTTGCCTTTAGGTCACCCGTCCGAATATTGATCTAATACAGATTAATTTCGGATAGTCCCCCGTTTGGGACTGCTTTTTGAATATTTGTCTCATATAGGATGTGAATGCATATAACAGATTGATTAGTTAAGAAAAATTTGGTAGGCGTTCCCTTTACTCCTACGAATATGTGTTTTTAATATACGTATTATAACACATATTTGGGGAGTTGAAGGGAAATGCTGCCGAATTTTTTTTAAGTAATCAATCTGTTATTAGCATTCACATATGAGGCCAAATATTCAAAAAGTGGGTTAGGATGACCACCTTCTACATTTTAACATCTACTCATGTCATGCATTCACTATGGTTAATAATTTTATTTCGACATTACAGATGGATCGTAATGATTGGATGTACCAAATGCCACGAGCTTCACTTGAATACTTGGCCCATGTTGATCAGTTTATGGAGGTTGCTGAAAATAATCGGCTGAAGAATGGAGAAAGTGATATTTGGTGTCCTTGTAGGGATTGTAGAAACTTTTGTAAATATAGTGATCATATTATAATTAAAGAACATCTTATTGTACGTGGGTTTATGAAACGATATACATGTTGGATTCGTCATGGAGAAGACTTTGATAATTGTAATTACACGTTCGATCAAGATCTAAATGAAAAAAATGATAACTTTGAACCAGACAATGATAGTCGTGATAATTTAGATGGCATGTTACATGACGTGGAGGATGATATTGCCGATAAAGATTATGACAAATTTGAACAATTATTTATCGACTCTGAAAAACCGTTGTATGATGGTTGTTCAAAGTTCACCAAACTTTCAGCTGTGTTGAAGTTGTTTAATTTAAAAGCAAACAATGGTTGGAGTGATAAAAGTTTTACAAATTTGTTGGAGATTTTGCATGAAATGCTTCCAGAAGATAACGAGTTACCTGTTTCGTTATACCAAGCGAAAAAATTGATGTGTCCAATGGGATTGGAAATAGAGAGAATACATGCATGCCCCAATGATTGCATGTTGTACAGGAATGAAGATGTTGACCTACGTGAGTGTCGTATATGTGGGACGTCGAGGTATAAGCGAAAAGATCAAACAAAAGACAACAGTGATCTGAAAGTAAAGGATGGTCCTCCTGCTAAAATGTTGTGGTATTTGCCTATCATACCGAGACTGAAACGTTTTTTTGCAAATGCCAAAGAAGCAAAGTTGTTGCGTTGGCATGCTGAAGATCGTAAAAGAGATGGGAAATTGAGACATGTAGCGGATTCTCCTCAATGGAGGAATATTGACAACATCTTTGAAGATTTTGGTAATGAGATTAGGAATATTCGGTTTGGTCTTAGCTCTGACGGAATTAATCCATTTGGAAGCATTAGCAGTCGTCATAGTACTTGGCCAGTTCTTCTATGCATTTACAATCTTCCACCATGGTTATGCATGAAACGAAAATACATCTTGATGTCATTGCTAATTCAGGGTCCAAAACAGCCTGGCAACGACATTGATGTGTATTTGGCTCCTTTAATTGAAGACTTGAAAAAATTATGGAGTCCAGGCATTGAAGTATATGATGCATACGGGAAGGAACGTTTTCAGCTACGGGCCATGATATTTTGCACCATAAATGATTTTCCAGCTTACGGGAATTTGTCAGGTTACAGTACAAAGGGAGAAAAGGCGTGTCCTATATGTGAAGACGACACACATTCTTTAAGATTGAGAAATTGTGGGAAACATGTGTACATGGGCCATCGAAGGTCTCTTCCGAAGAATCATCCATATCGGAAACTCAAGTCTTTATTTGACGGGACAACCGAGCATAGAGTCGCAAGACAACCGTTGAATGGAAGAACTGTGTATTCTCGAGTTAAACATCTAGACATTGTGTTCGGAAAAGGTCGTCCAACTCCTCCCAAAAATATTTGGAAGAAGAAGTCTATTTTCTGGGATCTACCATACTGGGAGTATCTAAGTGTTCGACATTGTCTTGATGTGATGCATATTGAAAAAAATGTTTGTGACAGCTTGATAGGTCTATTGTTGAACATTCCAGGGAAATCAAAGGATGGAGTGAAAGTCCGAAAAGACATGGTGGAAATGGGAATCCGAGCAGAGCTTGCTCCTGTTGATAATGGAAAACGCACATATTTGCCACCTGCTTGCTATACATTGTCAAAGGTTGAGAAAACTAGATTTTGTCAATGTCTGCATGGTATCAAAGTTCCCTCCGGATATTCTGCAAACATTAAGAAGCTAGTGTCGATGAAAGACTTGAAATTGCTTGGTATGAAGTCGCACGATTGTCATGTTTTGATGACACATATGATTCCAATTGCAATTCGTGGTATCCTTCCAGACCACATCCGACACACTATTACAAAGCTTTGCTTATTTTTTAACATGATTCATTCGAAAGTGATCGATCCAGAGGTGTTGGATTTATGGCAAAAAGAAATTATCATGACTTTGTGTCAACTTGAGATGTATTTCCCACCTTCATTCTTTGATGTGATGGTACACCTAGTATCTCACATTGTTGAAGAAATAAAGTTTTGTGGTCCTGTCTTCCTACGGTACATGTATCCATTCGAGAGATATATGGGGGTTTTAAAAGGGTATGTAAGGAACCGATCTCGACCTGAAGGTAGCATTGTTGAAGGATATGCTTCAGAGGAGGTCATTGATTTCTGTACTGACTATCTAGCTGGTGTAACAAATATTGGCATTCCGCAGTCTCGACATGAAGGTAGGCTTGGAGGGATTGGGACGATTGGGAAAAAGTTTATCACTCCAAGATATGATGAGTTACAAAATGCCCATTTTTTCGTGTTACAAAACCTAACAGATGTTGCTCCATTCGTACATGAGCACATGAGATATTTGCACGAAATGAACAAATCAAAGAGTGATAAATGGGTCGTTACAGAGCATAACAAAACGTTTGCAGCTTGGTTCAAGGAAAGAGTGAAACAAGATCGTCGGGGAGAAAATGTTAATCAGGTAGTGGAACACTTGGCATATGGCCCGATACATGTTGTGTCAACATACCAAGGATACGACATTAATGGGTACACGTTCTACACAAAAAAACAAGATGACAAAAGTACATTGCAAAATAGTGGGGTGACGTTAATAGCCACAACGACCGAGTTCTCTGGATCTAACAATGAAGCTAGGTCGAAGATCGCTAAAGACTCATATTATGGTGTAATTCAGGAAATTTGGGAGCTTGATTACACTTTATTCACGGTGCCTCTGTTCAAGTGTAAGTGGGTCGAAAACCGAAGAGGCGTCAAAGTGGACAATGACGGTTTCACGATCGTTGATCTTTCTAGAGATGGCTATGTATCTGAACCATTCATTCTCGCCAAGCAAGCCTCACAGGTATTCTTTGTTGAGGACCCTAAAGATTCCAAGTGGCATATCGTTCTTCATGGTAAAAGACATATACTTGGGGTTGAAAATGTCACAGATGAGGATGAATATGATCAGTTTGACGAGTTACCTCCTTTTTCTGTTGGTGTACCCCCTACAAATATGCCGATTGATGAAACGACTTACCTGAGAACTGACCATGCCGAAGGATTATGGGTCAATTAAACTCATACTACATAATCCAAGAGATTTCTTAGGTATTTGTAACTCACTTTTGAAATTTTACTAAAGTTATTTTTGTTTAAAATATTAATCATAACCTATATTGATATAATTGTGCAAATCATCTTTTTCGCAGAGATAAGCTACTGACCATGCCGAAGGATTATGGGTCAATTAAACTCATACAACATAATCCACGAGATAACTAGGTATTTGTAAACCACTTTTTACTAAAGTCATTTTTTTATTAATAATAATATTAATCGTAGCAAATATTGATATAATTGTGTGAATTATTTTTACAGGCATGACAAGTAGAGGATCTATTCTGAAGACAATTTTACGAACTTTGTTTTTATGTGATGAAGACATAAAATTGGTTTCTGTTAAAATTGTTATGTTTATGTTTTGGTTTGATGAATTATGGATTGATGAAAAACTTATTTTTATGTGTGTTTTTTTTAATGTTTTTGGATGAATGTAAAACTTGTTATGTGTATTGTTAATTTTTGAACTTACGAACATCTTTTTGGTTATATATATATATATATAGTTATACTTATATATGTCAAAAAATAAAATATATCATGTATGAAACCGGTTTTTTAATATTTATAGAACTTCCTAAATCTCTAATTAATTCAAAATTTACAATTTTTTATGTTTTATTTACCACCCTTATAAAAAGAATTGAATTAAAATAATATAAATATAAAAAGAAAAAACTAAGGAAAAAAGAATTAAATAAAAAGAATATGAAGGCGAAAAGAAAAAAATTAAGAAAAAAGATTGTAAATATGATAAATTATTAGTTTAAAGGGGTAAAGTATAAATTATTTAAACAAACCACAGGGACCAAAATTGTAAATATGATAATCAAAAAATTAAAAGTTGTTAGCAGGATTCGAACGGCTGACCAAGGCAACCAAGGTTGAATGGCTTACCACTGCGACAACAACTCTATTTGTTTTTAACTTGCAAAAGCATCTATATAAAGAGAAATAATTTTGTTTTCTTGATAAATGCCACGAGACGGTAATTGGGCCTCCAAATTTTAACCTTCCCGCTTTCATATCAGATCGATTTTCACCTCCCGCTTTCATATTTTCACCCAACTCCACAAATCAGTTTTTCAAAGTCTCCTCTCCGACGACTTGCTCTGACCATCTCCGGCCGTTCTGATTCTCACCGTCGGCGACTTGCTCTACTTCTCACCATAGTCATTCTCTATCATCTTGTTTCGTCTCACTCCCAAAATCATCAACTTCACAGGTTAGGGTTTCGAATTCTCCATCACCGCGGCTCTTCTCAAGCAATGTCTGACCGTGATGATGCTAATATCTCCATTGATGATGATTCCGATGATTCTAATGACATCTGCTCCAATTCAAGGTAAACTTCCTAAAACCCTAGTTTAGAATTTCTTTTAATTTGTATTTCAAAATCACTGTGTATTTTGCTTTTAGATCAGTTCTGAAGTTCTTTTTTTGTTGCTATTTATGGTTTATTTCATTGCAATGGCCTATGCCCAAATTGCCTTATTTCTGTATTTGGCGATATGCTCTTAAATCCCTTTGGCTTGTGCAAATGTTCAAGGTATATAAGTAATATTTATGTCCTTACATTCATTCTATTAACAAAAGCTTGTAGTACTCTGTTTATTCTATATTTTTTGAATTTGTGCTAGAATATATATTATTAATATACATCATCTTTTTGATGTGGTTGGATGAAAATGTGGAGTTGTTGATTTAAAGAAAAGTTGTTTTGTTTATTGTTAAATATATATACATTTGTTTGGTTCTTACCAAGTGTGCAAGGGAAAGTGGGAGATATATTTTTATTCTATTCTCTAAGCCTACATCTATTTCCCATCATATCTTTTTATTGTTTTCTATATTTAATACTAGGAGATATATGGAATCATCATCCACACGGTGGTCCTGGAATGTCATTTATAAGAATCTTTCATGTATATGTGTTTATAACATAATTGTGTTTATAACACTAATTGTTTTTTTATTAAGCTTTTACAGTAAAAATGAGTGACTAGTTGCCATCTATAGCATTAAATTGTCTAGACTAAGTATAGAATTGGTTTATATATCTACCAATTTTTGTTTTGAGCATCAGTTTTAAAACTTCTTTGTTTTATATTCTTTCATTTGAACCTCACTCTATTTTCTGTTAGGATGCAAGTTGTATTATAAACTTTTTTTTAACACTAATTGTATTTTTTCATTAAGCTTTTACAATAGAAATGAAACTAATTACCATAAACTTGATCTTGCTTATTGTTGCTAAAAACATCTTAGGGAACGAAGAACCATGTGCCATACAAAGATCGACTAAAACCAGAGGGGCGACATCAATGAAAAAATAAGGGATTCACAAAAACCATGTACAATTCGGCGTTGTCCCGTAACTGGTCGGCCAAGGGGTCCTCTTTCAGAAAAAATATTCTAGTTGGGTAGGATTAGAGGCGAGAACAAGGATATCAATACTTGAATCGGATTGGCGATATGTTGACCAAGATGAGAAGGATCGACTTTGGGCGGCTATCAAGGTATACAATACATTTTATTTTTAATGCATGTTCAATTCTTAACTGTTTGATGATTTTATTTTTGATCAAACAGCAAAAATGGAATCTAGAAGATGATAGTTTAAAGAAAACGACCATGTCTATTGCAAGTGGATCATTGAGAAGCTTTAGGTCGATGCTCGTACATGATTACATGAATAAAAACAAAACACCATTTGAACAGTACTCATATATAAAACCAGACACGTGGGCTAAATTCATTAAGGAGAAATCGACACCAGAATTTGAGGTATGATACCAATCTTATTATTGTTTTACTATTGATATAAATTTAGTTGTTGTTAATGTTGTTATTATCTTTATGAGAAGGCACTCAGCAAAATAAACAGCGAGCATGCTAAGATGAATGATAACCCCCATCACCTAGGATCACGTGGGTATCTAAGGAAAGAAGATTTGTGGGCGAAGGGTCAGGAACTAGGTCTATTGCCCGAGGTACACAACATGTATAGTCAACGAACACGCGACTTTATATTGGCGAGAACGGTGAAATCGTGTCACATCCCATTTCCTTTTTATTTATTTTCTTATTTAATTGTTGCGTAGTTATGATTATGAATATTATTCTATTAGGGTTAGGGTTTCGTAGCCAATGGGCTTTTCTTGCAACGTAAGTAAGGGAGAGAGGGGCCCGTGTATGTTATTAAAACCCTAGGGTTACACTCTTTGTTGTCATTGCAATTCTTGGTGTGCAAGTAAAGAGAGAGAGAGCCGAGAGAGAGAGAGAGAGTCGACCGGGAGGAGCGAAGGCGGCCGTCGGAGTCGGTTAGCGTCACTCACATCGCAAGGTAGTCACTCGAGTTCTCTCTTCGTTAAGGGCTGCCGGTAACCTCGTTCCAGTTCGATAGTAATCGCGGCGGACGCCGGCTTTGGCCGGCGCTAACCCGCCGATCGTATGACACACGCACCACGCCGGCGGTGGCCGGTGGTGGCTGCGGCATGGTTCCGCCGCGGTGGCAGCACGACGGCTGCCTTGCGGCTGCTGTTTGGCGTAGGCGGTGGTGGCGGTAACACCGCTGCCGCCCTGCTGCTCCTAGGCGGTCGGCGGCCCAACGCCGCGGTGGTGAAACCAAGTGGCGGCGGTGGTTGACCACACCGTCGCTGCTGTCGTTTGATGAAATCGACGGTGGTGGCGGCTGGTTGCGTGTCACCGCTGCCGTCGGTAGTGGAGTAGGCGGTGGTGGGTGGTCGCACCTCCGCTGCCGCCATGGTTGATTCTCCAGCGGTGGTGGCGGACTTATGCTGCTGCCGCTGCTGTTTAGTAGGTCGAGGGGAGGGGCGGCGGCGGTGGGTTTGCAGCCGCCGTCGCTGCGTTGGTGCACAACCGGGGGCCGGCCTACGGTGGTAATCCTCGCCGTTGCGCCGTAGCCGCTACCCGATGGAGCACGCCGGTGGCGGCCGGTCACGGATGCCTTGCGTTTGCGGGTAACCGTTGCGTGGCGGTAGTGGTCCTACGTAGTCGCCGCCGTTGATTTAGGAAAGTAGGGTTTGCATGGGACGGTCTCGCGATAATAGTATGCGGTTAGGTCGCGGGTAATTTCATTAGGATTAGATGGTACTTTGGGCGAGATCGTAATTTGTGCGTGTTTAATTGTGTTTCTTTTCAGAGTTGCGGGAAAAGTTTAAGTTGATATTACGGTTGTGAATTATTCGTAAATATATCAAGGTGAGTGGGTTTTACATATGATATATTATGATTTCATGTGTGTATACGTGCGATGGGTGTTATGTGGTGATGTTTCGGGTTGCGTGATGAGCCAACGGGCGGGAAACCGCGGAAACCGGATTGCGGGATGATTCGGTAACGGGAAACCGTTCAGCTGTTGATGTGAATAAATGTGTATGTGCATTAAATGATAATGTATTGTATGTGACTTACTCACTAAGCGGTTGAGCTTACCCCTCGTGTTTTAATATTTTTAGGTACGAGTTCGGGTGTCGATAAGGGCAAGGCTCCGGCTTGAGGGTTCCCGGCTGAAGGCGTTCCGATCCGACCGTTTAGCGTTATCATTGACTTTACTTAATTATGGGATTGACTTTATTTTGGGATATTGATATGGTTGACTTGGGTTTTTAGAATAATTACTATTTATTATTTTATGCAAGAGTTTTTATTTCAAAATTTTTATTTGAAAACTTAAATTGGGATTGGGTGTTACAACTTGGTATCAGAGCCAAGGTTTAAGGCTATGTTTGGCAAGCGTAGCTTATAAGCTAGCTGGTAGCTGATAAGCTAGCGGATAGCTGATAAGCTAGCTGTTGATTGATAAGCTTGCTAGTAGCTGATAAGCTAGCTGTTGAACAAATTATGTTTGGCAAAAACTAGCTTATGAGTATGTAAAATGACCAAAAAGGGTACATTTGAATTTAATAATTAATATTAATAAGGGTATAATTGGAAAAAGCTACAATAAGCTTCTCATAAGCTACTAAAAGTAGCGTTTCAAAAAGCTAGCTTATAAGCTAGCTGATAAGCTAGCTTCCTGGTACATGTTTGGATGGACTAGCTTATAAGCTAGCTTATCAGCTAGCTTATAAGCTAGCTTATGCTTGCCAAACCAAGCCTAAGAGAATCAGCACACGCACTCGTGGGTGTGTGTGGTTGGACTTAAACCAGGCGGTTGAAAGTAATTGGATGAGATCGGAACGGCCAGCGGAACCGTCAAGACGGAGGTAAGCTTTAAGTACCTTAGTTGTTAAATCGTTATATGTGCTTGTGTAGTATTAATTACTTGTAATCGCATGCTAAATTATAAAATTGCATGTGGCTTGTTGGGAATGAAGCTGAGCTGTATTCTATGATTTTATGTGACTGTTAGTCAGTGAGATTAGGTCTAATTAGGACGGTATCAAGACCAAACGTAAACACCTTGGTACGTCGGGGATGGGTCGTCGAGCATATTCTTGTCTGATTGTTGCTCGGTGGTCTTGATCCGGCTACCATGCATGGTTGGTTATAGTAATACGGCGCCAATAATAGTGTTACTATAAACGCCTGTGTAGTGTTGGATTTGATTAAGTTCTGGAGACTTAAAACTTATTGATTGCGGTTAGGATTATAGCATGCTATGTGTAATATATATATATATATATATATATGTGGGACAGTCTGTGTTAGCATGCGCGATAACAACTAGCCTTAGGGTTGGCATGATCACTCTTGGTAGGATTGCGTGCGAGTACCTTAGTAAGTGTATAGTGATTTCCGGTCAAGATGTGAACTAAGATAATTTAAATCCTCAGAATGGTGCTAACCCGAAGCCAGACTGATGATGAGGCCGGACAGTCCGACCACATTGCTGCCCAAATCACTGAGACCCTGCAGCAGATGCTGCCGGGGCTGTTTAACCAGATGAGAGACGAGCTGATCCAAACCATGGACCAGCGCATTGACGTGGCCCTCACGGCCCGTAGCTTAGGTACTGGGAGCTCGAGTCAATCCCAGCCTCGTGGGATCACCTTTAAGGACTTCATGGCGTGCCAACCGCCATTATTTGACGGGAAGAAGGATCCCGTGGCTTGCTACCGCTGGTACTCGGCGGTCGAGGGAGCCTTTCGCACTTGTGGGTGCCCTGATGGTTCGAAGGTTCTTTTTGCTGTGAACCTTCTTCGTGGAGCTGCAAAGGATTGGTGGGAGCTGACACTCAAGAAATACACGGAGGCACAGATCACTGCGTTGACCTGGGGGGACTTCCGGGCCTTGTCCGACGAGGAGTTTGCACCTCGCATCGAAAAGGAACGGATAGCATCAGAGTTTTTGAAGCTGACTCAGACGACGGAGTCGGTGAATGAGATTACTGCGCAGTTTCTGGAGAAGCTGCTGTTTGTACCGGGGTACGCGAACGACGAGTCGCTGAAGATGGCTCGTTACTTGGGAATGCTGAAGCCGGAACTCAAAAAGGCGGTGGCCACGGGGAGGTGTAAGACCCTCAGTGACATGCAGGAGGTAGCGAGGTCTCAGGAGCTAGTCTTGGAGGAACTGCAGCAAGGAAAGAGAAAGGCAGAAGACCAGTCGGGACCAGCAAAGAAGTTCAAGGGAGCTAGGACTGATACCAGGAGCGGGACCCCGAGCTGCCCAAAGTGTGGGCGTTACCACCGGGGTGAGTGCAGACCGCGGGAGTTATCGTGTTACAAGTGTGGCAAGACGGGCCACCTCAGCAAGGACTGCAAGGAGACTGCTAGGCTTTGCTTTCACTGCTATCAGCCGGGGCATATCAAGCCCGATTGCCCTCAGCTGAAGAAGACGCCAGCCCTGGCCCCTGCACCAGCGACGCTTAGGATCACCGACGGCACTACCCAGGGGAAGAGTGGAGCTACCACCCGTGGGCGAGCCTTTCAGATGACTGCTGAGGAAGCGCAGACGGCGCCTGATGTGATTACAGGTTTTTCCTCGTTATATTTTCGTACGATTACTGATAGTAGCATATTTTATGTGTTAGTGATAAAATAGTGTATCTGCCGTTAAATGTGAACTTTAGGCATATTTCCTGTCAACTCGAAACCGGCTTTAGTACTTTTCGACACGGGGGCCACGTGGTCCTATGTGTCGCGTAGGTTCTGTAAGGACTTCCAGATCGAGCTCGGTAATCTGGATAGTCCTCAGGCAATCGACGTAGCGGCGGAGGAAGTGCAGGTGGTCGAGCATGTGTACCGGGGGTGCAGCATTGATATCTTTGGAGTTCGTTTCAGCATCAATCTCATCCCCATTCCCATGAACGGAGTGGACGTAGTTGTCGGAATCGACTGGATGTTTCCAAATCGGGCGACCACGGATGTTGCGGGGCAGTTTGTACGCATCCATAACCCAAGTGGGGGAGACCTGGTGGTGTACGGCAAGGGAAGAAGGGTATCTACATCCTTCTGTTCTATCGCGAAAGCTCGGAGATACATCCAGCGGGGGTGTACGGGGTTCTTAGTTTATGCTATGGCGGATCAGGCGAAGGAGAAGAAGCTGTCGGTAGCGGAGGTACCAGTGGTCAGCGAGTTTCCAGACGTGTTTCCAGAGGATCTGCCTGGCCTTCCACCTGATAGGCAGATCGAGTTCGGCATCGACTTGGTACCAGGAGCAGCTCCGATTGCGCGAGCTCCTTACCGTCTGGCTCCGCCGGAGCTTCAGGAGCTATCGGAGCAGTTGCAGGAGCTCTCGGGGAAGGGGTTCATCCGCCCGAGCAGCTCACCGTGGGGTGCACCGATTCTGTTTGTGAAAAAGAAAGACGGGAGTCATCGTATGTGCATCGATTACCGTGGACTCAACAAGGTGACCATCAAGAATAGGTATCCTCTACCTAGGATTGATGATCTTTTCGACCAGCTTTAGGGGGCGTCGTGGTTTTCCAAGATCGATCTTCGGTCCGGGTATCACCAGCTGAAGGTGAAGGAAGCGGATGTCCACAAGACCGCTTTCCGCACCCGTTACGGCCACTTTGAGTTTTTGGTAATGCCGTTCGGGCTTACCAATGCTCCAGCAGCTTTCATGGACCTCATGAACCGGGTGTGCCGCCCGATGCTTGATCGGTCCGTGATCGTTTTCATCGACGATATTCTAATCTACTCGAAGACGAAGGAGGAGCATGTGATGCATCTGCGGGAGGTGCTTGAGGTGTTGAGGAGGGAGCGTCTCTACGCCAAATTCTCGAAATGCGCTTTCTGGTTGGAGGAGGTTCAGTTCTTGGGCCATATCATTAACCGGGAAGGCATCAAGGTGGACCCAGCAAAAATCGAGGCAGTTATGAATTGGGAAATTCCGAAGGCACCTACCGAGATCCGGAGTTTCCTGGGTTTAGCTGGCTACTACCGACGATTCATCCAGGATTTCTCCAAGATTGCGGTACCCTTGACGCGTTTGACAAAGAAGAGCGAGCCGTACGTTTGGGGTTCTGAGCAGCAGAAGGCTTTCGACACGTTGAGACAGAAGCTGTGTGAGGCTCCGGTTCTAACTTTACCGGAAGGGGTGGAAGACATGGCAGTTTATTGCGACGCATCTCGGCTAGGTTTGGGTTGTGTTCTGATGCAGAGGGGGCGGGTAATAGCCTACGCTTCGAGGCAGCTGAAGCCTCACGAGGCTAATTACCCCACGCATGATCTTGAGCTTGCGGCGGTTGTTTTTGCTCTCAAGTTATGGAGGCACTACCTGTATGGGGTGAAGTGCACCATTTTCTCAGACCACCGTAGCTTGAGGTACTTTTTAGAGCAGCCGAATCTGAATATGCGGCAGCGGAGGTGGCTTGATGTAGTCAAAGACTACGATTGCGAGATTCTCTATCACCCAGGCAAGGCCAATGTGGTTGCTGACGCTTTGAGTAGGAAGACGGAGCACGCGCCGCTTCGTATCTCACATCTGAAGATGGCGGTGACTACCTCCTTTGTGGACCTGGTTCTGCGGGCACAAGAGGAGGCGAGTCGGGAGGAGAACCAGAACGGGGAGCGGATTCGGGGGCAGATGGCCGCGTTAGTCAGGGATAGTCGAGGGTTGCTGACAAGATACGGTAGAGTGTGGGTCCCTCGGGCGGGCACGGCGCGTCAGACCTTGCTTGAGGAAGCCCATAAGTCGAGATTCTCAATTCATCCTGGAGCTACTAAGATGTATCGGGATCTGCGGACAGGTTACTGGTGGCCGGGGATGAAGAGAGACGTGGCTCGGTACGTGGAGTCGTGTTTGACCTGTCTGAAGGTCAAAGCTGAGCATCAGAAGCCTCACGGCAAGATGCAGCCTCTTGAGATTCCCGAGTGGAAGTGGGAAAACCTAACTATGGATCTGATCACCAAGCTTCCGAAAACCCCTCGGAAGTTTGACGCGATTTGGGTCATAGTTGATCGTTTGACCAAGAGCGCTATCTTCCTTCCTATCCGGGAGAGTTCGACTGCAGAGCAGCTGGCGAAAATCTACGTGGATGAGGTGGTGTCGAGGCACGGGGTGCCAGTGTCGATTATCTCGGACCGGGACGTACGCTTTACTTCTCGGTTTTGGGAGAGGTTTCATTCGGAGTTGGGTACTAGGTTGCATTTTAGCACCGCGTACCATCCTCAGACAGACGGTCAGAGTGAGCGGACGATCCAGACCTTGGAGGACATGTTACGAGCTTGCGTTCTGGATTTCGGTGGCAGTTGGGATACGTATCTGCCTCTGGCGGAATTCTCGTATAACAACAGCTACCATTCGAGCATTGGGATGCCGCCGTTTGAAATGCTTTACGGGAGGAGATGCCGTACTCCTATCTGTTGGGGTGAGGTAGGACAGCGTGTTCTTGGTAGCACCGAGGTTGTTCAGAGGACTACGGAGGATATTCAGAGGATCCGGGAGAGATTGCGGACGGCTCAGAGTCGACAGAAGAGCTATGCTGACCGTCGTAGGTCGGACTTGGAGTTCCAGGTGGGAGACCGGGTTCTACTCAAGGTTTCTCCTTGGAAGGGCGTGATTCGGTTCCGGAAGAGAGGCAAGCTGGGGCCTCGTTACATCGGACCATTCACCGTTCTTGCACGTGTTGGGAAGGTAGCTTATCGCTTGGAGCTGCCTGCGGTACTAGGCCAGATCCACAGCACTTTTCACGTTTCGCAGTTGCGTAAGTGCCTCGCCGACGAGACGGCACACATTCCTTTAGACGATATTCAGGTGGACGAGAGCCTGAATTACGTCGAGAGGCCGGTAGCGGTGTTAGACCGGAAGGTGAAGAGGTTGCGACGCAGGGAGATCGGAATCGTGAAGGTGCAGTGGCAGCATCGGAAGGGTTCCGAGTGGACCTGGGAACCGGAGGCAGAGATGCGAGAGCACTACCCTGAGCTGTTTTCAGACTGATTTCGGGGACGAAATCCTTGTAAGTGGGGGAGAGTTGTCACATCCCATTTCCTTTTTATTTATTTTCTTATTTAATTGTTGCGTAGTTATGATTATGAATATTATTCTATTAGGGTTAGGGTTTCGTAGCCAACGGGGGTTTTCTTGCAACGTAAGTAAGGGAGAGAGGGGCCCGTGTATGTTATTAAAACCCTAGGGTTACACTCTTTGTTGTCATTGCAATTCTTGGTGTGCAAGTAAAGAGAGAGAGAGCCGAGAGAGAGAGAGAGAGAGAGAGTCGACCGGGAGGAGCGAAGGCGGCCGTCGGAGTCGGTAGCGTCACTCACATCGCAAGGTAGTCACTCGAGTTCTCTCTTCGTTAAGGGCTGCCGGTAACCTCGTTCCGGTTCGATAGTAATCGCGGCGGACGCCGGCTTTGGCCGGCGCTAACCCGCCGATCGTATGACACACGCACCACGCCGGCGGTGGCCGGTGGTGGCTGCGGCATGGTTCCGCCGCGGTGGCAGCACGACGGCTGCCTTGCGGCTGCTGTTTGGCGTAGGCGGTGGTGGCGGTAACACCGCTGCCGCCCTGCTGCTCCTAGGCGGTCGGCGGCCCAACGCCGCGGTGGTGAAACCAAGTGGCGGCAGTGGTTGACCACACCGTCGCTGCTGTCGTTTGATGAAATCGACGGTGGTGGCGGCTGGTTGCGTGTCACCGCTGCCGTCGGTAGTGGAGTAGGCGGTGGTGGGTGGTCGCACCTCCGCTGCCGCCATGGTTGATTCTCCAGCGGTGGTGGCGGACTTATGCTGCTGCCGCTGCTGTTTAGTAGGTCGAGGGGAGGGGCGGCGGCGGTGGGTTTGCAGCCGCCGTCGCTGCGTTGGTGCACAACCGGGGGCCGGCCTACGGTGGTAATCCTCGCCGTTGCGCCGTAGCCGCTACCCGATGGAGCACGCCGGTGGCGGCCGGTCACGGATGCCTTGCGTTTGCGGGTAACCGTTGCGTGGCGGTAGTGGTCCTACGTAGTCGCCGCCGTTGATTTAGGAAAGTAGGGTTTGCATGGGACGGTCTCGCGATAATAGTATGCGGTTAGGTCGCGGGTAATTTCATTAGGATTAGATGGTACTTTGGGCGAGATCGTAATTTGTGCGTGTTTAATTGTGTTTCTTTTCAGAGTTGCGGGAAAAGTTTAAGTTGATATTACGGTTGTGAATTATTCGTAAATATATCAAGGTGAGTGGGTTTTACATATGATATATTATGATTTCATGTGTGTATACGTGTGATGGGTGTTATGTGGTGATGTTTCGGGTTGCGTGATGACCCAACGGGCGGGAAACCGCGGAAACCGGATTGCGGGATGATTCGGTAACGGGAAACCGTTCAGCTGTTGATGTGAATAAATGTGTATGTGCATTAAATGATAATGTATTGTATGTGACTTACTCACTAAGCGGTTGAGCTTACCCCTCGTGTTTTAATATTTTTAGGTACGAGTTCGGGTGTCGATAAGGGCAAGGCTCCGGCTTGAGGGTTCCCGGCTGAAGGCGTTCCGATCCGACCGTTTAGCGTTATCATTGACTTTACTTAATTATGGGATTGACTTTATTTTGGGATATTGATATGGTTGACTTGGGTTTTTAGAATAATTACTATTTATTATTTTATGCAAGAGTTTTTATTTCAAAATTTTTATTTGAAAACTTAAATTGGGATTGGGTGTTACAAATCGGGCCCTAATGAATACATTTTACCAGATAAGATGAAACCCATAGTAGAAGATCTTGTAAGTTATTATTATGTTTTTATTTTAAATTTGTTTATCGAGTTATTATCCTTATTTACTTACGTAAATTATTTGTCGTTTAACATGATAGATTGAAAAAGACAAACGATTCTCTCAGGGAGATTGGGACCCTGGTGTGGCAATTGATCCATTGGAAGCGGTGTTGGGACCTGAACACCCAGGTCGCACAAGGGGTGTTGGTCATAATGTGGGCCTGCGTGTAGGCCTAGGCCTTGAAAATAAAAGGAGAAAGCTTGTCAAGAAAGAGAACAAGGAGGAACGTATACATAAACTGGAGCAGCTAGTGAAGGAGCTTTTAGCACGTGATTCCAGGAACAATGCCAGCCCACCAACAAGCTCGGGAGTCAACAAGAGCAGCGCTGGCTCGATTGCTTACGATCCACAAATTCAATCCATGCAGGTGAGTTATACAATTTGTTTCACATTTTTAGAAACTTTAAAGGATTCATTCTTAAGTTGTGATGTTTATGTGTTTCGTTTGTAGGATGTTACAAGTTGCGATTTGGTTTTTCGATGCGGGGGGTCTAAAATTGTAGTTGCAAAAGGGTTGGCGTTTCCTTTATCAGTTGATGTTATTCATGGTTGTCATTTGGAGGAGGGGTTCATGAAGGTTCAAGTTGATAGGGTTATGGATGGATGTGAAGAGTATGACCTCCCGGTGCCCATTCCGGATTCTGATGTTCAAAAACTAGGTCAAGCTATCGGGAACTTTATTCAGTGGGAGATACGTTCTGTGGTATTACGACAGGTTGTGTGTGTGTGTGTTTTTTTTACCTTTTAAGTTTGATTATAGTAAGATTTTTTGATACATACCAGGTTTACTAACATTATCATTTTTTTTCTTAATAGGCCACTATCAATAAATCTGTGACATCTGCCCCACCAATGAGTGAGCCTATTCCCCCTCAAATACAAAAGGAAGATGCGACCCATTCCAAGAAAGTTGTTACCACCACCACCAAAGTGCCATCTACGACGCCTATTCATCATCAGGTATTCGCTCAACCTCTAAGTGTATGCATCCTTCATCTTCCAAGTAGTATAACATTATCAATAAATGTGGATTATTAATGTAGGTACAAAACGATGACGAGGCACAATCGAAGAGAGTAGGCACTGCATTTGAGCCACACAGACAAAAGCAAATAGCTAAGAAGACCAAGATGCTTCCTAAATCAATGCCTAAATCAATGCAAGATCGACCGACCGCGATGAAGGAGTTATTTCAACGCCTACATTCTAAGAAAGATTGGGTGAGGCTAGGGGTTGTGGCTGAGATCGAGGAAGGGGTCTTTGGACCTACGCGTGTTAGAGTTGATATCGGATACGATGACTTAAAGGATTTAATGACGAATGGGTGGCTCGACCAAAACATCATCACCTGGTTTCTAGCGTAAGTTAATAATTATATATTTTTTAATAGTTAAGGTATGTATATTAACAATATGCAATAATGTTATCATCTTGTAACATTTTTAGGGATTTGCACATGATTATATCTCGAAATACAAGGAACAATTGTGTGTTTTTAGCACCGGGAACACTGAATGACGTCGAAATTGATTGGAGTGACGTTTTTGTGAAAGACTCGATTTTGGCAGCAATGAAGCACCATACAGAAAAGGAATATTTTTTGGCACCATACTTACAAGGGTAAGATATATTAACTTACTATTATAATAGCAATATATAGTTTACATTTTAAGTTGTAGTGACATTACCAATTTTGAATATTTTTAGGGGTCATTATTCACTACTGGTCATTAGGCCTAAACGTAGATTGGTCTATGTATTGGGTTCGATAATGGGCGAAAAGACGGCCGAAACTTACATGATCAAAAACGTATTGGACAGGTAAGTAATGTATTACTTTAGTGCACAATTGGTGTTTATTTATAAAGTTAATCGACTATTAATACAAATGTTTTATTATTTTTCATGAAGGGCCATTACCGAATACAATCGTGACATTGGGTCTTGTCAAGTCAACATGTCCGCTCAAATTACATGGAAGTTACAAAAGGTATAATTTATATATTTTAACAATTTATTTGATACTTTAATTTATATAATCCTTATTTATTTTTTGTAAACTTTAGTGTAATCAACAAAAACATGGTTGGGAGTGTGGTTACTATGTTTTAAAGCAAATCTTCCAATTTGTGATGTACGAACAATATATTTCCCCTCTCAAGGTATACATTTCTTAAAACTTATTTCATTTAATAAATGTGTATATATATATATATATATATTGTACAAAATGCTTTATCTTGATTGTAATAGTATTTACTTTCAAATTTATGTATAGGACACATGGACAACCACAAAGCCTTTCA
The DNA here is from genome assembly GCA_030169165.1 of Centaurea solstitialis. Classification (NCBI taxonomy): domain Eukaryota; kingdom Viridiplantae; phylum Streptophyta; class Magnoliopsida; order Asterales; family Asteraceae; genus Centaurea; species Centaurea solstitialis. The sequence continues at coordinate 50,969,711 of CM058044.1, read as the reverse complement.
CGATTACTCAAATAGAGGAGATGGCTTGCAATATCGCGGGAACATTCACTTTGAACCGCATGACAAATGGTAGGATATGGTAAAGACATAGGGAGCTATTTTAAACATTAGTTGATTATTAGCATATACATTAGCGATAGTTTTTTGTTGAATTGTTTTTGAGGATCTTTAAAGTTTAATGTTTAATATTTACGTTACATGTTTGTATTTGGAATTGTGTTTGAAATGTTCCATTCTTTCAATTGCATTGGTATTAGAAAATGTATATTATCCGACATAATGCATCTTCACACGTTGGAATAACGAATGGATGGCAACAAAAGCAAGTAAAATATTAAAATTATAAATATATATCATTACACACGGTTTCAAAAAAAAACCGTACATAAATGTATGATTTCTTGTGGTAAATGGTTACATTTATACACGGTTCCAACATAAAAACCGTGTAGGATAGACACTTTTATACACGGTTACTAAGATTTTTTAAACGGTTTCATCTTTAAAACCGTGTAAGATGGTGACATTTATACACGGTTAATAGTGCTTTCATAAACGGTTTTGAACCGTTTGTAAATGGTGACTTTTATACACGGTTTTACAACCGTGTATATATGCCCGAGACTTTCATAAACGCTGGACTTATACACGGTTCCAAAACCGTGTATAAATGTGAAAATAACCGTTTATAAAGCCTCATTTTGTAGTAGTGAATAAACAATCAAGATATCATACATGACCTTGCATAAAAATGCTTTTCCTCTAAAAAGTAAACGAATATGTATGTATATGTACACATGTACATCTTTGAATGTAGTATTTTGGTAAATTAACTAAAAAAATTAAATGGCCTAATTAAAGCTTTTTCAAAATATGGATCTGAAACATAGCAATCTAAAACATAGAAACTGTAAATATTTTAAATTTAGAGAAATTTCCAAATTATTGTTTTAATAATTCTATTTTTATAGCCAATTAACTGTTGGATCTTATTAAATATATTGAATGTTTTGTTAATATAATTAAATTGAAATTTTGATTTTCAATACTTAGAGGTAAAAAAACTAGAAATTTTGATAATTATGAAATAAATTTTGATAAAAAAACTAAATTTAAACTCTACAAATCCTTAAAAGAGAGAAAAATATTTATTTATTTTTCATCAGTAAAAGTATGAAATAAATGTATAATTATAGAAATAATATTTTTATTATTAAACCTTTTTAACTTTTTATTTAATAAAAACAGTTTCACAAAATATCAACAGTTTCTAATTATGATACTAGATCTTTCTAAAAGGTGGTTAATGTAGAAAGTAGAAACGATACAAAAGATGTTTCTAGAAACAGAAAGTGCCTAAAGTGATCACCATAAGAATGCTATAGATCTCTCTGGAAAGTCCCTAAACTCTCTTCTTTAAGATTATAAATACCAAACGCATCCCATTCTATCTTCACCAAGTTTGAAGATTAAATCAATCAGCTTTTAATCCGTTATTCAATTCGCAAATGTCGATCATCCCGAGCTTCTTTGGCGGCCGACGAAGCAACATCTTCGATCCATTTAGTTTGGACGTCTGGGACCCTTTCAAAGACTTCCCTTTTAATCCAACTTCATCATTCGATGCTTCTAGGGAAACCTCTGCTTTGGTGAACACTCGTGTGGATTGGAAGGAAACCCCCGAAGCCCACGTATTCAAGGCCGATCTTCCGGGGATCAAGAAGGAGGAAGTGAAGGTGGAGGTTGAAGACAACAGGATCCTGCAGATCAGCGGAGAGAGGAACGTTGAGAAGGAAGATAAGAACGATACATGGCATAGGGTGGAACGTAGCAGTGGGAAGTTCACCAGGAGGTTCAGATTGCCAGAAAATGCGAAACTGAACGAGGTGAAGGCTTCAATGGAGAACGGTGTGCTTACGATAACTGTACCAAAGGAGGAGGTGAAGAAACCTGATGTCAAATCCATTCAAATCTCTGGCTAGATTTTCTATTTCGCAAGTGTGTGTTTTTGTGTTTTGTACGTAATAAGTGATGGGTTTGTCTGCCTGAGTGTTCGACGTAATGCTTGGTGTCATCTATTGTTAATAGCTTCTAATGTAATGATTTACCGTATGAATTATGCTAAGCTTTGATCATATAACTTCCATTAGTTGATTTGTTACCCATTGAGATCTTTTGACTTCTCAAAAAGGAAGGTGATCAACCAAGTCGTCTTCCCACAAATTCCTTCACAAGAAGGCCATAGCCTACATGTTGAACAGTTGAAGTCCTCAATTTTCATAACCATAAACCAGTGTCAAAATTATCAACAACAATCTAGGGATTCTGTTACCTATGGTTATGTGATTTTGCAGACTTCATTCCACAGAGTTATGATAACCATTAAAGACTTGAACACTGAAAAACAATGAATTGACTAATAGACCAACTATGAATTTTTGAAAAATGTGTCTATATTTGTTTATGTAGTCATTGATTGAAAAATAATCTAGGTCAGTCCATGGTAGTAATAGTAGTGGTGGCTAAGAATCGGGCCCGAGCCTTTTATAATTAGTTAGAAACTGGGCTAGTAAAAAACACGAAGCATAACTGGTTATATTATAGAGGTTTAAGGTATCAACCGGTTTAGGTTATTTGTAACCGGTTAAGGTTACAAATCATATTAAGGCTATTTTTTTTATTTTATTAATAAAATTTAGGATTAATTATACAAAGTTTTAAAAAAATGAATTTTGGACACTCAAGTACATTTTTAAAACTTGTTTTTTATATTTTTAAATTTTTTTACAACAAATACATAAAAAAGTACACTGCTTACAGATCTGTATTCAAGATCTATACTCAACTCATCCCATGAATTGTATTAAAGACCCACTACTTTTCAAGTTTGTTAGGGGTCATTGGTTCGTCGAGGTCGTCAACGTTGAATCTGTCATCCTCTTTGTAATATAAGGCACTACTATCGTTAGTTTTTGTTTTCTTGTGTTCTGTAACTTGGTATCTAACCTCATACACCACATAACTTAATTATAATGTGTTTGGAGGTAAAAATGCAAAGAAAAGGTCAATTTTGAAGAAAAAGACGGTAAAAAACGACTATATTTAACGAGTAGATTTGTGAAAAAAAAAAATCCCGGTTATTTGACGTGCTATAACCGGTTTCGGGCCGGTTATAACCGGTTATGCAAAAACCCAAAAAACCTTAACTGATTATGATTTTCGGTTAAGTGACCGGTTACAAGACAGGTCGGTTGTAACCGCTTACAGGTCGGTCCGGTTACCGTTTAACCAATCACATTAGGCCGATCCAGCCTATTTAGGCACTTGTACCTTGTAGTACCACACGGCGCCGAGGTGAACGGCGTATCAATGTCAGATTTTGGGGTCTCCATTTTTTAGGGCCCTTATATAGCTATCTTAGGGGCTGTTTACCAAATCCTGTCTGTATGTCTGTATGGATAAATTTATCTTTCTGGATAAATTTGTCTGTCTGGATAAAAATATGGTACTGTTTACCTTTTATACTGAATCAACCGTCTGAATTGTAAAAATGACTGTTTTACCCCTCACTATAAAATACATATTATTTAATATTTATAATTGGAATAACAAAACCACTTAAATTTATTTGATATTTTAACTAACTTTTAATTTACAAAACTTTTTAAAATTCAATTAAATAACATATTAATTACAAACCTAAATGATAGTAAACCAAAATTTGGTAGTGGAATCCAGATGGTGGCCCTAGAATGAATCATCAAAGGCCCTCTAAAAAGTCGTAGTGGTGTGCTCGTGGTGTGGCGGTGGTAATTGTGTGAGAATGGATGAGATAGCAAATATACAGGCGTCTCAATTTTGGGGAGAAACTGCGATGAGAAAGCAACTTCAGAGAGGAGCAACGATGAGAAAATCCACAACGAAGAGAAGCAACGATTCATAAATCAACATGGAAAATAACGATTTATCAAAGGAATCTAGTGGTAACAGTATTTTCAGGCTTCGATGAAGATATGTCCGGCATGAATGTCAAGAAGGCAAGACGAAAGAGATGGGAGAAGTCAGGTGAGAGAGGCTTGTTTTTTAACTTTTAATAAAAAGGGTAGGAGAGGTAATTTTATGGCTGAACCTGGACAAGTGCCCATCTTGGGCTGTGCGAATAAGATGAATCTGTTTTTATTAAGCTTCAAGTAAACAACTTGAAATGTCTTAGCGAATAAGAAAATTGAGCCATTAAGCCCAATAAGCCATAAATAAACACCCCCTTAGTTACACATATTTTGATCTTGAGTTATTGCTTCTCTGATACTATTATTACTTATAAAGTCTTGTAATTGCTGTAACTACAAAAAAAGTTTCTCAAAGGTTGAAGTTATTGAATTCGTATTACTCTCCACAATGAAACAAGAAAGACTTAATGGAGTAGTTTTAATAGTTATTAAAAATGTTTTTTTTAATGAAGTTGAGTGTGAAAAACTTATTGAAGATTTCATATTAGAAAAATGTTTAAAAGATAGTTTTATTTAAATAAACTTTGTATGTTACATTGTTATTAAAAAAATAGGTTGTTTTGTGTTGTTAACTTGATTATTCAGGAAAATTATAGGGGATATGGGCTATCGACTTGTTTTTAGTATATATACATGTACACACCTCAGTTTTTCATTATGAAAATACAGAAAAAATCAGCTCTCTCTTGATTGATCGATCTCTTTGCAGTCTTGTGTCTTTTCTTGCTTCTACTTTGCACTAAACGTAAACACCATTGTCGTTGGTGTTTTACTATGCTACATCGGATCCTGAGGTTAAGCGATCAGTTGACTCATAACACACCTAAAATCTTAAAGGATGGGGTTATAGAATCCGTGCACTTCTTCAGTTTCTTTGTCGATCGTTACAGGTTGATTTTAATTTTTATATTGTCTTTTAATTTTCGTTCACCAGAGTGTACAATCTTTTTCTAACCCATTTTTCTTAGGAATCTATTACCAAGGATAAAAATCTTCTTATGGCCCTATATTCTATGGTTTTCTTGATATAATTGGTTTTAATCAATAAAGTTTGATATTTTTATAAGGAAAGTTGTCATCTATACGAATAAAGTTAAGATGGTTATTTAATCCATGAATAAAAATATAAACTTTATTAATTCGTTCTTTAATATTTAATTTAGTATTTTAAAAAATAACAATATTTACACAATTTTATTAGAGCATCTACATTGGTGGAACTTCCAAAAACATCACTTACTATATTTTTTCTTGCCACATCATTGTCATATTAATAAACTCTACAATGAAGGTTCTTAAACCTCACCGCCCTTTTCTTATTTATAATATAATTTTTATTTATGTAAATTATTATATAACAGAAGAGGAAACTATTACAAGAACCAGGGTTCTTGTTCAAGCACCTGAGTTTCAATAAGAACATATGACTGGACAAGAACCATTATTTTACAGTAGAGGTTCTTGTATAAATCCCAAAAAAAAATCTTAAAAAGACCTACATTGTAGATGCTCTTATACAGAAGAAATATATAAAAGTATATATTGCCATCTATGGAGTTGCGATCCTTTAAAAGTTAGTAAAATAAAGATAATGATTGTTAATCAGAAAAAACTAAAATCGTTAAAACATGACAAATGTGAGAGATTAAATTTCAATTTTAAAACTTAGAAAGGATACCGTCAAAAGTGGTGGGTGGTTTAGTCCTTCAAAGGTGTGTTTGTAGGGAAAAAATTTGGGAATTGAGATATATCGCCGGAAAAAGTGGAGGCGGAAAGGTGGGTTATAAAAAAACCAATAGAGTGAGGTACTGAGGTTGAGAGGTCTTAAGGAAGAAGATGATAGTTTTTTTAATTTTATTTGATATAGTAAATGACTAAAATACCCCTCATTAAATCTAACTGAGTAGCAAAAGTTCACAACTATTAGACGGAGTGAAAGAAATTTGTCGGGGATTTACACATGTTAAGAACAAATTAATAGTCAAGGGATTAAAATTGCTAAAAATGAACCTTACTCTTTCTAACTATTATAAATTATTGAGTAAATTACGAATTTGGTTATGTTTGACGAAAAATTACGAATTTGGACCTTAAAGTTCATTTATTACATAAATGATCCTCCAGGTATGCAAATCGTTATGGATATGGTCCCTGGGGGTAACTTCAGTTTAATTTATCCGTTAAGGTCAAGGGTGTTATAGTCTTTTTCCTTTTTCTACCATTTAACAATTTTTATTTGATTTTTTTTCTTTCATTGAATCTTCATCTTCTTCCTTTGAATCTTCATCTTCTTCTCCTTTGAAGATGAAAAACAATGAAACAACATTTCCAAAATCCAAAACCAAATCAAACCAATCATAGTTTGTCCAAACTACACAACTATAAACTTAGTAAATTCTGAATGCAATCCAGATTCTTCATTTGAATTCTACCCTAACAAGATGTAATCAGATCCTTCATTCGATTTCTACCCTAACAATGCAATCCAGAATCAGAACCAGAATGAGATGGCAAACACATATGCAAAACCAGAACCAATTTGAAAAGATGCAAACCGGATTGAGATGCAAACTAGAACCAGAACTAATTGAAAAGATGCAAACCAGTACCATGGCGATTAAAAAACTAGATTTAGGAGATAGTTCTGGTATGCATTTGTTTCAATCCATGGTTGCCTTCTTCATCTCCCAAATTTGTAAAACATAAACCAAACCGAGGTTGGAAAGCCAAAAACCTAAATCAAACCCGAATTCGAAAACCTAAATCGAAACAAAAACCAAAACCAAACCCAAACCCAGATTTTGAAACCATATTGAAAAACTCAAATCAAAATTTTGAAAACCTAAATCAAACCATATTGAAAAATCGATTCCAAGATCGTTAACCCAGAAACCTTTCACCCACAAAATAAATAAAATCAACAAAATGACTATTTTACCCTTTCACTTAACGTTTATATTAGACGGTCATTAGCCCCAGGGACCAAATCCATAATGATTTGTATACCTGGAGGATCATTTATGTAATAAATGAACTTTAAGAACCAAATCCGTAATGTACTCTAAATTATTTTAAGGAAATCTCTGGATATGTCGAGAAGCATGATAAAAGCAAGAAATATACAAAAACAGAGTAACAAGCGACTGGATCATTCTGGAGAGGACTTGAAATTCCTTGATGGCATCTATAAATACCCAGCAATTAATCCCCAATTTCCACAACAAAATTGCTAAAATCAATTCCAAGAATCACAAGAGTTTCTAAATTTTCAGTCATCTTCTTAATTAATCGCGAATTCAATTTGATCAAAGGAGAGAAAATGTCGATCATTCCAAGCTTCTTTGGCGGCCGACGAACCAACGTCTTCGACCCATTTAGTAGTTTGGACGTCTGGGATCCTTTTAAAGACTTTCCCTTTCCAACTCCTTCATTCGATGCTTCCAGGGAAACCTCTGCTTTGGTGAACACTCGTGTGGATTGGAAAGAAACCCCTGAAGCACACGTATTCAAGGCCGATCTCCCTGGGATCAAAAAGGAAGAAGTGAAGGTGGAGGTTGAAGACGACAGGATCCTGCAGATCAGCGGAGAGAGAAATGTCGAGAAGGAAGATAAGAACGATACATGGCACAGGGTGGAAAGAAGCAGTGGGAAGTTCACCAGGAGGTTCAGATTGCCGGAAAATGCGAAATTGAACGAGGTGAAGGCTTCGATGGAGAACGGAGTGCTTACGATAACTGTACCAAAGGAGGAGGTGAAGAAACCTGATGTGAAATCGATTCAAATCTCCGGATAGAATCTGTACTTTCTGGCTGTGTTTTGTGTTTGGTCCGTAATAAGTGATGAGTTTGTCTGCCAAGTGTTCGACGTAATGCTTGGTGTTTATATGTAACTACTCTATTTAATGGTCTCTAATGTAACGATTTGCCGTGTGAATTGTAGTAAGCTTTTAATAAATATAGTTTAATTTGTTGATTGACTTCCTTTGTTACCCATTAGAATCTTTTCACCCCTGTTGATTATGTATTTCAAAGCCAATGTGAATTGTTCTTTGCATTTGCATTTTAAGTTTCTGAAGTGTTCACTTTAGTTGTTATAGTAAAGTAAGCGTGGTTATCAATCAATAGGATGGAATGTATCGGATCTATTCTCTTTAAAAGCGCAATTCTCAAAAGGGCGTATCACGTATGAGAGTTTTAGATCCACTTTTTACGTTTATTACATGAGCCTTGACTTCTTACAAAATCCTTTGTCTAGGTTCTAATGTGAGTGGACTATCTAAGACTACCCCACTTCAAGGTGCGTTAGAGGGCCCATGACTCGATTATTCTTCTATGTAAAACTAAATTTATACATCTTACCTAGTACCAATTCCTTCCCCAATTTCTTAAAACTAGGATAAATAACGACCAAAACGATGGTCAAAAAAGTGTCCAAGAAGCCCTCTAAGAGGTAAAACAACTCACGACATAGCATTTTAAAACCCAATAATATGTGATATCTAAACTGAACTAACTCTCTCTCTCTCTCTCTCTCTCTCTCTCTCTCTCTCTCTCTCTCAAACTCAAATTGTTTTTCCCACAACATCTTTGACACCTAGATCGATCTCTAAAACAGTATTAGACCCATCTTTCATTTACGACAATTACACGGACAGTCAACGGTTCGAGTTTAATAGCTACAATGTGAGTATTGTGGATTGGATTTCTTATGGACACTATATTCTTAGGCCAACTATACATAGAACATCATATACCTGATTTGCCTCTCATATGCTACCATTTAGTATGAGTAAGCTTGAAGGTCATTGCTTATAAATTATTTTTGCACAAACAAACATGTTGTCAGTGCTTTCATTTTTATTAAGGTATCACATTTCCCATCAACTTAAAAATAATTAACTTTATAATTACTTTGCCTTAAGAAATCGATGTTAATGGTTGGTTGAATTATTGTTATACCATGTAATTTTGATTATCAAGAATCTTACCATAATTTCAGTAAACATCAATATTGAAGCAAAATCACACGGGTTTTCAACCTAAAAAACATGTTTTTCGTTTAATTTCTTTTGTTTAAGGAGCCACAAAATGACATAAATAATAACAAGATAAACATTACAATAAAACCTTAAAAACCCAAGTTCCATCTACTCAAATCATTAAACGAAACGAAAAACACGAGACTGATCTTGATTGCAATATATCATGTAGTCATGTCATGTTGATTAATAATTTAAATAAGAAGATTGTCAATTACTAAAGTTAATAAACTTTTTAGAATTCAATATCTTGATAAAAAATAACTTAAAGAACATCAATGTAAAAGGAAAATAAATTTTCTAGTAAGAAACTTATAAGTTTAGATTGTTATTTTAGGCTGCGTTTGGTACATAGAATAGGATAAGACGGGACAAAATTCAATGCCCTACATTTGACACAACTGAGACTGAACATGACTTCACTGTTCCACGTTTTGTACGACATGAAACAAGGACAGGAACTGAGACAATGTGGGACAACATAGAACAAAAAAAAGTTTTTTTTTATTCCACCAAAATAGATAGAACAACATGGAACAAAAATAAAATAAAAAGAGATTTTTTTTATAAATTACATAGTTTACTTATTTATGTTAATTTAACTATTATATGATAATAAAATCATCAAATAATTTTTTGAGAAATTTGTCTAGTTATGTCATGTCCAGTCCAGTCCTAGGCGTACCAAATACCAAACGGACACCTACTATGTCTACTCTATCCCTATCCAGTCATGTCCAATTATGTAGGTGTACCAAACGCTACCTTAGAGAATTTCCGGCATGTATGCTATATTTTTTCTAAAACAAAGTATCAAATGTTAAAATCTCTATAAAAAAAATAATTTGTTAATCATAAAAATGAAAATAACCATGTCTAGTTTAGTTGGTCGTGTGCAACTGTGCATGCATATATAAATATGTGTGTATGTATATAGCGGTGATAGTTGTTTGTTGGTTCGACGCTGTTGTAATTTTAAAAAACCAATAATAATAATAACAATGAATAAACTAGAAACACCATAATTTTTAAAAGAGTAAATTTCAATTTTGGTCCCTAACGTTTGACAATTTCAACGGTTTTCGTCCCTAACCTTTGTTTTAACATTTTTGTCCCTAACTTTCCAAACCCTTCAACGGTTTACGTCCCTCATCCTAACGCCGTTGAAATTGTGCCGTTACCACAGCCCCACGTGCTTTGCACGTGAGGGTATTTTAGACATTTCAATTTTTGGCTTCTTTCCCTCCCAATTAACCTGACGTCCTTATCTCTTTTTCTCTCTCAAACCTTTTCAACTTCATCACACCTCTCAAACCCATTCATCTCTAACAAAAACCCTAAGTCTGAAAGCTTCCAAAACCTTATATGATCTTCATACACTGAAATCTTCCACCTACGATGACAATGTGGACCATTCGATCACGATTTGAAGACTTTATTCCAAAAGAGATGTATGGTATGTGGGTTTTCTAGGTTTTTTAATGCTTTTGTATACATTGAACATTGGTGTTGATTTTTGCTTTAAATCCTTTGACAGGTTTATATCCCAAATACTTTTCATTCAAGTTTCATCATGGTGGGGTTTTTTCTAGGAGTACTCCAGGAAGGCAATACTTGAATGGGAAAGAAACTTTCATTGATTTGGTAGACCCTGATGCGCTATCAATCCATGAGGTAAATGTGATGGTGAAAGAACTAGGTTACCCAGGTACTTACATGATGTATTACCATTTTCTGATACCAAATAGTGACCTAGATTTTGGGCTCCATGCTTTTGCTTGTGATCAAGATGTTATAGAGTTACTAAAATATGTTCCCCAACATCACGTGATTAATGTTTATGTTGAACATGGGAAGACAAACTTGAAAACCTATTTTATGTCACCTTCACCAAAAAAAGTTATCATCGAGGAGTTACCTGATGACGATCATTCTGCTGAGGCTGGGTCTAGTAAAAGTAGAAAAAAGTTATGTTTAGAATGGTATGACAAACAAGATCAACAAAGAGGGAATGAAGGTAAGGTCGTGGGAGGGAACGAAGGTAAGACCGTGGGAGGGAACGAAGGTATGGATGTGGATTCGAATGAAGGTATGGCTGTGGATACAAATGAAGGTATAGGAGAAGGTAAGGCACAAGGGGTGGGTGGTGTAGCAGAAGGTGTAGTTGACTTTGATTATAGTGCTTTACATGACTTTGATCCATTTTTTGGAGAGGATTGTAGTGTTTTTGGGAAAGGGAATGAGGAAGGTAAAGATATGGACAAAGGGGTTGGTGAGAAGGAGAAAACAATTGTCCATACTGATGAGTCCAGTAGTGAAGATTCAGGTGATACTGACTTTACTTTTGATGATGATGAGTTTGACTACATGGCTGAAGTAGACATGAGTAGCTTTCATGAGAATGTTGATTGGGAAGCTGAGTGGGTGGGTAATGAAACAGCTAACAGTGAGGATGAATTAGGAGAAACATGTGATTCACCAATGGACTTTGAAGATTTTGATAGTGATTCCAGTGGCAACTTTGAGTCAGCAAGGAAAAGGGAGTTGAGGAAGCTAAAAAAGATCCATAAACAACAACTAAAAGAAGACAGCACTACTCCTGATTGTAGTTTTTTTGTTGGCCAGTCTTTTGCCACAAAGGAGGAAGTTAAGAATAGGATCACTATGCATTCTGTGCATTCTAGAAGAGACATCAAAATTATAAAAAATGATAGTTTGAGGATAAGAGCCATATGTAATGGACAGATACCAGTTTTTAAAAATGACATTGAGGGTGGGTCTAGTAAACAGGCAAAAGCAAGTGGGTCCAGTAAACAGCAAAAAGCAAGTGGGCCACACTGTCCATGGGTTTTGCATGTTTCTACAACCAAAAATGAGTCAACATGGTAGTGAAGACTTATGTTGGGACCCACACTTGTGTAAATGCTTGGAGGGTTAAGTTGTGCATAGCCAAAGTATTATCACAACAAATTGTGGAGGACCTTATTCCAAACCCAGATCTACCTTTAAAAACCATTCAAGAATAGTGGCAGAAGAAGTTTCAGCTTCGGGTTTCGGCACAACAAGTTTTCAGGGCCAGGAAAATGGCGACAAAGAAAGTCATGGGAGATTATGCACACCAGTATTCTTCACTACGAGAGTACATCCTAGAGTTGCAAAAATCAAACCCAAACACAACTGTGAAACTAGAGATGGAGATAGAACCAAACCCAAAGACATCCACAAGGCAGTTTAAGAGGGTGTATGTTTGTTTAGGGGCTTTGAAGCATGGTTTTAAGGCAATGGGGAGGGATTTATTAGGGCTTGATGGATCCTTTATGAAAGTCCCTTTTCCTGGACAATTGTTAACTGCTGTGGGTGTGGATTCAAACAACGGAATTTATCCTGTGGCTTATGCCATTGTTGAGGCTGAAACATTGAACTCGTGGACATGGTTCTTGGAATTGTTAGGAGATGACCTTGACTTGGCTCCAAATTCCAACTTCACTTTTATTAGTGACAGGCAAAAGGTATGTGCTTTATTCTTCACTTTTATTAATTTCAATATAATTTTGTTCACTTGTATTAATTTTATAATTGTTTATATATTAGGGGATTTTACCTGCAATTGCAAAAGTGTTTCCAGCTGCTGAGCATAGATTTTGTGTTAGGCATATTCATGAGAATATGAAGTTAAGATGGAAGGGTAAAGCCTACAAGGATTTGCTTTGGAAATGTGCAACAGCCACTACTGTACCACAGTTTCAAAAGGAAATGGAAGAGTTAAGAAAATTCAATGCAGATACATATAACTGGTTGAAAGAAATTCCACCCCACCATTGGTCAAGATCCCATTTTACTGGTAATTAACATTGTTAAAGTTCAACTATCTGTTTTGTGATTATTGTTTGTTTACTATGTTTTGTTAATTTCTTAAATAGGAAGGGCCCAATGTGATGTCCTACTCAACAACATGTGTGAAGTCTTCAACAGACAATTAGTAGGTGGAAGAGACAAACCTATCATAACTGCCTTAGAGTTCTGTCGTGAATATCTGATGAAAAGATTGGTGATTGTGCAAAAGGTCATTGATAAGTCTCAAGGACCTTTAACACCAACAGCTTCTAAATTGCTTGAAAAAAATAAGAGAGAAGCATCCCAATATGTGGTACTGTGGAATGGTGAACATGAATATCAGGTAAATTTGTTTTAGCAAATTTTTTTTTATAATAGATGTGATTTATATAGTTAGGTAAAACTATTTATTGTTTTAAAGTTATGTAGGCTTCAATTGTGTAGGATGTGCTTTAGCAAAATTTGATCAAATATGTGTTTTACATACAGGTAAGTGGAGCATGGGGAGACCAATGTTGTGTTGATCTGTTGAAGAAAACTTGCGCATGTAGAAAATGGGAGTTGACGGGAATTCCCTGCAAACATGCTGTAGCTGCAATTTGGTATAGTGCTGTAAATGGAGGCGAGGTTGATTTTCTAGAAAAGTGGCTGCATCCTTACTATCATCTTGATACTTGGAGGAAAATGTATGCTTTCAAGATTAAGCCAGTGAATGGAAGGTCAATGTGGCCTACAACCAACTGCCCAATCAAGATTACCCCACCTAAGCATCATACACATGTTGGAAGGCCTAAGAAGAGTAGAAGGAAGACGGCAGAAGAACTTAGTCAGCCCTTGGTTAAAGGAACAAAGTTGCAAAAGATTGGGAAGACTGTTACTTGTCGTAGATGCAAGCAGATTGGACACAATTCAAGGACATGCAAGAAGCCGAAATAGTAGCATTGGAAGTGTTTGAATGTCTTTTGTGAATTGTTGCTAAACTCTCTCTTTTGTTTTGGTTGTTAAACTGTGTTATGGTTTGGTGTTCCATTGAAACTGGTCATTTTGGTTTATGTACGCAGTTAACAATACTTTTGGTCATTTTGGTTATGCAACAATCCTTTTGGTTTATGTTATGGTGTTCCATTTTAGTTAACTTGTTTCTGTCATGGTTTTTCAAATTTATGTTTTGGTACTTAATGCATATCAACTTAACTTGTTTCTGCATTTACTTAGGCCGTGTGGTACATGTTTTGACAAATTAGCTTATTCATAAGCTAGCTTATAAGCTTATTTGTGGTGTATGTTTTTGACAAATTAGCTTATTCATAAGCTAGCTTATAAGCTACTTTGTTCATAAGCTACTTTGTTCATAAGTGCTTATAAGCTACTTTGTTCATAAGCTAGCTTATAAGCTTATTTGTTCACAAATATAACAAAATGGTTCATAAGTAGCTAGTCCATCCAAATGTACCACAAATTAGCTTATAAGCTAGCTTTTTGAAATGTTACTTTGTTCATAAGCTAGCTTATAAGCTTATTTGTGGTGTATGTTTTTGACAAATTAGATTATTCATAAGCTATCTTATAAGCTTATTTGTTCAGAAGCTACTTTGTTCATAAGTGCTTATAAGCTACTTTGTTCATAAGCTAGCTTATAAGCTTATTTGTTCACAAATATAACAAAATGGTTCATAAGTAGCTAGTCCATCCAAATGTACCACAAATTAGCTTATAAGCTAGCTTTTTGAAATGTTACTTTGTTCATAGGCTAGCTTAGCTTATTTGTGGTGTATGTTTTTGACAAATTAGCTTATTCATAAGCTATCTTATAAGCTTATTTATTCATAAGCTAGCTAGCTTATAAGCTACTTTGTTCATAAGCTAGCTAGCTTATAAGCTATTTTGTTCATAAGCTAGCTTATAAGCTTATTTGTTCGTAAGCTAGCTTATAAGCTTATTTGTTCATAAGCTATAACAAAATGGTTCATAAGTAGATAGCTTATTTGTTCATAACCTAGCTTATAAGCTTATTTTGACACAAAATGGTTAAAAGATTGGTGCTTAATATAACAAAACATTTCATCATACAATTAAACATGGTTCAAAAACATTGAAGAAAAGTGCACCTACTGATCTAACCCATACATAACTTTTACATGGTCCTAAAACACAACAATCACTTGACTAAACTAATTGACTTTCACTCTAAATCCTAAAAAAGAAGTAGATCACAATCGACACCCATGTAAGAACAAAATGGTCTTCACCCTCCGAGCTTGTTGAATAGCTATTGCACAAGCTTCTTCAGCATCATTTTTGGATTTCAATAAGCCACAAATAATGTCACTGGAACGAGGAGACAATGGTTGGTCCAACCAACAAATAAACCCACAATTTTTAACCTGTTGAAGCAAATGAAGATTTAACTTTTTGAACAACAAATAAAGCCACAATTTGTTGAACAAAAACCCTAAAAATGAAATTCAAATACCCAGCGAGAGACAAAATTGGACACTTACCTTCCTTGAACAATAATAAAAACGACGCCCAGGATTAGAATTTGTCCATGAGGTTCGAATAGTTGAATATGCTCCACATTTGCAGATTACTATTCTCACGTATGAGAGGTTGAAGATGAACCCTAAAGAGAGAAATAGTGATAGAGGTTGAAGATGAACCCTAAATAGAGTTAGGGACAAAAAGAGATAAGGACGTCAGGTTAATTGGGAGGGAAAGAAGCCAAAAAGTGAAATGTCTAAAATACCCTCACGTGCAAAGCACGTGGGGCTGTGGTAACGGCACAATTTCAACGGCGTTAGGATGAGGGACGTAAACCGTCGAAGGGTTTGGAAAGTTAGGGACAAAAATGTTAAAACAAAGGTTAGGGACGAAAACCGTTGAAATTGTCAAACGTCAGGGACCAAAATTGAAATTTACTCTTTTTAAAATGAACAAACTCACAATTTTAATAATTCAAACCAATGAAAAATAATAAATAATACAAGTAATGGTACTAGATGTTACTGAAACCTGAAAGTGAAGAGATATTTCTAGAAAATACCATCAAATACCCGAAGAATTTTATAGATCTCCATGGAAAGTTCCTGAAATCTCCTCAATGAAAAAACTATAAATACCAACGCGAGAAAAATGTCGATCATCCCAACCTTCTTTGGTGGCAGACGAAGCAACATCTTCGACCCATTTAGTTTGGACGTCTGGGACCCTTTCAAAGACTTTCCCTTTCCAACTCCTTCATTCGATGCTAATTCCAGGGAAACCTCTGCTTTGGTGAACACACGTGTGGATTGGAAGGAAACCCCTGAAGCACACGTATTCAAGGCCGATCTTCCGGGGATCAAGAAGGAAGAAGTGAAGGTGGAGGTTGAAGACGACAGGATCTTGCAGATCAGCGGAGAGAGGAACGTTGAGAAACAAGATAAGAACGATACATGGCACAGGGTGGAGCGTAGCAGTGGGAAGTTCACCAGGAGGTTCAGAGTGCCGGAAAATGCGAAATTGAACGAGGTGAAGGCTTCGATGGAAAACGGAGTGCTTACGATAACTGTACCAAAGGAGGAAGTCAAGAAACCTGATGTCAAATCGGTTCAAATCTCTGGCTAGATTTTGTATTTCTTGTACGTAATGCTTGCCTGCCAAGTGTTCGACGTAATGCTTGGTGTGCTATCTATTACTACTACTCTGTTAGTTATAGTCTTCCAACTTCAAAGTAATGTAATGATTTATTTATGTGAATTATAATAATGAACTTTTATCATATAGTTTCATTTGTTGATTAGCTTCCTTTGGTGATCTTTTTCCGTCAGCTGCGTCTTTGTCCCAATTAAGACATAAACCAAATAATATCCGAAACCTAAACTAGAATCATCACCTCCATTAAAGTTATACCATTTTTTATTTCTAGATCAAAAGAAGTTGGCTTTACTTTAGTCGAGAAAAGTTCAAATGTGAACCACTTTTTCATTGTGAACATGAGGACGAATTTCAGCCACTCATCGGGTCAATAAAGGCGGCTTTGACTACCGATCCCCCTTTTTAATAATCTCTATCCTCCCATGAATCGCATCAATCATCCGTGATCACGTCCACCGTAACCGCAAGATGAGTGATTGAGGTTCGTCATCAATCCTTCATGATCACGTCCTCACGGTTCTGAAAAAATGGTTAAATTTGAACCCACCCCTACTTTAGTCATCTCCACTATATATATAGTCACACAAATTATCCATCTTGGGTGCTTGGCTGCTAGCCAACTCAATGGCCTTTCTGGAAAAGTTTGGAAGATGATGTATTGTCTTGTGAATTCAATATAGGGAAATTGCCTCAACTATTCAACTTTTTCGTGGAGTCACATTGATCTTCTAGCATTTTTTTTAATAATTTTACTTAAATAATACTACATTCCTAAATTCTAGACTCATTTTTATTTAATGTTTTAAAAATTGGGTCGAACCAGAAACCGGTGAAATGGCCGGTTTTATGATATTTTTAAAGACCGAAGTGAACCGGCTTATGTATTGATAAAACCGGTTGAACAGATGGATCGAACCGGTTAAGAAAAACTTACGTATAGAACTTGTTATTATGTGTTCTTTTGATATTTTTGGATTGATTTAAAAGTTATTGAACGTGTATTTTTTATGTTTTAACTTGTGGACATCAAATTCTTCGTTATATGTAGTGATAATCATTTGCAACACGTATCTAACGTGAAACCGGTGCAACCTATGAAATCCTATAAAATTCTATGAAACGTTTTCATATTTAGTATGAAATATATGAAGAGTCGACAATTATAGAAATATGAAATATATGGAAAGTGAATGATTATGAAAATGTTTCGTATAATTTTGTAGGATTTCATACGTTCGTATGGGTTTCATGTTACATATGGGTTGCACAATAGGAAGACTGTAACATCCATGATTTTTGGATAATTTTACTTTTGATCAAAACATGAATTTTATGGTCTTGTTGAATGGGAAATTGAATTACGAATCCAACGGTTCTTCCGGAATCGAAATCGGAGCTATAACGAAGAAGTTATGGCCAAAACAGTGAACCGCACAGGTTTCAGGCGGGTTTCAGAGTAAGGGCGGGTCAGCCGCGGGTCAATCCGCGGGTCGGACCCGCCGTTACCGCTGTTCAGGCCTGAAAACGCAATTTTAAGCATCTTCTTCATTTCTTCATAACTTTCTCTCTACAACTCCGATTTTGGTGATTCTTCTTGCGTTTTTCTTGGTTTTTCGAGCTCTTCAAGACTACATTAATGGATTGATGTTCCAAGATATCAAGATTTGGTAGCTAGATCACCTTCATCTTCATCTTCTTCACCTCTCACCTTCAAAACCTCCATTGTTGGATTTTTGTACTTCTCCATTTCTAGGGTTTGTTCAAGATCTTACTAGGTGAGCTCATCTAAACCTTGTTGGGTTGTTTTAATCTATGTGTAGGAGTTATGAAACTAACCTAGGGTTCCAATTTACTTGATTTTAGGTGTTTCCTCATCCTTGACCTAGATCTTGGAATTTGGGGGTTTTTGTGGCGAAACCCTGAGGTGAGTTGTTAAAACCATTTTGTTAAAACTGAGAGCACATCATCTTGATGGTTTTACATTTCTTATTTGATTTTGTGGGTGAATATGAATTTAGTATGAATCACTTATCATGTCGAGTTTAAAGTTTCATGAAACGTATGATGATTATGCCTACATGAATGATTTGGATTATGTGGTTGAATACATGTGCTAGAATATCGTACATGCTTATCGTATATGTTAAACCCATGGAATTATATAAAAGGGATTTGATACCCGAATATGTTGGAATATATGAAATGTTGAGAAAGGGCTTGAGACCCTCGATACATACCTCAGTTAATGATGCTATGCTAAATTCAGTGTCGAGGTTTTGTATGCGAATGATATGGGCAAGATGCTATGCTAAATTCAGTATCTGGGTCATGTATGTGAATGATATGGACGTGATGCTATGCTAAATTCAGTGTCACGATCCTATATGATAATAACCTGGACGAACCAACGCAATGTGTCCACACCAAACAGTCGCGGGTTTGTACCTATTGTTAGGAATTATGTGCAGAGTTGACAAACCAAGTAATTACACATCCAATGTTGCAAGACACTTGAGGGTCACACCTGTGAGGACCTATAAGTCGAACAAGTTAGATGAAACCCAGAAATGGAGAGTTAGGATTTATAATAGTGTATTATAAATCAATTGGGTAATTACAGTCAAAGTTACCAAAAGTTGGAGGGTTATTAATTAATTAGGATATTATATATTTATTAGATAAAATAAATATATAATAGTTAATTAATAAAGTAATATATATATATTAGATAAATATATATATAATAAAGATTATCATAGGCAAATTCTTTTCCAGTAATTTAAAAAGGAAAGGATTTGAGATAATCATTATATGGAAACTGAATACCATTCAAACTGTATTTTTCTCCCCATATAAATAAGGCTTATGGGTTAAGGAATTATTAAGCTTTTCAGCTAATAGAATCAGTTTCAGTTTCCCTCCTCCTCTCTCTCTCCAACCAGCGCCGATCCTTCCCCATTCGGATTCAAGTTTTTTTGTTCGGGTTTCATTCGGTTCAACTAGAAGAACAGTTCGTTGGTCAATCACCGGTGGACTAAATCTCGAGCAATCCAGGTAAATTGATCTGAACTTAAATTATTAGGATTAAAACTACAACGATTAAAGATCATTAGGCTTTTTAGGGTTTTTATCGCTTCCGCATGATAAGATCGAAACAGTGTGTTTTCGATCACGTAGGTTTTATCAGTTTGATTTTAAACCTATGAGATTTATCAAACCAGTAAGGTTCGTTAGATCTATGTTAATCCTCGAGTCAGTTTTGATCCGAGGATACCCACAAAAACCCTACAGTGGTATCAGAGCCATTGTTATGAATCGTTTAGTTTTTATCTGTCTATCAGTTTATGTGAGATCCGTTAAAATATTTATTGTTACGTCTTAAGCATTATATTTATCGCTTCAATCACAAACACCCATCAAGAACACCTAACCGACGATTGGCGGTGGAACGGCGGCAGATCGCCGACCGGACCGCCAGGCCGATCGCCGGCGATAAAATCGCACCACACAAGCGCCGAGCCGGACCACCCGATTGGTGGTGGCGGCGTCGGCTACCACTATCAATCACCGAGCCGCACCACCCGATTGGTGGCGGCGGCGGCGGCTGTCAATTCGCACCACCAGCGACGGTGGTGGTGGCCGATGTTATTCACGCCAACTCGCCAGTCAATCCAAGGCGATGGCCACGGCGGTAATTGACTACGGTGGTGGCAGCGGCTCATGGTTGTTGTCATCACCGGAGCACCACGAAACACCAGCCAGGCCCCGGCTGCCCTACGGCCACGCCAGGCGGCGGCGGCAATTGGCTTCCAAAAACGATCGACCACCGCAAGCCATAAATTGGCCGCGATGGTGTGGTGGCGCCGTTGTTTTAATGGCAGCAGAAGCAAGTGGTGGCGGTGGCTACGGCCATCGTCGCTGCACTAGGCGAGAACCACCAGGCCGCCTACCGGCAGCCCTAAGGCTGAGCCATGGCAGGGGCGGTGGTTGTTTGCTGTTGATCGCCGTAGCAAACCACCGATTGGTGGTGGTCTCGATAGGCGGTGGTGGCGAAAGCCATGCCGCCGGCTGTTGTCATCGGCAGCGACGGCGGCCTTTGCGTCTGCTGTCGTTGCGATGGTAGGCGGTGGTGATGAATGGAACCGGTGGTGGTGGTGACGATTTTGATTGTTACCATCATCACCGGTAACTAGTTTGTTATTCCCGAAAGTCGATGGCGGTGATGGCCGATTACCATCGTCAAGCTACCAACGGCGGCGGTGGTTGTTTACCTTCGCCGTCATGAAACCGATCAAAGGGTGACCGTTTGTTACTATCATCGGATTGGTATCGTTTGTTTTTCGAAACCCGAAGCGATAAGACGGGATTAGGATTTTTTCGATCCTCGATAGTTTTTCGAGCAAATCACGAAACCCTAATGGCCCAAGACTACCAGTTTGGTAATGGGCCTATAAGCCCAGTTTTTGGGACCAAGTTTATGGCCCAAAAGAGATCGTTTGGTTTTAAGCTTTCTTATCCAAAAATTATTTTTCTGTTTAATTTTTATCTAATAAAATTTATTCAAACCAGTTGAGTTGTTTTTCGGGTTTGATGAATCTTTTATTAAAATTAAATTCTTCACCGGTTTTTCAAATAGGCCTAATTTTATGTTTTTACTATTTAATTAAAACACTAAGGGCCAGTATTATAAAATTGGATCAATAAAACCCGTTTGATATAATTTTTGGGTAAATGGATTGTTTTTAGATAAAATGGTTTTAGTTTTGTAAAATAGGATTTATTGTTTATAAACCTCAGTTTTAAGTAAAAACCATTTTTCAGTCTAAAGTTTTTTGGTTCATAAAACAGTTTGTTTTTCGAATCAGTTATAAAACCAAGTTTTATGATAATTGAGACAAGATAATTTTAACGGATCCAGGTTTATTTCTCACTATTATATTGCTTGTGTGATTGCTCTTTATATATGTCTCTCAGTTTGAGTATATATATATATCTATTATAGTATTTGCCAACCTAGACCCTTGACATATTCACGGGGAGGCCTGCGTGCCATTTACAACCCCTTATGTAATAATGACCTTAGGATAGATATTTGTTTTATTCTTTCGGGATGACGAGGCCAGTGGGAGCTACTAAAATTCTTCATCTTACCGGAGTACTAACAAACATGGCGAGGCCAGTGGAAGCTACGCAAAGTTTTGAAGCTTTTAGTGAAATAGGTCATTATTGGTCCCTAGGAAACGTTGGCAAAAACTATAATTAGCTGTTATGTGATTAATTGTTGTTTAATTGCATAGTTAACTGATTATTTGTGATATTTGCATGTTAGTAGTTTTAAATGAAAAGATTATTTTAAAACTAGGTTATATCACAAAAGGAGTATAGGTTTTTAAATTACCAGTTTTTTAAACTTTTCAAAACGGTAGTTTTATTTTAAACCTATAAATGATTGTTTTACATAAAGGCAAGTTGACAAAAACAGTTAATCAACTAGATGTGCTATTAAAACAGTTAGTTTTAATTAGCAAGTGATTTTAGAACAGTTAGTTTTAGAATTTGCATGTTTAAAACAGTAAGTTTAAAACATCAGTGGCCTTTATAACAATCAGTTTTTCAAAAATCCTGGAAAATAAAGATTTTCAAAACCCCGAAAATCATAGATCAGTAGTGCAACCCATCTAGGGGCACCTGTGGCGTAAAGTACATAGGCGTTGTAAGTGATCACACATTCAACGTCTGTGTTCAAACTGAAGCTGGAGGGGTTACATAACTCTGCGAATTATCTCCGGGTGGTACCGGCCAGAGTATAGTGATCAGGTCCCCAAAATGGTGAGATCTATTTTGGTACTATTAAGTTCACCGGGTGGTACCGGGCCAAAAAGCACTAAGAGGGACTAAAACATGCACAGGTAGTTGCCATGGTCCCGAAAAGATCTAGGAGTCATGTCAGCTAGACATGATTGGTAAAAGTCCTTACCTACCGAAATAAATACGGGTCTGGTGGAGCAAGAACATTACGCACATCAGGACGTATGAAATAAGGATCCTAGTCCAATAAATTGATCATTTAAGGGTTTATTGATAATTATTGGAATTTAATCTATTTACAGTTGCTAAAGACCAAAAGTTTTATTTTGTGTAGATGGCAAGCACTGTTACCAGCACTAACAATCTTTCCCTCCGATCTATCCTAGAGAAGGATAAACTGACCGGCTCTAACTTTCTCGACTGGGAGCGCAATCTGATGATTGTGCTCAGACATGAGAGAAAATGGTATGTTCTTGAAGAGCCTCTTGGGGAGGCACCTCCAGCAAATGCTCCGGCTGCTGCTAGGAATGCCCACAAGAAGCACTCCGATGATCTACTGGATGTTGCCTGTCTCATGCTTGCAACAATGAGCCCAGATCTGCAAGCATGGCTCATAAATACAAATGCTTATGACATGATCCGCCAGCTGAGGGACATGTTCCAGACCCAGGCCCGTACAGAACGCTACGATGCCACCAAAGCATTTAATGAGTGCAAGATGGTAAAAGGGACATCAGTAAGTGACCATGTCATGAAAATGAAACGGCACTTAGATCATCTGGAGAGGCTAGGTCATCCTGTTCCGTTGCAGCTAGCAACAGACACCATACTCAATTCGCTGTCAGAAGACTACAGGCCCTTTGTAGTCAGTTACAATATGAATAACATGGAGAAAACAATAGCAGAATTGCACTCCATGCTTAAGACAGCTGAACTGAATATGGGGAACAAGAACAAGAACAAGGATGTCTTGATGGTGAAAGACGGAGGGGTGAAAAAGAAGAATGGGCAAGCTAGCACCAGTAAAGGAAAAGGACCAGTCCAGGCCATCCAGAGTGCACCCAAGAAAGGCAAAGGCAAGGGCAAGGGCAAGAAGGTTAAGCCAAACAAATCTAGGACCGAGAACCGCTGCTTCATATGCAATGAGATCGGTCACTGGAGGCAAAACTGCCCTAAGCGTCATGAAGCAGGTATATAAACCTCAGAAATTTATGATTGCTTTATTTTGTCACTTCTTACTTGTTAGTTTACAAGTATACTGATACCTAGAGCAAATGAATATTGCAGGAGGTCAGAAGTGAAGTGCCCAGAAGTTGCTGAGGATCTTAAGTACAAGATGATTTAAGTCAAGACATTTTGAATTTATAGTTTTAAAACAGTTGTTTTTGGGGATTTATGTTTTTGGATAATTATATTTTATAATTTAATGGTTCTATTTTCAAAAGTTATTGTCTTGACATTGAAATATCTGTTTGTGCTTAGTATTCTTAAATCCGTATGATCTTAGTTGTTGCCTGTTATAATTACTTTAATACAATTGAAGTAATTTGTATAAAAACTATCAAAAACACACGAAATTCTATTGGAATGTGTTTTAAGAATAAGACATTTATGAATAATTGTTTTGTGATCAAATTTTAAGGAGAATTTAGGATATTAACTCAGATAGCGTTAATAACAGTATTTATAAAACTAGAAAGATTCCAAGTTCGGGAATTAGGATTTGACCAAGTCCAGTTAAGTTTTATAAAAGAAATTCTCAGAATTAACTAATCAAGTTTGATCAAGTTTTATTATTCAAATGTTCTGAGAAGAGAATTTAGGATATTAACTCAGCTAGCGTTAATAACAGTATTTATGAAACTAAAAGATTCCAAGATCTGGAATTAGGATTTGACCAAATCCAGTTAAGTTTCATAAAAGAAAATTCTCAAAGTTCATTACTTAAAATTAGAATTGACTAATCAAAAGTTTTGACTAAGTCAATAGTAAATTCTGAGTAATAGTTAGTTTTTATATAAGTAAGTGGGAGCCCAATTTATTCTCTATCTAGTCTGAGCTAAAAGAATAAAAGATACAATTATTGATGTATCTCGGAATTCATAAATCCAGGTAGGATAAGAATTCATAAGATATAATTCACCCTTTTAGTCAAAAGGATAAAAGTTTCAAGACCCTTGAAACAAAGGTCGTGATTGACTCAAAAATCAATAATTGTAGTGTTGGATTAAAATATAGGATTCCAGTAGATTTGCCAGTATTGCAAATGGAATCTGATTTCAGGTAGAAATCATTCATCTACACAACAACTAAGGAAAGTTGTAGTTTTACATATTCAGGAACTGGAAGTTAGTCCAGGTCTCCGAGTTCATGGAATATGATAAAAGTCTAGTTATTGTTTTAAAAGGTGTTTGCAGAACAATAATTAGCAGATACAAGTAGATAGTATAAACAGACTTGTATTATTTGGTTATCGCTTTGATTAAAATGGTAAACTTTAATCAAAGGGTTTAAACTAAAGATAGGTGATACTTTATTTTAGACCAGTATCTAACAAACGTTAAATAGATATTATGAAAGTTATTAAAGAAAAGACATTTAATTTTGTTATTATTACAGTGTGTAGTATGGACTATACAAAATTAATTTCTTTAACACTTTCACATTTTGCATGTTTTAATAAATCCAGGAATGAAACTAGTTTCCAGTTTTCATTCAAAACTTGTCCATGACGACTTATCATTGTGGGAACATGATAAGGTGTTAAAGTCATTGTGAACTTTTAGGTAGTTATGATCAGTTGCTGAATAACAGCTACAAGTGTTGTAGGCTAAAAGTTGCACAGATATTTGATAGAGTAGCAAATATCGGACGTGATCCGCGGTTGAGATTACTTCTTGGAGTAAAGTCATAAGTGAATCTCACAGTGGTTGTCCCTATCACCTGAGGTATCTGATTTGATATCATGAGGACTACTGAATTCTTAGTGCATTCAACCGCTACGCCGTAACAGGGTGGCTATAAAGGGTGTAACTAGATTCAGCGGAAGCCGTGGTGTTAAAGGCAGATATGCAAGATGGGATTTGCACCTCTTCTCAGAAGAGAGATATTTCTGGGCCCATCTTGACTGACTAAGTATACTAATGAAGTGCATGGCCATGCCCAAACAAACTGATTAGTTCTTTGTCGTTTACCTATCAGTAAGGTCGGATAATCAAGAAAACAGAATCTTGAGTATTTAGAGTTGACATTTTCCAAGCTCATACTCACAGATGAAATATCGCGATGCAAAGGGAAAAGCCAAGATATACCCAATCAATGAACAGTAGTTTCATAGATACTATTTCCTTACGGAATTTTTTATATCTCTAGTCTGGGTATAAGAGTTCTTGTAACCTGGTCAGCCTAAGTGCCTGTCTAGGGGCCTCCTTAGGACAGTGTAATCAAAGGCGGTATTGCCAACTTGCACAAGTGGGAGTCTGTTAGGAATTATGTGCAGAGTTGACAAACCAAGTAATTACACATCCAATGTTGCAAGACACTTGAGGGTCACACCTGTGAGGACCTATAAGTCGAACAAGTTAGATGAAACCCAGAAATGGAGAGTTAGGATTTATAATAGTGTATTATAAATCAATTGGGTAATTACAGTCAAAGTTACCAAAAGTTGGAGGGTTATTAATTAATTAGGATATTATATATTTATTAGATAAAATAAATATATAATAGTTAATTAATAAAGTAATATATATATATTAGATAAATATATATATAATAAAGATTATCATAGGCAAATTCTTTTCCAGTAATTTAAAAAGGAAAGGATTTGAGATAATCATTATATGGAAACTGAATACCATTCAAACTGTATTTTTCTCCCCATATAAATAAGGCTTATGGGTTAAGGAATTATTAAGCTTTTCAGCTAATAGAATCAGTTTCAGTTTCCCTCCTCCTCTCTCTCTCTCCAACCAGCGCCGATCCTTCCCCATTCGGATTCAAGTTTTTTTGTTCGGGTTTCATTCGGTTCAACTAGAAGAACAGTTCGTTGGTCAATCACCGGTGGACTAAATCTCGAGCAATCCAGGTAAATTGATCTGAACTTAAATTATTAGGATTAAAACTACAACGATTAAAGATCATTAGGCTTTTTAGGGTTTTTATCGCTTCCGCATGATAAGATCGAAACAGTGTGTTTTCGATCACGTAGGTTTTATCAGTTTGATTTTAAACCTATGAGATTTATCAAACCAGTAAGGTTCGTTAGATCTATGTTAATCCTCGAGTCAGTTTTGATCCGAGGATACCCACAAAAACCCTACACCTATGTCGCCGGCCTTCGGGTGGCTCCGAAGTGTGCGGGCCTCTGATGATGTTGCCATGCTAAATTCGGGACATCGAGGTGTTTGGAAGTAGATAATGTCGGGGCATTGGTTGGTGGAAATGGGTCGCGCCCATTGTTTCTGAAGATAATAATAAACCGGTTTAACATGCTATTTATATTGCTAGTATAATCTTGTGTATCTCGCATGCCTTAATATACTCTACGTGCATAACATTAATTGTACAACTCACTAGGCTCCTTTAGCCTAACACTTGTTTGGTGTCGATGTGTCTCTCAGGTACTAGGGACGCCGCTCCCAAGTAGGCTTCGGGCTTTGAGTGAGCATGGGGGGAAGTTGAGAGACCGGTCCGTTAGGCCGTGAGATGTATGGTTGATCGATAACCCTTTTGTAGTCTTCTTCCTAGACGGAACTAGACTAGTATGGTTATTGTAATTCTTTAATTGATTACAAACGTTGTAATTTTTACACTACTATACCCCGTTCTGGGAAGAGCTCACGCCATGGCGTTACAATTTGTATACCACCTTTTGTGCAAATGAAAGTTTTTATTGACTCCAAATTTTGGGGTGTTACAAAGACTATATATATATATATATAGGGTTAGGTTCACATACTGAAAACACTGTAACTATTTTCGTGAGAGTTGAGACCAAGCTATTTTCAGAAGACCGGTGAAACCAAAGCTTTACACATGAAACTTCACAATAGAACACTGTAATTATGTGTGTGTGTGTGTGTGCATGAAAATGGAAAATACATAAAAATGTTTGGAACTGGTTGAATCGGAAACTGATCATTATATCGGTTCAACTAAAAAACCGGTTTTTAAAACATTGATTTTTATCTATTTGGCTAAACAAACATTAAAAACATGATCTAATCCACTTTTATATAAAAAGATTTATATATGGGCCAGGCAAAAAAAATTTCTAGAAATCCATTAGATTCATTACCGTTAGTTAGGTCATAAAAAATGAAACTAAGTTTTGCAAATGTAATGATATTTGAATAGTGGCTTAATGAAGTCTTGAGCTTATTCGCTCAACTCAAGAGACTTGTTTGGTAGCAGCTTAATAGAAAAAAAATGACTTATTTGCTCAGCATTCAAGGACAACACTTATGCAGTTAGCCATTTTTTTTCCAATTACACCCTCCTCCTAAACAAATCGCTCAACTACTTTTCTTTTAACCTAACCCCTTTTTACTTTTCTTCACAAAAGACATTCTCATATCCAAAAAGCTCTCACATTCACTTCTCTAGCCACTGCGCAAGATTAGAGGGTGCCGGAGGATGTGACCGCGGCTGTCGGAGGTGGCGACGTAGCTGCTGCTGAGGTCACGAAAGTTGTTGCTGCTAGCCGGAGTTCCATAAAGTTGATGTTGTGCTTCATCGACGATATCTACCTTCTGTTGTGCTTTATCGACGACACGTCCCTTTCGTCTAATGTGTTTCATTGACGACACTTCCCATTGACCGAAGACCCTCTGTTGTGCTTCAACGATTTCTCTTCTTCTATGTGGGTTTTGTTCTTCAATTAAACGATGTTGAACATCGTAGATTGTTGTTGATTGATTTGGTAGAACTTTTAGGGATTATGGGTTTGATTTATGTTAATTTAGGGTTATTGAAGCTTGATTTATTGTTCATTTCTATGTCAAATAATTGTTCTTTAGTATTGTTTTTAATGAAATTGTTGTGGTTTATTGTTCATTATCTCTTATATGATATTATTGTTCTTTAGAAAATAGAAAATAAAGATCTTAAGAAGGGGTAGAATTTGTTGTGGTTGATAATTGTTTTGGTTCATTATTAATAATTTAAAAACATTAGTAAATAAATTAATAATTATAATCAATATATAATGCTTAATTAAATTTAATTAGTATAAATTAATATTTATTAATAATAAATAATAAGTATTTATTTTTAATTACTAGTAGTTTAATATTAAATTATTAATAAGGAATAAATTTGGGAAAAAAATCACAAAAAGACTACTAGTAATTAAATATTAAAAATAAATAAGAAGTCTTTTGTGATTTTATTATTAACAAGCTAATAAGCCCGGCCTTCGCACCGGGTTATAAACTGTGATAGATTTAATCATAAGTAGTAACATAGATTTATATAAAACATAAAGTTTGTACAAATGTTGTCATACGAAAGGTTTAATAAAATAAATAAAAAGATTTAAAAAAGCAAAAAAATTAATTTTAAGAGATTTTAATAATACTAACAATTATCAGGAAGCCGAAAGACTCTTCATCAACAGTAGCTACCGACACTTTAACATATTTCAGCTAATATACGATATATGATTAAAACGTAAAATAAAATATAGAAAACTAAAAGGTATACAGTGAATAAATATTATAAGTTTAAGATGCTAAAATGTAATTTCTTCAAATGTCGGTAATTGTTGTTCATGAACAGTGTTTTAGTTTCATATAACCGTACTATATATAGTATATACTAAAATAAGTATATCAAAAAATATTCAATATTAGGCTCATTTCGAACGTATCGACGATACGATTATAATGGCATAATTTCTTTAAGTTAAAACGTAATTTTTTAACATATTCCAACCAATGTACTATGTATGACTAAAACATAAAATAAAATATAGAAAACTAAAAGTATAAAATGAATAAATATTATAAGTTTAAGGGTTAAAATGTAATTTCTATAAATGTCATAGTTTCATATAATTGTAGTATATATAGTATATAATAAAATAATTCATCAAAAAATATTCAGTATTAGGTTTATTTCCATCGTATCGACGTTACGATTATAATGGCATAATTTATTAAAATTAAAATGTATTTTTGTAACATATTTTAGTCAATATACGATATATGACTAAAACGTAAAATGAAATATTAAAAAGTAAAAGATATAAAATAAATATAAGTTAAGGGGGTAATATGTAAACTTTAAAGTGGGTCGGAGCATGGGTTGTTTGGAGTGTGAATTTGGGGCGGGTCGGATGATGTTTTGCGGGTCGGTGCACCTAACAATTGTATAGTATATATAATAAGCTTATCAAAAAGAGTTGTTCAAAATAAGCTTCTTCAGTTATTTGGAGTAGTTTAATATAAACTAGCTAGCTTTTTGATAAGTTTATTTAGATAAACTACTCCAAATAAGTTTATCAAAAAGCTAGCTACATGCATTTGAACGATTACTCAAAAAATTAGTTATTTTATTTTTATCAAACAACTTTTGTAAACAAATGAAAAATGACTGAGATAAATGAAATGAATAATTGAGAAAATTTCCCATTCGGTATAGAGGGAGGACAAGTGGTATTCCTTTACTTCAAGCTTTGGAGAATGTTTATATTTTTTATAATGCTGAAGGGTAGTATTTACAATTGTTATAGGAACGTTTTTAAATTATACACACATATTTAAAGATGTGGTAAAAGATCTTTGTAATTATTTATAAATATTTGGTTGATTTGTTTAATTTATATGTATTAGATGATATAATAAGTACGTTGATTAATTAGTTTCTTTTGTCATACAAGATAGATAATTAGTCAATTCATTAACCGTACTAAATGAAGGACAAATGATTAGTCTATTCATTCAATACAATCTTGTCTTATTTTCACTATGTATCCCATGTCCTAACCTTGTCAAAAGATAACAATGAATCGTGTTTGGTACCATTATGGGTATGGCTGTCAACGTTTCATGAAATTATTGGATACAAAAAGTAACAATCTTTTTAGTATTGGTCTAAAAATACTTTTATTATTTGGTTTTTTTAACATCAAACTAATTAAGTGCTTTTTTTCTTTGAAAAGGCATAACTATGGCTAAAGATAATTTGTTTATCAGGCTTTTTTTTTAATGACAATGAACTATGAATTGTAAATGACCATGATGATTTTGTTTTCTAGATAAGATTCAAGACTCATGTGATGATTGTTTTTAAGAGGTTTGAAGTGTGAATTCTTATTTGACTTGTGATTAGTAAGAGATGGTGTTAAACTCTAAAATATAAATCAATAAAACTCTTTGTTTTTGTAACGTCTAAACTTTAAAATCTGAATTGGTTACATGCAAATTTAAAAAGAGAGCAAATCTGTTAGAACCTGACTGGTCCGTTTGTAAAGAAGTCAGGGGCGTCTTTTGATATTATGTAATAGTTAGTTTTAAAACAATACTTTTGTGCGCCTCTTAAAAGAGTCATAGACTCTAGGGGCTATTTTGTAACTTCGGCTCTATATATAGGGGTCGATAGTTAACGTTATTAAATGTTCTTGCAACTGACAACTTTAGTCATATGCTTTGTCGTATTGTCGTGTTCTTCATATTACTTGCATATCTGATTGCTTGATCCATTACATTGCATTCTTGTCGAATATCGGACTCACAATTGGTATCAGAGCTCGTGTTTTGGTAGTTTTGGACAGAAATCTGACGTTGTTTCTGATTTCCCGAATCGGTACATCAGTTCCCGAATTGGACACAAGTGTCCCGATTCGGAACATCTGATTTCCGATTTGGAAATCTCAAACTCCCGAATCGGATCTTATCATACTCCCGAATCGGATTTTTTGCCACTCCCGGATTGGAAATTTGAACTCCCGAATCGGGACTCTCATTTCCCGAATCGGGACTTGGCTTAAACTCCCGAATCGGGACTCATTCTCACTCCCGTATCGGGACTTGCATCTCCCGAATCGGGACTTGCAGTCTTTCCCGCCTTAGCCTTTCTTTTTGAAATTCTCGAATTTCTATAAAAGGAACGCTTTAAGCGCGGAAGCTCTGTCCAATCAGAAATCACAAACTACTCAAAACAGATCCTATTTCCGAGGACGCAATGTCAAAAGAAATAATCAGTATCGGTTCTGAAACACGACCTCCAGTATTAGTCGTCGGCGAATACCAGCAATGGAAACGCCGAATGATTAACTTCCTCGACTTACTGGATGACAAACTGATGGTCTCTATCACTGAGGGACCAATCAGACCAACGGTTACTGTAGCTGAAGTAGCCAGAACCGAGGTCACTCCCTATCTACCTGCATATGAGGTTGAAAAACCTTACGACATGTTCACTCATGAACAACGAGCCAGGGCAGCCATTGATAAACGTGCTCTCACGTTACTCACTATGGCTCTACCTAATGACATGTTCGCGAGGGTTGACAGCTGTAAAGATGCCAGAGCAATGTGGCTGGGCATTGAACAGCAAATGCAGGGTGGTGACAAGGCACTAGAAGGCCAAAAGGAGAACGCTATGAACGCGTACGAAAGCTTCTGTGCTCGCGAGGGAGAGACGCTGACTGAAACCTACAATCGTTTAAACATCTGTGTAAACGATCTGCGGAGACTTGGCTTAGAGAAGAACAAGTATGAGGTGAATGTGAAATTCCTCAAAAGACTGAACAAACTTTGGCAATCTGTCACAATCAGCATCCAAGTGAGCCAGAATCTTGGCCAGCTTGGACTTCATGATCTGTATAGCATGATGCTACCTCATGAAGAAACCTTATTCGGTAAAACTGACAAGACAATTGATCCTCCTACCTTGGCTTTATTGTCAAATAGAGGATCGTCCTCTCATGAAAACTACACCGTTGAAGAACCGGTAGTTCTTGATGATGGACTTACCGAAGAGGAGATGTTTCAGCTGGAGAACTCATTCGCCTTGATGGCTAAATTCCGGGGAAATCCCCAACGCTTCAACAGATTCAGACAAGGACCTCAGTTTGTGGGAGGTCAGTCTAGCCAAGGAGGGTACCAGTCAAGAGAAAGCTTCCAAAGAAACGATCAAGGAAGAACAAACAACTATCAACATCGTGATAGGTCTGGGTACAACAATCAAGGATCTTATCAAGATCAAAGACAAAGCAACAACAACAACCAGCAACAGCAAAGGGATCAGGAGTACAACTCCAACAACTACCACGGTAACAGAGGTTATCAAGGAGGTGGTTACAATCAAAGGTGGAACGACCAATCTGGTTCTAACTACAACAACCAGAACCAGAAGACAAATGATGATGGTCGTCAGCACAACAACACCGGTGGAACTGAATCTCCACAACAGAACAAACTCCCAGCTCTAGAAGCTCCTCCCGCAGCCAATCAAAACAGAAACCCCGCTCGGGTTCCCACCTGCTACAACTGTGGTGACCCGGGTCACTATGCATCGGAATGCAAAAAGAAGCTCAAAGACTCTGCTTACTTTGAGAAGAAGGCTGCTGTGATGAAGAAGAAAGAGCTAGGCAAGGTGCTGTTAGCTGATGAGGAAGACTGGATCATGGAACCAGAAGACTCGGATGATGAAGGCCCATCAGCCATACAAGGACACTGCCTCATGGCTGACTTTGAGGAACCATGTATATCTGGTTCCCCAAACGACTCTACTGATGAAGAATCTGAGGTACATTCTTGTTCGTTATTGTCAATACCTGATGAACTGTCTATGTCTGAAACTCTAAGACTTGAGAGCCAACTCCAAATGGAAAGAGCTCTCGTCGCGAGATTCAGAATAGAGAGTGCTGTTTATAAAAGTAGTTTAGAGGACCTCGCCGAGAACTTTAACAGAATGGAACTTGAGTCTGGGATTAGAGAATCTATCCTCGAAAACAAGCTCCTTGATCTTCAAAGATCTCACGACGAAATTGAAAGTAGTCGTGAAGAACTCAAGCTCAAGTTTCACCTTCTTTCCTTGGAAAGAACAAAGTTATTTGTAAAAATCGAAGAGCTTGAGGAAAATAATTTAAAGAGAGGACAATCTGAACATACCTTGAGTCTGCTTACCAAGCAAACCACTCAACATCCCTTTTATCAAGCCAAACCTGGGTTGGGACATTCAGAGAAAAACATTCTTGAGAAAGCACCTGCACATCTATACAACTTTGACAGTATGAGTGCTTCCAAACCTGAACCTAGGTCGGTCAAAGGACAAGACAATGACAACTATGTGATGCAGACTGTGACCTTTACTGAAATAATAGATGGAAAAGCCGTATCTTTTACCACCAGTCCTGCCAATAGTTCAACCAGTAGTCCACCTTCCAGTCCTGTTGCTAAAGGTCCCATCTTTACCCCTGCTAGTAATCCAGAGAATACTTTCACTAGCTGGGAAGGCATCAAAGCTAGGACACCTAAGGTAGCAATGCCACCCATCAACTATGAGGACTTAAACTTTAGCTATGACACTAGGGAGATAGATACATCCGAGGACGCTGATGTTATCCAACCTTTGGATGTTTCCGCAACTCAGCCTCCTGCCCCAGTGTGTGTAGAAAAGGAATTGTTCCATCTTAGGTCTAAAGCCGTAGAACTTGATGCCTGTCGCCATAAGTTAAAGAACTTTGCGTCAATTCTTTCTGAAAAGGACAGCCATATCAAATCATTGGAACACAGTTATCATGAGGCAAACGCCGAAAGGATTAATATGTCAACCCAATGTGAGATCGCAGAGTTATCTTGCTCATGTTTTAAAAACAAATTTGCGGATCTCCAAACACAACTAGTCGTCCAATTTATTAATAACACAATGGAAAAGGACTTCTTTTATGAAAAGGAACTGATGTTTGGTCAAACTTTCGCGAATCAATGTTGTCAAATCAATCAGTTGAAAAGTCGGGTGTCCTTCTTAGAAGAATCTGACTCTTGGGATTCGTGCACCTGCAATTCACCAATCACACCAGACTTTAGGTCAACCAAACCTAAACTAGTACTAGATCCTAATGTTGTGTATGATGTGAAGGTGTTTTTGGACGCTGATGATCCTCCTTCAGGTTATATACCAAGAAAACCTGTTTTGCCAAAGGCACCTGCTATAAAGCAAATCTGTTCTCCTGAGCCACTTGCATCAGTGTCTGTGATAAACACTGAAGGTGCAAAAGGTGTTGGTACTGACAAAGGGAAGTCAGTTAAGCCACACACACCCACAGTAACACAGACATGGAATTCAAAATCTACTGATACAAGTAGCTTGGTGAAACCCATTAAGGGACTAGACTTTCATTCTAGTTCATTTGATGTAGGTGAGAACTCCAAACCTAAACAACCTTTGAAAATGATAAAATCAGTTTGTCAAACCACCGCAAATTTCAAAGGTGGTCAATCCATTCTAGTTAAGCCGTCACCCAACTCACAACTTGCTTTTCATGCAGATGCGAGGACAGGTGATGGAACTGCGAATGTGAAGCCACGAAGAAGGAGATATCGGAAGAAGAAGAACTCTTTTAATGCTTTCCCTAAATGGGGTGGTCATGATCATGCTGGTCTTGGCTACAACCCACCTAGTTGTAATTCAAACATAAAATCAAAGTCTGTACACATTAATCGCTCAGCGAATTCTGATAATCTTACAGCTTTCAAAAATCATATATGTTCTTTGTTTGATAATTACATGCGTGTTGATATGCCTGGTAATGCAAATGCTTATAGTAAGTCAAGTAGTCCTCACCGGGAAAGAAAAGAGAAAATGACAAAGCCAAATGCTTTGCCTCCTGTGAAGTCTCCTAAGCCTAAGGAGAAATCTGAAAAGGATACTTCACCGGTTGCTTTATCTGTTTCTAATGGTAGGACACCCATGTGGCAATGGGTTCCTAAACAAATTTGATCTTGCGCTTTGCAGGGCAGTCACATGCGGTACTTTGATTCTGGAGCCTTCAGGCATGTGACTGGGCAGCGCAACATCCTCTTCGACTACGTCGTTAGAGCTGAAGGCTTTGTTAAGCTTGTAGACAAGAGACGTCTACCGATCATAGGATATGGAAGCATGACGAATGGAGAACACGTCATCAAGAATGTGCGCTATGTTGAAGGACTGCCATTTAATCTACTCAGTTCAAGCCAATTCTGTGATGGAGGATATCTTGTGAAGACATTCATTCTCGGGAGCAATATTGAAGACGAGGATGGGAACGTGATTCTACGCGCTCGAAGGAACGGTCACCTATATACCACAATGTTTTATGCTGTTCCTCAACAACTGGAAACGGTGGTATTTCTCGCAAAAGCAACTAAGGAAGAAAGTTGGCTGTGGCATCAGCGTCTGTCTCATCAGAACTTCAGGGATATGAACAAGCTCGTATCTAAACACCTTGTCAATGGTCTACCGGAGACGCGACTATCTAAAGACACCCTATGCTCAGCCTGTGAGAAAGGGAAAATGAAGAAGAGTTCGCATCCTCCAAGGATGGAGACAAACTGTCACCATCCCCTTGACATGCTGCATATAGATCTCTGTGGACCGATGAGAGTCGAAAGTCTTGCACGCAAGAAATATATGCTTGTACTTGTCGATGAATACTCTCGGTACACATGGCTCGAATTCCTCAGAGCCAAATCAGACGCTGCTGATCTAATCATCGCCTTCATCAAACGTATCCAAGTCCTCTTGGGACGTCAGGTGAAGAAGCTGAGAAGCGACAACGGTACAGAGTTTCGAAACGCGAAACTCCAGTCTTTCCTTGAAGAAGTGGGCATCTCTCACAACTTCTCTGCTGTACGTACTCCCCAGCAAAACGGAGTCGTAGAAAGGAAGAATCGTACGTTGGTCGAAGCAGCTAGATCCATGATAGCACATTCTGGTGTACCTCTATCCCTGTGGGCTGAAGCTGTATCAACTGCCTGTTACACTCAGAACCGGACTCTAATCGTTAAGCGGACTGGTAAAACCGCGTACGAAATGGTCAACAAGCGTAAGCCGAATATTAGATTCTTTAGAGTTTTCGGTTGTGTATGCTATCTTCTGAACAACAGAGATGATCTGGGAAAGTTTGACGCTAAGTCGGATGAGTCTATCTTTATTGGATACTCACATAACTCAGCGACTTACCGTGTATACAACAAACGGACCCGATCCATCTTTGAGAGTCGGTACGTTGACTTCTCTGAGACTGAGATGTATTCTAGTGCCAGCCCTAGTTCAGATAGTTCTGTCTTCCCTGAAGTGCACACTGTTTCACCACCAAGCACAACTGTTCCTACTAACTCACTTGGAATTGATTTTGCTGACTTAGCAGAATTTGATCTAACGACCCTCGTTGGTCCAATCATTGTTCCTGCTCCTGCTAATCATTCCATTCCTTCATCAACAACCATATCCGCAGATGCATTCGTGAATGAGAGCACATCCTGTTCTACCGCTGTAGGAGAAACCTCTTCTGACTCTGTAGAACCGATGTCTGTACGTAACCCAATCACAGAAACAGAATCCTCTTCTGACTCTGTTCTCTCCCCCTCTCAGCTCTCTTCAACACAACCCTCTCCTGAAACTGCAGTCGAAGCGGTCCGAGAACAGACAGTGTCCACTGTTCTTGCACCAATTCCTGAAGTTGTTCCGCCACCTTCTCCATCCAGAACTTATGCTGAAGTGGTTCGTGAACCCCGTCCGGAGACTGTGTTGAATACTGATCCGGATGCTAGTCTTCTCTCCTCCGCCATTCGGGATGAGAATGACTCAAGAAACAACATGGAATACGATCCTATTCCCCATTCCAGAAAATGGACCAGAAGCCATTCCACTACCAACATCATCGGTAGTCCATCTGCTCCAGTGACAACTCGCTCTTCAAAGCATGATGAAAACCTGATCCTCTTCGGCGGCTTCCTGAGTAAATTTGAACCAACCAATACCCAGGACGCTCTTACTGATCCTGACTGGGTAAGGGCCATGCAGGATGAGCTTGCCGAATTCGAGAGAAACAGAGTCTGGCCCCTTGTAGAAAGACCAAGAAAAATCAGAATCATTGACTTGCGGTGGATCTTCCGCAACAAGAAAGATGAAAACGATCTTATTATCCGTAATAAGGCTCGTCTGGTCGCCAAGGGATACCGTCAACAGGAAGGCATCGACTACGACGAGACATTCGCTCCGGTGGCTAGAATCGAGGCCATCAGGATTTTTCTCGCGTATGCAGCTCACAAGAACATGAAGGTCTTCCAGATGGACGTCAAGTGCGCGTTCCTGAACGGAGAACTTCAAGAAGTCGTATATGTTGAGCAACCTGAGGGATTTGTTGATCCCAAGTACCCGGAACACGTTTACGTGCTCGACAAAGCACTTTACGGATTGAAGCAAGCACCTCGTGCCTGGTATGAAACTCTTACCATTTACTTGCTTGAGTCCGGATACAAAAAGGGTACTGTCGATCCTACCCTGTTTCTTCGAAGGTCAGGTAATCACTTGACTGTAGTGCAGATATATGTGGATGATATCATCTTTGCATCTACAAACCCTGAGTCCTGCACCGAGTTTGAGCAGATAATGAAGTCCAGATTTCAAATGAGTATGATGGGCGAACTTACGTTTTTCTTGGGACTACAGGTCCGTCAAACCCCGCAAGGGATTTTTATAAACCAGTCCAAATATACTCTTGACATTTTAAAACGCTTTGACTTTACTGGACCTAAGTCTGCTTCAACTCCAATGTCCACGTCATTCCAACTGGATGCAGATACATCTGGTAATCCGGTTGACCAAAAAGTTTATCGTGCGATCATTGGTTCTCTGCTTTATCTCACGGCAAGTAGACCCGACATCATGTTTGCCACATGTGTCTGTGCTCGTTTTCAGTGCGACCCTCGAGAGTCACATCTCGGGGCTGTCAAGAGAATCCTTAAGTACCTGAAGGGCACTCCTAATTTTGGCCTTTGGTACCCTAAGGATTCTGGTTTTGAACTAACAGCCTTTACAGATTCAGATCATGCAGGCTGTAAGTTAAACAGGAAGAGCACGTCAGGAGCCTGCCAGTTTCTAGGGGACAAGTTAGTGAGTTGGTCCTCGAGAAAACAGAACTGTGTATCCCTTTCAACAGCTGAGGCAGAATATGTCGCTGCAGCGTGTTGCTGTTCACAGGTTCTTTGGATGAAAATTCAGCTGGCGGACTATGGCTACACCATGCATCGGATTCCAATCTACTGTGATTCTAGCAGTGCCATACAGATTGCAGCAAATCCAGTTCAACACTCTCGGACAAAACATATCGATATCCGATATCACTTCATCAAAGATCACGTCGAGAAAGGTAACGTTGAACTGTTTTTCGTTGAAAGTGAACGTCAGATAGCTGATCTGTTCACTAAAGCTTTTGACGAGAAGCGCCATTACTATTTACTTAGTAAACTGGGCATGCTAGATCCCCCGGCAGATTTCTAGGGGGAGCCAGTCACTTAAACTTATGCATGTGTGTAGGGGGAGCTCCTGTGTCGCATATATCAAGGGGGAGCCTTTTATGTTGTTTAAATCTAACTCTGTCGGATCCAATCTGCACTGGATACCATTCCTAATTTTTCTTACAGGTTGTAGAACCGACGTACGGTTTCTGAATACTTCAGTTCAGGACCCGGGATTCAAAATAAGATTTCTGACCATTCGTGTCAGACTCGGTGATTAATCCGATCTCGGAAATTCCAGGTTAGTCGTTTCAATAAACGTCAAGGGGCTGAACTTGTAAAATCTATGAACTTGTTAAGTTAAGGGACTAGAAGTGACAGGTTCTGATTCTGACTAGTTCAGGGACCAGTTCTGCCAGTCTCCAAAACTTCAATGTTCAGGGACCGTTTTTGCAAACTTTTGAAAACCACAAGTTCAGGGGAAGTTTTGAAATTCTTTCAAAACTTAAGTTCGGGGTTCGTTTCGTCATTTCTTGATAGTCGTGATCTGTGAGAGCAGTTATCAGATAAAATTTTCAAAATACCTGATAAGTTATCAAAATATATAAAAGCGGGAATTGATAACTGCATTCAGTTATCACTTTCAAAATTCAAAACCGCTTATCAGTTTTCTCTCTGACGATCAAGAACACGAAGAACACCCCGTTCGATCCATCGACTTCCCGGCTTCCCCGAGCGTTCGTTATCGATCCGTTCGTCGATCCGATTACTTCTTTACGTTCCTGGTAAGATTTCTAACGACTAAATGCATTCAGATTCATCTAAACAACGTCGTTTAATGATCGGATTGAAGCCTAAACTTTTTGGATAAACCCGAGACTCCAAGATCCTTGGATTCGAGTTTCGGGACGTTAGATTGATCCATTCTTATGTCTAAACTTGTTTATATCGTTAATGTACTTCATAGAACTAGTTTAGGATTGATTTGAATCGTTTTGGATCGATTTGGAGTCTGTGAACTCAAACAGTCGCGTCTGGTTCGGAAGAGTCCCGAATCGGGACTCCTCGTGTTCTTGATGCGGGGTTCTTGGTTCTTGAATCGGGACTCTCGTATTCATGAATCGGGACTTTTTGAATTCCCCGATTCGGGAATTTCATCTCCCGATCCGGGACTTTACACTTACAACTCGTATGAATTGTTAAAACTCCCGATTCGGGACTTAGAAATATATGGATTGTTTAGATACACCCCCGATTCGGGACTTTCCATTTTATACCTCATGTCCCGATTCGGGACTTTAGAATTGTTTGTGTATGTGTCTGACACCCCCGATTCGGGACTTGTACCCCCGATTCGGGACTCGGCTTTAAAACAAGAATCGTTCTTAACAAATCACCTTACGGGATTTGTCCGTAGACTGATTCGAGTTCTAAGCCGGTCCTGAATCTCTGGCTTCGAATCCTGTTTCGGGTTTTATTAAAATCTCGACATGAGTTTCGCAGGAATCCGTTTTACAAAGTTCGACTCAGTTTTAAAGATTCCCTCGGGAATCTTCGAAAAACTGACTCGCGACTAGTCGAAACTCTGCCGAATTTTTGTCAGAACACATAATTCATGTTAAGAAGGGTCTAACTGTTTAAATCTTACCTTTTCTGTCAGAAATGGCAAACCAGAGAGAACACCCCTCCTCTCCGATCGATCCAGAAGCTGATCGAGCTCTGATTGAGCCAACGGACATGGTTCACATACTTCAGAACAACGAGTATGTGATCCTCTCTACTGTCCGGATGCAACACACGATTGTACGGGAAATCCTACGAGCTCATCCTATCCTCTACGCCATGACGGCCACTGCAGATGTACCGGGCATTTACCTGCAGCAGTTTTGGAAGACAGCTGTTCTGGACACCAGGTTCGGAGTCTTCTCGATAATTGGTCGAGTGGATCACACCGAACTGGTAATCACGATGGAGGACATCCGGCGAATCCTTCGCCTCCCTGCCGCTACTGATGGCGGCCACCAGCAGTTCGACGAGCTGGTATCGGGGCCCATTCTGTTGAGCGAACTTCTAGCTCTCGGGGTCACCAAGGATGTGAACGGCGTGTCTCAGATCACCACGAGCGATCTACCACCAATCTGGGCTCAACTATACAACCTGATGAACAGGTGTCTGTCCTCGAAGACGAAAGGGTTGGACAAAGCAACGACGTCCTTCTGGCATATCTTTCATTCCGTAGCCTACGGACGCCACATCGACATCGCCGCCCAGTTATGGCTCGACATAACCAAGGATCTGACAACCAGGGAGCGCACCAGACATCACTCCATCCCATGGTTGCGGTTCTATGGTCTCATCATCCGTGACCATATGGAACGCAATCCGGATATTCCACGCCGCTCCGGTCATTCTATCATCAAACCGAAGAAGATCAGCTGGATCGCCAAGCGTGACTACACCGAAGGCCAGTACGAGATGCAGATTCCTGATCACGTCCTCAACGGCCTGAACCAGCGAGCACCGAGCGTCATTAGGTATAGGAATCGCTTAGGTCTAGGAGTCGCACCTATGGACCATCCAGAACCGGAAGGTCCTGCCCAGGGTGCGCAACCCGTCCCTTCTAGTCCTCGGGCCTTACGTCCGAGGCGCCGGGGTCCCACTGGGGGGGCCTCTGGCTCGGGAAGTGTGATGAGTGTAGACGTAAGGGAAAACCTGGGTAGTATCATCCGCAGATCCATGACCGCTCACGAAGCTTCTACATCTTCCGATCTTCCAAAGACTCGAGAAGAAAGGCTCAGTCGCATTCGCCAACGAATGAACGATGATCCGCAGTTGCCGACTCCACGAGTAAAGGAGTACGTTCCGCAACGTCGTTCCACGACAAGACTTCCAGGGCTCCCGACTGTGCCCGAGTCCCCAGAAGACCAGGAACCCTCTACTCCTAGAGATGCCTCTGGACCTACACCTCCTGGATCTCCAAAAGAGGTCACTGCTGCATCACCAGAAGAAGAAGAACCAGCCCATACTTCACCGCCTCCTCAGGCCACCACCTCTAGACTTCCGACGGATCCTTCTGGTGATCCTTCCAGCAGCTCGTCGGACACAGCGCCACCAGATTCCGATCCAGAGGAACGCCCGGCAGAGGGACAGGGTAAGGGCAAAGGAAAAGGAAAGGGGAAAGGAAAAGGTAAAGGCAAGGCCTTAGACGACGACGTCTCCACTTCCTCCTTCAACGCAAGCGACTCCGTCCAATTACTTGATTACTCCGGGACGGAAGAGCGAACGTTGGACACCGAGGCTACCGAACAGGCTGAGAGCGAATCTTGGATGAAGATCGGTGCGGGTAGTGAAGGTTTCGAGGGAGAGAGCCAGGGTCCAGTACATCAAGAGGCCGAAGGAGAAGAGGCCCAACAGGATGTAGAGTTGGTAGACACCCGACAAGAGGCCGAAGTAGAAGTGGCCCACCCTAGGCAGCCAGAAATCGGAACCCAACCAGCCAAGAGTCTATCCTCCACACAGGCATCCCACACAGATCCTACTCGGCCAATGCCGAGTAGTCAAGTCGTTGGCAGCCAACCAACGCAAATGCACACCCAAGCCATCCACTCGACCACCTCCCAACAGGTGGTCGTTTCATCAGATCACGGGGCTATACCACCTATTCCACCTTTCACTCATTCGGAGTTGATCGGTGTTGAATCTAGAGATGCTCATCCCCAGCACTCGCTTTCTTTCGCACCACATCGAGTCTTAGAGCCCCTAGATTCACATCTGGCGACTTCCACTCGAGGCCCCGCTGCACTTGACGCTACACCAGTCGTCAGCGCGGGCCAAGGGAGCACCTTTGCGGGGCTTTCCCTGTCCACCGGTTTCGCAAATGAACCGGTGTTGACCCTCTCGAGTTTGGAACCCAGGGATTCGGACGGCATCCTTAAAGCTGTCCAAAGCAGGTTGGAAGCCATCGAGAAGGCTGACGCGGCGAAAGACAGACGTCTAGAGGCTATTGAAAAGGCCTTAGCAGTCAAGGAACAGGAAGACCAAGCCCGTCGAGCCGAGATCGAGGCACTGCGGAAAGCCGACGAGGACCGTCAGAAGGAACTGGACGAAGCCAGACGCCTTATCAAAGGCAAGTTCCAGGAAGGGGAGCGCCCGTCTTTTGGCGATTCGAGCCGCTCTCCTACTCCCGTCCTCCGTCTCCAACCACCACCTATAGCTGAGGAGATTCCCGGCTTTGTCTCTGAAGCCGAGCACCAGATTGTCATCGCTCAGCTCACCACTCAGAACGATGCCCTTCAGAGACAGGTGGATCAGTACAAGCAGCTGGTCGCCACAAGGGATATGCAGCTAGAGATTGCCTTGCGGAGGATCCGCGAGCTTGAGGCAACTTGCAGGTCTCAGGCTCAACCCTCCAAGCGCAGGCATGATGATCCGGACGATGCCGCCAATCCTCATGAGGGGGAGGGTCCGTCCAAGAGGGCTCGCCTAGACCTTCCCTCCGGCTCCGGAACCGCCGCCGATGACACACCAGTTGACACCACTCCACCTGCAGATCAGCCTGCCGATATTGCAGATCCGGCAGATCCTGTGAACGACGATTCCGATGAAGAGATCCCGGCAGAGGCAGCGAACTGGAGATATGAGGCTATCCCCGTGGGTACGACCGTCCAGTTTCCTCACGAGAAGGTAACTCCTGCCATAGACCTGATCGATCCAAACACCGCGCCGTTGGATCCTTCCGACCTTCGTATCTCTGACGAGGGAAGGAAGATCCTGAACCAGCATGCCCAGAGCCTTCGGTTTTGGAAGAGATCAGATGACGTTGTCTCTGGTACGGAGTACGACGCCTTTCTTCCCACGGTACAGACGCCAGAAGCTTTCACAGGTCAACAACCGATCAGACTGGGTTGGAACCACACCGTCATTTTCAGGCCCTTCCTGGAGGAATCCTTCACACGGATTTTCCAACAGGAAAGCCTCTTCTCGTGGTCCAAGAAGGTCTTCTTCGGCCTATCTCATGTCAAGAAGCGTCGCCGCCGTACCGCGTACATCTACCAGAGGAAGCTTAGCTGGAGCGAGCATGGGCAGATCAGACGGAAGCTCAGATTTACCAAGGTAACTGATGTCCGACCCTACAAATTTGGACACCAGTTATTCCTTGAGTTCCATGTCCGTATGTACAACCCAGGCAAGCCTGACGGAGAACTCAGAGACTTCATGTTCACTGAAGCCGACCTAGACAGCATAGATCTCGATGATCTTCTCACTTTGATCAGACACCTTGAGGGCCCGATTCTGAAACCAGGCTACTTCAGAGACGGTCTGGAAGTCCTCAAGAGATATGTACGCCACTCGATCAACCTCGCGCATCTCACAGACTATCAGATGGCGATCGAGAGCAAGCAGCAGAAGGTGAATCTGCTGCGTCCCAACCTGGAGGCAAATCTTCTTGACCAATACATGCCCTACTTCCCAACGGAACTCCCAGAGCATGGTGTCGTGTACATCACCTTCAGGAAGAACCAGCGGAGATTCATGCGCTTCAGTGAGCTGTCTAGCTTCTGTGACGGCACTCTGCTGTATGTTTACAACGGGATGAAGCGTCGTCTGATGGAGGAGAACATGCCAATGTACAAGGGGACTCAGTGGAAGAGAAAGCTGAAGGAGGCCCTGAATCTGATTGAGGTGAAGCTTAAAGAAAGACTGATGCTGAGAAGAGTGGAAACTGCGATGGAGCTCCGTACGAGATCGATCCGAGAATGGGACGAGTACCTGCAGCTCTCGCAGTGGGAACCAGCTTTGAAGTATCCGCCGCCTTTCTGACT
Organism: Centaurea solstitialis; assembly: GCA_030169165.1. Lineage (NCBI taxonomy): Eukaryota > Viridiplantae > Streptophyta > Magnoliopsida > Asterales > Asteraceae > Centaurea > Centaurea solstitialis. Next base: position 50,925,112 of record CM058044.1, on the reverse strand, counting down.
TCTTCCCAAAGGGGGAGATTGTTAGAACCTGACTGGTCCGTTTGTAAAGAAGTCAGGGGCGTCTTTTGATATTATGTAATAGTTAGTTTTAAAACAATACTTTTGTGCGCCTCTTAAAAGAGTCATAGACTCTAGGGGCTATTTTGTAACTTCGGCTCTATATATAGGGGTCGATAGTTAACGTTATTAAATGTTCTTGCAACTGACAACTTTAGTCATATGCTTTGTCGTATTGTCGTGTTCTTCATATTACTTGCATATCTGATTGCTTGATCCATTACATTGCATTCTTGTCGAATATCGGACTCACAAAATCCAACATAACGCGTGACATGGGAAAGAAAATAAACACAATTGAGGAAGACCACATTTATTATATTTGTATACTTGATTAGCAATTAAGAGGCGTTTAAGAAGCTAGATTACCCCTTTTATTTCAGATATATTTAAGCTAGATTACCGCCTTTATTGTCCGGATGAGTGGTGGAGATCATTTCTCCACTTCTCATTTTTTAGCACTTCTCATTTGAACATGATATATATATATACATGTGTGTGGGGGGTGGAGAGAGAGAGAGAGAGAGAGAGAGAGAGGAGCGGGCATCATCGGTTTGCTAAACCCGCCCTCGTACCCGCTCGTTGTCGTAGCACAAGCCAGCCGAGCCCGCTCATCCCATCGAGACCCCGATCCCGGTGTCTACTACGGAAGGCCGTATAGGGTTAAAAAATATGATATACACAATAACATAAAATCTAGTTCTTACCAAGAATATTGCATGGCTTAGGATGACTTCAAAGTGTATTCGGATAACTATTTATTAATATTTTAAAAACCAAGTTGCTATATATTGACAACAAAATTATACAACACAACAGATGACATCAAAACAAGTAAATTATTGTTTTTTTTTTTTTGGGGTAGAAAAGAATAATCCAAAAATAAATATTTCATGAGATACAACTTACAAGTGGAAGGTGACTCTTTCCCTACATCCCAATTAATTGATTAAGAGATTGTGGGTCACCACCTATAATAAAACAAGGGAACCTTTGAATATTTTAGGAGATAAATATAAGGATTTATTGATTATAAATTTATGTTATTTTGATTATATTAAATAACAATTAATGGGTTTTATATAACCAAGCAACTAGTTTGAAATATATTTATTAAAAATCTGAATTTAAAATTTAGTTTCCATATATAGATAACTAACATGGTTATAAAAATATAATCAAACGGTGGACAAATATGTTTCAAATTGTAATTATTAGTATTCTAAAGAAAAAAACCTTAGTATTTTTGAATTATTTTATTCAATTAATTATATGTTTCAAATAAATAAAGCTTAACTTATATTATCCGTTACAATTTACCATAGAGAATACCACAAGTATTTTTCACTAAGATACCACAAGTATTTTTCACTAAGATTTTCATTTTGTTTGTTCAGTTATATATATATAGGAATAATCAAATGAAAACCCATTATTTGTGGAAAACTTGAGGACCAATCTTAAGCCCTAGATTTGTTTAAATCAACGGTTATTAATAATGATGGGATATTTTGTAAGGTTTTCAAATTCATACCTGATTTCACCAGATTGTAAACACATAAGGACATTTTAGTAATTTTAAATCTAAATCCTTTCCATATTTTTAATCATGCAGCTCATAGGAAAAACCAACCCAAAAAATCTTTTCACATATAAAAGTACTCTTATCAGCAACTCACGTCTTCCCCACCGCCGCTGGTACCCACCATAACCGTCGTCGGTACCCACCATAACCACCGCCTTCACCGCCATGATCGGACGTACTCGCTGCCGCCGTTAGTTTGCTGGTGGATTCGTCCATAGACCACGATCGACGATGAGAAAACGAATGAATGACTCCGGCAACATCAACCAGCACCACCGCGAACCTCACCATCTTCCAGATCTATCATCGTCGCCACCACGTCTACCACCACCGCTGCAAATTCCGACTACCTCGCCATCGTCACCGACTTCTAGATCTGTCACCAACTCACCACCGTACAGATCTGCAAGTTCCTGCGACCTCACCGCCGTCACCGACCTCACCACCGCCACCACTACGTCTTCCACCACCACCGCGTCTGTCACCAACGCCGGCGACGTCCAGATCTGGTAATTTCTCTTTTTCACTAAAAAACCCAATTTCTAGGGTTTTTTTAGATTTTTTCAAAATTAGGTTAGTTTGATTCAAGTTTGAAGATTGTTTCTTTATAAAAGTTGTTTGTAATCTTGATTTGAGCAACATATCTTAATTTTAACATTTTTTATGAAGATTTTAGGAAATTATTCTTGAAAAATTAGGGTTTTTGAAGGTGTGTTCTTTAAGGTTAATCCTATGTTCTTGAGTGTTTATCATTTTCGTTTTTGTAGATTCATCATGTGTTCTTGAAGGCTGAAGTGGACAATGATGTGAAGATTATTGGTTGAATTTAAATGTAAATATACATTTGTTTGTATCCATTAGATAAATTTAAATGTAAATGGACAGTTGGTTTTGTATTCATTAGGTGAATATAAGTGTAAATGGACATTTTGTTTTATATTCATAAGTTGAATTTATGTTTGTATTCATAAGATGAATTTATATGTAAATAGACCTTATTTTTTGATTCATAAGAGTATGAAGTTTCATGTAGTGGATCGAAGATTCATAAGATGAATCTGAGTTTCATCTAGTGAATATTCTTAAGATGAATATGAAATTTCATATTATGAATCTGATTTCCATATTATAAATCTGAAGTTTCATATTCATATTATGAATGAACCGTGAACTTTTTTTGCAAAATGACGATCATGCCCTTTATACCTATTTTCAGATCAAAGGCTTAGATTGGTCCTCAAGTTTTTACAAATTATTTGGTTTTCTCTAGAAGGCCCCTCTATATATATATATATATATATATATATAGAAGAGAGAGAGAGAGAGAGAGAGAGTCAAGTTCATTTAGAAACCAAAATATATATATATATATATATATATATATATATAGAGAGAGAGAGAGAGAGAGAGAGAGAAATTTATATATTATATATAAGTGCAACCACGTTTAATTATGGGAAAATTTCATCTATATCCTTTAAAACTTGCTATATTACGCATATATCCTTGTAAACTTTTAAATTACGTCTATATCCTTCTAAACCTCTAAAACTCACATATATATCCTTCTCCTCATTTTTATTATATTTTAAACATTTAAAAATACAAATAATTATCTATAAAGTAAATTTAATTTATAAATTACTTAAATACCCTTTCCCAAAATCAAACTCCATATCTCTGTACACTTCCCCAAATCATCAATTTGTCTGTAATCTTCTGTATGATCATCAACTTCCCAAAATCAAATTGGATTTCTCATTAATAGATTTCTCCGATCGATGATCAATACTCTGCAATTTCTCCAATCGATTGATCGAGCATGTGCGTTTTCTCTAATCCATTGATTGAGCCTTATCCAATCGATCAATGTGATTTCTCCAATTGATTGATCGATTGACCCAATTGACAGAGCCTGTGTGATTTATCCAATTGATTGTTCGAGTTCTCCAATCCAATGCAATCCAATCCAATCTATTGATCATACTAAGATGATGAAAAAAGAAAACCTAACATCAGCTACTAAGATGCAAAAAAGTTAATCTAATAGCAAAATTCAATGGAAAACCAAAAACAGCAAACTTGTTTCAGATTGTGGCAAGATAACCAAAATTCAATGAAAGCCAAATGATTGTGGCAGTAAACTTGCATTCCAATTTGGGTAAGTGTGAAATGGGCGCTGCTATACTTACTGTGGGGACATAGAAATAGACTAGTTTTCAGCAACGATCAAAAGAAGTTAAATGTGGCTTTTCTCGAATGGCAACAGAAGACGTTCGAATGGGTAACTTCGCGGGCAAAAAAAACAGACAGTTGGAGTGGTTTTTGTGGCTAGCAAGAGGTATATCGGACACGACAGTCGGTATAGAAGGGTGATTACGTGTCGGAGACGCATAGTAGTGGTAAAAATCGATGCAGTTTTGTTGACTCGCAGAAGTCCAGTAATCTAATTCATCAATAGGCTGCTGCATGGTGGTGCCGACAGCAGCTCTTTCGAGGTAATCCGTCGGGGTTCAGTTATTATTGCCGTGGAGTTATCGGTGTGGCTTACGACTAGTAATCTAACCGGTTTCTTTAGTATTCCATCTTTGTTCGTTCGGGTTATTTCTCGCTTGTCTTGGCTGCGTTATTTGTAGTTTTGTTTTGTGTCGTTTTGGTACCATGTTGTTTTTGTTGGTTCTGTGGATTTGTTGGTACTGTGTTGTATTTGTATTTGTTTCCCTTTTCTGGGTTGTGGAATGCAATTGCCTTTCAAAAAAAAAAAAAAACTTGCATACCAATGTGATTACTTTATAAATCTTTCAACTAGCACTACTGCTAAAAACATGATTTGGATTTGAAGAGAGAAATATCCATGATGGTTTATAACTTACTCTAGTGCTATATATACACAATCTTAAAAAAAGCCAAATAGAAAATAATGAATAAGAAGCTTTGGTTTAACAACAATACTTTCTCAGTTTCTTGACTCCAATATTGGAGAAGCCTAATGTAGAAATTTTCAAGGTACACCACCATGCAGGACCCATCAACGAAGGGGCCGTTTACTTGATGTTTACTCGGTAAATGCTTACGGGTCAATTTACCTTACCGGACGATCATGTAAAGGACTAGAATCTTACGCGATAAGATAGATAGCATTTACCGGGAATAGCGATAGCATGAATCAAGAGTTTTACCCGGTAAATGAGATTGACAACTCTTACCTGATAAAAGCTTACCGGGTAAATTGTTGCGTACGATACCGTTTTGAGAGACTAAAATATTGTCCAATATGGTAGGTAATAATGTTCAATTTCACCGGTAAGCACTAACCATGTAAGTGTTTAAGTAAACGGCCCTAAGAATCCACATAGAAAATGCTTACGGCATAGGTGAGAAAATATTTCTGTGCTAATGTGCATCATAAGAGTCTGATGCTAGTGAATCCAAATCCATCACTACGAGCAAGGTTTCGAGCAAGGTTAATTACCCCTTCACTATAATCTGTTCCAGTGAGATCACATAACCTATATCCAAGTGACATCAAAAGTCAGTTCTACTAAACAACTACAGTTCTGCCCCACGATCATCAACGAAAAGTCGAGACAAGAACTGATAAAACTGGATTGAAATCATCAAGTAAAAGCACCCACGCAGAATTGAAATCATCAACCAATTCTAAGTTGGTAACTCATTTCTAACAAATCAAACCACAAAATTCTGATTCATTACATAACCAATCAAACCACAAAATTCTAATTCATTAGATAACCAAATCAAACCACAAAATTCTAATTCATTACATAACCAAATCAAACACTTCAACATCAAATTGCAAGGAAAGAATTAACTCTTTGAAATCGAATTAGAAGGAAATCAAATTAACTCTTTGAAATCGAATTAGAAGGAAATCGAATTGAAAGGAAATCGAATTGAAAGAAAATCTGATTGGAAGGAAATCAAATTTTGGAAGGAATTGCACCAATGGAGAATATGAAACATTTTGGAAGTCGATGTTAACCAATAACCAGGGAGAAATCGATTTCATTTTGGGAAGAAATTAGAAGGGTAGTTAAGTAATTTACAACTTAAATTAAATTTATAGATAATTATTTATATTTTTAAATGTTTAAAATATAATAAAATTGAGGAGAAGGATATATTTGTGAGTTTTAAAGATTTAGAAGGATATAGACGTAATTTCAAAGTTTACAAGGATATATATGTAATATAGCAATTTTTAAAGGATATAGATGAAATTTTCCCTTTAATTATTGGGTTTATTACTTATTTGGGTAACTATTTAATTTGTACATATGTTACCATTGAACTATTTTTTGTATTCAATATACCATTAAACTTTTTTTGACTGTACACATAATATCATTGCAACCGGAAATAGCCCGTAAACTACCACCACTACCACCACCTCCAAACCACCACCACCACCACAGCTACTACCACCACCACACCCACCACCACCAAAGCCACCACAACCACCACCACCGTACTCATCAGCGTCATCGTTTCCACCCTATCTGATCACCATCACCATTACTCACTTATATACACACACACACACACCGATCACCATCATCGTTACCAGATCTGATAAAATTCAAACCAAATCGAGACCAGATATGATAAAATCAAGACCATATCTGATGAAATCGAGACCAATGGTGATGGTTGTTGGTGGTAGTGATGATGAAATCAAGCTCTGTAGTGGCGGTGATGGTTGTGTATGGCGGTCGCCGGCGATGCAAAGAAGTTTTAGGTGGCGGTTGCCAGCGATGGGGGTTATGACGTTCACAGGGGTGGTGTTTTGGTGGTGGTAGTTTGGTGGTGGTAGTTTGGTGGTGGTGGTGGTGGTTTACGGGTTATTCCCGGTTGCAATGATATTATGTATACATTTAAAAAGAGTTTAATGGTATATTAAATATAAGAAATAGTTCAATACTAACATGTATACAAATTAAATAGTTACCCAAAATGTTGTTGCAATTATGATTATTGAGTTCATTATTCTTCTTAGAATCATATAAATAAATAGTATTTTCAATTAACAAAATTCGAACAATAGAAAAAAGATTTTCTTTATATTTAACAAAAACAAATTAAATACATAAATATTGTATCACAAATTGCCAAATCATCTCTTTGATGAACCGACACTCTAGTCCTTTTCTATCTTTGGAATGCTTACACCACTAGAAATAATATTTGTAGTGACATTTGATTTTGCATCAATGTAATATTTACAAAGCCATTTTAAACTAAATGGGATATGTTAGACTTCATTTGATTTAATTTGATCTTGCCATTATTGAGTTTATATAAAATCAAACAATATTTATTAAGAATGACTTATTTCATTCTATTACGATGTTTATTTTACAAAGAGGCCACTTAAAAAATACAATTTACAATCATGACCTTCTAGGACTAAAGTATTACAATCACATTATTTGACCCAAATACCCCCATCCTTTTATTATTTTTATTATTCTTATGAAACAACCCAATCATTATTACATCGGTGAACATCTAAAACTATATATCATCATCAATAGATCCATTCTTGAGGGAGTTTAGACTTTTGATGGTCTACTGATACTGACTCTTGTGCTTGTTTTCCATCCATTTTAACTGTAACAAAAACATCAAACATGGTGAACCACACATAACATGTCATGCATGCATTCATTCATTTTACTTCGGGAAATAAAAAATACCTTGGGGAACAGGATGAGCTTGAGCTACGGTTTTCGATGGTGAAAGGGACTCCATGTTGTTGAAGTGTTGTTCTAATGCTTGTAGGACTCTTGTTGGTACAAGCACACTTGAACAACCTAATAATTTAGACGTATTACTAGCTCAGATTTGGGTTCAAATGGATATGATAAAAAGGTTGAATACGTGAAAACACGAAAAGAAAGATGAATAAGTATTATAATACGGGCAACAAATTTCAGAAGTGAAATGGTTGTTTTTTTATATAATTTGTTTAACTTTAATTTAGATTATGTTTCATTTATTTTCGGCTATAAAGGAGGAATCTTTTGTCTTTAAAACCAAAGTTCTAGCAACATTTTATTATAATGTCTTTTAAATCAAACGTATCTAATATCATATATCAAGTGGATTACCACTTCCATTTGAAACAATATTTAAAAACACTTTATCTATATCAAATAAATGCAAAAAATTACGAGAATTCTGATTAAGGTTGAAAATTTATTCATTTCTAATCCTTAAAGTTGGAGTTTAAATCAGAGGGTTCCAAAAAAGATTAAACCATTCTAGGTACATGATACTACGAGGCAACTTGTACTCTCGTCTAGCCCCCTCAGTCGTCTATCCTGCTCTAGTCACTCTTGAAAATTGATACCCATCTAATCTCAATAAGAGGGGTGTAGTAAATCCTACATCAACTAACCTTAGACAATTTATTCTCTCTATATGATGAAACCCTAAATTTTTTCTTAATTGTTCTTATGAAGAACAAATATCGAGATCTCATATATTTACACAAATACATCATTAAATTAAACACTTTGAACACGTATGCAGTACTATGAATCACATAAAACTTGTTGATTTTTAAAATTAAAGTACTAATGCAACTTAAAATAAAAATGATACGGTTTTACTTTGTACTGAAATTATTAGGTCATTTACTTAAACTTTACTTCTACAAATTATCTTATTTTGGTTGTCACCCATATGGGATCCACTTCTCTATCCGTCGGGTTCAGCCATAGGTTGGGCCGGTTCGCAGCAAATTAATGGGATTGCCTAATTTAAGACCCGATACACTTGAAACGTGTATGTATTAACTTACCGTTAAATATATATATATATATATATATATATATATAATCAATTTTTATATTTACAATTCAGTTGTTGCTCTAATAATTATTTTCTTATCAGTTGAAGGATGTTGAAAATATCAAAGTTGTTTGGTGTTGACAAGACAACAAGTGACACCAACCAGCCATGACGTGTTGTATCCTTTGTTTCCTTTCCAAAAATTCTTTGTTTAGTAATTAAGTATTAGTTTATAAAAATTGAAAAAAGGTATAAAAATATAAATAACCATTGGATAATTTATAAATAAATATTTGATTATTTCTTAAGACTTAAGAGACAAGATAAATAAAATTTTCAAGTTACTAATTTAAAAAAAAAAAAAAGAAAAAGAAATGGAAGAGTGGGTGGCCACAAAGCACCAATAAAAAGAGAATCTTGGGGTTATGAATCTCTTGAATATACATCTTAGATTCAAAGTCAATGGTTAGTATCCCACCGCACATGGAATCCAAAGGACAGCTCTTCTTTTCTTGAAGATTCCATCTTATTTATCATTTAAATAAAAATATAAAATAAATATATATATAATAAAAAAACAAACAAATTATTGACTACCAACCATGTAATAAGTTGAAGTTAACATGAAAATAAAAACGTAAAAAATCGATATGAATAATTGTTTAGTTTTAATATCATGCACTTCCATTTAATTGTGCTTTAAAAGAACATCGACTGTGAATAGCTGGTGTACCTTATCTTGATGAATCGCATTCTAACGTGCACACAATTCTCATCTAACAGTTACCAACCACTTCTCACGTTAACATTTACTTCTCATCAAAACCAAATCCTAAATAATTATATGATTTACTAAACTCGCGTGTAAAATTATATATAATCACAACCTACTTAAGTCATGTCCAAATCACTCTTACACCCTTATATTGAAAATGTTTTGTAATTAAAAGTGATTTTAATACGTTAAAGTACATGGGATTTAACCTTGTTATTTGTATTCTTTTTATTTTAACCTTATATTTTTTTCTAACCCAATTGTTAATAAAACCAAAATAATCTAACATATTTTGCCATTTATACATCACAAACATACACTTTAGTTTATAGAATTGTTTTAAATCATTTTATATAAACCAGAATGATAAATGGAAAACTTAAATTATTAAAATAGTAATCAATGCCTTGTGGAAAGAACTTGGTGGCTGTACCAATTATTGAAGGGTAAACAAGATAAGGCAAACCTTAACCCCATAAAACAAAATAAATTATTTTATATTTTTACAACAGGAGTATTAGGTTTTCTTTGATAAAATTAAACTAGCTTATAAATTTGGTATATGTTTGTATGCAGGGTTTGGATCATTACACCTCCCTTCTAAGCTAGTTTATTGACACGGCTAGTTGGAGTAGCTTTTCATATTTTCATAAGCTTTTTGTAGAATTTTATAATTATATCCTTACTAATATTAGTCATTATATCCCAAGATACCTTATTTGGTCATTTCAAAATACTTATAGTTAGTTGTTAGTATACACCTCAGTTAAATTAGAAATGCTTTTGTCCGGATTTGAACATGGAACTTTCGCTCCAAGAAGGTTACCCCTCTACCAACCAAGCTAGCCCAGTTAACAGCTACCAGCTAGCTTATTAGCTATTTTGCCTAACCCGGCTAAAGTTTAAAAGGTGAAAATCATAACAAGATCTTCCTTTTCTTAGATATTTGAGCTAATTTGTATTTTATTTCTTTAACTTTTCATCAATAAACATTTTAATGACGATATTGATTTTGATGTTTTTTTTTTTATAATCTTGATAGATTATGTATGTATGTACACAATTAGTAGATTTTAATAATAAAATAATGGTTTGACGAGTACTAAAAAAGCAACCCATGAGCTGAATGACGTACGTACCTGGCTTTTTGCGGCTCTGATCGGTTGCGTCTGTGGCTGAACGAGGCAAGAAAACACCGGTCCCACCCGTCATGCTCCTTGAACCCGACCCGCCAAGAAATATGGCCCTCATACCCGATGACCCGTGAACAACGGCGCCGGAGTAATTAGCCTTACCGACATTCATTAAGCCCCTGTTATTATTAAGCATCTGGTGTGGTTTCAACTGCTGAGTCGATTCAGCCATCTTCCCTTTCCTTCCCCAACCACCACCACTACCACCACTCTGTCCTCCTCCTACTCGAGGTTGATTTTCCACCTGATACAACTAACAAACAGATCACACGTCAATTTTTTTTTTACGACAAGTTAACACACACGCTCCAGCAGTATCGGGCCTCCAATTGGGTAGTCTACCACTCTACCCGGGTTCGACCCCCAAAGGGAAGGCAATTTGACAGTCCTTGAGTTTGTCCACTAATAGACTGGGCTACTCCATCCCAGTCAAAACTGTGGTTGAGCTCTAAGTCTAGCCTAAGCTAGGCCAGGACAACAGGGGATTAGGCGTGCATGTGTGTTCGTGATATTCGTTAGTCGGTTGGTTTGATGCCGCTATGCCTTCCAAAAAAAAATCGTAGCTGAATTTGTTCACACTATAGCTAACTAATTCGTACTTGAATTGGCGATTCCGTTTGTTTATCGACGGGATTACTCTTCTCCGATTGAAATCCGGCCATTGATTTCTTCACGGTATCCGCGTAGCTCCGTTTCGGTTCGTGATTTTGATTGTGAATTTCCTAATTTCGTAAACAAAGCCGGTAAACATACGGATTTCAAGTTTTTCAAATTAACAATTAAAAGTAGTGAAATGAAGCTAGGGTTTCCGAAAAACCTGGAGGTTGCGTTTCTGAAGTTTGGGAAGAGGATTTTCGTCTTCTTCGAGCATGTAATCCGCCATTTGTCGAGTTAATTGAGCAATGAAGTGGTCTTCTTCTCCGGCTTCATCATCTTCCAGATCTGCATCGTTCGAATCGAGCTCGGATCCGAAGGAGGTGGTGAGGAAGGAGGAGGAGGATGAGGAGCCCCATGAACCGATGAAAGCGGATTCGGAACCGGAATCGATGTGATTATGGCGTTGGTGAGTCTGGTTTCGAGCTTCGTCGTCCTTGAAATTGAAATCAAAAGCCATGGATGATGATGATGATGAGATTGAAGCAAAATGAAGAAGAGTGTGTTTATGGTGATTTTGAGTTAGAGAGAGAGAGAGAGATGGGGTTTAGAGAGAGAGAGAGAGAGAGAGAGAGAGAGAGAGAGAGAGAGAGAGAGAGAGAGAGATGGAGCAGAGGGGGAGAGGCAGAGGGTGGTGGGATGGTGGATATGGGGTGGGTGGGTCAGTATCAGAAAAAGGGAAGGATGGTAACTTGGAGTTGTAACTTGTGCTTGGAGAGTTGTACCATGTATATACAAATCTGAACTGACCCGCCACGAGACTCAACTGCCATTTGTTGGCGCTACACAATACATTAACCGATCTTTATTGCTTACAAATGCAATTCTCATTTATCAAACCAATAATTAATACTCGAGTGGTCGATAACATCCTTGAGAGAGATAATGGACGAGAGATAATAGATGACAATCCTGTCTATCTGGATTCGAATCATGAGGTGTGAGCATGTAGCGATACCGACCATAAATCAATTTTCGGGTCGGTCAATGTTCGTTGATGATTAGTCAGGTGCTCGTATGGATCCCGGATAGAGGTTCGATTCATGGGGTGAACATGTAGTGATACCCTGACCATGAGTCAGCTTTTGGGTCAGTCGATAATCGCCGAGGATTAGTCGGGGTCTGGATATCTATGAGTTATTTGTAGTTCAAAAAAAATTCAATTTTCATTTTATTTTAAGTAATTCTTAATTTAGAAAAGAGCAGAATCATTAATCATATAATATAATCTTCTAATTACTTGATTTAAATTAATTAATATGTTTAGAAAGAAATAAAAAATCAATTTGATGATAAAATATTTGGTACAACCATTATGCATACGTAATTGTTAAATTCGTTTAAATATGTTTATAAAGTTTCAAAACGTATAGTAACATATATACCAATTTCTAGGAGCTATAATAAGAAAGCAACATTTGATCAAAGGTTGTTAACTACTTTTTTTATTAAACATAGATTTTCAAAGAAGTTATGTCGATAATAAATATTTAGTAAACGTTTTGAATTAAGTGTTAAATGAGTGAACGTTACTCTTTCTTTTCTAAAACTAATATCATAGTAATATCAACGGTTAAATATTGATATTAACTTACCAACGACTTCTTGTTGCTAAATGTTGTTAATTCAATAAGCAAGCATTCATTTGGTCACTGATTCAACAAAAGGACCAATCAATAGTTGCTAATTTAAACACTTGTACGAAGATCTTAGTAAATAAAGTTATTTCTTTCTAAAAAAATAACATGTGATAAATTCATAACTTTTCAAATCATTACATCTATTTTAATTATTGTACTTAAACTACCTTTTTTAAGAAAACAAGATTTAAAGTCATTTTTCTATAGAAAAAAATCAAACAAGAAGTTGTTGTAATCATGCTTTAGTAACTTAAATTTCACGTAAATAGAGTCGCTATTTTCCATTAAATAAAAAGAAGAAATGCTTTTTTTTTCTAGCAACCAAATATAACTTTTCTTTAAATATTTGGATTCATATTGGTACCATGAGATGATGATGCATAAATAGAAAATAAATTTGCCATAAAGGCTTATCGTAACTTCTATGGAATAGCAAAAGAGAGCATTTCTTTGAAACTTCCATAGAACGAAACCATAGAGAAATTATTTTGGATTTCATTTATTTCTAAAATGATTAAGTCCTTTTTGTCTTTTTATTAAGAGAAAGTCACTTGATACATATTTATATGTATACACTTGAGAACATGTTCATCATTTTAATCCAACGCCCCTAAAAATCGTGGTAATAGTTGTAACTTATTGGAAACTTCAAAAGCAATGATATAGGCAAACACGGACCATGGGGGATTCAAAAACTTTAATATTCCCTACACGTTTAGAGATGTCCAACAATTCCAGAAGCAACAACCCATCCGAACCACGATGAACCCAAGTTATTTAAGTTTTTAGTTAAACGGTTTGGTTAACTCAATAAAGGTAACTTATTTGGTTTAATTTTGTGTTAGTGTTTTTACTGTTTTGGTTAAATGAGCAATCATACTATTAGTTTCCCACACTACAAAACAAGAGACCTTTTCCAATGGAAAAAAAACGTCGGAGAATGACATTTTTGGCGGATTTCCAGCGAATTTGGCTGCCAAAAGATCCTCCGTCGAATAATGACATTTTCGACGGATTCTTCTGTGAATGTGACATTTATAGTGTTTTGTTGTGAAGTTTCGGGGTTTTTTTTACCTTCGCAATGATTTGTTGCTGGTTTTAAGTGTAAAACTTTGGTCTCACAACTCACGAAAAATATGTTTGTCTCACGATAACTTTGCTAGTTTCATATATTTTTGACGTGTTTGTGATACCAAAAATACAAATAAAAATTTTCACATTGTGAACCAAATACGGATAAAATAATCATATTCCAAAACAAATATATGTTAATTTATACATCAAATACTATCCTTACATGAGAAAAAAAATCATATAAAACAATACAATATAAGGCCGGTAGAAATTTTTATGGATCTCACAAATATTGGAGTTCTAACATGATTAAGCCCATACACACTCAATAGTGGACACTATGGATTATGACTTATGAAGCTGAAATTCATTTACAATTAATTATTTAGGGGGTAGTGTTTAATATGTGTACGAAGCACCCATGAGATTAAGCTTTGACTTGTGAATATATTAAGTTCTATTGATAATCCAGATACTGTTAAATCAATTATGCTTATTGTTATGAAAAGCTACCATCAACAAAAGATTAACACCATGTACTTGTTCTTAGAATTAGACCATAAACTTGTTTTTGCCCTCGAAGTATATCTATAAATCATATTCATGATCACATAGGAAGATCTGTTAGTGAGGTGTAAAAAGGTTCTATTTTATGTGGTCGATAAATCATTTTCTTTGTTGTTCTAAAAGGTTCATTTTGTCACTTACAACAAAATACTTTTGTTGTTCTCAAATTTCTTTTCCGGGTTGTCATATATCAATAAAAACGTCTTGTAGACAAATCAAGATGAAATGCTAGTGTTTATGTCATATTACATGTTGAAGAATTTATGATGGCAAAAATTGAAAAGTATGCAATAGCTCAATGCTTTATAGATGTGTCAAACAACAAAAACTCGTGTTATAATTTAGTAGTCATGTTTTTATCGTTTATAAGATTGATTCAGCTTAAGTGGTCTGACAAGATAATGAAATGATCATGTTCGCATGAGATTTTCTTTTAAGTGGGACTTTTGTCGTCACTTTCCAGGTGTCCCAATTTAGTGTGATTGACTCATTTAATACGTCAACATTTGATTTCTTATCAAGTATATATATTTCCTTGACTAATACGTACTTTTTTGTTTCTTATTTGTAAAAATCCATATTTAAACAAGGCCAAAATTTCAAAATGTAAGTTTGAATTTTATCCAAAATTTCATTTATTTATGCAAATTACTAATATTTTATGGCCTAACTCGATTTATGTTTATTACTCAATTTGAACCATGGAGTCACTTTTTTCAACACCAAACGTAATACTATGTTTTATTACTACTTTAACAACGTCATCACCACCAACCCCATGCGACATATTACATTACGTGTTAAAATGGTAATAGATATAAGGAAAAACAAAAATAGGATTATCGACTCGTAACAATCATTTTATTTTCCTAATTATGGCATTTTCTGTTATTTGGATTAAGTTGGTTAGTTTAAGGATATTTGACAAATCAAATATACCACACTGTATATATTGCTCGACTTATAGTAGTATGGGTCGTCTCATGGTTTCGTGAGAAGTGGATCTAAACCCTTGATTTATTTACTCTCACGTCCTCCTATGAATTGCATTTTTTTTAAAAATTTGATCTAATGCATGTTGGTGCATCTTATCTCGGTGCATTTCATCTTAATATGCATCAATTTCTCATCCAATGGTTGATAAATACGTACTTATCACGAAAACATAAACTATTCACCGAAACCCAACTCTCGTATACACACTCGTACGAAAACATAAACTATTCACCGAAACCCAACTCTCGTATACACACTCGTGACCAGTACTCCTAAAGGCTAAAGGTAAGACAGTCGTGTTCGTAAAGACCCCCCCTAACTTGTAAAAAATGTGAGTAAAAAATGAAATGGTATTATTCTGGATATCAGTTAGAAGATCCCTATGAGAGTAATCCATTGGTATGAAAATAATATTTCAATTCAGAAAATAAGCAGATCAAATTGTATTTTGTTTTCAATCTCAAGTGGATATATATGGGACAACTACTTTTGGTCCTAGACGTTATGTTTCGATGCAATTTTAGTATTGTTGGAAACCTTTTGGAACAAGAAATTCATAAATTGCAGCTTTTTGTAGTTTGATTTAAAATATTGTTTTTGTAGATATGGGTAATTTACTAATTCAATTAACAGATAATAATAACGAGTTAGATAACTTTGTCTAATTAATATTGGTGATTTACTATTTTAACCCAAGATAACTTTGGGTTATCTAGAATTACAGGAATGGTAAAAATTTTGAGCTCTCCCAGCGATAAAACAAGGCTATGATTTTCAGCCACCTCTAAGAGCTTTCGTTTTCTGGATAAAGCAACGTTTGGGTCTCGTTAACTTTAGGCACAAATGGACGAGTGGTGCTCCTCTCCGCGTTCCTGTTTTTAAGTCGGTTGGGTTTGTATCGGGGTGTCTCGGGGTTCCTTTGGTTTGGTTGTTTGCGAGTCCGTTTGGACGTCTGGCTTGGTTTTTGTTCTTTTTATGTTTGTTCGTTTGTTTGCTCCTAGCCTCTCACTAGTTGTTCTCGTGTTACTCGTTTGGCGGGGGTAAAGGCCGTGTCGAAGCTTTCGACCTTGTGTGCCTTTTTTGCCCATTTTGATCGGTCATGAATATACGAGATTAGGCATAATTGTATAAGTTTCAACTTTCAAAAGCCGAAACAAAATCATCAATGCCAAATAAAAAATATGTGTTTAAAAATTAAAAGAAGAATATGTCATGTACAAACAATTATTACTCACTTATAAAAAATATACTTTTATAATAATTTATGATTAATATTTTCTGCATAAAGAAACAATTTTTATCATTATAATTTACCGTGAACATTCTAATAATAGTCTATCATTCTAATTTAGCATTAAGAAACAATTGCATCCACATTTCCACAAAATTTGGGTAAAATTTGAAATCTTGTGTTTTAATGATTTTTTATTTGGAAGTAAGATGGTTGTTTTCATCAGGTTTGAAATATATATATATATATAATAATAAAGTATTGATTGATATTAACATTTGAGTAAAACATATATTATAATTACAACAGTTGACAAAACCAAACCATCTTTATCATATCATCATCCCTTTATATGTATACCAATAATTGCATGATCAAAATTACTTCATAAGATTGTTAAGCAAATTCATTTAAGGTCACATCTTATATATGTTAATTTTGACAAATATATTTGTAAGAAAATATTTAAATTTAAAACCGAAGTATAACAATATAAATGAAGCCTAAATAGGCACAATCCACACCCAAAATCCAAAAATATAAACTCAACTTAAGGTATTTGTCATCACAAAATACGTTGCAGAAATATCATTATTACAGCTAAGAATTTAGGTAAACTAAAAATAGAAACTAAATCTTGCAATCCTCTCGCTAAGCTCACGCCTTGGTCTTACCTTGGAGTTCTCTCCTTAGTCGGATACCCGCTTGAAAATAAATATGTTTGAAAAGCGAGAGTTATAAGGTCTACTGAATTCCCTTAAACAGTTGACAAATAGTTTGATAAAATCAACACATTGTTATAGCAGTTAACAACAAAAGCTCAATCCCTTTTTGGTCAACAACTAGGTGGTAACCATTCATGGTAGAAATTTTCATCGCATTCTTTCGCGATGAATAAAACACGCTCCCAACAAGGTAACCCCTAAGACATAAATAAAACTAATTCATGACCTATCGTCATCCTTCCCAAGTGATCATACGATCCCAAGATATTTTACCATAAAGGACACACCCACACCACATAAAGCATAAGACTACATAGTGCGAAAACAATTACATACTTAAAGCAAAGGAAACATTTACAAAACATCTTACATGTAAAGTATATATTTTCATCAAAATTAAAAAATACATTAAACAATTTCATCAGAATAAAAAAATACATGAAAAAAATTTCATTTTCACATAAAAACATCATAACATAAAAAAATTTCATTAAAAAGTTATATAATATTACTTAGAAACATGTGAGATCAAACTGTTTTCGTGAGACCACGGTAGACCAATACCTAACGTATGAAACTTCACAAAAAAACACTGTGAAAGTAAATAAAATTCAAATACGCAGACCTAAAAATGACTTTTGATAGAAAAAAAATATCCAAAACAAGATAAAAAACGAAACCTTCACAGCTCAAATGTTGTGAATGTTACAAATAAATAATGCGAACATTCACAGCGGAAATGCTGTGAAAGTTTCGTTTTTTTTATTTTTTTTCTTCGATGATGTTTTTTAGTATGTTTTTATATTGAATGTTCAATTTTCTTTACCTTCACAAATGTTTGCATATGAAGTTTCATGTAAAATAGGTTGGTTTTACCGGTCTCACAAAAAAAAACTTGATCTCACCAGAATATAACTATGTATGAATGTATTTGGACTTCTATAATTTTTGTAGACTTGCCATTTGACTGTCGGCCGTTTCCAACCCCCCATAGTCTCTTCTTCTTCACTTCACTTCATTATCATTCCATTTTCCGATTTTTTTGCACAGCCATTCACCGACATTTCTCTTTTCTTCCCGATCTCTTCGCTACGGTAAGATTTTTCAATGTATATATATGTGTATATATATACACACTTTGTGGATTTTGTTTCAGATCGAATAGAATACTGATTTTGCTTTCGATCTAGCTAGATCTATATATATATATATATATATTCATCCTGATATGAAAGTAATTTTTGATTATGTGTGTGTGTGTTTTTTAGGTTTGTGACGGAAATGGCTACTAAGGTAGATCACGATTACGATTATTTACTCAAGATCGTGTTGATTGGGGACTCTGGTGTGGGGAAAACCAACATTTTGTCTAGGTTTACCAGGAATGAGTTCTTTTTGGAGTCCAAAGCCACCATTGGTGTTGAATTTGCTACTAGAACTCTTCAGGTTTCAATTTCTATTGATTTTGCTTTTTTTGGCATAAACACATTGTGATGTTAATTTAGGGCTTATGTTATTCTGTAGTTGATCTACTTGTGCCTTCAATTGTTTTTTTCACTGATCTTAGTGCCTAAAAGTTATGCATTTGAAGTTTAAGTTGATATCATTGAATATATATGTTGATAATGTATTAATGTTAGATCTGCAATCACAAACACAATCAGGATGGAAGATAGAACTTGGGCCGTGTTTGGCGAACTAGCTGATAAGCTAGCCTATGGTTTATGATATAGCTTACGAGTATGTAAAATGACCAAAAAGGGTATCTTGGGGTATAATAATTAGTATTAATATAAGAGTATTATTGGAAAAAAGCTTTAAAAAGCTTCTAAAAAGTTACTCCATCTGGCGTTTCAATAAGCTAGGTTATAGTCCATCCAAACATTTACTAGCTTATCAGCTAGTAATATTTTTGTAAAGTTGGATCCATGATATAATCATAAGTTTTCAATTTGAATCAGATTCATTTTCAGCAGTTAATATGGTATGTGACCTGTTGCATATGTTTCCTGGATTTTTATGTGCCGAGTGAAGAATTTTTTGACATTGGTTCTTTAGGCTGGCATTCTATTACTTGGAATGAAGTCTTGTTAGAATAGGGATTTGGATGTGAAAAACTAGAAAATTGTTTGGTAAGATCCCATCAGCTGTATGTACATTGCAACTGTTAGAATGGATAACCATACAAATGATTATAGTAGAAAATAAGAGGAAAAAAATCAAACCTGGCAGTTATGTGGTTTAGTCATCTATGATCTATGATAGGATTTTAAAGATGGTGCAGTCAACAGAGAAAGACCACCTATTATGAGAAGAAAACCCTACAGTAAAAAGAGAAAATAAGAAAATGATCATCCTAATTGCTGCATATTTGGCAGCTATTTGTCTTTTGAGTGTTGACCTCGTACAGTTAGAGGCCGTGTACCAAACCCTTTCAGGTAAGGGTATATTAGCAAGAGTATGTTACCACTGTCAGTTACCCTATTGGGTAACATTTTCATCCATCAAATGGGTTTTTGGTACCCGCCTTTTTCCCGGTAAGTCTTTTTTCCTCACTTACGGAGCAAGATTCTCGATTCTTCGTATTCCTCTACCAGGTAAGATTCTTGGTCTAGTAAGCATTTGGTGAAAGCCCTTTAGTTTATTAAACAAATGGAAAATTCAAAATAGTTGGCATCAATTCACAAATTTCCGACAACTTGAATCATACATGTAGTTTTACAATATGAAAAGTCAGTGCCTATGATATTTGCTAACAACACATGCTAAGATGGTAACCCCACTTTCTCATTGGCTAGGCCCATGGTTTGACTATTTGGAAAAAAGTCAAAAATAAACTTAATTGTGACAAAATTTAGAAAATCTTGTCAAATGACAAGTAATATTATCGTTTTTTTTTGCATTACAAACACATAGATGACTAAATATTTTCTGAAGAGTTGGGAGCCACGACTAGGAAGGCGGAACTTTTGTTGATCGACATTGGCTCGTGGCTAATTTTCTCTAGGAAATAAGTCAAATAACATATGTAGGGTGCGATAAAATCTTTAAGGGGGTTTGTATGTGGACAGGATGGGTGAAAATGAGGTAGGTGAATTAAAGAATCCTAGAAGGTTGTAGAGTTTTAATTTGAAATGGGTGGTTTAATAGTTTACCAATCTTGTTCCATCCTTGATTTTTGTTCCACTTATGTTGGTGAGACAAAAAAATGCATTTTTGTGCCACCTGGGTCTTGTTTGTCCTCGTTTAGTATCGGGCCGAACGTGTAATAACAAGATTTTGTACTGTCTTGTTCCACCGGCCAAACGCGCACTAATGGGATGTTTGGTTCATAGAATGGACTTGAAGGAATTTGAATGGAATTTGACCACACGTTTGGTTGGGAGGAATTCAATTCCTTCACTTAAGTCTTAAGCCAAGGAATAATGAGTTCCTTAAATTGTGGAATTCAATATAAATTCAAAGTATCTCATTTCATTGTAATGCTATGAATCGATGCATCTTCTAAGTAACATTTCGCCAATAATTCAAACACAGGTTGAGGGAAAAACTATAAAGGCTCAAATTTGGGACACTGCAGGGCAGGAGAGGTACCGAGCCATCACCAGTGCTTATTATCGAGGCGCAGTTGGAGCCCTTCTCGTGTACGACATAACCAAAAGACCAACATTTGATAACGTTCAGAGATGGTTGCGTGAGCTGAGAGACCATGCCGACTCCAACATTGTTGTCTTGATGGCTGGAAACAAGTCTGATCTTGACCATCTCAGAGCAGTGGCTGAACAAGATGGCCAGTCTTTGGCTGAAAAAGAAGGGCTTTCGTTTCTTGAAACATCAGCACTCGAATCACATAACATCGAGAAAGCGTTTCAAACTGTTTTGACGGAGATTTATCATATAATTAGCAAGAAAGCATTGGCGACCCAAGAACCATCAGGTAATAATGGACCTGGGAAGGGAACCACCATTAACGTTGGTGATAGGTCCGTGAACACAAAGAGTTGCTGTTCAACTTGAGTTGAAAGAAGGATAAAGGATTCGATAAAGATTCACTCTATGATTAGGTATTGTTCAATTTCGTGCATTCTTTCTTTTCTGTTTCTTTACTAAAAACAGAAAGATTCAATACTTCCATTAAGAAGATTTAGAACAAAGTTCTTACTTGCTACAATACTGCAATATATGTTTCCATTCCACCATCAAATATTCAATCTTGTTCAATCTGCACAGTTACATGATGTATTCCATATGAACTTTTACATAAATCTTTAACTTTGTGAAGTATATCATTCGAATCGACACCTGGCTCAACTACTATATGACAAGCCAACACGATTTTCCCTTGTGTTATGGCCCATACATGTAGATCATGAACGTTATGCACTTCCTTGATGCTATTTAGATCGGTTTTCAAGCGAACAACATCGACTTCACTTGGTGTGCTCTCCATCACTATAGAAATTACGTTTTTAAGCATCGGTAGAGTTGTAGCTAGAGCTACGACAGAGAATATTATTGTACAAACTAAATCAACCATCAACCATTCGGGCTTCACCCATATCACCAATCCAGCAACCATCACACCGATCGATTGAATCATATCTGCCATTACATGCAAGTAGGCCCCTTCGATGTTTATGTTCATTGTCCCACTCTTGGCCTTAGAAGTTGACACCACCAAACTTGCACCCTCTTCTTCATTTATATCATCACCATGAGGTTGATCATGGCATGTATGATGAGAATGTCCATGTTCATGACTATGCCCATGCCCATGCCATGTCCATGTCCATGTCCATGATCATGACCATGCCCAAGCCACATGACCATGATGAAGTTGATTACAAAACCAAATGCTGCAATGGCAAACATTAGTCCACCATTCACATGTGAATGTTTATGAAGGAGTCTTTCAATTGCTTCAAATATCAAGTACCCAGAGATCATCCATATTAATTGTAAAGACAAAAAGGCCCCCAAAACTTCTATTCGACCGAATCCAAAAGATTGATGTGGAGTCGCATTCCAACCTGAAGCCCAGACAGTGATGAGAGAGATGGAAAATCCACCAATGTCCGTAAGCAAATGGGCTGCATCAGCAAGAACTGCTAGACTATTGGATTTTAAACCACCAACAATCTCCACTGCCATTACAATCAGGTAAAAGAACACGAGACCACAAAGCTTTGCTGTAGATTTGGAACGTTGTTCAATGTCGGTAACATTTTGTTCTTGCTTGGAGAAAGAACAACAATGGTCGCAAGAGAGTTTTGCAACATCTGTTTCGCCAGAGGATTTTGGCATCTCGAGTTCTAGGAGATGGTGGTCTGTGCCAGATATCTGAACTTGGTGATGTTGATGTTCCATCTGCATCAGTAGATTATGGTGGTTAGATAAAGTTATTTTCGATCTTATAGCGTTTTTAAATTGAAGACAAAAAAAATTCTTATCGAGTGTGTGATTGGAATTGTTTGTGTTGGACATGAAGCTTGATCTAGAGAATAAGGTGGGGTATTCGAGATAGCGTAAGAAAACGGTTACGGAAGTTAGGCCGTTGAACCTACTTTTTCACCTGTTATTTGTTTACTAGGAACATCACCTATACGGTTCTCTACTTAGTATTCGAACGGCTATCGTTATTTTAATACAGTTTCATTAAAATCGACCGACCATATCAGGATATCCAATTGTAATTAATCGGATCAGATCCAAAATTTCAATATTCTTGAATAACAAAGTGCAATTGGTTGGAACTTTTTTATATTAAAAGATTGAATGGATCTGATCCGATAGATAACCAATAGTAACATTCAATGGATGAAACTAAGGGTGTAAACGAGTCAATCTTTTAATGGCTACTCAAGCTCGAGCCCCATTTATCTCGAGCTTAATAATTATCGATCTCGAACACAAGATAAAATTTGTTTAACTTAACGAGTTGAGTTGAACCATTCGAGCATACCCTCTTTCGAGCCGAACATGCTTGTATATTTACTAATTATACAATAAAAATATAAAAAATTACCAAGCTCAAGCTAATTAACTCACGATTGAGCTTGACTCGAGACCTGCATTGAAAAGGTGAATCTAGCTTGAGCTCAGCATTAGTTTTTTGACCCGGCTCAATTAACCAACTGTTTGGCTCGGCTTGGTTCGTTTACTAAGCTAAATGAAAACCGATCAAAACATCCTTTCGGATTGGATTGGTCCAAAACCAACATTCATGGATAATTGAATTGGATCTGATTGGCTTTACTAAAATTCATCAAAATTCGACCAACGAACTAATTCACAATGAATGTAAGTTATTATATATATCACTAAAGATCTATAAAGAAAAACAAAAAGAAAAAAAAAACTTGCAGCCATTGAAGAAAACCTTCATAAATTGGGTCTCAAATTTAAATAATCATAATTGAGATCATATGTAAGTTATGGTTGACTGACTAACCTTAGTTTATGATGTTATGAAGCCTTGATGAAAACCCTAAATTTGAGTGGAAGAGTCTGAAATCAAAACCTGCAATGGTGGCGATTGGTATCGGATACCTCCGAAAATTCTGGTGGTTTAATGACAATAGGAAAAAATCAAAATAAAGATCCATTCTCCATATTAAAAAATCAGTTTCTTTCTGTCTATTGAATTTGTAAATTAAAGACAACAACTATGATTTTAGTCCATGTGGTTTAGGAAAGATAATTTTTTGTACTCGTGGTTTTGAAATTGCAATTTTCAGTCTGTTTGGTTTGTAATTTATTTATTTTTTGTCCCTAAAACTGAGTTAGGAGTAATTTAATCATTTTAATTTATTTATTATTTTGTTATTATTTATATTATAATTGAAGGATTTTAATTGATTCGCAATCCGAAAAACGCAGCGGAAATCATAAGTTTTATGGTTACGAAACAATAAACTTTTTTGATATAAAATCTCGTCGGATCCATCGACATTCAAAACAAATAAAACAACACACCAAAGTGTTTTAGAGATGTACCTTTTGGGATTGGTTGCGATTTTGAACGGAGCACGAGAAATCAAGGTTGAACGAAGCACGAGAAATCAAGGTAGATTTTCTCTACCGGTATCCACACACGATATGCGTAGTTCCATCGAGTGCTAGACCAAAAATAACCCAAAACTGTTTTGTTTATGTGTGTATAAACCAAATCTGAAGAATGAATCAGTTAATAATAATATTTGGCTTACTATTTATTTATATAGATGAGTTTCCCAAATGACCTATAACTCTAATAGGATAGATGTTTATCTTGTAAATTATATAATTATCTAAATCATTTAGATAATATACGTACTACACATAAACCTGTAATTATCATAATCACATTTTATACAAATTTTATAATTAATCTTCAAAATAATTATTTAACCGTCAATAATGACTCTTCGGTTATTTTTATAAATGGAAGCAAACGTATTCTTTTATGTGCGACCCTATAGGTTTAGATACCCATTGATAGCATTATATACACATGTCGTCGTGGCATACAAAACCTAAAAAATAATAAAATGTCTTTAATACGATTACCTTTTCTCATACATGTTTTGGAACATTATTTTTTATGTTGCGTCCTGAGTCATTCAACCGCACTAAAAAATGCAAGTCTCAAACATTTTTTTATATGAAGTGTCCAATATGAACAATAACAAAATTATATAGTTTTTTTATGTCACTTTTTTTGTCAGAAAAAGTATAGTTTTATTAAATCAAAAAGATTAAAATACTAAAAGAATTAAGATAAATCAAAATAGATTTTTAGAAAGCCATAAAGAATTTTTTTTTTGAAAAGACTAAAATACTCCTAAATCGAATGAAATTTTTTAATAGATTAAATATTTAATCTCATGGACCAAGAAAATAAGGGTATCACAAAAAAAATTCCATATAGTAAAAAGAACTGATGAACACCTAACTTATAACTCAAGAAGCTTTTGAAATACACTAATCCCAACAATTGCGCAAAATATTGATAAAAATGCATATATCCACAAATGTGGCACAATAGTGGTGCAAGTGCACACCGACTGCATGATGGTTTTTAAGTAATAATTTGATAAAAATCTGAAGTTCATATCTAAAGGGATTGGATTGCAAAGTTTCAAGTATAGTCAAAATACCCAAGTTTCAATTAGAGAACAAAAAATTTTTTTTGAGTAATTGGGTGTTTTTCTATATTAGTTAATACAATAAGAGTATCATTGCAAATTTTTCTTAAGATTATGATAGTAACAAAATATTTAACAAAACTAGCCACAAAATAACCCTTAAAATTTTCTTTTCTCAAACTACGTATATCGAAATGTAGCCATGATTCTCTCATAAAGTGGCCAAAATAACAACTTTTGGTTTATCAACCTTACTAATTAAATCTCTAAAATATGAGTTAGGTATTTAAAAATATGCATATCTTTATGACATACCAACGTGACTGGCATCCTAAACCTTAGTGAAAGTTTATGCAACAACCCATATTTTATGCGAGTAATGAACATTTTCTGAAACCCTCTTACATCACCCAAGCCATATTTTGAAATGTTGAATCTATCATCTCTAGGTCTAAGATCTAACATTAATACACAAGTGTCAATTTATCCATGTTGAGTTAAAACTTCAACTTTAGTTACCAACTGAAAAGTTAGCAAAACGGCAACACCCAAATATTACATTCTTTCTCTTAGATTTGACTTACACCGACATCCAAAGGGGTTTATGTCATGCTTAAAAGTAAAAATATTAGAAGAGGGAAAAAAACTTACAATAAATTCCATTAAGATAAAGTTCATCATTTTGGCCACAAATGTCGCTATAGTGGTATAGAAAAGGTAACACTAAATTACAATTACAACTATCAAAGAAAATTAAATGCAAGATAACGGTTAACCTTCTACATTTCTCGAGGCTTAAGGGTGTTTAAGATGATTCCAAGGCTTTGATATAAGGTGGAAAGAAGGGATAACATGAAAGTAGCTTAGAGAAAGAAAAAGCACTTAAGGGAGTGAAATAGTCTCGCAATGTTAAGCTTCATATGTCATTTGTCTTGATTCTTCTTGTCGACATATCCTCCTCCACATTAATGAACACTTCAAATTTGACTTCTGGTACTAACTTTAGATTTCACTTTTTTGACAATAAAATTGTTGCGTAAACTTTAAGGCTATTATTTGCCACAATGGTGACTTTTGTGGTTGCATCCCGCAATCTAACATTTATATCACAAGTGACACATAAAAAACTTCTATCCTTAAAAACTTCTAATGAAAAAAAATACAAATATATAAAGGGAAAGACACATAAAGAGAATAAAAAAATCACACATATAAAGTGTAAATAACCCTCAAAATAAGTTATCAAGGACCACCATTGCATATCTTGTTTTGTTGTATTAAGGTAAATTTGTTGTATTAAGGTAAAAAAAAAAAGATAAAAGTTGAACACAATAAGAACTTAGGTTTGTTATTTTTCTATTTGGTTGTTGTATTTTAGTAGAACAATACCTCATCTTCCCCATACAGACTCATTAATTGGTCACACCGAGGTTTCTTTTTAACTTCAAAATTTTCAAAGACATGTATTTTTAAGTTCTCTTGGGTTCTAGTAAGAAGTGTTAAATTTGATGGGAAGTGTTTATCAATTGTTGTATGAGAAATAGACGAACATTGGGATGAAATGCACCGGATTAATTCCTTTTTAAGTCGCAATCCATGGGAGGATATTTGATTAAAAGTGATAAATAATTTAAAAGCATTTCTTACACTTCTCACCACCCCCGCATTTCTTTTTTTTTGGAAGAGGTATCCCATACCACATTGGGCCCAGACTAATACTAGCAATTTTGGGCCGAAGCCCGACTGCTAAAGCATGCAGCCCGGGGTTGAAGCCCCCGTACCTCCAGAATGCTCCCCCAGGGTTTGTGTTCACCACTATGTAGTGCCCAAGTCTTACCACTAGGCTAACACTCCTTTGGTTAATTATTCACATCTTGATCAATATCCAACACGATTTAATTTATTTATATATACCAATAATTAAACAATGATTCATTGTTTTAATAAATTGTTTTATACTCTCCCATATCACCGTTTAAAAATGAAAAACACAAACCTAACTCTTTAAAAGCTTGATTTATAAACTTAATTTGTATGTATAAGGAACATGTATGATACAACTTACAAATGCATTGGTTAATATCTTTTATTTTATGTTACAATTTATATATTTTGTACGAAAAGTTTTGTAATAAAACAAATATTTATTTCTTCATTGAATTCGTACTTTGAAAAACTAGGTTCATAAAATAATAACTTTTGTAGTAAATAAGAAAATATACATGCACCTATATCGAACAATGAAACATTCAAACTTTCAAAGCAAAAAATCAATCAAAAAACTCAAATCCAATTACTGATTGGCATTTGAAATCGTAAAATAACAATAAAATAATGAAAAAAGATTAATTTATTTAATCTTGAAGTCAAAATTAACACACAAAAACCAATTTTTCAACAATAATATGACTGATAATCTTAAACTTTAATGCTAAACCCATCCTTTTTATTTACTCATAATATTTCCTTATTTCACAAATTCTAATAAATTAAAAATTGTCAATCTAAACCAAACAAAAAGCTATAAAATTATACGTTTTCTTTTCATTTAATTCGGAAAAATCTATAAAACCAAAACAAAATAATTGTTTTTTTCTTAAATTCTCAAATCAGTCGTATAAATTTAATCATGGTTGTGGATCTCAAGTCGATCAAATGAGACCATAAAAAACTTAAATATCCATAATTAGTGTTATTAAAATTGCAGCGAGTTACGATTTTCGTCCCTAAGTTAGTTAAGGATTGCCACTTTCCTTCTTGCAATTTATAAATTGTATCTTTCGTTTTTGTTATTTTCATTTTGTTTTCCGCTTTGACACATTACTACATATAAAAATGTCTGTTTAGTTAGGAGTAATTTGGTTTATCGACACTTATTTTAATAATATTTTTGTAAGATACATTAAAGACGAGGTACAAATCTAGTAGCATTTATAATAAAAAGTAAATAAAAACAAATTATTTAGAGTGAATATATTACGTGAAGCGCTTTCGGTTGTCCTACGTTGTTAATGAAAAATGAGCTTTCATTTAAACCTGACCCTATATGTATTATAAAACAAAGTACAAGTGGTTTGGTTCGGTGGTTCGAGGTTTCGTGGTTTGTGTGGTTGCGGGTTTAGTTTAAGTGGGTTTTGCTCAAATGTGGTGGTCGAGTTAAGTGGTGTTGGTTACGAGGCTTGTGGTTCGGTTGGTTTGTCGCTCGTTGATCTCATGGCTTGTGGATTTCATCGGTTGGTTTTCATGTCTAGTTGGTTTCGTGGTTTAAGTTGGCTTCAAGTTTTGGTCCGTTGTCTCATCTTGTTCGCTGGTTTGTGACTTGGTGTCTTGTTTGTTAAGTGGTTCGTTTCGTTCGATGAGTCGTTTAGGTAGAGTGGGCTTTGTTTATTTTTGATTAGGTTCGAGGGGTTTTCGTTAGTTTCGTTGGTTGTGGGTTCGGTGTTATGTATTGGTGTTGTTTGTGCTTTTCGAGGTTGCGTCTTAGCGACCTCAGAAAGCTGGTTTGTGTATTTTGTTTGTTTTGGTTTTAATAAAATTGTTGCGGTGCAAAACAAAAATTATAAAACAAAGTACAATGATATATAAACCTAGGGTGGTGTTATCCGGACCATAGGTACTAAAAATGGTAAAAGATGAAGCCAGAAAACTGAAAAGATCAGTTCTTAAACCATAGGTACTAAATATCAATTTTCAACAAAACACAGGGACAAAAAGCGGCAATTCACTCCACAATTTACAATATCTAACGATTGGTAAAAAAGAATAAAAAACACAAATTGTATGAAATAGATAGATATAGAGCAAGCCCAAAAGGAAAGCGAGCTCCCCGAATTTAATCGGGAAAAATGAGGGCACAAATTAGAAACCGTACAAAAGCTCCACGAATTTGTCTTCGTCGTTAAAAATTTCTGTTCGTCATCTCCGCCCCATCGGAGTTGCAGCCCCCCATTTCATTTCTCTCTGTAATTCTCATTCTCTCTCTCTCTCTTATTACTTTTACATATATATATATATACATTATATATAATTATATATATAATTCATCGCTATCACCACTTGTCCATGCGTATATTTATTTTATATAATTATATAATTATAATGTTTCAGAAAACAAAAGACAAGTAGCAAAAGGCCATTTCTGGATTACGGAGGAAGAAGAAATTGGGGGCACATTTTCGGTAATTTTGAAGATCTAGGGTTTGTGGCTATTTTGATTTTGATAAAAGGCAGGCAGGCAGGGAGGAGGTCCTTTGTGGAAATTTTGAAGACAAATGGCTCAAAATGGACAGGGGATCAGCCCTGCCTTATTGGATGATATAATCAATCGTCTGTTGGAGTTCAGGCAAGCCAGGACCTGCCCGGCAGGTTCAGCTCTCCGAGGCCGAGATCCGTTTGCTTTGTACCACTTCTCGTGAAATCTTCCTTCAACAGCCTAATTTGTTGGAGCTCGAAGCTCCCATTAAGATCTGCGGTATTCAAATTCCACCTTTTTTTAATCTTTTACCACTACACCACACAATATATATATATATATATGTATGTATGTAGGGGTGGGTTCAAATGTGAACCACTTTTTCATTGTGAAGGTGAGGACGAAGACGAATCTCAGTCACACATCTTCGGTTACAGTGGACGTGATACGGAGGATTTGACGCGATTCATGGGAGGGTAGAGATTATTAAGGGGGAGACCGGTCAAAGCCGCCTTTATTGACCAGAAGAGTGGCTGAGATTCGTCCTCAATATTCACATTTGAAATTTTCTCTATGTATTATGTATGTATATGTATATAATCTGTTTTTGCTGTTTTGTTTCTTGTGTGTCATGTTTTTGTTGTTGGTTGGCAGGATCTTATCGTGTTTTGGTTGGATTTATTGTTGTTTTTTGTATAGGATTTGAAATGAATTTGTGTATTGTTTGAATTAGATGTTTATTAGGTTTATTGATTTGTAATGAATTGGTATTTTAGTTTCATGCTATTTCGTATTTTCGTTAAATTTATTGGATTAGATCTTTTACTAGCAAATTTCTATGTAATTGTGAGTAAGGGCTTCATTATATGGAATTTGGATTAAGTTTACCTGCATTTTGTGTTTTGCATTTTTACGACTATTTGTTGTTGTAGATGTCCTATAGAAGTTTTCTGTTGTTGAGGATATGTTTGTTTGATAAAAGAGGCATCAATGACCACCAACAACTATATAGGTTGATAAATGATATGGAGTGAGAGTTTGCGATGAAATGTTTATTAATGAATTCTTTGACTTATATTTGCTTCCTACTTGATGGTTATATGTTTTTTTTTCTTTTCTTTTTTCAATGTGGAGGCTTATATTTGGTTGAAATATTAAGGTCCTTGCTAGGAGTTTTAAGATTTTAACCGCCATAAATCATGCTAGAAAGTCGTTGAAAGGTGTCAACTCTGTACTTTATGTCACAGATGACATAAGTCCGTAATGCGATTTATAGGAGTACATTGGCTATATATGTCTTTACCGTTTATGATTTACAAAGTACATTGGCATATATATTTTCATCCCTTGTTTTTATATTGTTAACAAGCAGTCTACATATGTCAACAGAACAGAAGTTACAAAATGGAGGTATATCTTCCATTTACTTCCTTCAATCAAAGTTGATAAACCCTTTCCTGCGTTTATTCTATGCTCAAGAGTTCATTATTGAGCTCAGGCACATAGAATGGGTAGAATACGTCACCAACTATACGGCATATCACATTCATCTCCATTCTGACACTCCCAATTCGCAACCCCAACATCCTTTGTTATTTCCATGTTTCACTGTTTGTAAGAAAGTTTCATATGCACATTTGCTATGCCCCTCTTTTCTCATCTGTGCCCTCAATGTACACCATCAGCACCATCTCTTCCTTTTCATAAAGTTCAACGTAGTTTGCTTGCTTGCTTTCCCATGAAGGGCATTCGTGCTGGACATGGCCAAGCTTGTGACGCTGAAAAAATCAATGGTGGATTTGTGAAAGGTGGTCTTCCTCTCCCACCGATGTCTTGGCCTCTGTCTTGATAGCTTTCTCGTCCACCTTTTTCTTGGTTGGACTCTTTTATCACCTTAAACACTTGTTCTTTGTTGTCTCCTTTTGAGTGATGGTTTTCAGCATTGATTTGTCAACAGCTGGAATAGCAGTTCTTTCACTTTCATGTAGTTGAGATTTGTTTTGCTGCTCTGATAGATATTGCTTCAGCGGCCGTTGGTTATCGGTAGCCTTCATGGACCACACTCCAATATTCTTTGCCTCCATGATCAAACTCCAATGATCATACTCACCATCGAACTTTGGCACATGTGGGGATGTGTAATTACTTGATTCAGCAGCCATCTCTCACACTGTTTCCTTTCTCAAACACTTGCATTTATCTCTCATTCTTCTTCTTTCTCACACACTCAATCTGCTCAGTCTCTATGGCTCTGGTAGTGAAATGTAAAACAAAATCTTAAAGAACACAAACAGAAACGTATTGTTGGCCTCAAAAGCTTTAGTTTATTCATAAAAGACCAGACATTTTATAGCCTTTTAAAAGAACAGAAAGAGGAGAAAATCATGCTAACCTAGGAATTATTGTAACCAACTAATAAAAGAATGACTTAGTAATAGCTAATAGGACTTTTAGAAACCTGGTAAAAACAATCGCTAGAAGACAAAAGTTTTGTTTTAGCCCGAGACAGCAGAAACTTCCACTCCTTCCATGCTATGTGTGGGGTGTAACTAGAAATTAAGTTATAGAAGGGTGACACCAGATGAAGAGAAGCTAAGGTCATGCCAGTTGAGTTTTTTTTTGATATCATCTTCGGTATAGATATAGACTATGAAAATACCAGTTAGAAGAGGAAACCTGTTCCACTGTGAGCTTGTTAAGCAGGTTCTTAAGTGAAGATGGACCATTGAGGAACCTTCTAGCACTTAAATCAGTTAAAGTAAACAGTCCAGTTGAGAGTATATATGTTCGTTAGGTCAACAATAAAATATTAAAACTGCAGTTTTTCAATGCACAAATCACAACACCACACATAAATTTGGATTTTGGAAGAAGGATGTATGAAAAAAAACAGCTGAAGGGAATAGTTTTCTTTGTCTCAGACTCTGAGTCAAAGTTGCAGATTGGGATTAAGTTAGAATCATGCTCCATTTCAGTGGTTTGCAGCTGATTGTTTACATTTGGGCTGGATAGGAAATTGGATTTGCTTTCGGCTTAAAAGTTGTAATTATACCAATCCACTTAATGCATTTAAATCCAATAAGGGCCACCTTGGCTAACTAATCACGTATTATTGCATAATAGTTGAAACATTTAACTTTAGATTATGTTAACAAAGAGGTAGGGCCGGGCAGGGGTGGCCCTGGGCATAGGCCAAAGGGGCGGTGGCCCAGGGCATCATCTAGCCTAAGGCATCACTTTTACAAGCACAAGTTTTCATTAGTATGTTCAATGCTTTTGGACCTAATTTTACTACAGTTGTAAGTTATGATCGCTTCATATATGGATACCAAATCAATCTCGACTAGCTTGAGTTGGCTCCAAACCCCTTAAATTGTTGTTTGGTTTTTCGTTTGCATACTAAGGGGCATTCTTTTGAGATTTCGCCATGGGCATCCGAAATCTCAGGACCGGCCCTGGGGCCGGGGTTAGCGCTGAAGACTCCAAAATGGCCACTTAAGAGTATTTTTAGAAGCAGATTCTACTGTTTGTAATATATTATAAGAACACTACATAATCATTCGTCAGACCCCATAATAATTTAAGTCAAGTGGACCGCTAAGTGCTCACTTATGGTTACATTTATAATTGCTTTTTCAGTTGATGCTCGTTTGATTTGAACTATTGTATGATTTACCTCTATATGCTGGTTTATTGGTTTCCATTTTATCCTGCATGCAAGTTGGACTCAGTTGTGAAGTCATTTTTTTGGATTCTTCAAAGTCGAGTGGCATGACGTTTGTCTTTTTTGATTTCAGGTGACATACATGGGCAATATGGCGATCTCTTAAGGTTGTTTGAATACGGAGGATTTCCTCCAGAGGCAAACTATTTGTTTCTAGGGGATTATGTGGACCGTGGCAAGCAGAGTCTTGAAACCATATGCCTTTTGCTTGCCTACAAAATCAAATATCCCGAGAACTTCTTCCTCTTGAGAGGCAACCATGAATGCGCCTCCATCAACAGGATATACGGATTTTACGATGAATGTAAACGCCGTTTCAATGTTCGACTTTGGAAAACCTTTACCGATTGCTTCAACTGTCTTCCTGTGGCCGCTCTTATAGACGACAAAATACTATGCATGCATGGGGGTCTTTCTCCTGATCTAACCAGCCTCGATCAGATACGTAACTTGTCTCGTCCAACTGATGTTCCGGATTCTGGTTTGCTTTGTGATTTACTTTGGTCAGATCCCAGTAGGGATGTTAAGGGGTGGGGGATGAACGATAGGGGAGTTTCCTACACGTTTGGGTCGGATAAGGTGGCTGAATTCTTAATGCAACATGACATGGATCTCGTTTGTCGTGCTCATCAGGTAATTTGTAATAACCGTCCCACATCGATAGAAAATTAGATTGTGTGCTTCCAATTCCGTCATGGTTTTAAGTTGATCCTGGATGTGATGTGAAAAGTTCTGTTTTGTGCAGGTTGTGGAAGATGGGTATGAATTCTTTGCTGATAGACAGCTTGTTACTATATTCTCTGCCCGAATTATTGCGGTGAATTTGACAATGCTGGTACGATGATGAGTGTTGATGAAAGCTTAATGTGTTCTTTTCAAATTTTGAAGCCGGCTGACAGAAAACCTAGATTTTTATGACGCTATCATGACGAGAACTCTGCTCTGTTGGTGACCCTACAATTTTAAGGTCAGTATTAATCGTTTCTTTTCCATGGCACACATTTTCGAATATTTTATCGTATAAAATTTTTTATTTCAAACTTGTCTCAAAAGCTTGTTAGGATGCTAAAAATCATTCTTTGCATAAGCCGCAAATTTGTTTTGTTTCTGTGAACTTGAGTCGTTGAAAGTAGTGTATTAGGACATTTAGGTTGCGTTTGGTATCCAGACAGTATCGAACAAGATAGGACGTGATAGAACAACACTGAACAAGACAAAACAATTGTTCGGCGTTTGGTAAGATAGAGCTGGACATAACAAATAAAATGACTAACTTATTCTTTAATGAGTTATTTATGTTATATATATATATATTGATTAGTTACATAATTGATAACTTGTAATAAAATAAATATTTTTATAACAAAATATAAAATTAGAATGTTTTCGTCAAGACGATTAAAATGACACCAAAATAAGAACTCGTAATTAGTTTCCAATTTTTATTTTAAACTTGTTCTATATTACTTTTTTGTTATTAACATTTATTAAATTACATAAATTAATCAAAATATAGTAATTGTATAAAAATAATAACTTTAGGACCGTAAAATTGAAGTTTAAAGTACAATAAATAAAATTTAAAAAATGAATAAGATGCAAGTAGAAAGACATATTTAATGTTTTAGAAGAGAATTATGTTTTTAGTTTGAGGTTATATTGGTAAAACATGAGTCTGCCCCCCCTTGTTTCATGGGTTGCAGTGGAACAAGTCTGTTTCACTTTTGTTCCACTCTGTTCCTGTTTGTTCCACGTAACAGTTCTGTCAAACTAGGAAATAATGTTCTCTGTTCTTGTCTATTCTGTTATGTCCAGTGTACCAAACGCACCCTTAGGGATCATGAATTGTTGTATATGTGATTGTGTATTAACCTAGAACATTGCAGAATGGATTGGGTATGAAGGAGAAGATCCATGAAGATTGGAGATTAAGAAGATGTTTTTGGGATTTGGAGGTGGTTAATCTATAATATTATATGACATTGTTGAAAAGATGTTGATTTCTAATTTGTTGGTTTGCGATTTATGATGACATTGTAAATACATTTGGCTTTGTAAATCGCATTCACAATTCCCCCCATCTCCCTTCCTTTGAGATTATTTTTCTCTTCTGAATTCTAATTCCTTTGGCCTTTTGGCATCATCTCTTTTGTCTTGTGGCCAGGCTTAGTCTCAGACGGCCGAATTTAATTTCAGTTCCATGTTGCCAAGGATGTAGTCTAGACGAAGTCTAGATGAACCTTATCCAAAAAAAGGGTTTTGGCATGAGTTGAAAGTTGCGGGTTATTTGAGCTTGGATCAAAAAATATTGTCGAGCTCAACTTGAACTTGGATAACATTTTTTATAGTGCGCGCTCTCAAGCTCAAACAAAAATATGTTTTCAGTGTTTGAACATAAGATCAATTAGCTTGCTTATTGGTTTGACCTCGATAATTTTTACACTTTGAAATATATAAGATCATGTTTGGGTCAACTTGAAAAGTTTAACCGTGCTTTCGAATGAGCAAAGTTGAAACATGGTGTTATTTAGCTTAAGGAGCTTAATGGGATTGCAATGTATTTGATCATGCATGATTGTTAGTAGGGGCGTAAATGAGCCGAGCCGAGCTCGAGCTCGATTAGGCTCGAGCTCGGCTCGTTTAAGTGTATAAAGCTCGAGCTCGAGCTCGGCTCGTTTCGAGCCTTATGTGTCAAGCTCGAGCTCGAGCTCGTCAAGAATTAAGCAAGCTCGGGCTCGGCTCGTTTACCTATAAATCAATATTTATTATGTATTTTTTATTTTTTAATATTTTTATTTTTTATTATCTAATTATTTAATAGTTATTTTTTAATATATATTTATATAATATATATATTAATTGAGGCTCGTTTAGGCTCGCGACCTTAATTGTAAAAGCTCGAGCTCGAGCTCGTTTATTAAACGAGCTCGAAATAAGGCTCGAGCTCGGCTCAGGCTCGTTTAACTCGAGCTCGAGTCGAGCTTTTAACGAGTCGATCCCGAGTAGCTCACGAACAGCTCGGCTCACTTACACCCCTAATTGTTAGCAGCTATTTAATAACATAAAAAATGACTTCTTTAGTAAGCTTCTAAGAAGCTTAATGTAATAAGGTGATTTTTTCCCCACTTACCCCTCACTCAATAAGATGCTTTTTCTGTTTATGTAAAAACATTTAAAAACAAAAATCTTTCCAATCTATATAGACAAATAAATCCATATAGACATCTTAATCTTTCCAATCTATATAGACAAATAGGCCTGTAAACGAACCGAACGAACACGAACGGAGCTTGTTCATGTTCGTTTGTTTAAGTTTAAACGAACACGAACACGAACACGAACGCTTAACCGAACGAAAAATCGTGTTCGTGTTCGTTCGTTTAGCACATGAGGATGTTCGTGTTCGTTCGTGTTCGTTCATTAAACTCTTAAACGAACGGTTCACGAACGTAAACGAACACAAACAAACATAAACGAAGGAAATGTTGCTAGTGATTTTTAGTGAACGTGAGAGGAGAGTTGCAGTCATCGAGTCGAGAGACAGAGGCTGTGAACGTGAGAGGAAGAGGCTATGAACGTGAGAGGAGAGAGTTGAGTTGTAGACACTAAAGTTGGAAAATGGGGGTAGCAGCTAGGGTTGTAGTCGAGAAGAGGCTGAGTGGTATTTATTTTAACTTTACTTATAACATAGTTAAATAATTAAATCACTTAATAAAAAATATATAGTTTATAAATAATTATATATACTAATATAAATAAACGAACATAAACGAACGAACATAATCGAACGTTCACGAACATAATTGAACGAACGAGGACGTTGTTCATGTTCGTTCGTTTATTTAAACGAACGTAAAATCTTGTTCATGTTCGTTCATTTATTAAAACGAACGAACATAAACGAACTTCCGCCGAACAAATTCACGAACGGTTCATGAACGTTCGGTTCGTTTACAGGCCTATAGACAAATAAATCCATATAGACATCTTAATTTGTATAGGATTTAATGAAAAATCAACTTAATAACACCTTTTTACATCTTGAAGATAGACTTAAGCTTGACAATTGCTAAACTCGTATGTAGTATTTACTATTTAATGAAAAATCAACTGAATAACTTTTTTGTGTGTCTTCAAGATAGACTTGAGCTTGACAATCTTTAGGCTATCAGTACCCCAACTCTCCCAACCCTTCCAACCTAACTGTCACATCAGCTTTTCTCCAACCCTCTCTTAACCCTCTGCAACTCTCTACAACCCGTATCCCAACCCTCTCAACCCTATCACACATAACACACAAGAGACACACACAACACACACAACCAAAGCAGTGTGGCCAACCCGCATCTCCTCCAGCCCGCTCAGCCCGGCGGGCTCGAGCCCACTCATCCTGGGCATGTGGTACGCATAGCCTTAAAGACGGGGTTTAAAAACTATAGTTTTATATGTGAAAGGGGAGGTGTTGTTGGCTGCATAGAATTTCTCTTTCTTTAATGTGTATTTGTATGTGTCTTTGTTGGTCTATATTTAGAGGTTGTAGTATGTGTGTTTCGACCTTTGGGGGGGGGGGGGGGGGGGGGGGGGGGGTTGATTGAACAAAATAGTTGAATATTTTCATTAAATGAGATTATAGAATAGAAGATATTCCTACCTACATTTCAATATATCATCTTAGAGCATACACAACGGAGGTGTGAGGGTTCACGTTGTGGTTTTTATAAAACTTCATTGTTGGAAACCTTAAGGTCTCACTAAGCATGCGTTAAGTTGTTATGACGCATGCGGGTCCTTGAAAACCCATTTTGTTACGTTGATTTTCATACAGTTGTAAAAAAATGACAATTAATAAATTACGTAGATACCAAAAAAATGAAATATAAACAATTAAGCATTTTACAAGTTTTTGTAGTTGAAGACTTTGACACTACATGCACAACTTGAACAATATTGTCTAAACAAGTTATCGAAAGTTCGAAACATTTTATACGATATGGGTATTAAATTTTTGAAAAAAAAAATGTCCCTGTCTAATATTAAAAATTAATTATATTGAAGGCAATTTACATTTAAAAGGAGAATCAAATTTAATTTATTTAAATTTAATCGTCTCTAGAATGATGGATTAGTTTTGACAAAATACAAATTTAATACGTTGAATTAAAAAAGAACCTATTATTCACACCAATAAAATTCAAAGTTATTAATGGTTTATGAAAGTTTCATTGCTCCCTATTTCTTTGGATTCCTTTTGAATCCACCCCAATATATAAAAAACCTAAATGACTATTCAAACTTCTACATTTGATGCTAAGTTAAAAAATTACTTTTTTTAAAAATGATTATGTTTTTGACATTCGAAAGTAAAAGTGAAATATGTTAACTTCTAAATTTTAGTAAAAAATCGTTTCAATACTATTAAAAGGAAAGGGGAAAAGTAAAGATTTATCCCATTAATTTTATAATTAGTTATAGTTTTGTTACTATCTATTTAAGTTTGACGCTAAATAACAAGAAAATTTACAAAAATGCATAAATTATAGAAGTGAATGGAATTCAATCCCCTAAATAGCCAAAGTTTATATGAATAATTAATTGAATAAGTTGAATCCCATTAAGTTTATTAAGTTGCTAATAAACGGACACTAAAATTACTTTAATAGATCCAAACAAGATTAATGCAATTGTAATTCATGTATATTTGTTTATCATCTAATCCTAATAATTGAACGTTACAATAATCATGTTCGAATCGAAATAG
This sequence comes from Centaurea solstitialis, assembly GCA_030169165.1. Lineage (NCBI taxonomy): Eukaryota > Viridiplantae > Streptophyta > Magnoliopsida > Asterales > Asteraceae > Centaurea > Centaurea solstitialis. Next base: position 50,885,999 of record CM058044.1, on the reverse strand, counting down.
TTCTCGTACCTTGTTTTAAGTTTTAACAATAAAATTATCAATTTAGAACAAAGTATAATGTTTTTTAATAATTGAGTTTAGGAATAACCAATAATGGTTGGTTTGGCATCTTACTTTAGCTTTAATCATATAGAATAATTAACCAAATGTTTTGTACACATGCTTTTCTGCAACACCATTATGAACATTAAACAAATTGTCCTTGTGTGAGTTGTAAACGTATATTATATATTATGATTATTAGTTAACCACCACATTATAAAAGGTTGGTTTAGGTTGTGACACACACATTAGAGTGTGAAAGTATGTGTTTTTGTTTTAGTCTTTGTGGTGGGAGAAAGAAGGCCAATGAATCAGTCTCACGAGATATGTCTTCCGTTGGAGGCGGAGGTGGTGGTGGGAATGTGACGAACCACGCTGAGGTTACTAATAGCAATGTCGGAGGTCATGAAGCTGCAAGTGCCGCGATCGTAGTCGTAGGTGCAACACATGTTTCTGATATGGGTGGGAGTGGATGTGGAAGTTCTCATGGTGGCCATGGCGGTGGTGGTGCACATAGTGGTAGTGATGGTGGTGGCTTCGGTGGTTGATGGCGGTCATAAGAGGAAGAAAGGTTTTATCGCTTTTTGTATGGCCTAGCATTGATAATATTGTGTAATTTTTTTATATGTTCTACTTTTAATTGCTCTAATGAAGTCCAAATTAAAAAGTATAATACATTTGATGTTTGTGTCATTGTGTGTATATGATATTCATAAAAATGATGAAAGTTCACTTATTATGGTTTAAACATCACTAAAGATTATTATAGTTTATTAACTATGATCAATACTTTATATTAGAAAACAATTGAGATATTTATAAAGTTAAATATTTATTAGAGTAGATTTATAATTAAGATCGACTTATATTATTTGTATAAATACATGATTTATGTTTAAAACTCCTTATACATTTATGTGTGAAAATGCTTGTATGAAGTTGTTAAAATTAAAATTTACATATATTTTATTTGTTTGGACTTTGGAGGATTGATTTTGTTGTGAAGTGAGACATTTATTCGTTTATTGAATAAAGAAGTAAATATAATATGAAAAAGAATGTTTTGAACCGTTGAACCACTCTTTAGATTATTGATTCCAATGATGTATAATATTCAATTTTTTGTATTGATCTAGACCAATTTATAAGACCTTGGTGTTAACGTTCGAGTTTGATCGAGGTTTTACAAATATTATTATATATTTCACAAGTAAGTAAATCCAGTATCTTTGAGAGCTTCGTTAAACACTTATCCAACTAAGTGTTTATTGATAAGAGTTTTATCCGATAAGAGTTATAACATGGACCGAGAGTCTTATCTGGCAAGTGATGAAAATGACTCTTACCCAATAAGGAGTTTACTGGGTTGAAAATGCTTACTTTTTTGGAACTGGCAGATTTATTAACCACGGCCTTAAAAAGAAAAAGGCCGGGAAGGAAACAAGACAAATTACAAAACGTTAAAGGGGTAACATAACCAGTTATGGAGAACCCTCCAAAATTCTCCAAAAATGCTTACTAACAATCAATTTTGATGGCAAAAAATGTTATATGATAAGAGCATCTCCAATAGCTTCTCCAAAATGAAGAAAATCTAGATTTTAGATAATTTTGGGCTCCAACTAATCAATATATCAATCAATATATATATTAAAAGTAAAACCCACACATCCTTACATGGCATTCTCTCCATCAAGATAAATGAGTTTTCTTTTTTCTCCTTTTTTTGATTTTTTTAATAAAAATCTTCCTATTACATAAGTTTAACTTTTCATTCATTAATAGATGTTAATTAATCATTTATTTCATATTTTTATGTTACAACCATTGATTTTCCTTCATTTATTTTCATTCATCATTCATTTTGCCTTATTTAAGCACAAATATTTTGTATTTCATATATTTGTCATACAAAAACATATACTTCTCATTCTTTTCTTCAAAAACTCTCTCTAGAAAAGAGTGAGATCTATGATCTTGACATTTGTTTGTAGTAAAGTTTTTTTTTGCCATTGTGGTGATTTTATACGATCTTTATGTTGTGTTTTTTTTTTTGTAGTAACTAACAAAATAGGAATATGCTCTAGCGATTGCCAAATATGTGGAAGAGTATCAAAGCTTCATCACCATGCTACAGAAATAAAAGTTCTATGTGTAAGTCTTTCGTTCAATACTACTTCTTCAATTCAATTGATTTTTCCTTTTGTTTGTTGCATACATTATTTTTTTTTCATTTTTTCTTTTTGTCATACAACAATAAGCATCTTATCCTTTTCTTCGATAGAATTCTCTCACAAAAAAAATTAATCTAGGGTAAGAACTTTTGTTTATAGGCAAGTTTATTTTGCTATTTTGTTGACATCATATGATCTTTATGTCGTATTTTTTTTGTAGTGACACAACAAGAATCAAGAATAAACTCTAAAGATCGTCAAATATGTGGAACAACATCAATGTTTCATCATCATACCACACAAAGAAAAGTTCTTCGTGTATCTTTCATTCAACTACTTATTCAACATATTCTTGATTTTATCTATTTCTATAATTTCATGATGTATTATTACCTTAATTCTCATTGCTATATTTTTTTCTTATTTAGGAGCATACCAATGATGCTAAAAAATATATATGTGTATTATTTATTTGAATATTACATTGTTACTCGCAAAGGGGTCGTAAATATTACATTGTTACTTGCAAAGGGGTCGTATATCTTTCATTTGTGAATTTCTTTTTCGTTTCATACAACTTAAGAGTTCCAACCATGGAACTAAGTTACAATCTAATGAAATATATACCATTGTCAACAATGTTACTAGAGACAATTAATTTATACAATGAAGTTGGTAAATCACCTCCACAAAAAAGTGATAAAAATGATAATATTTAATAATGCTATGTAAGTGGGTTCAAGTGCCAAATGCATCAATCCAAATTTTAATATAGATTGCAAAACATTTCACTTTTATTTTTATATAATAGTTAAACATTTTATTTTAATTTTTATATGAACCAAGTTTATATGAGCGTATCTCAAATCACATATCCATCAAATATCCATCAAATGGTGAATTGTAGTGATTCTTCATTATCTTACATTATGTGAGTTGAATGTCCATTAAGATGTGGTTTAATTGTTCATTTAAATGGTGATTTATTTTGTGTTAAATAGTTTTTTTAATTACATAAAAAAACGTTTCAAGGAGTAGATGATGAATTAATGTTTAAAAAGTTTGGATTGGTTAAATTAACTTTTAAACTCCATCTTTTCCAAAACAAGTTTTGTTCCACTATTAGTGATGTATCTTATATTTTTTATAACTATGGTTGGAATCAAATCAATCAAATGGTAAATATTGTAGTGCCAAATTAAAAGAAGATTCAAGGAAATGACCAGGCAAAATGAATTTGAACAATTTTTCAAATCTTAAAATAAAGTTGAATTTCATCATCCCTCAATTATTACCAATAAAGTTGAGTTTGATCATCCATCTACGTAATGAATTATTATCTATAAAGTTGGCATTAAAACCAAACAAATGTATATTATTATAGTGCAAAAATGAAAGAAAATCAATGTTGAAAACTTGGTTTCTTTAATCTATATATTAATTGTGAAATTCCGTTTCATTTTAAATCGGATCAATGCCCTTTAAAACAATTGTCGTCACCGTGCAACGCACGGGCCCGACACTAGTTCTACAAAATGGAGAAAGTAGGAAAGAGAGTGTAAAAATCTCCAAATATGGAGAACCCTCCAAAATTCTCCAAAAATAATTACTGTGAGAGAGAATATGTTTTTTTTTATATTCCACCAATAAGAAATCTTGAAATAAAATATTTGGTAGAGAGAAATAATGATTAATTAGAGATATATAGTATTTTAATGATATAAGTATTGATATTATCTTCGAAATAGAGAATATGTTGAAGTTAAATGCATTTTCTTATAAAGGTTTTTAGACTTTCATTCTCCATTTTGGAGAATCTTTTAAGAAGTTGTTGGAGATGCTCTAAGACAAGGTAACATAGGATAATGTAATACTATCTTATCGTATAACATTCTTGGCCGTCAAAATTGATTGATGATAAACATTTTCAACCTAGTAAACTCTTATTGGGTAAGAGTCATTTTTATCACTTACCGGGTAAGACTCTGAGTCCTTGTTATGACTCTTACCGGATAAGCAATCAATTTTCAACAATCAGTTCTTTACTATTGTCGATCACAACCGATTGGAACCACTGTTAACCATCATCAATATATCTGAACCACCCCCGACCACTATCTTTTTGAATTACCACCAACTACCAAAGTTTTAAACCACCGCCGATCACCATTGTTTGGTGAAATGATGGAAAATATCCCAAGGATAAAAGCTTCTTTATCCCTTGGATAAAGATGGCACCAATCATATCTTACTAACGAGATTTTCAGGGATTTCTAGTGTCCACATGACAACGATACTCATTATTATCTAAAAGTAACCCGAGAATACACACAGTGGGTAGACAATGGGTATAATCACAATCCAACATTTAACCTAAAAATGATGCATATAATCATAAAACATCCTCAACGGCTCCAAATAAAAATAAATGAATAAAAAAATACAACTAAAATAGAAGAAAAACTCATACAAATGATGTGTAAATGATGCTCAAAATAAGAGACATCACTGCATCTGTGCTAAAAGTGATGCTGAAATCGAAAATGGTGTTGGATGAAAATATGAGGTAATTAAGTAGGTAAGTTATGACTATCAAAGGACGATAAGGGTTAAAAGCCTCTAAAATAACTGACCAAGTTAGAAATAAGTGTCAGTTAAAAGCTTATTTTGAAAAAAAAAAACACAAACATCATGTTACATTGTTGTATAGGTTAGAAGTTATTATGAAAATAATCATTAATTATTTGAAATAGAGGTGATTAATGCATGTTTGGACAGGCTAGAGACTGGATCTATCATATTTTTTTTTTATCCAACCGGTCTAGTATTGCAAACCCAAACCTGACTTTGAGAGTTTATAAACTTTACCCATTCTATAAACTGGTCCAGCTTACCAACGGGCAGGGCTAATGACCCTAAAATTTACATTAAAAACTTATATAAGATGATATGTAAACTTATCAAAAATACACAATTGTTTTTGCAACTAAAAAACATGAATTAAGCAAATATACAGAGTGTAAAAAAAATTATACATAATTATGCATGTTTATTTAGGGGAAGTATCAAATACAAACTATATGTTGAGAGAAAATCTATGAACTGAATTAATCCACACTATTGATCATGTAAATGTATGGTCGAGATTGGTTTGTATAATTTGTACAAAGTATCCGATTTGTAACGAATACAACCCTATCCCATGTTTATTTATAGTAATTATATAATAACAGACTATGTGGAGACGTCCTTTTTTCATTGTCCTAGTCGTCCACTAATTTGAACGGTCCATCCAATTCCAACTAATTGTGATGGCCTTGCCCGACCCAATCCGGTCGATTAACTGGTAACCTCTCTGGTTTTTAATCGAATAAGCTGTCTGTCTTTTAACTGAAATCCTTTACTAGTTAAAACCGTAACTAGTATTTTTATCAAAAAACTTAGTTGTTTTATAGCCGTTAAATATGGTCTCTTTTGTTTTTTCCTACTTGACTGTTCTTTTTGCATTTTAACCTCTCAAACACACTATAAATAATTGTGTAGTATATGAGGTTAGATACCAAATAACAAAATGCAAAAAAACCCAAACAATTCTTACTATAATTTGTGATCTTGACTCGTATTCCCTATAATTTTGTGTCCATAATTAAGTAATTAATTTATAATCATAATAAAACCTATTTTTATAGTGTACTTGAGTGACCCAAAATTTATTCTTTTAAAAGTTAATCATATATTTCAATTCTAAAAAGAACTTAACCGATCAAAATTAACCGGCTATAAATAACCTGAACCGGTTACTACCCTAAAACTTCTCTAACTGGAACCGGTTACGTTTTAACTGATTAACCAAAACATTATTTTTACTGATCCAATGTATAACCTATTATAAACCGCTCCAAGCCCGATGTTTAGCCACCACTAATTCTAAGTTTCCAACTATACCTTTTTTACATTTAACAAATTTCCAATTTTTTAACAACATGGAATCAAACAGGAGGCGACATCCAAGCTTATGGGTCGACTTTTGAGCCGGGCATGGGTGAGGCTATGGGCCGGTAACAATTTTTATGGTCGAGATGATTAGTCGGGTGCCCGAATGGATCCCGATTTCGACTTCGGTCGGGACATGTATGTGTATTTATCTGTCGTAAAAAAAATCAACCATATAAAGTATAAACACATATTTTTAAGGCCCAAATAGCCCAAATCGCTTTTGATTCTCTTCCAAAATAAATCAAGGCCCAAATAATCTAAAAGAAAAGGCCCAACAATTAAGTCGGTTACTTTACTACAAAAAGCCCATTATATCTTCGTATCATCATCTCCTTCACTCATCCTAAATTCCAAACCCTAATTTCTCATTCTTCCCCCAAATCCTCCTAAATCGAAACCTGCAGATCGATCTCTCGATCTCACCATACGCAGCCATGGGGATTGATCTACTCGGAAACGCACCTTCTCAGAAACCTAGATGGGGAGAGCTCGAAGAGAAGACGACGGCAGCGATTACGACTTCTTGTTGCCGCCAAAACAGGTTATCGGACCGGATGAACATGGATTGAAGAAGGTGATTGAGTACAAGTTCAACGATGAAGGTAATCGCGTTAAGATAACCACCACTACTCGTGTTCGTAAGCTCGCTAATGCTCGGCTCAGCAAGCGCGCTATCGAGAGGCGGTCGTGGCCGAAGTTCGGCGATGCCGTCCGTGAGGATGTTGGCGCTAGGCTTACTATGGTTTCCACTGAGGAGATCATATTGGAACGACCTAGGGCTCCAGGTATGTTGTATTTAGATCTGGAATGTTATATTGTTGTAATTGATTATAACTATTTATTCATGAATCATCTAATGATATGTTTTTAGCTGTATGATTTGTGCTTATTTGGATTGATAATTGGATGTAATTTAGATTGCAATCAAGTGATTTTTTAAGATTATGTGAAACAGTATTAGCAATAAGTACTTGCTGTTTTTGTGCATATTTGGATTGGTAATCATCTTATGATATATATATAGCTGTATGATTTGTGCTTATTTGGATTGATAATCAGACATAATTTAGGTTGTAATCAAGTGATTTTTTAAGATTATGTTAAACAGTATTAGGAATCACTGATTGCTGTTTTTTGCATTAGCAACATAATCTCTGTAATAGTAATTAAACAAACAGTTTTTTAGCTGGACGTTGGGCTTGATTAGATATTCAAACCATCTCTTTTATGAGTTGTCTTCAAGGTGGTGCTCTTTAGGAGCAAACTCATATAGCTTCATTAATGGCAATTCTATATTGTAAGAGTGATTACTAATTACATTGGTAAAACCTGATTTTTTTTGTGATATGAGAGGATAAGCTTGATTAAGTCAAAGTGATTTCATGAATTTTTGTTTGGTGTCATTCCTTCTGCCACCATTTTTTTCTAAACAATCTTGAAGATGCCATTCTATCGTTTAGTATTTGATCTAATGACATGGAGAATATGTAAGTTTTTTTAAATTTTTGGTCTTGGAAGACCTTTTTTGTTGGGGGTGCGGGGGGTTTTCTTTTATGCTTTGGAACCCTTCTTTGATTTACTAACGTTATAAGAATCTATGAATAGTGTCTAATATCAGTAGTGTAGATTTTAGAGATCATCGCTTCCATTAAAGTTTCTAGCATCTTGGCCAGATGGTGGAGCACACTTTTGCAACTGTTGGTTCATTCTAAGAGTAGTCTTTAGGATAGATGAGAGTGAATGCAAGGTAGGAGATTTAGAACATGATGTTTGTTGTAGTAACAATACAATCCTTGTATAGTTGGAGTCACTTTCTTTCCAATTGCATCTGATAATTTGAATAAATTATCTACTATGCTCTCCTGTATATAGGAATTTGAACCAACTATGCTAGTATAGATGACAGTTAACATGAAAGGTTGATCCAGTTTTCTTCTCTTCATGCCTTCCAAAGTCCAAACTATAATCAAGTTCATGAAGCAGGGTTCGTGTAGGGCTGTAGGCAACCCTTTTTTTTATTAACATGGTTTGATGGTATGCTTGAAAGAATATACAGTTTCAATTCCTTTTTGGGATTTGCTGAATAGTTGCTTGTTTTATGTACAATATATGGTTATGGTGGAATGCTTTGTAGCATTTGTTCACTTTTGGTTCCCACTGTGATGTTGCATTGGTTGTGTGGTGAAGTTGTATCCATGACTCGACTCAAGAGAGGAGTGAAAATTTCCCATATCAGTAAACATAAATGAACAGATCAGAAATTGCAATTTTCTGTTTCGGTCTCTTACAGCTAATTCAAATTGGTGCCATGCATAAAATTAAGCTCGACTTTTGATGAAGTTTGGAATAGCAGTAAACGATCATTTTCTTTAGTGCTCAATATGATATCAAAAATCTTTTCTCTGCCTCTTTTGGAATTAAAATTGTAGTCAGTTAGGGTGCGTTTGGTAGGAGGAACAGGACAGAACAGACAGGAACAAGGACTTCTGTCCCATGTTTGATGTGGCTAAAGTTGGAACAGAACAGAACTAGTTGGAACACAAGTGGAACAAGTGTGTTCCACCAAAAATGGTGGAACAAACTAGAACAAGCCATCAAATTACCAAAATACCCCTTTTTATTTTCTAACCTAATACACAGCTTCCATAAGATTTCTTTCACTTCTATATGCCTCCATCTTTATTCCCTTCTTCTCCATCGCAGCTTCCATCTCCATGGCGACTTCCATCTCCATCTCGATTTCAAGCTTATTTCTCCCCCAAATCGATATATTTATTCAACATCAAGAGCTCTAAATCGAGACCTGCAAATCTAGAGCTCCAAATCGAGATCTGCAAGTCGATTTTTCCAACTCGAGACTTGCAACCCAATCGATTACTCCTTTTGGTTTGTTAATTTTAATGAAGAAACACACCCGAAAACATGATTTTACCGACTGAAAACTTTGAAAAATTGCACAAACTCACCGACCCATTAACCACATATCATTCAAATTGGAAACAAATGGGTGCATAAAGTTATGATTTCATCAGTTGGTTTGAGTTTGTGTGTGGTTTTGTGAGGGCTGTGTGTGTGTTTGTATGAGATGTGTGGATGGAAAAGCCATGGATTTGATAATTTGGTAGATGGATTTGATAAAAAAATATATGTGGATGGAAAAAGCCATGGTTTTGATTAAGCTCTGATTGAAAAAGTCGTGTTTTTTTGCCTTTTTGTACTGATTATTTGATAAGAAAAACATCAAACAATTTTTAAGGGTAAATTGGTCATTTAGTCAGTCTTGTTCTGTTCTGTCCAGTTTAGTTATGTCTTACCAAACGCCAAACAACTGTTCTGTCCTGTCCTGTCCCGATACCAAACGCACCCTTAAAGAACACTTGCGAAATTTGTGAACAAAAGCTTTAACTGTTTGTGAATGATGTTCACTTACATGACTTATGGGTATTATGTCTTGGTTATTTATACTTTGCACCTTGTAATAGGTACCAAAGCTGAAGACTCAAATGCATCTGGAGACCCATTGGCCCAAATGTCGAAAGGAGGAGCCGTTCTCATGGTTTGCAGGACTTGTGGGAAGAAAGGTGATCACTGGACCTCGAAGTGCCCCTACAAGGATCTTGCCCAGCCGACTGAAACCTTTGTTGAGAACCCAAACCCTGCGGATTCTTCGGCAACGGGCGCTTCTGGTGCCACCAAGGGTGCGTATGTCCCACCCACTATGCGTGCTGGTGCGGTTAGACCTACTGCTGGTGCTGACATGAGACGTAGGAATGATGAGAACTCGGTTCGGGTCAATAACCTTTCAGAGGACACCCGAGAGCCTGACTTGCTTGAGCTGTTCAGGCCATTTGGAAACGTGTCTCGTGTATACGTTGCTATGGATCAGAAGACGGGAATGAGCCGAGGGTTTGGGTTTGTTAATTTCGTGAGGAGGGAAGAGGGTGAGAGAGCTATTGCTAAGCTCAATGGTTATGGTTATGATAACCTTATCTTGAGTGTCGAATGGGCTGCGCCAAGGGCAAATTAGTCTGTGTTTCTTTTTTGTTGTTGAATTGGGACTATGGTTTTGTTGCATATTTTGATATAATGGTACCAACATGGAGGTTTATCTAGTGTGTAATCAAGATTTTGAGATTTCCAATTAATAGTTTTCTTTGTAAACATAAAAATTAGATTTTGCAGTTTTTCTTTATTTCTTTTTAGTTATGTTTCTCATGCCAAGTTTGTTATAACTTGGCATCATTGTCATCTTTTTGTGTGATCTTTTATAGGATAGATGAAAACGTTAACGGGTTTTTAAGAAAGGGTTTGAGTTTTGTTATAGAGGTGCGATTTTAGTGGTCCTTGCTTTCATTATGAAATATGGGTTCACATTTGAACTTTTCCCCTCTCTCTATATATAAAATACTATACATATATACATTATGTCTAATCGTAGTAAAATGACACTCCTATTGTAGTATTATAGTTATTAGGAAAAGTACCTTCATCATTTGAGTTTTGTTACGCTATAGTTCTAGATCACCACCGACCATCAACATTCTAAACCACTGCCGACCACCACCGATTAGTTAAATGATGGAAAATATCCCAAGGATAAAAGTTTCTTTAATTCCTTAGATAAAGGTGACACTTTTCTCATTTTACCAAAGAGGTTTTCAACTTTCAAGGATTTCAAGCCTTCCAAAATCTTTAAAACACCAATTCAAATGTCTAGATAATAACAATACTCATTATTATCCAAATGTAGCTCGAGAGTGCCGACAATGCACAATCGCAATCCAACATTTTAACCTAAAAAATAAAAATATTGTCCTAAAATATTCTTAACAGCTTCAAATAAAAATAAATTAATAAAAAGAAGAAACACGAACACATAAAGAGAAAACATAACTAAAATGAAAGAAAAACTCATACAAAAATGTGTAAATAACAATTAAAGTGAGAGATATCAGTACATTGTGCTAAAACTGACGTTGAAGTTGAAAGAATGATGTTGGACGAAAATAATAGATAATTAAGTGGCTAGGTTTTCACTTAATTTGTTTGAGGACAATAAGGACTGGGCTCTAAAATGTTTGACCAAATAAGTCATAAGTGCATGTCAATTAAGAGTTTAATTTGAAAAAAACAATCATCACCTTACATTATTGTATTTGTTAGAGGTTTGTTTTTTTTTTTTTTTAAATAATCACCAGTTTTTTGAAATGGAGGTTTGGACAGCCTAGAGACTGGGTCTAACATATATTTCTTGTTTAACTGACCTAGTATTGCAAATCCAAGCTTAACTTTGACAGATTGAGAACTTACCCGTACCCATTCTATAGACCCATCAGGCGTTTCCACCGGACTAATGATCCTAAAGCTTACATTAAAAAACTTATGTAAAATGATATATAATATGTAAACTTATCAAAAATACATAATTCTTTTGCCAACTAAAAAACATAGAATTATGCAAGGAAAAAGAATTCATAAAATCTGGAGTATAGATTTTTTTCTTAAGATTATCAAATTTTGAAGTTCGGAATCTTCAACAATAAAATATTTAACCATGTAAGAGCATTTCCAATGGTGAAAATAATAGGTCAATTAAAAGCAAGAGAATAACTTGATGAAAATGTAACCAATTATGGTGATGACATAAAGAATAACTTGACATCCGAAAGCTTAGTAGATAACTGCTTGAAGACTTAGGTTTTCCAGTGTTGTGGCGGATTGGTTATCGCTCGGGGGGTTCATAGCGCTCTAACCGAGTTGGAGCATTCCCGTGCACATGTCTGAGAACATTTAAGTGGGGTCATGTTTGCCCCTAAAAATTGTCGGGGATTAGTCGGGCTTTGGCCCGGACACCCTTAAAAAAAACTGCTTGAAGAATGAGATATTCTTTTTCACTTTTAATCAATAATGTTTCATTTATTAAGTACATAAAATGTTATTATTATTGTTATTATTAACAAAATACATTATTGAACTCGTAAAATCAAAATGAGACATTATTAACAAAATGGTTTGTAGGATTTGGGATCCAATGAAATTCCATTATTTGAGGATAATTCATAAAAATAAATTAGATTTAATTATATTATATCCTATTAATTAATTATTAGAAAAATAATGTTTTTAATATTAACTTATACATTATTACAAACAAATCATACTCATCCCATAAACATGAAGTACCAGGCAGGCAGGCACCTTAATAGGATTCCCAAATTCAATGTTTGTGAAATCTTATTAAAATAATGTGATTTCAGTTATGGACATTGGTTTAAACCAAATGAATGGTTAAACTGAAATTTAACTTCATATGTCTCCAAATTCTACTAACTAATTGAGCCTTTGTAGTTTGTAGGAATGGAATGGGCTTAAATTGGCCTCTAACCCAATATTTAAACAAGGCCGATATCTCTATTCATAACTTCTTATGGTTTTTCATAACTTCTTATGGTTTAAATTGGCCATCATTTTATTTTGTAATGAGAATAGTACATTTGGCACTTTCATTAAAAGAATATACTTAGGCATTGTTTGGTAAAAATAAGGTAGCTTATAAATTAGGTATATGTTTGGATGGACCATAAGCTAACTTATAAGTTAGCTTATAAGGTAGCTTTTTGAAAGACTACTTTAAGTAACGTTTTTGTGACTTATTGTAAATATGACACTTTTTATTTTTTTATTTCAAGTATACCCTTTTACTTTTTACATTACTAATTTTAAAACATGTCTTTTTTGTCATTTTACAGTCATAAGCTACCTTATCAGCTAGTATTTGCCAAACGCATCTTATTCATCAGCTACCTTATCAGTTATCAGTTAGCTTATCAATCATTAGCTAACTTATCAGTCATCAGTTAACCTTATCAGTTATCAGCTAACTTATTAGTCATCAGCTAGCTTATCAGCTAGTTTGAATGCATGGTACAACCATCCAAAAGCAAATATGGCTAGGAAACCAAGATGTTTTTAATAGTTTAGCTTTCAACGGTAGTATCAAGTCAACTCAACTGGTTAGAGCTTTAATGAGTGACCCATTCAAACACTTAATATGCCACAAGTCAGAAAAAGTCGTTACAAAGCTTGGTCCCCCAATGGCAAAGGCTTTTTCAAGACTTGTGCATAGAGAGAGAGAGAGATATAGCAATTGTAGCATGTTATGAAGGCGGTTGGACTCTTCCAAAAACTAGAAGGACTATTTATCGAATACTTATTGGTAAATTTATCTTCTTACTTACTTATCGGGTAATATTTAATTTCAAATATCAAGATGGATTGTTGATAAGTTTATTTTACCTGATGCTTATTTATTGGACAAGAGTTTTCATTCCTACTCAATGGGTAACATTTTTGATTCTTACTATGTTTTTTAACGAATAAGATTATTTGACATTATCATGCTTACCCAGTAACAGACAATAACAGTTGACAAACAAACACTTAAGGCCTTGTTTGCCTTTTCATTTTAAGTCCATAATTACCACTTATGTTTGACTCGTTCAAACATTTTATAATCTATATACGGACAAAAAGTTGGTAACCCTATCTCTTAATTCTCCTCTTATTCTCTCCAACATCATTCTTTCGATTTCAACATTGGTTTTAGCTCAGATGTAACTTGAATTTCTAAAAATGTAGAACTCGAAGATTGTAGATCTGTATGTTGGTTTTCCAAAACATCTTGAATTGCTTAAATGGAAACTTCGGTGTGTGAGACACGATAAAAATTTCATAACCTCACAAATCTACTATCATCTTTCCTTTTTGTACCTTTTTTCTTCGTTTCTTCTTTCAATCATCGATCGATACTCACTTCAATTAACGTATTTAAGCTGTATATATTTATTGATGATGGAGCAATTAACGTGTTGTTTTGCTTTGTTTAAGAAAGTTGGTATTATGGTTGTGTGTGTGTGTGCTAATTGTTTGGTTAAAAGAATGTATAAAATAAAAAAGAAAACAAGAAAAAGAAGCATTTTGCTTTATGGGTGTGGAGTATTTAGTTGACACTTGTTACATATTTTGAATTAATAAAGTAGCTATATATATAGGTGTGCAAAAAATATTGAAGCAGGTGTCAGATTGTAGTTTTTTCTCCATTTCCCCAAGTAGGCCACCCGTCAACATCAGTGCGATACGTTGTTCTTCCTTATTGGACCCGTTCATTCATTATACGTAACAAACAATCAGCCCTGCCAACGCTATCCTAGGAATCTCGATTTCATTCTTCAACCTAGTAACTTCCGTATATCAAATTTAAAAAAAAATGGTGATATCGAATCAACGAACGATTATTACGAACACACACATACACACGTATGCCTCCTCGACGGTAACAGACATCCAATGGCAACCTAGTAATCCGTCATCGTCCCGGCCCAGCTTACGCTGGACCTAGAGCCCAACCACAGTTTTTGACTAGGCTAAGGGGGTGGCCCAATCTATGACTGAACCAGCCCAAAAATTGAGTACTCCTCATGCTTTCAATGACTCCCCTTGGAATCGAACCCGGGTAGATTGGGATACCATCCTCAGTCCCCCCATGATGTTACCGTCCTTAGAAGACCAACTGAGCCAGACATGATTTGTTGTATCAAATAATCATTGATTGACCTAGAGGATAACATAAGAAATTCGGTCACAAGAAACATCAGTTCAGGTTGTTTTAGGGTTATTATTAGGGTTAAGTACATATGATGTATCGAACTTGTCACGTTTATCATTGTATGTACTTAACTTTAAACTTACCAATTAATGTACCGACTTGCTAAAATTGTCTTTGTATGTATTTCATGACAAGTTTGATACACTTTCGTGACAAGTGGATACATTAAATGGTAGTTTTTGATAAAGTTGGATACATACAATAGCAATTTTAGCAAGTTCAGTACATAATCAGTAAGTTTAAAGTTGAGTACATACAATGATAAAACGTGATAAGTTGATACACTCTCATGTACTTAACCCTTATTATTAAGTCTGCTTTTAAACTCTCTTCAAATTAGTAAAACTGTAGACAAATTAACCCTAATATACATATTATTTCAGATATTTAATCATGTATAATGAGAAAGTTTAATGCAGGATAAAAAAAGTATAATAGTTTTTTTTATCCAACAAAATAGTTCAAAGGCTTTATCTTAAAAACAAGATAGTTTGTCAGGCTTTTCTAAACTTTTTTCTTACTTAAAAACCAAATCAAAAATGAAAATTTGATACATAAACGTTCACAATTCAAAGTAAAATATCTGTTTTTATCTTTAACTTTATACAAGAAAAAAATATGAAAACTTAAGAAATAAACTGGGACAAATGACTTCTATCCAGGATGTTAAAGGTCAATACTTACGGTCATAGAGACCCTGAACTAATTATTGAACAACCACCATCTATTAGTTTAGGGTTGGTCAAAAATCTTATTCAATAAAATGCAAGATAAGGCAAAGAATAAAGATTTTACCCGATAAAAAAAGAGGACTTTTATCGATACATGCATATAATGTAGTTCTAACAATTGATATGAATTCAAAATAGTTACTAAATACACTATTTTTCTCTTACATACATCAACCTCATACATTAATTTTTACATTTTCAATATAAGAACAACCTAATTTTAACATAAAATATGATATAAATAGTTTTCTCCAAGCTATATTCTATACTGTAAAGGAGTACTGTATTATATAGTTTTTATTAAAATCAAAATATTTATTGTGATGAGTCACTTCAAAAATGGTAACGCCGCCTAACGTTTAATAATGTATTCTGCAAGCTTCATTTTAAATCCTCTTGCACTAACTTCGTTTCAAAAAAAAATTATATAACTATTTCTGAAGGAGGATTGAAAATATTTAAATAAAAATCCCATGATTTTATTAATATAGATAGAAAATTTTGACCTTTGTGCTTAATAAACACCCCCATAATCAAAATATGCTCCATTATTACCTTACTATGAAATATGCTACATTATTACCATACTATGGAAATATGCTTACATTGTACATGTATGCTTATTATAATATATGGTAGTATATGTTATTGCCATCGTAAGTATGACTAAAAAATTGACAACTTCGACGTTCCCAACTTGCTCGGCTGTCAGCGGCCCATGGCAAAAAACCGATCGTAAACAAGCATGATGAGACTTTCTAGTTTTTGGACAAGATCAGACTAGGACGTTGACCCTATTTTGAGTTTTAGAAAGTATACATTTGGGCTCATGGATTAACATAAAGGTCGTGAATCTTATTCTTACCAGGTAAGAAGCAAGGAATGAGGATACTGCTAGAAGCTTACCGTGTAAGATTGTTGCATAAAATGCTATTTTGATACCCATATGACCAATACTCTTACATGTAAGGTCAGTGAGAACGGTAATCGATAATTCTTACTGGTAATCGATTATTTGATAAGTGTTTTAGTAAATAACTTCTAAGTTTTTGGTTAACTTTTGTTTCTGTCCTCCACGAGAGGACAGAAACAAAAGAGAATAATATGAAAAACTAAAAAGAAACATAGTTTTTAGATGAATACTTTTGTAATTAAAAGAAACAAATCATAATTTTGATATAGGGGAAAATATCAAGCATGGAAACCCATATTTACCCTTTCTATAAATTCATAAATTCTGCCAAGATACAACACTTTTAACAAACCTTCCTAATCAACTCATTTCAATTCAATCATCCAGTCTAATCCGTGGTTAGTTTTCTTAAAGGAATTTGACAAAGGAACCGGAGAAACTGTGCGATAATTCGATCGGCGTTCAACGTAGATATCGTGTTGGCGGTTTGCAATGGCGGAAATATGTCGCGAGAAGGAGGTGTTGCCATCGGCCGAGTCGAGCGCACAAGCGGCTCGGCGAAAGCGGATGGAGATCAGAAAAGTTAAGTTCGTAGGCAGCGTGCCAACGACTGTTAACGATCACGTATTCAAGAAGGCGAGGCTCTCGATCTCACCAGCGTCGTTCTCACGCGAGAATTCCGGTTTTTCGGATCGGAAACCGAGGCCGGAAGATGACGATAGAACCGATTTCGACAAGCCGACGACTACTGATCTAGTGTCTACAAGGAATCCTCCAAGTTCAAGCTCTGGAGATGGCAAATCGGTTCCTAAATTCGGTGTTTCGTCCGTGTGCGGACGGCGGAGAGAGATGGAAGACGCCGTCGCAATTCATCCGTCGTTTCTCGAGAAAGAGGATGAACTGCACTACTTTGGCGTCTACGACGGCCATGGTTGTTCTCACGTATGTTAAATTTCCATCGAAAATCCGTCGGAATTATTAAGATTTTTATCATTTAATTGCTAAAACAATATTAATTAAGTACTTAATGATAAATTAACATATATTTTAATTTTCGTCACAAATCCGTCACAAACTTTTTCGAGAATATATAATATACTTATTTTCAAAATTTCAGGGACGGATTGTTGTCTATGTTTACTTTTGTTGACTTTTCTTGTATCTTAATTTGATCGTGTTTTTGATTATTTTAGGTTGCAAGGAGGTGCGAAGATCGACTACACCTGTTGGTGAAGGAAGAAATGATCGATAGGACGAAATCGAATGATCAGTGGAGAAACGCCATGGAGCGAAGCTTCAGTCGAATGGACGAGGAGTTAAAAACCTCGGACCAACAAGCTGTTAGCGGCAGCTGTAAGTGCGAGCTTCACGCGTCGGAGTCGTATGGTGTCGGATCTACGGCGGTGGTTGCCGTCGTGACTCCTGATAACATCGTCGTCGCAAACTGTGGTGATTCGAGAGCCGTGCTTTGTCGAAACGGCAAAGCAGTGCCTCTTTCAAACGATCACAAGGTTAGCTTATATTCTAAGCTATAAATGCATAAAGTTGTGTTTCGCAAAAATAAGCTAGCCTGTAAGCTAATAGATGTCTGGATGAAGCATAAATTAGCTTATTGAAACGATAGTTGTAGTTACTTTTTGTAGCTTTTTCCTATTATATTTTTATTAATATTATTTATTATATCCTAAGATAGGGGTCCAAAATACCATTTTGGTCATTTTACATACTCATAAGCTAGTTTTTGTCAAATATAACTTATTTATTAGCTAGCTTATCAGCCAACAGCTAGGTTATCAGCTAGTTTCCAAACACATTCTAAAGCTAAATCTCGTTATATGCTATTTTCATTGATTTTCACTTTCGGAATTTTCTAGCCTGACCGTCCTGATGAACTCAACCGGATCGAAGCTGCCGGCGGCAGAGTTGTATACTGGGAAGGCGCAAGAGTTTGCGGGATTCTCGCCATGTCTAGAGCGATCGGTGAGTACGATTTACAAAACGAAAGTGTCTGTTAATTTCCGAAGATTGATCAATTATTTACATACAATTTATTCAATTCTTTCATCTTCAGGCGATAACTATTTGAAACCTTACGTGAGTTGTGAGCCGGAGGTGACGATCACAGAGCGAAGGACCGATGATGAGTGTTTGATACTGGCAAGCGACGGACTATGGGACGTCGTGTCAAATGAGACAGCTTGTGGACTGGCGATGATGTGTCTGAAAGGAAAAGGACCATCGGCGGACATCAAGTGTCCACCGATGAGTGATGCATCTGGTTATGCGAACTCTGACAAGGCGTGTTCAGATGCATCGTTGCTATTGACGAAATTGGCTTTGGCACGACGAAGCATGGACAATATTAGCGTTGTTGTAGTAGATCTTAGGACAAATGAGTCGTCATGATAGACAAAAACTCTTTTAAGTTAAATCAAGTTTACTTAAAATCATCGAGTTTAATCATGTACTTAATGTAAAAAGAAAGCTAGTTTTGAAATTAAAATCATCGTTTTAAAATGAAATATGGGTGATGCATTTCTTCGATTTGGATTTTGTTTTGGTAAGCGATTAGCAGTGACCATTGAATAAGTTTCTTCAGCTTGAGTTGGGTTAAAAGCACGGAATGTATTTGCGCCATCACCATCTTCAAATAAAGTATTTTCTACGGTAGCACCATGAATAGCGCATAGCAAAGCAGCACCCGGCAACTCCCATCATTTGAGATGGTTCAATGTCCAGTTATGAAATCCTTGAAAAAAGAGGATAGATCAAAATATAGCTTGAATTATAATTTATAAATAAAACAAGAGAGAATTAATTATGCATATCATATTAAAACTTAAAACCTTGATTTTATTGAAACTGCAACGGATAATCTAAAATATTTTGTTTATTAAAAGATTAAAACTAGTTATTGCAAATTATATGTGAACTCTTAGGCCATGCGAATTCATGGCTGGGGTAGAGCGGGTTGATGCCCAACGGCTTCAACGGGTTCTGTTACATGGCCGGCGGGCTGGGCAGCTCGGCTTTAAGCGGTGTGCCCACACCGCTGTGTTGTGGGTGTGGGGTGCGTGTGTGTGTGGGGGGGGGGGGGGTGTTAAATGAGAGGGTAGAGAGGGTTCGGGTACTAATAAGAGAGGATTTCAGAGGTTAATTGTGGAGTTAGGAAAAGCTGATGTAGAAGCTGATGTGGCGGTGGGGTTAGGAGGGTTGGGTACTAATAGCCTTAGAGCATAGCATAATCATGTTGAAGTATCTCATACTTTAGCCTCGTATATAGCTCTATTAATGCCATGTCAAGAATTTTATCCATGCCTCAATGTCACATAATTTTTATTTAAAAAATATATTTCTCTCTCTCTCTCTCTCTCTCTCTCTATATATATATATATATATATATATATAGCGGCATTGCAATGCCAAGAAGCTCCTTAGATCAGCGATATCGATTGGTGGGGGTGGTGTTCCCCATGGTACCGCTCGGCCAACTCAGCGGTACCAAGCCAATGAACCTCCCACTGTCCCACACCAATGCTCTTGTATATTCTCTCAAATTTCGTAACTATCAAACTTTAAAAGAAATATAATACTTGTAGTAAGTATTATACATGTGGATAGTTTGTATTATACACATTCATTTGGATTATAGTTAAAAGTTAAATGAAAAAACCACACAAAGACATAACGTCATACTACTATCTTTTTTTTAAAACCAAAAAAATCATATTACAAATTAACAAAGATAGAAAATAAAAGGAAACTAAAATCGAAATCTATCACGTATTTTTTATTTGTTTTATCCGCGATTACACCTAATCTAAAATAGGGGTGAGCATGGGACTAGTACCGTACCGAACCGGTACCATACCGAAAATTCCCAATACCGAAAATGAGGAAAATTTAATACCGAATACCGGACCGATTAGAAGTGTATGGTACCGGTTCGGTATCGGTATCGGTAACGGTATTTCGGTACTAGTACCCTATTAGTCCCGATTTTATAGTTTAGAACTTTCAAAGCAAACATTACAATTACTCTAAATTATCAACAAAAGACATTCATAGAAAACCAAAAATAACATATGAATTCTTAAACAACTTAATCACGGAATACCGTTAAAGTTTATATTTATAGCAAATAAACGATGATATGAACTCATTCATAATTAATATTTGATACATGAAATTATATGTTTATATATCTTAAAATCATTATTTCTAATAAAAAAATTGTTTGTTTGTTTCTTAAGAAATTAGTATTTGATTTTATACAAGATACTATTACTAAATGTAATGTAATCATATATAGGTTTGTTTGTTTATTAAGAAATTAAGTATAAAGATTTGATTTTTGTGAAGGTTTATAATTGGTATTATTACTCATTGGATGGTAATGAATCATTTTAACTTTGGAATGGATGTGGGATTTGTATTGGGAATTTTGAGAAAATCGTTTTTTTTTGTATTCGGTACGGTACCGGTATTTTCGGTAATTATAGGGACCCGATACCGATATTACCGAATACCGAATATAGGAAAAACATAGAACCGATTACCGTACCAAAACACAAGAATCGGTCCGGGATTGGTACGGTACCGGTATGGTACCGGTTCGGTATCGGGACTTGGGACTCGTTGCTCACCCCTAATCTAAAATAGGTTTTAATAATAAACTAATATTTAAAGGTTTTATTACCTGTAAAAAGTATTCATAAATTTTTGAGTAAATTACGGATTTGGTCCCTATAGTTTAGGGGTTTTTATAGATTTGGTCCCTAAACTTTAATAATTATGGATTTGGTCTCTGTGGTTTGCAAATTATATTGGATTTGGTCCTTTTGGTTTGCAAATTATATTGGATTTGGTCCTTATGGTTTGCAAATTCTATTGGTTTTGGTCCCTGCCTATTTGCACTACCAGGGACTAAATCCAAAAGAAATTGCAAACCACAGGGACCAAATCCATAATTACTGAAGTTTAGGGACCAAATCCATAAAAACTCCCAAACCACAAGGACCAAATCCGTAATTTACTCTAAATTTTTTAACGAAGGCAACATTAAAAGAAAACTCAACCAAAACTGTAGATCTTTAAAATTCAGGTGTACATGATTTTTTTTTTTTGCCATATTAACCTCCGTTTTAAAAAAAATTAAATAAAAAGTTACATATTTTGATGTATTTTGTTTTAATCTTTAAATAAAAATAATATACATTTATGGTTAATTAAGTTTTAAGTGGAAAAAAAAATCACACCATCCTCGCACCATCCTCTGACTGTTGGGTTTTGTGGGTATCCTCGGATCGAACTGACTCGAGGATTATCTCAGATCTATCAAACCTCGCTGGTTTAATATATCTCATAGGTTAATCAAACTGATAAAACCTACGCGATCAAAAACACGCTGGTTTTGATCTTATTCGTGCGGAAGCGATAAAAGCTAAAAACCCATTAAAGCCTAATGATCTTTAATCGTTTATAGTTCTAAACCTAATGTTTAGGTTAGATCAATTTACCTGGATTGCTTGACGATAGTCCACCGGTGATCGACCAACGAACGTCCTTCTAGTTGAACTGTATGAAAACCCGAACAACAAAACTGGAAACCAACCGAAGGGGGGGGGGGGGGGTCGGCGCCGATGGAGAGAGAGGGAGAGGGAGGAAAACTCAAACTGACTTTTCTTAGCTGATAGCTTGAATTTTTCCTTAACCCATAAGCCTTATTTATATGGAGGAAAAATACAGTTTGTATAAGATTCAGTTTCCTTTTATAATTATCTCTAATCCTTTTTCCTTTTAATTAGCTGGAAAAGAATTTGCATACGATAATTATAATTTATATATTTATCTAATATATAAAATCTTTATTAATTAACTATTATATATTTATTTATCTAATAAATATATAATATCCTAACTAATTAATAACCCTCCAACTTTGGTAATTCTGACTGTAATTACCCAACTGATTTATAATACACTATTATAAATCCTAACTCTCCATTTCTGGGTTTCATCTAACTTGTTCGACTTATAGGTCCTCACAGGTGTGACCCTCAAGTGTCTTGTAACATTGGATGTGTAATCACTTGGTTTGTCAACTCTGCACATAATTCCTAACAGACTCCCACTTGTGCAAGTTGGCAATACCACCTTTGATTACACTGACCTAAGGAGGCCCCTAGACAGGCACTTAGGCTGACCAGGTTACAAGAACTCTTATACCCAGACTGGTGATATAAACATTCCGTAAGGAATTGGTATCTATGAAACTACTGTTCATTGATTGGGTATATCTTGGCTTTTCCCTTTGCATCACGATATTTCATCTGTGAGTATGAGCTTGGAAAGTGTCAACTCTAAATACTCAAGATTCTGTTCTCTTGATTATCTGACTTTCACTGATAGGTAAACGACAAAGAACTAATCAGTTCGTTTGGGCATGGCCATGCACTTCATCAGTATACTTAGTCAGTCAAGATGGGCCCAGAAATATCTCTCTTCTAAGAAGAGGTGCAAATCCCATCTTGCATATCCGCCTTTGACACCACGTCTTCCGCTGAATCTAGTCACACCCTTTATAGCCACCCTGTTACGGCGTAGCGGTTGAGTGCACTAAGAATCCAGTAGTCCTCATGATATCAAATCAGATACCTCAGGTGATAGGGACAACCACTGTGAGATTCACTTATGACTTTATTCCAAGAAGTAATCTCAACCGCGGATCACGTCCGATATTTGCTACTCTATCAAATATCTGTGCAACTTTTAGTCTACAACACTTGTAGCTGTTATTCAACAACTGATCATAACTACCTAAAAGTTCACAATGACTTTAACGCCTTATCATGCTCCCACAACGATAAGTTGTCACGGACAGATTTTGAATGAAACATCGGAGACTGATTTCATTCCTGGATATAGTAAAACATGCAAAATGTGAAAGCGATAAAGAAATCAATCTCGTATAGTCCATATTACACGCTGTAATAATAACAAGATTGAATGTCTTTTCTTTAATAACTTTCATAATATCTATTTAACGTTTGTTAGATACTGATCTAAAATAAAGTATCACCTATCTTTAGTTTAAACCCTTTGATTAAAGTTTACCATTTTAATCAAAGTGATAACCAAAAATACAAGTCTGTTTATACGATCTACTTGTATCTGCTAATTATTGTTTTGCAAAAAACAATAACTAGACTTTTATTATATTCCATGAACTCGGAGACCTGGACTAACTTCCAGTTCCTGAATATGTAATACTGCAACTTTCCTTAGTTGCTGTGTAGATGAATGATTTCTACCTGAAATCCGATTCCATTTGCAATCCTGGCAAATCTACTGGAATCCTATATTTTAATCCAACACTTTAATTATTGATTTCTAAGGTTAGTCATGACCTTTATTTCATGGGTCCTGAAACCTTTATCCTTTTTGACTAAAAGGGTAAATTATATCTTATGAATTCTTATCCTACCTGGATTATGAATTCCGAGATATATCAATAATTGTATCTTTTATTCTTTATCTGAGACTAGATAGAGAATAAATTGGGCTCCCACTTGCTTATATAAAAACTAACTATTACTCAGAATTTTACTATTGACTTAGTCAAAACTTTGATTAGTCAATTCTAATTTTAAGTAATGAGCTTTGAGAATTCCCTTTTTTATGAAACTTAACTGGATTTGGTCAAATCCTAATCCCCGATCTTGGAATCTTTCTAGTTTCATAAATACTGTTATTAACGCTATCTGAGTTAATATCTTAAATTCTCCTTTTAAATTTTGATCATAAAACAATTTTTCATAAATGTTTTAATCTCAAAACACATTCTTGTAGAATCTCGTGTGTTTTGATAGTTTTTATACAAATCACTTCAATTTAATAGATTTTATTGAAGTAACTATAACAGGCAATAACTAGGATCATACAAACACTAAGCACAATCAGATATTTTAATGTCAAGACCATAACTTTTGAAAATAAAACCATCGAATTATAAAATATAATTATTCAAACATTGTTTAAAACATAAATCCCCAAAAACAACTGTTTTAAAATTATAAATTCAAAATGTCTTGACTTAAATCATCTTGTACTTTGATCCTCAGCAACCTCTGGGCATTTCACTTCTGACCTCCTGCAAAAATCATTTGCTCTAGGTATCAGTATACTTGTAAATCAACAAGTAAGAAGTGACAAGTCAAAGCAATCATAAATTTTCTGAGGTTTACATACCTGCTTCATGACGCTTAGGGCAGTTTTGCCTCCAATGACCGATCTCATTGCATATGAAGCAGCGATTCTCGGTCCTAGCTTTGTTTGGCTTAACCTTCTTGCCATTGCCCTTGCCTTTGCCTTTCTTGGGTGCACTCTGGATGGCCTGGACTGGTCCTTTTCCTTTACTGGTGCTAGCTTGCCCTATTCTTCTTTTTAACCCCTCCGTCTTTTACCATCAAGACATCCTTGGTCTTGTTCTTGTTCCCCATATTCAGTTCAGCTGTCTTTAGCATGGAGTGCAACTCTGCTATAGTTTTCTCCATGTTATTCATATTGTAATTGACTACGAAGGGCCTGTAGTCTTCTGACAGTGAATTGAGTATGGTGTCTGTTGCTAGCTGCAACGGAACAGGATGACCAAGCCTCTCCAGATGATCTAAGTGCCGTTTCATTTTCATGACATGGTCACTTACTGATGTCCCTCTTACCATCTTGCACTCATTGAATGCTTTGGTGGCATCGTAGCGTTCTGTACGAGCCTGAGTCTGAAACATGTCCCTCAGCTGGCGGATCATGTCGTAAGCATTTGTATTTATGAGCCCTGCTTGCAGATCTGGGCTCATGGTTGCTAGCATCAGACAGGCGACATCAAGGAGATCATCTGAGTGCTTCTTGTGGGCATTTCTGGCAGCAGCCGGAGCGTTTGCCGGAGGTGCCTCCCCAAGTGGCTCTTCAAGCACATACCATTTTCTCTCATGTCTGAGCACAATCATCAGATTGCGCTCCCAGTCGAGAAAGTTAGAGCCGGTCAGTTTATCCTTCTCTAGGATAGAGCGGAGGGAAAGATTGTTAGTGCTGGTAACAGTGCTTGCCATCTATACAAAAATAAAACTTTTGGTCTTAGCAACTGTAAATAGATTAATTTCCAATAAAATATCAATAAACCCTTAAATGATCAATTTATTGGACTAGGATCCTTATTTCATACGTCCTGATGTGCGTAATGTTCTTGCTCCACCAGATCCGTATTTATTTCGGTAGGTAAGGACTTTTACCAATCATGTCTAACTGACATGACTCCTAGATCTTTTCGGGACCTTGGCAACTACCTGTGCATGTTTTAGTCCCTCTTAGTGCTTTTTGGCCCGGTACCACCCGGTGAACATTATAGTACCAAAACAGATCTCACCATTTTGGGGACCTGATCACTATACTCTGGCCGGTACCACCCGGAGATAATTCGCAGAGTTATGTAACCCCTCCAGCTTCAGTTTGAACACAGACGTTGAATGTGTGATCACTTACAACGCCTATGTACTTTACGCCGAAGGTGCCCCTAAATGGGTTGCACTACTGATCTATGATTTTCGGGGTTTTGAAAGATTTTACTTCCAGGATTTTGAAAAACTGATTGTTATAAAGGCTACTTATGTTTTAAACTAACTGTTTCAAACATACTCGTAATTTTAAAACTAACTGTTCTAAAATTACTTGCTAATTAAAACTAACTGTTTTAACAGCACACCTAGTTGATTAAAACTAACTGTTTTTGTCAACTTGCCTTTTATATAAAAACAATCATCTATAGGTTTTTAAATCAAAAACTATCGTTTTGAAAGTTTAACGAAACTAAAACCTATATTCCTTTTGTGATATAAACTAGTTTTAAAGTAACAACTCTATTTAAAACTATTAACATGCAAGATATCACAAATAATCAATCAACCATGCAATTAAACAATTAATCACGTAGTACCTAATTATAGTTTTTGCCAACGTTTCCTAGGGACCAATAATGACCTATTCTACTGAAAGCTTTCAAAACTCGCGTAGCTCCCACTGGCCTCGCCATGTTTTGTTAGTACTCCGGTAGTGATGAAGTAGCTCCCACTGGCCTCGTCATCCCGAAAGAATAAAACAAATTTCTATCCTAAGGTCATTATTACATAGGGGTTGTAAATGGCACGCAGGCCTCCCCGCAAATATGTCAAGGGTCTAGGTTGGCAAAACACTATAATAGATATATATATGTAAGATCAAACTGAAATCCATATATCGAGCTCAACCAATCACGCAATTATATGAATATGCAATATACAAAAGCAATATTATAATTACGATAAAATAAACCTGGATCCGTTAAAATTATCTTGTCTCAATTATCGTAAAACTTGGTTTTATAACTGATTCGAAAAGCAAACTGTTTTATGAACCAAAAACCTTTAGACTGAAAAAAAAAGTTTTTACTTAAAACTGAGATTTATAAACAATAAATCCTATTTTACAAAACTAAAACCATTTTAGCTAAAAATAATCCTTTTACCCAAAAAATAGGTTTTATCGATCCAATTTTTAAAACTGGCCTCTGAGTAAAAACACAATATTGGGCTTATCTTAAAAATTTAATTTTATAAAACCGTTCATGAAATTGGATAATTTTAGTCTAACTGGTTTAAACAGGAAAAAGAATTTCGGATAAAAGGTTCTTTCGAAAAAACAAAACAAGTTCCTTTGGGCCATAACTTGGTCCAAAGAACTGGGCTTTGGGCCTGATAACGTAACTTGGCCCAAAAACGGAAAAACCTAGGTTTGACCCATGATCAAGAATCAACGTCCACCACCACCCGGGTGGTTTGTTCGTCGAACGGCCACTGCGTAATTATTATTATCGATTGACATTAGCGTAAAGAACGCCACTACCGCCATCAACCAACTCAATTGATCACCATCATTTGCCGCAACCACCATCCACCACCGTGTGAGCGGCTTCTGGTGGTTGAGGTTTGGCCGCTGCCGCGTGAGCGGCTTCATTCGCGCCGCGCTCCAACCATGGCCCATCATCAAAACCGCCGGCCACCACCATACTGGTGGTTTGGCCTTGGCGTTAACCATGGTTTGATATGGGTTCGGTCACCATCACCGATCGGGTGGTGTGACCTACGGCCATTGATTTAGCACCGCCATCCACCACCACGATTGTGGCTTCTGGTGGTGGTGTGGATTTGTTTCCGGCCGGCGATCAAATATCACCGCCGTTACTTGGCGATTGCCACCGTCTTGGCGTGGCCTTAGGGCAGCCGGCGGATGGTTCAGTTTGGCCGGGGTTTCGATTTGGCCATCACCGCGATCGGCAGCAGTGATTGCCGCTACCGTCGATTGACTACCGCCACCGCCTTGGCGCGGCCTAATGGCAGCCGGCGGTGGTTCGGTTGTTTTCACTAACGACGCTACGCACTACCACCACCAAAGTGGTTTCTGGTGGTCGAGAACACCGCCGCCACCATCCATAATGAATGGCTTCGGCCATAGCCGTCGCCACTACCACTCACGGTGGCTGTTCTTTGATCGAATCGGCATCACCGCCACCACAATCGGTGGGGCGGTGGTGGTTTCCGTTCAAGGCCGACGCCGTCATCATGACCAATCATGGTTGCAACCACGATCGGTGGTACACAGCGCTGCTGTGTTGTCGTTCTTTGCCTGAAACCGCCGATCACCGCCACCCACCTGGTGGCGTGAACTCTTGTATGGCAGCCAGGGGCCGCTACCACATTTTGTGGTGTGGCCCTATAATTAATCACGTCGATCAGCCGCAACCACCACGCTGGTGGTGCGGTGGTGGTGTCACAGCCGTAGCCATCACCAATCTGGTGATGGTTTTTCCGGGTTTTTTTATACGAACAACAATCTAATAAAAATCAGATTTTTTTTTTTAAACTAGATACACAAGAAACAATAATATTTAACGGATCACGCATAAACAGATAAACTGATAAAACTAAAAGATTCATAACAATGGCTCTGATACCACTGTTGGGTTTTTGTGGGTATCCTCGGATCGAACTGACTCGAGGATTATCTCAGATCTATCAAACCTCGCTGGTTTAATATATCTCATAGGTTAATCAAACTGATAAAACCTACGCGATCAAAAACACGCTGGTTTTGATCTTATTCGTGCGGAAGCGATAAAAGCTAAAAAACCCATTAAAGCCTAATGATCTTTAATCGTTTATAGTTCTAAACCTAATGTTTAGGTTAGATCAATTTACCTGGATTGCTTGACGATAGTCCACCGGTGATCGACCAACGAACGTCCTTCTAGTTGAACTGTATGAAAACCCGAACAACAAAACTGGAAACCAACCGAAGGGGGGGGGGGGTCGGCGCCGATGGAGAGAGAGGGAGAGGGAGGAAAACTCAAACTGACTTTTCTTAGCTGATAGCTTGGATTTTTCCTTAACCCATAAGCCTTATTTATATGGAGGAAAAATACAGTTTGTATAAGATTCAGTTTCCTTTTATAATTATCTCTAATCCTTTTTCCTTTTAATTAGCTGGAAAAGAATTTGCATACGATAATTATAATTTATATATTTATCTAATATATAAAATCTTTATTAATTAACTATTATATATTTATTTATCTAATAAATATATAATATCCTAATTAATTAATAACCCTCCAACTTTGGTAATTCTGACTGTAATTACCCAATTGATTTATAATACACTATTATAAATCCTAACTCTCCATTTCTGGGTTTCATCTAACTTGTTCGACTTATAGGTCCTCACAGGTGTGACCCTCAAGTGTCTTGTAACATTGGATGTGTAATCACTTGGTTTGTCAACTCTGCACATAATTCCTAACACTGACGACACTGTAAACGCCACCACCAACGCCACCGGGGGTATCCCGACCCTGACCAGAGCTAGGTCAACTAAATTCCCTACCGGACCTAAACAAATCACAATCCCTAGTTTTAAGATAACTCAAATTAGCATTATGAGGAGTTATACATCAAATTTATGATTTAATAATTAAATTACCTTAAAAATCATGCATAAAACAACGATACTTGATAAATCATAAGTTTGTTTTAAATTTTTATCTAACAAGTTTCTATAAAATGGTATACACAGAAAATCAAAAAATCAAAATCTATAAAATTACATTTTACTCCAATAAATTATTAATGTTAAGATTAAAAGATTCTATTTTAGAAGTCAAGCAATATGGATTGAACCATAATAAAGTCATTTTAAAAGCCATGTTTCGTAAACTAGCGCTAATAAGCTAGTTGGTAGCTGATATTATTGATAAGCTAGCTGATGAATAAATTATTTTTGATAAAAAACTAGCTTATGGGTATGTAAATAACAAAAAAGGACCAAAGTATTGTGTTTATAAAATATTTATCAAAGTATTGTACTGTATAAAATATTTACCAAACTATTATTTTTGTATAAATATTTTCTATATTATTGTAATTTTGACTTAATGTTGAATTTTTATCTAACTAAATTGATAGATTCTGAACATAATTTCAACCAAAAGAACTATACTCCATTTTATGTATAACTTAATGATAGATAATCAAATATAGATAACATCACTATATGAAAAACTTCTCATTTCAACATTTTTATGCAAAACCTTGTTCTCATTTTGTTTAAATAAAACATTGCACTACTTCGAACAATATCATATATATTAATACTCAATTGCTTCAATTCGAATGATGCACATATACAACAACTTCTATTTTTACCAATACAATTCCAACGATAAACAAAAAAGACAAACAAAATAATTCCAACAAACAAAATACATAGAAATCCTTACTATTCAACCAATAAGATTCCAAACAATGACCGTCTAGCAAAAATTATTTTTTAGTTCACATATCATCAAATAAATGTTATTGTTATGTGAACTGTTTTTTTTTGTTAGACGGTCATTGTTTCGAATCTTATTCGTTGAATTATAAGGATCTCTATGTTCTTGTTGGAATCATTTTATTTGTCTTTTTTGTTTATTGTTAGAAGAGTGAATTGCAATTTTGGTCCCTGTGGTTTACCAAAACCAGCACATATCGTCCCTACAAAAAATTTATTGCAGAAAAAACACTATGGTATGTAATTTTGCTTGGTTTTGGTCCCTCAAGACTAACACCGTTAAAGGTGTTTGTTAAGTCCTCCTCATGTGCATGGCACATGAGGGCATTTTGGTCTTTTTAGTGAAAAACAAATTACAGGGGCAGAAAAACCCAGATAACAATGAACACCATGAAGAACACACTTGATTACTCATCTTCTTGATCCAAAACCTAGATTTCATACTAAACAATAGTCATCTTCTTGACCCAAAACCCAGATTTCATAATAAACAATACACGCGAAACAATTTTAATCAAAATTAACAACATAAATCAAGCATTCAATCAAACCCAAATCCAATTTCAAGAACACCAAAAACATTTTACAAATTCCAAATACATTTCATTTACAACCCTATTTCAAATCCCAAATCTAAATTTACATTCAAAATCAAACCCAAAATCGTAATAAAAATTCAAAACCCTAAATTGTATCTCTAAACTCAGAAATTCAAATCCCTAAACAAATTTATATGAATTCCAATCAAGAAATCAAAATCCTAATCAAACTTGAAAATCTTGAAAATCTAAAAGCAAACCAGTAATGAACGAGATAGAGAGGGGTAGAAAATAAGCAGATCGAGATCAAAGGAAACCCAAATCTGATCCTTGCCTCGTCGTTTGAAAGTAGAAGCAGAAAACCCAAACCTGATCGAAACCCTAAACGAAAACCTCGTCGGCAATGATTCCGTCGAGAAGATGATCGGTTTTGAGCAGATCTCGAAGATCTCGAACCCAGATCTCGGGATCTTGAACCCATCTATAAACCCACAGCCTTCGATCAATTTCGTGAACCATCTCGAACCCAAATCTCGGGGAAGATCGATTTTGTCGAAGGGGAAGGAACACGTCGGAGTGGTGGGAGTTTAGACGGCGGCGATGATGGTAGGCGTCTGGGCGGTGAAGAATGCACTCTTCGGGGATGGGTGGTTTTTTGGTGGAGACGGTGGTGACGAGGACAGCGGGTGGTATCGTGGGTGACATGTGGTATTGTGCGATGGTGACGAGGGCGACCGGTGGTAACGTGGGCGGTAGGTGTGCGATGGTGACGTGGTGGAAGCGGTGAGGTGGGCGGTTGGTGATGGTGTAGGTAGCCGTGGAAGATGGTGGTGGCGGTGCTATTGGACGATCTTGGTGCTCTCAACCTGTTGTTTAGGTTTTCGTCGGAGACGATGGTGGTGGTGGTCTCGGAGAGCGGCGACTGACGGTGGAGGCGGTCGTTGTTGGAGACGGGCGGTGTTGTAAGCCGCCGGTTGATTAGGGCACGAATTGGGGGAAGGATGAAGATATAACTCCTTGCGGATTAACATTTTTAGGTTTTATATTTATTTATAAATTAATTAATTTAAGTTTAAAGGAAATTGCAATTTTGGTCCCTATAGTTTGATTTTTGTTAAAAAGACGAAAATGCCCTCATGTGCAAGGCACATGGGAGGGACTTAACAGACCTAACTAACGGTGTTAGTCTTAAGGGACCAAAACCACACAAAATTGCATGCCACGATGGTTTTTCTGCAATAAAAATTTTATGGGGACCAAATGTGCTGGTTTTGGTAAACCACAGGGTCCAAAATTGCAATTCACTCTTGTTAGAATTATATTGATAAAAATAGAAGAAGTTGTGTGTGTGTGTGTGTCATTTGAATTGAAGCAATTGTGTATTAATGTTTTATATTGTGATATTGTCCCAAGTAGTGCAATGTGACAAAATGAGACCAAGTTTTTGCATAAAAATGTCGAAATGAAAAGCTTCTTATATACTAAGGTTGTCTATAATTACATTTTTTTTATCTATTATTAAGTTATAAGCAAAATGGGGTAAAGTTTTTTTAATTGAAGTTATGTACGGTATTTATCAACTTAGTTCGATAATAATTCAACATTAAGTCAAAATTACAATAAATATGAAAAATATCTATAAAAAACAATTGTTTGGTAATTGGAATGTACAATACTTTGGTAAATATTTTTATAAAATACTATACTTTGATAAAAAAAACTCCATTTTACATATTTATAAGATTGTCTTTGTTAAACATAAATATTGATCAGCTAACTTATCAATTAACAATTAATTTATCAAGTACCAATTAACTTATCAATTATCAACTAAATTATCAGTTAACTTGTCAAATATAAATTTATTAGGCACTCGGTAGTGCCAAGCAGGCTCGGCGCGGGCTGTCGCTACGGGCTCGACGAGCTCGGTGGTCTGTGCTATGTAGTGTGCGGGCTCGAGGGGTCGGGTTTGGGAGCTCGCTCAGCCCGTTCTCTCTCCCTCTGTCACACTCCTCTTTTTTATATATTAGGTACTAGATTTGATCTCGTGTAATACACGGGATAATTTAAAAGAAAATTAATTCATACCAGAAAACTAATATTACAAATATGATTTGCTTAGTTTAAATTATTTACTATAAATTAATTTATGATTAATAGTATTATATCCAATAACTAATTTATTTTGAAAGTATTGACAATAGAAATATACTGATACAATTTATAAAAAAAATGTGTTTTAGTTAATCCATGATTTTGTATTTTTAATATGATAAGAGTGTAAAATGAAAACGTAAGAAAATGTGAAACATATTACTACTTATATATTCTTAATATTTAATAATAAGATTAAATAAAAAAATATTCAATAATGGGTCCATTTCGAAGGTATTGACGAGACTATTCTAATGGTATAAATCATAAAAAAAATGTAATTTTAATGCATTTATAATTTATAATATATGATTGTTTGTGTTATATGATAAAAGTATAAAAAAAAAGTAACAAATTAAAAGTAAAACATATAACTAATTATAAGGGTGTTAAGTGAAAAATTGAAGATTAAAAGCAAAATAAATAGCTAAAAGGTAAGGGATTGAACCGATAATGTAAATTGCGTCTAGGTTCATGTTTTGGCGGAAAAATGCATAAATTGCCTCAACAAAAGACGACACGTGTCATATTAGTTACTCTTTTATTATACATAGAATCGGATTTATGAGTAATGATACTCTTATTTTAAATTTATTATGAATTTATGAATAAAGCTGATATGACGCTAACATGATAGATCAAAATCAAATTGTATAAACTTGTAGGTTGCACTACCGAAGCCTTAGGCCATCCTTAGCCGGGGTGGTATGGACCCGGTATGGTGACCGGTACCGGTGGTAATACCACCGTGGTTGACCGGTACCACACTGGCAAGCAATCCAACCGTCACCCCCATATCATTCTCTCCTCACCCCACCCCACCCCACCCCATCTCATCCTCTATCTCCTTTTTAATTAATTAATTAGATTGGTATGTAATTGATATGGGTGTGGATGAATTGGTATGATGTTCGTAAGATATTAGTAAAATAGTGGAAAGTTGATGTTGCGCTGAAGTGACAGCTAGTAAAGGTACTTAGTTTCAAATTTGTAGACATGTGAAAAGACACGTAGACACCCGGGGGATATAATTATAAACGGATGCAAACCTATTTATATTCTTCTCTTTATACCCCTTTTCTGTTCCGCACCCAATCCTCCCATTCTCTTCTATCTATCATCCAAGCCCTAAAACCTCCTTCCCCAAATCCAAATCCAATTCTAACAAACCCTAATGTCAACTTCCACCACCAGCACTGTCTACGTTCAAGTAATCGAGGACGTAGTCACCAAAATCAGACAAGAGTTTATCAACAGCGGTGGCCCTGGTGAAGGAGTCCTTAACGAACTTCAAGGAGTAAGTCAATTTTGCGGTTTTTTTTTTTACTTATTATCGTTTGATTCTTTCTACTGTGTGATTTTAGCTATGTTTGTGTAATTTGGATCTAATTTTTTTGATTAATTTCGTGTTTTTTGGGGGGATTTTGTTAGTTATGGGAGTTGAAGATGATGCAAGCTGGGGCTATATTTGGTCCAATTGACAGATCTGCTTCCAAGTTGTCGGCTTCCGCAAACCCTGTTCATGATCTAAATGTACCTTACGAAGGACCTGACGAGTACGAAACGCCTACTGCCGATTTGCTTTTTCCTCCGGTGAGCTATCTGTGCCGGTAATTGTAGGTTTAATTGGATGATTATGTTAACTTACTCTCACTTACTATGAGAAAATCATGTCATCTTGAAATTGGGATACATTTGTATTATGTGAGGGATGTTTGTGTTAACCTTGCACGATTTTGATTTAATGGCTTAGATTTGGGAAGAGTTTCACACCGCTGGGATAAAAAGAGCCTAATGAATGTGATTCTGCATTTGTATAGCAGCAGTTATTTGAGTTATTGTTTATGCCTTCATTCATCGTTTGTTTCTTTAAGTAGGAGTGTTTGTCTGTGTGCAGACTCCAATGCAAACACCTTTGCCTGCTCAAACGCCATTACCAGGAACAGCCCCAACACCTTTACCAGGGACGTTGGATAACTCATACAACATACCGACCGGGGGCACTCCCATTACCCCAAATGATTATCCTCCTGTGAATGAGGATGGAGCTGGGAGGCCTAGTCCATACATGGTATGCACATCTTTCTTGACCCATATTTTTCTAATGATTCAATGATGTACTTTGCTTCTTTAGATTGTTTTCAAAAGAGTTAAAGAAGGATACTTTATATATCCAAATACCCACTTCAATGCAAAACCCATAGCTGGTTTTATGATTGAATTCATTAATAATAATATTTTTGATTGCTTGTACAGCAACCACCTTCTCCTTGGTTAAACCAAAGGCCCCCTCTTGATGTTAATGTTGGTGAGTTTCTATTAAGCCCCTATACTTTCTGCTACTAGTATTGTTATATCTATAATGCAATGATGATGATTTACTATTTTTATTGTTTTTTTCCAGCTTATGTGGAAGGGCGCGAAGAGGTCGAAAGAGGAGTAGCCAGTCAACCCACGACTCAGGTTACCATAATGATGCTATTATTATTGAATATCATATAGTAAAGTTTTGTTGTGCTAAAGTCCTTTTGCACCTTGCCATGTCTTTTACAATCTTCAGCACAACCCGTTAATTATAAATAACAATGAGAATGTGGAAACAAGGATCAATCTGTCCAAGGGCGAATTTAGGCATAAGCTAGGTAGGTCCCGGGACCTACCTAAATATTTTTTTTTTTTGTTAGAAGTTATATAGACAAATTTTGGGACCTATCTAAATTTTTTTTAAGGAACTACCTTAAATATTTTTTAAACAGCTTAAAGTAAATGAAATCAATAGTGGTGTGGTGGATACCAACCCTTGTTACCTAAGGTAGGTCTCAAGTTCAAATCTCTTAGTATTCCAAAAGGTATTATTTTTTTTTATTAGGCCCCACTAATTTTAAGTCTGGCTCACATACCTAAAAGAAAAACAATGCCTAATCTTTGATCGACATTGACTTCGACCAAAAACCCTACAGTCACATCTTCATTGAATTTAATTTCAACCAATCGACCTCCAATCTCCAATCAATACAAATCGACCAATTGGATTTCGCAATTCATTTTCAATTCGCAATTTGCAATCCGATTTTCAATTATAGTGACAGTCAAGTTGTAAGAACTTTAAAATATCACTATTGGGTAAATGTTTGATTTTTAATTTTAATGACCCGACCTGACAAAAGTATAGTTGACGCTTTCATTTTTTTCGGCTAAACTTAGTAAGGAATCACGTGATTTTCTGTTCTAGATTCGCCACTGAATCTGTCTTGTGTTTGGTTCTAGTTGTCTTGGATGAAAATATGTATGTTCGGATCTGCTACATTATGGTAACTTCTAGTTACTTTTGCTTGTTTGTTGCCTTGTTAGATTTAATATGGGGGACCCATGCAAATGGTTGCATGTTATGAGTTCTTTCCCATATCAGTGTTAAGATCTCTCTATAGTTGAATATCCAATAAGTTCTTATTGTGTAATACAAATAGTCGAACCTAAGTCAAGGTAGATTCATCATTCATGTTATTTCCAACAAATCCGTTTCGTTAAAAGTGGAATTCGAGTTTACGCCTTTTTATACATGATCTTGCAAGTAGCATCCATGGGGTCAAGTTTTTGGCTTGAGTTCGAGTTTAATCCCTTTACGTTATTATAGGCTTTAGATAGATTTTGTGCTGCTTGTGGACTCTTGATGTTCATCCATTCAAGATAAAGCACACTACAATTCAATCTTATATAAAAGGATTTTTGCAACTATATTGAGCTCCAATATGAATGTACCTAAAGATTTGTCTCGCGGGTCTACAGCCTTATGATCACGAGGGAATCTCAACTTTATAAATTGCCTCCTTAATATGCGTTTGTTTTGTAACATATATGTTTTAGCCATTTAGGCCTATCAGAGACACCTTTAGTTTGGGAATGTAGCAAGGAGAGTGAAGATTTTGTCCCTTTCACTTATTAGAAGCAAAAGCACAAATATTTTGTTTCAAGTTAGATTAGTTATTACTTATTAAGGTCTCTTTTCTTTTCCTAAATGGTTATATCGTTGAAGACTTCCCTTGGGAACTTCACAAAATGGACTAGAGATGATGAATGAGTAGCTTGTCAAAGGTAGACTCATTCAGTTCATTTCCATCCATTTCTCTAGGTCCCATCTACATTACGTAGTAAATTCCAGTTTTGTTATTGTCGTGTACTCATGTTTCATATAGCTTTCAGAAAGAATTGGGATATGTGTTTAGCATCTCTTACCTTTAGAATAAGAGTAACCATAGAAAAAAAAAGCACAAGTTAGATCAGAGATGTCCATTACTCCATGCAGAATTAAGATAACTTGCTTGCCTTACGATACCAAGAAATTTGTTAAGAACCACTGTAACTTTTATTGAAAACAAAGAACACACTAATGAAAACACAACTTGCTTGTTTTTTAGAGGCAATTGTTGCTTCCAAGGACGCCTAATATAATTCGAACTTTCTGTGATGAAACTAACATAACAATCAACCTCTCATAATACTTACATACAAAGTTACTTAATTAAGGAAATAACATAATTACCTAATTTATTGATCTACCCAAAATACACTCTTGTATCTGTCAAGATCCATGTTTGGGCCTAATATTACTCACGTCCACCCAACAAGACCTTATGCCTCAAGGTGGAAGCCTGAAAATTTTTGGTGTCTTTTTTGTCTTGAACAATCTTTGTTCTTCTCCTTTGACCCCAATTCAATAAAATTGGTTTATTATCTTCTTTGCCGACTACTAAGAGGACCCTAAGGCATGAAAGGAGAAATGGTGCCTTGGAGTGAACTTGTTGCATTTAAAGCACAAAACTTCCACCTTCTTGTAATGTAATTTTTCCTACATCATCCTGTTGACCCACTGTCTGGGGTGGTGACACTTGCAGAATCATCTTCTTTATTCTTTAGTTGGTGGATTGAAAGTGCTTTCAAAAAATTCCTCGACCCTTTCCATAGAGAGTAACTTCTTACTGGATGACTCACATGTCACGTGACATGACATGAAGAAATTCTTTTGTGGTTCGATATATGGAGGTCAATTATGCATACATTTTACCATGTCATGTCGAACCACAAACGAATTACACATGTCATGTCACATGACATGTTAGTCATCCACGGCGAGGTTACTCTCTATGGGAAGGGTCTAGGAATTTTGTAGCATTTTCAATCCAGTAACTAAATAATAAAGTAGATATTTCACAAGAGTCCCGGGCACAGACGACAGTCAACAAGATGATGTAGGCAGAATTACAAGATAGGGAGGTCGAAGGTTTGTGCTTTAAATGCCACAACAAGTTCACTCCAAGGCACCATTTCTTCTTTAATACGTTAGGATCCTCTTCGTAGTAGGCAAGGAAGACGAGAAACCAATTTTGTTGAAATGGAGTTAGATGGAGATGAACCAAGATTGTTCAAGACAAAAAAATATCTTGTTTGACATCAGATGAATGATAATGAAATGCAAAGAAGTAATTGACATGCAATTCCTCAGTTTTATTTTCAATGTCCATGGGCTCCAAGACTCTAAGTCCCTAAGGGGAAAAGAAAGCACAACTCTTCGCCACCTCTTCTTTTTTTCTTGCCACTTCCCAAAACTTCAAATATACAAACAAAATAGTACCTGTTTGCGATCACAATACCTGTTTAAACACACATTGAATATGAACAACAAGCATATAGATATGAACATAAAAAATAAAATTAGAGCTGATTACCGAGAAGAACGGTTGACTAGAAGCACTGCAAGTGGCCGGCGACGCCGACAGTGCCGACAGTAGACGATGAAACGCTAATTCATGAACGACGTTTGTCAACTTTGGGAAGCAATTTTCAATGGATTTGCTAAACGAATTACTGAATGTGAAAATTTGTTCTCAAATAAGAGTTAAATACATTTTTGGTCCTCAATGAATATCTTTTTTTGTTGTCTTCTTTTGTTTGGTCAAAAATCGTGTTTTAGGTTGCGTTTGGTATGCAGACCAGATAGGATAGGACAAAACTAAATTAATTGTCTATCATATGTTTGGTACAACTAAAACAGGACTTGACTAAAACTGTTAAAATGACTGGATTACTGTTAAAAAACATATTATTTTACTTTAAAAAAAGGTTATTTAAGGATATATGTTATTTTACTTTAAAAAAATCTATTATTAAAAATGTAATTTTAACAATATATCATTTAAAAAATACACTAAAATAATAATGAATTTAAAAAAAATATATTATCTGTATATCATCAACGACTCATGATCAATGTATGGATGGTATATATTTATAACTAATAGATTGTCGTTGCATTTAGAGCACAAATCTTCGACCTCCCTATCTTGTAATTCTGCCTACATCATCCTGTTGATCCCCTTCTGGCCTTGGTGACACTTGGGGGGATACTTTCATTATTATTTAGTAACCTTGCAGTGTGACATGACATGACATGAACAACATTTTCGTGGTTTGATGTATAAAGTATTCTTTTCCAACTTTAAAACCAAATGACCATAGTATATCTTATCCAGAAGTGGGGTCTGGGGATAGTGAAATGTACACAGACTTGACATGTATCCTCAATGGTACTGTGGTTGATCTTGTGAAGACCTTCGGCATGTGAAAAGTGTGACAAAGAGAGAAAGTCATATATGATAAAATTTTGAAATGTAGGTTAAGAATGAGCAATAACATACCAATTGAACACGTAATAGACAAACAAAACCAACTTATGGAAGCCCTAGTCTAATGTGCTAACCCTATCCTACGATCCGTCTACTTGAGCTACATATCACCACCCCTAGTCCGTGACCCTAGTTCAGCATCTTCAAGGGCTCCTATCTGTATAAGTTGGTGTTTTGGCATAATAATTATGCTTTATATATAGCTGGTTGACACGCTATGAAAAGCAGAGGCATTCAAGTGCGTTTGTTGCATATTCTAGCCTTATGCGGTTTGTTTGATGTCTGTATATTAACTCCAGCAAAGAAGTTATTGATATATTCCATTATGCCTGACTTAACCTTCCATATCTTTACTCATTATTGATCATAATTTTGATTCTAGGATTTCTTTCAAGCAACTACTAGGAAGCGGAAGAGGGACGATTTTCCTCCACAATATCGTCCAGGGGATACATTCCACAGCAAGATGGAGCTGGAGATGTGTTGGCTGATAAGTCTGAGGTGAAGCTTCTTGGCCTTCATGTCTTTTAAATGTTACCATTTGGTCATGTTTAGCCCTCTAACGTTCTATGTTATGTTATACAATAGCTTTTTGTGGTTCTTTTGGCATTGAAGTGTATGCTAAGAGGTGATGCAAATATTCATGATGGTTCAGCTTCCCTTATTATATCATGAAAATACCACCTCCTCTGGGCAGCGGAGGATTTTTTTCTTCTTCGATTTAAGTGCATAATAGGAGAGAGGCTATCAGTGGAAACTTATAAGATGGTTCAAAGTGTATATGTGTGTGTGTGTGTGTGTGAATATATATATATATATATATAGGGGTGGGTTCAAATGTGAACCACTTTTTGGTTGTGAACGTGAGGACAACCGAGAGCGTGACACGTGGCGGATGAGTAGGCGCCACGTCAAGTCCACGGCGGATGACTAGGCGCGATTCATGGGAGGGCAATGAATTAAAGAGGGGGATCACACTCAAAGCCGCTACGTGTCACGCTCTCGGTTGTCCTCACATTCACAACCAAAAAGTGGTTCACATTTGAACTTTCCTCTCTCTCTCTCTCTCTCTCTCTCTCTCTCTCTCTATATATATATATATATATAATAGAAAAGTTCAAATGTGAACTCATCTTTCGTTGTGAACGTGAGGACCAACAAAATCGCGCCACGTGGCAACCTAAATTTGCGCCAAGCTTTATTCAGTATGCATACATGCACAGCTTTATTCATTCAGACTGAATAAAGCTTTATCCAGACTGAATAAAAGCTTTATTCACTCTGCATGATATTCATACTGAATAAAGCGTAGCTGCTGATTCAGAGCGATTTTGTTGGTCCTCATGTTCACAATGAAAGATGAGTTCACATTTGAACCTGACCTTATATATATATATATATATATA
Source organism: Centaurea solstitialis (assembly GCA_030169165.1). Classification (NCBI taxonomy): domain Eukaryota; kingdom Viridiplantae; phylum Streptophyta; class Magnoliopsida; order Asterales; family Asteraceae; genus Centaurea; species Centaurea solstitialis. The sequence goes on along the minus strand of CM058044.1, from coordinate 50,844,785 downwards.
TAGGAGTGTGTGTATGTATGTAGTTACATGGTCAATTCTCTCACCCTCAATCTTGAGCGCACACGTGCGGGCACCATGCTTTTAATCTTGACCAGGGAAGTACAAATATCTTTCCTTTTTGTATGTGAAATCATGATTAAAGTAACTTGACTTTGATCATGATGATGATTTATGCTCTATCTTATACCTAAACGAGGATGTCATTTGTAGAATAACTCTATTTGCTGGAATGAAATGAGGGAGGGTGAGTGTGTGCTATGTGCAATTTTTCATATTGTCTGCCTGGGATGACCCATCGATCATGATATTTTGTGGTTTTAATCTGTATACATTATCCTGACCTCTATAAGAACATATATTTTGGATGTGTCAGTTTTCAGAATTGGAACATTTTTTCTTTCATTTTTATAAGTATACAATATTTTCTACACGGAAAATGCAACAAGAAGAACTCACACACCCTCCCCAACTTTGGTACCAACGGAAAGATGGAAGGAAACCTAAAGAAGATTATAGTGTGATTAGATGCTTGCGTATTTCTTGGTTTTAATAGAATTGCTTGTCTGTCTACTACTACCACCACACCAGATTTTCATCTTCTGAAAATTAAAACCAAACACATGTCGATGATTGCAAATATTATATCTTACCATATATATGTATGTATGTATGTATATTCCTTGTTTACAATCGTATTATTATTTCTCAGGTTGGTGAAGGAAGTGGTTCTCGACCTGGCATTGTCATTGCTGATAACAGAAAGCTAGGGCACGGACTTAAGTTGTCTCCTAAAATTCCTCAATTGGATGGGCCTATTCCCGATCCCTATGATGATGCAGTTTCTACACCAAATGTGAGAATCTGCTTGCATATTTGTTATTGAGGTTGAATATCTGTTGTAGTAATGGAAAGCTCTAAAACTTAGAATCATTCTTCTGTTAAAGATATCTTTCTAAATGCACCATGAACTGCTCAATTTCTTAGCATGGGATTATGGGATACAGAAATACAAGATTTTTGAATTGGAAAATTTTAGTACAAGTTAAAGGCTATCTTCTGTATGAAGTTTTCTTCAGGATATTAAAATAGATTGGTATATAAAAAAAGTCATTTATCCCTGTTGTGTAATTCCTCCAGTATTTCTGTGAGTGTGTATGCGTGAAACTTAACCAAATTATTTTTTGTGATTTTGATCTTGAAGATATACAACTACCAAGGAGTTGTGAATGAAGACTATAATGTAGCAAACACACCAGCACCCCCAGGTAAATGATTTGTAATTTTAAAACTGAGTCCATTAGTTGATTACTTGATTATTCTGAGTCTGAAATTGGTATTTCATGTTATATGCATCTATCTATTAAGAGCTACAAGCACCAACTCCTGCCATGGTCAGTCAGAATGATGTTATAGATGACGATGAAGACGAGCCTTTGAATGAAAATGACGATGATGATGATCTGGATGATGTGGACCAAGGCGAGGAATTAAGTACACATCACCTTGTTTTGGCTCAATTTGACAAGGTAAAATACATACATTTATTACTATAACTATTAACTACCAACGTCTTGAAATAAAGTTTGTCCTTTGTTTTTCAAACACGTGGTGCATTATTTTTATGCTAGTATTTTCATATTAGACTTTTTTTTTGGAAGGGTGTCCCGGGCATCCCCGGCAATTTTGGGGGCTAAACATGGCCCCACTTAAATGTCCCTAGGCATGCGCACGGGAAGGTTCGAACTCGGTTAGGGCGCTATGAACCCCCCAAGCGATAACCAATCCGCCACAACACTGGAAGACTTTTTATATTAGACTTTGAGACTTTGAGTTGCAATCTTTTTTCATTATGTTGGGACATTTGTCTTAAACTATTAGTGTGATCGATTTTGGATTTTTCATGGGACAAAGGGGGTATCTTCCAATATAAAACTTGGCATAGATGTTCCTGTTTTTGTTCCTATTCAAATATTTGCATATATGGTACTCCTCTATCTCAAAATAAAAGTCCACAATGAGAAAGGAACCATTTTTAAAATGTGCAACTACTACGCCTTTTAATTAACTAATGATGATTTTACCCATAATAATAGAGGGAGTAATAAATTTCTCAATCTCGTAATCGAGGGTAGAATTGGAAAATAGGTACTTGCTTTTGAATGTACAATGTAGTAATGAAACCCACACCCACCATTCAAGTAATTAGCAACTTTTGGTGCTTGAAAAGCATCTTATTTGATACCCGTAAGCAAAACGTGGACTCTGTTGTTTGGACAAACGGAGTGCTCATTTTGTCGTTTTATGTGGTTTTCATATGTTTCGATTATCATATATCATGAAAATATAACTGGTTGGCAGGTGACTCGTGCAAAGAGCAGGTGGAAATGCACTCTCAAAGACGGAATTATGCACATAAACAACAAGGACGTTTTGTTCAATAAGGTTTGTTTCTATAATTTCGCCTTAGAGTTATTTTGGAACACATGAAATGGTACTTGTTGAATTTTATCGGTTTCCGATTTCTTGATTGCTCTTTTATTTGTCAGGCAACAGGCGAGTTTGACTTCTAATTATGTCCAAAATGAGCCCGGAAAAATAGCCAACTAACGGCCGCTACTATCTGATTAATAGCTCAAGTCCACCACTTTTGAGTTAAAAAGAGAAGTTCATATGAGGAAGGGGAAAAGCATACCAGTTGTATATAAAGTGGGAGAGCTTCTTATTTGGCCCTGGTATTTAAATCATGGCTACTCTGAGTTACCTGCAGAAACTTGACCTTTCTTACATGGGATGTCTAATTCCAGTTATACCCTTTGGGCTTTTTGGTCAGCTTTATGTCAAATTGCATTATTTATCTATGATTTACTACCCATTGAAATTGGCTCCATTTGTTCTGAATGTTTCTTGATTCATATTTCTTGCCTATCATTAATGTACCTTCCCTAATTTAGATTATAGGTTTCAGAAAACTAAGGCATTTTGATTTTTCTGAGGTTATTGTAAGAAATTCTGATGTCTAAATCTATAAAATTGCATTAGTTTTTATTTTTCATGTTTAAGTTTTCATCCATTTGGATTTGATTTTAGGGAATTTGTTAAAAGAATAGGGTTTTTACTGGTTTGGGAAGATGGTTAGTTTTTTTAGTGGGAGGTTCATTTAAGAAGACTAAATATTGCTAAAGTTTAAGAAGGGAGTGTTTATATATGTGAATCATTGAAAAGATTTGGAAAAAAGTCTATTTGAAGATGCATGCGTGAACCGACGATACAAATTATTCATTTGGATCTTTAAATGAATTTTTCAATGATTCACATGTGAATCTTTCCTTAACCTTATCTTCTTACCTTCTGACGATATTAAGTCGTATTATTTGAACCGGCCCTGGTCTTTTATAGCCGTTAAATTATTTTTCATGTATCAATGCCATCATGTTGTTCACTATACTCTTTGATTGTTAGCATTTGCTCATATGCTAATTTATTTCTCGGTTTCCTTTTTATTTGTGTTTTGCAAACCAGGGATATTTACAGAAACATTCTCTTTCTACCCTTTTGGTTTCTGGATAATAGATGATTAGCAATTAGAAGAGAACAATACTGATGCATCTGCAAATTTACTGATCATTTGAACACTTGCAATAAGTTTCATTTGCATGTAGGAAAAAAACACAATTTGTTATATCTCGAGGGAATTAGGTCCGAAAAGAATTGTATCAAGTTGCTAATAGAAGTTAAATTACGATAGCATCCTCTTTGCCCGTGGCACGCGCCCACTTCTACTATACTGTTCTTCAGTTAGCTTGTAGAATTTTTCCGTGATTTTCCTCTTCAATAGCTGCATACAAAATCAATCTTGTTATTTAAAATAAACCCCAAAGTACGACCGAATGCTCAACGTTCATCTCAAAATGCATTGTCAAGTTGTAGACAGTACGGGTGATGTGCAACTTATATAAACAAACAAATATATACCTTCATAATTGTTGCCAGAAACTGGAACCCGGATTGTGTTAGTTTCAGTACGACTAGAAACCCGAGTCTCATTTGCACTGGAACCATGACCGAGAGGCGATGAGCTTATTTTGGCAGGGGATTGAACACGGGTTGAAGATAGGTTCAACCCTGTGTTGGTGTTTTGACCAGATGAGCTAGCCAAGGAGTTCAAACTCGTGTTATGGTTCTGACTCGATCCCAAGTTATGGTTTTGATAGGAAGCAACCGTCGACTTAAAGGTTTGGTTTAGATTCGAAGAAGCATTTGATGTCCTTGAACTATGGCTTGGACTAAAAGAAACATTTTTCGACTTCGAGTCCGAGCTCGTATCACTAGCAATTGTTGATGAATTCGCCTCCGAGTTCGATAGCTTACTCGTTGACTCAGAAGGCTCGTCGTTTTTCAGAAACGAACTCATAGCCTCTCTTACCTTATCTCGCCTAGGGCTTATCGTTTGTGTAATTGCTAGCGAAAGGGCACGCTCATCTTCTCCGGGCTCAAACTTGTGCATCAAGTATTCTTTAACGGATACACCTTTATCTCTTGTCTGTGACTCGCCTTCCGTTCCCTCCCTCTCTTCGACATTGTTGTCAACTTTGCTCGCACCACTCTCTTGACTCGAAATCGTGAGACTCGAGTATCTTGAACTGCTTTCTGGTGAATCATGTTCTTTAGGAACATCTGTTGTTGCTGGTTCATGATCTTTGGCATCAGTACCAGCAACAACGGATGTATTTGTGTTGGTGTTACTAGAGCTTGCATGTTCATCCAATCGAACCCCAGATGCTAGTCGAGTCGGAGTGTGTGGTTCCCGAGCATTGCTTGTCGTACAATGCTTCTCGAGTCTTGATCCGGGAGCTTCTCGAGGATGATCTCTTGATGTCTGTTTGTAGGGACCGGGTGCACGAGAGAATACGTTACTTGGTGTATTGCGATACTTAGCTTCTTCTTGACCATTACTTGATGAAGGAGAGGTAGAAGGACCTCGTGAGTCATTTTCGTCACGATGTTTCTTCCCGCTCAAAGAATGCTTAAACTTTTTTGCCTTCTCTTTTACTTTTGCTAGCACTGACTTCTTGTTATGGTGGTTTGCATCGTTTTCTTGACCATGGTTCCTTTTTTGTTTTTGAGACCAATTTGCGTCTTCAACTGCAATTAAGAAAAAAGAACTAAAAGAGTTAATTAGAATTCTGGAAACCTATATTCTCGTTAAAACCGAATCATTTTCTTTTTTACATTGAGCTGAAAAAAGAAATCAGAACGAATCTAACGTTGCAAAAGTTGTTGAAACGTTAGGGATGTGGTTTGAGCTTTGGTGCTTTTGAAGTGCAACAAGTTTTGAAGTCGTTGACCGTTTGGAATTTCCGAGTTGGTTCTCCGAAAATCATCTGGTCGGGCCATCGTTAACAAACTCAGAAACACATATGTATACAAACAACTCTATATTGTTCCTACTGAAATTGAAAAGAAACAAAATGAAAAATAAGAAATGGTGGTGATCTACTTTCATGCCTTAGTTTAAGGCCTTTTTGTGAACAACATATGACATGTAACCCAAAAAATAAAGGCCTCATTGTTCCACAAGATAGTATGGATGGATGGTAGACCACCTCACTTGAATCAAGGTTGACCAATCATTTTCCTTTGAAAAAGTCTTTTCTAGTTTTTTATCAAATAAAATTTATAAGGCTGTATACACTTTTTTATCAGTTAGGTTGAAAGTAATATAGCTTTTATGTAAGGTTCCAAATAGCGTGAGGCGTGGCGTAGCGGCAACGCGAAGCCTCAAGCCTTGGAAGCCATGGCGAGGTTATGGCGTTCTTCAAGGCGTGACTTTATAGCGGCAGATCTCTATATCATATATAATATTATATGCATAAACATATGTTTTCTTACTATTACTCATTGAAAAAATGATAATAAACAGATTAAAGTAAGTTTATACATCAAAAACTAACAATTACGACATTAAAAATATAAGTTAAATGAAATTATTGTGTTACAAAAACCGCGCAGTACGCCATGGCGTGCCTCAGGCATAACGTGGCGTGAGACACAAGCCTTAAGCCACGGCGCGCCATGACGGCTGTTGCGGCGAGCTTTTTTGAACATTGCTTTTATGACATTGTCACTTGATATTGTATATATGAAAACACTTTCATGCTCTCTTAAAAAACACGTATACAAATTATATATATAAATATAATGTATGAAATTTTCTTTTGACAAATTAAGATTGCCAACCGTCTATCATTTTAGGAGTTTCAAAAATATTCATACATGTAGAAATAATAAGTGGTGATTAATATACAATTGTAAAAATGTATAAAAATATTTGCTTAAAATAATTTGGTCGGTATAAATGAGTCGTTTACCAAAAGAAGAAAGTATTCGACTCATTTCTTTTATATAAATGTTTTATCTTGTTTGTATTTCTTTAATTTTAGTGTTAATGAAATTCCCATTACATGACCTAATCAAGAAAAACGTTAACGAGAGATTTTGATAGTAAAACCGGTTTCTCCTTAGGTGGCGTAGAGCCAATATCTAAAAATTTCACAAACTTTTGTTTGAACATTATGTTGTTATAGGGCGTGCTTGGTTCATTTTAGGGAATGAAAATGTGGGAATGAGAACAAGCATTGTATTGATGTTGTTTGGTTAACCTTCTATAATCAATGAAAAACTGTTTCATATTAAAAAATATTTTTCTTCAACTTGAAAATACAAAAGATGTTCCATTTAACATCAAGAGATGGAACGACATATAGAAATAAAATTTTCATTCCCTCCAATTTGGTTAAGAATGAAAATTAGTGGATCTGCAGGAAAATTTTCATTATCATTTGTATTCTTTACCCTGTAATACCCCCAACCAAGCAGCCCCATAGACTGCACGTCATTAAGAGATTTGTATGTTATCGTATATAGTTTGGTTCAAGACCCCAACCACCATGTCATTAAGAGACTGCACATCTCTCTAGACCCCAACCATCACGCCACAACCCTTGTGATCACATAACTCAAGTTTAACAGTCCTATGTCATTTTCTTTTTCAAATTATGTTTTTTCTTATTTGGTTTGAGATGAAAATTTTCTCTACAAACAATTATAAACAAAATAAAACACCTATAAATGTCTTTGATTAACAATAAATAAATTCATATGTTCAATTAAACTACTTATTGCATCTGAACGAAAGAAAATAAAAGGACGGCAATAATTTAATTGTTGTTTATGTGCTTTTAGTTTTAATTGATTAATGTTTCACACTTCATATACTATGACTTTTTTATGTTATCTTATGTTCCAATAGGAGGTAATTTACACTTTCGGATTTTTTTATGAGCACATATATTAAAGTACTCCCACTTGTTAAAATATTTAATTTAGTAGTGCAGTTGTCATTGATGTCTTCATATGATAAAAGAGAATAAAATACTTTATATTTTAGAGAAAATAAATCTTTTGAAGGCTTTTAAAGTATTGGGGTTTAAGAACTTATCCATTGATATAAAAGTTATTAATATAAAATATAAATAACAAGGTGGGAGGCAACGATTCGATGTTGGCGTATCTTGTATGGACAAATAGGAATAAGGCGGTTTTCAAACGAGCGAAAGGAAATATGGTGGATCCTTTTTATGAAGGACAAAGAAAAGTTTTCGAGTGGATAATGTGCAGGACAAGGAATTACAAGTGAATTGAAGAACATGGCCTTTTGATTTGTTTAACTCGTAGGACGGGTAATGATTTTTCGGAAGTCGTAGAATCTCGATCAAAAGTGTTGTCTTTGATCTTCACGTGTCGGGTCGCATCGAAACAGACTGTTTGGATAATATGCCTGAGCTCGAAGAGTTTTCAAGAGCTGTCGAACAGAGTGATATCATTTATTGGATAGGTAAAGGTGATGTTGAAGGGCTTTGTGATGTTGGACTTCCTGTTAGACTTGGAGGGTCACTCTCGTTTCTATCTCATGAACTGAAGGCACTTTAATTAGGGAGTTTTTAATTTGGTCAACCCGTTGGTAGTAAAGAGTAGTTTGTTTGGTCTTAAGATCGTGGCATGCTTAATGGTGGTTGTTTGCTTTTTGTTTTGAAATTTTCCCCATGATGTACTTGGTTTTATGATGTGGTAATAAAGGTTTGCATTTTGCTATTCAAAAACATATATATAATATAATTGTTATTTTTATAATAAAGCATAATTTGTTTCTACGTCTCTATATTGGCCTTAACTTCAAGTGACGTTTTTTCTTTTCTTTTTTATCGATTGATTTTATGAGTTTGAAGATCAAAGTTTTCTAGTAACTTCGATGGCTGTGTTTGGCGTGGGATCTCAATTACTATGAGGATTAGTTTCATTTAGTATTATTATAATAGTATACTGTTAGTATGGCTTTTTAATAGTTCTGTAACAAGAAAATCTTTCGAAACAAATGATGAGCTCAATATTTAGTATTTTATAAATCAACCTTATTACTTATGTTGGTTTTGTCTTGTTTCAATTTGATTATATAGTTTTGACTAGCTTATATCATTAGATAGGTTCTAACCCATGTGTAAGATCTATAAACCAGATTCCAATGAAGAATCCAATCCTCGTTTGCATCCCATCCATGAGAGCTAGAAAGACCAAGAACTAGTTGCATCATTTCTAAATGGATACTTAGAACCGCTATGTGTTGTGGTTGGGTCAAATCACCCTAAGGGTAAGATTGGACACTCTTGACTTGAGCCACTATTTTTTTTTTCTTTATTTGTGTTGATGTGTTAACATTAATTTTCGATTTTATATTTGTTTTCTTTTGAAAGTGTTGCAATGTATTGATATTGATATTGATTTCATAAAAAAAATTATAAGATATAGATATATGATTAATAGAGTTGGGTTTCGCAAGACCAAGCTGTTTTTGTGAGACCGGTGAGACCAACACCTTTTACATGAAACTTTAAACAAAACACTATGAAATTAAAAAATCGAACATTCATCATAAAACACTATAAATATTATGTTCACAATATTTTTTAAGATAAAAATTCGTTCTTTTTACCTTTACAACAAATTTTTTCCGTAAAGGTTTGAATTATTTATTCAACCTAAATTAATAATATGTGACAAGTGGGTAAGATGTCCACGGTGGCATCCGGATACTTCTTGTCTAGAATCCAGATATTGCACTTTACTCTTTGCACTTTTCCCTTTTTTGCCCCATCCATCCGAAAATCTTTCCCCAATATTCATTCAACACGTCAACTCACATCGAAAATTCCGCCAAATTTCCGTCAACGATTAAATCCGACGCCGTTTGATTACCAAAATCGGTTTGAATTTGCTCTACGATTTGCTCTCATGGAGAACGAATTCAGAATTTCCGACTACGACGACGACGGCCGAGTTCGGAGTGGGAGGCAGGACTTCCCAACGCCACCGATCTGCCGTCGATTGTCGCAGTTTCTGGTACCGGCGGAACTGGCATCGGCTTTCAGCATCTCGCCGGAGACTCACCGGAGCATGAGCGACGTCGACCGCGCTTCTCGTGACACAATCCTAGCATCCGAGCCAATCGCAACTGAACAAAATCAACGATTTGGACTCGTTTAGTGACGATAGAGGCGAAGAGATGTTCTGGAAGGCGAGGAGGCTTTAGACTGGCTCGAGAAGGTTTCCGATTCGAGAAGTTACGCCGATCGATAGCGCCGGTGGTAGCGGGGAGGAGAAGCAGACGAATCTTCGATAAAAGCTTCGAAACGAAGTCGTTTGGTGTGGACTCCGCAGCTGCACAAGCGGTTTATCGAGGTCGTTTGCGCACTTAGGCGGAAGAACGCGGTTCCGAAAACAATTATGCAGATGATGAACGTTGAAGGATTAACTAGAGAAACGTCGCCATCACCTACAGAATACCGGCGTATGTAAAACGGTGCACTATCTTCGGACGAAGGTTTCGCGCCTCGGATTCCGGTTCCGGGGGCGGTGGTGGTGGTGGTGGAAAGGAAGTGATTGGCGTACGCAAACCCCAGATGGTGCCTAAGCCGTACAACACACCATTTACAGATGGTTCCTAAACCATAATTATAATAGATGATGATGAGCAATCTGGAAGCAAATTTTGGTTCATTTCACCGTATCAGCATCGTATGACTTCGAACGATAATTAGAAATTTCGTTATCATCGATTTTGGATAAGCATCCAAGCAAAGAGAGGTGAGATTCTCCTTTTGTTTTTTGTTTTGTATACACTTGATGGAGATTAGGTTAATGTTTTTGGTCTGTTGGCTTTTGTCTTATCTTTATCTGATTGGAAATTTCAAGAAATCAAACCACAATTAATCACATTTAAGAATCAATTGGTCAATTGTGACACTTATATGACTTGAACCAAGTATTTGTTTTTGAGTTTCTTCTTGTTGGTATTATGATTAAGCTGTAAAGATTTCAGAGGATTACAACTTTTCCAGTTTAGTTGCTTGAAAATTTGTTTCTTTATTGTACTCTTTCTTAATACTAGATAGAGTAAGGTTCTGTAGATCAACATCATGGCTCAATTGGTTTTCCTTCTTATAAAAGGATGGTTCTTCTTCATCACTATAAGATCATCCTACCAACATACATACATGGATGTGGACAAATTGCTGAATCACATAAAATACAGCCCTCTTGGTTCTGCATCAAGTTTAAGAAAGTATGCTAAACTTGAAATGTCCTTTTGTGGTACTTTAATAGGGGTTCAAGCGTTCAGCTCAGTTGGCAAAACGGCAGAGCGACTTTGCTCAATTACATAACATGATCGGGTTCAAATCCTGCGGGAGACGGACTACAATCCCTCCTCTAGCCTCAACTGTTGAGTCAGCTCTGAAATGCCTCACATGTGGTTCCTATGGAGCGGGTTTTTGTGTGGGATCGGTCGGGTTCCAGATCAACCTTTTGCTTAAATATAGATTTACTGGTAGGCTTGTGCCTGTTGCATCAAAAAACATTTGAAGAGTGTAACTTTGGTTTATCCAATGAGCAAGGGAACATCATCTTAACCATCTGATTGCATTCAAGCAGAAGATGGTTGCTGCCACATTGGCAAGGATTGTTAGGTATATATTTAACCCAAGCTCTATCTATTAATGTTGCTTTTACGCTTTTAACTTTGTGTGGAGTCTAGTTTTATAATTTTTTTATAGTTAAATGAACTTTTTAACTTTTTTTTAGTAACTTGAATAATGGTGTTCAAATTTACAATAAAAATAATGGGTATGAACACTCTAGAAATGTTTTTGGTATATTAGTTGAGTTTAGGCACCAATATCAATAATGATGTTTGCTTTTGGTAAATAATAAGTATAAGAATGTAATAATATATTCTTATTTCAATTAGATCCAAATGTGAGCTAAAACATGTTTCTGTGCAGTCTAATGTATGCATATATAGGTAACATTAGGGGGCATTTATGTTTTTGGATGGAAAGAAATCTGACAAAAGAATTTGACTTTGAAAGGAATTGGAATGAAATATTATCAGGTTTAACCACTGACAAACATTGGAATGAAATCTCTTGCATGAATTAGATTGTCTCTTTGGTATGCATAATGTAACTTTGGAATTGGAATGGAATATTACTAAATGACCAAAATACCCTTTTAAAAATTAAAATCCAAATACCGTGGTTTGAAACGGTGGGGGTCATGGTGGTGGCCAATGGCGTTTTAGAACGGTCGCTCATATTGGTGGTGGTCGGCGGTGGAGGTTCAAAATGGCGGTGGTCGATGGTGGTTTAGAACAATGGTGGTCGACGGTGGTGGTTGGTGATGTTTTAGAACGGGGGTGACCGTTGATGGCGGTTCAAAACGGCAATGGTCGGTGGTGGTTTAGATCAGTGGTGGCTGGCAGTTCATAACTATGGTAGTCGGCGGTGGTTCATAAAGGTGGTGGTCCATGGTGGTTAGTGGTGGTTGACGAAGGTTCATATAGCCTCCATATAGGTCTCGGTAACTCAAGTAGGGAAGTTGGGATAGTTTTGTCTTAATGAAAAAATAAGATGGAATGGAATTGAATTCCTTCTCAATTGTGATGAATGACGAAATCATGAATGATTGAATATGTGGAATTCAATTTCATTTCATAGGTAAACCAAACGCGTCAATGGAAGTTGGTCTGGTTGAATATGTGGAATTCACTTTCATTCCATTGGGATCTTGCGAATCAAACGCCCCCTAAAGTCTAAAACATTGGGTAAAAAGAGGAATAAGGGGGAAGAAATAGAAATGAAAATAAAAAGATGTTCGATAGTTAACTTTACGACATATACAAGAAGTCGATCTGACAAATGAAAACAATGCAAGAGAACTTCGAACAGTATGAAGATTGTAATTATCAGAACAACTGCTTTAGATTTCTAAATTTAAGTTCATCTTTTTTGACTTTTGCATGTTGTTACTTGTTACGGTGTTTGAAGTCAAAGAGAAACGGCTAACCTTCTTGTTGTACGATTGGAATGTAATTGGTCATGGCTTGGTGGTTGTCTGATGCGTTGGAATGGAATCCTAATTAGATTAAAGCGTTTGTACCTCCGATTGAGGTCAACTTCATATGTCCCAATACCATTGTGACGGTTTATTTGGATTTGTTGCGAGTCAAGGGATGCTTGCTAAACATTTACCGGTAACTAAAACACTTATGGGTCATGTATCAAATATTTAATGGGTAAGAATTTACTGGGTCACTAATGAGAATATAAGACCATCAGCATCTATCCTAAGCTAACTCATAATTTTTTAAAAAGGGAGAGAGAGAGAGAGAGAGAGAGAGGAGAGAGAGAGAGCATGGGTTCAACCGTTCAAGCTCTCGTTGGTGAACCCAATCCCCTCCCAACCCACGCTAACCCAAGATTGTGTGATGGTGTTCCCACATGAACCCAAGTAATCCCAAGCTACCGAGGCGCATAGTCTAATCTTTACTAAGTAAAAGACATAGCAACTGAGAATCCATATCTGGTAAGAGGGGGTGGAGACTCTTATATCCATTAAGGGGCATGGCAACAACCGAGGATCTTTACTCAGTAAAAGGGGATGGAGACTCTTACCTTGTTAGTGCTTACGTGGTATGAAACACTTACGAGACAAGAATCTTTAGTAAATAAAGTGGGGATGATGATTCTTGCTAATAAGGTAACCATTTACCTAGAAGGCATTTGGTAAAGGGCCTTTTATTGTTTCTTACAAGGTAATAATCGATACCTACTAAGTAAAAATCGATCATCTTAGTTTACCAACAATCTTACCTTGTTTTGCTAATTGAGAAACCCAATAAGAGGGAGGTTCATACGAAAAATATAACTTTTTAAGAAAATGCGAGGAGCAATCTCAACCACTCATCTCAGTCAATAAAGACAGCTTTGACCGGTCCCCCTTTTAATAATCTCTACCCTTCCATGAACCGCGTCAATCCTCCGTGATCGCTTCCACCATAACCGCGAGATGAGTCACTCAGGTTGCTCCTCACTTTTTCTTAAATTGACATGATTCTCGTTTGAACCTTCCCCTACCCAATAAATGAGTGGTAGAGCTCTTACCCAATGAAAACTTGTAGGATAAGAGATGCTTATATTATAACGAAAGAGTTGAGAAAATTTAAAACAACTTCAAAGCAAAATTCCACCCAAATTGAAAGACCCAAGCAACTTCACCATGGGCAACAAACATGAAATTAATTCGACCCAACTTAAAATTCGACTTGGGTTTGCATTTTTAATTATTTAGAGGTTTTGTAGCGGGTCAAAAACAATAAAATATTCTCAGATCTTGTAATTTCTTTGACAATCAATTGAGATGATGGTTATTTTTATTCACTCGAAGCAAGGATGATTCGACCGGGATGAGGTAGATGCCACATAGTCGGCGGTAGATCGAATCGTAGTCCAATCTTTACCGACAACATAAACATCTTCTAACGTGTATAAATTGTATTTGAGATTAAAAAGAAGCAATAGAATTTGAAGAGAAAATGGTAGTCAAAATAGTCTGCCTCACATGCCCATGACTTCCATGCTCCAAATAACGCTATGTCGCTATCATCCAATATTTATCTTCTATACATGAGAAAGAGAGCATTACGAAGATCATAATAGCAAAACGATTGAGTTATATAGTTTAATAACGTTGTTTAGAAGCAATTTAGTCAAGATTTTATAGCGATTACAAGTAAACAAAAGGGTAAATTTAGATCAATTTTTTTTTCTAAGAGTCAAGAATTAATCCTTGACAATCTTGACAATTTAGTCAAGATTTAGTCAAGAATTAAGGACATAATGCATGGACAGAACTAGGGGTGAGCGTTGGGCCCGAACCGTCCCGAACCGGACCGAACCCGGTTTGGAACCAGAACCGGAAATGAGGAATTTGAAGAACCAAGAACCGGACCGTATAGGTAATACCGGTTCCGGTTCCGGTGCCGGTCCCGGTCCGGGTTTTCGGTTAAAAACCCGGTTGGAACCGATATTCTTAGTTTAATACCAAAACCGTATAACATACTATTCCCGGATTTATGATTTGTATATTATTGTTGAAATAAATAAATTTGTGGCTTGTGATTATATATATGATGACAATAATTTCAACAATTTGTATTATACGTTTAAAGTATATATATAATATGAGATTTAGAATTATGTAGTGGTTGTCAAATAAAATTACGGGAAATTTTAAAAGAATTGTAATCTTTTGTGAGATATAAAGTATTTGTGCTTTAATGATTTTATTAAAATGTGAACTAAAAAGATATTGCGAATTGTGTGAATTAGTATTCATATATTTTAGGGTTATGTTCACCAGAGTGTATCCAACTTGTCACCAAAAGTTATTGTATGTACTGAACTTGAAAAATTACCTTTTGATGTATCAAACTTTAGAAAATAATCTATTGTATGTATCCGGTTACCTATCCAACAGGTAACCGGTAAACTTTATATTTTTTCTTTTTTATATACACCTCATTAATTCAGTTCCATGATGATGATGAAGAAGAAAATGAAACCAGAAAATGAAGATCCTTGAAGATGAAGATCATTAGTTTATTTCCATGATCAAACCCAGAAAATCAAAACCTAATGAACAAACCCATATTTGGTCATAAAATAAGAACCCTAAAATCAATAAACCTAAAATCAAGAACCCTAAAATCAAAATCTAATCGATTGAAAACCATGAACAAATCGATTGTAACCAGATTTCCCGTATGAACTCTAAATCAAAACATACATGTTCTACGATTTCCAAATCCATTTCTCGTATGAACTCCAAACGATTTCCAAAACCCGTTTCAAAATCGAACCAAAAATCGTCCATGGCTGCAGCAAGAACCAAAAATCGAAAACCACGAACGAACCCTATATCGATATCGACGGTGGAGACGATGGCCACGGTGGAGACAGGCCCGGCCCTGGCCCATGGCTGTGATGGCTTGGGCCATGGGCAGCAGGGCCCATAAGGGCATCAGTATTTTATAAAGCCTTAGCTATACTATGTTCATTCCAGCTCAAAATTGTCGTTCAAGAAATTGTCGTTCACGATTTACCGTTTAAGAATTCATTATTTATCATCATCGCGATGCTGAAATTTATGTCATGGAATTGATGCCCTTCTCCTCTTCTCTCTCGTTCGATTACATTCTCAATTTCTAAATTGAAGTTTCGATTGCAATCAAAATTCTAAGTCTGATTGTTGCTCAATTGCAGCCCTAATCGATTGTTGCTCAATTGCAGCCCTAATCGATTGTTGCTTGATTCTTATTCTCAATTTCTAAATCGAAGTCCTATTGCTGCTCGATTGCATTCCAAAACGTAAGTCGATTGATGCTTAATTGCAGCCCTAAATCGATTGCTTCTAGATTGCGTTCCAAAAATCTAACTCGAGGGATGCTTAATTGCAGCCCTAAATCCGATTGTTGCTAGATTGCATTCAAAAATCTAAGTCGGTCGATGCTCAATTGTAGCCCTAAATCGATCGTTGCTCGGTTGTCGACTTCTTGAGTTGCTGATTTGATAGTTAGTTTACTAATTCTTGACTTGTTGAAGTTGTTGTTTGCTGCTTGCTTCACGGCTGTTTGCTATTGTTTTCTTCACTGAGTTTGAATTGAGTGATAGCTTGATAAGTGTTTTCTATCCTTTTTTAAGTAGTAGATATTTGCATCAAAAAACAGAGGCATCCCTTTTATGTGATGTATTTTATGTTCTATTATATGAGGTTTTAGTTTATGTTCCCTCGTTGTATTGTTTTTGTTCTCTTTAATAAAGATTTGGCATGGAGATGAGCCGCTCGAGATAGGTTGTAAACCCCTTTAAAAAAATCATTTGCATAATAAAGGGCATTTTCTAGCATTTCGCCACGGGCATTCGGAACCTCAGGGCCGGCCCTGGGTGGAGAAGCAAGAACCCTAAATCCGTATCAACACTAAATCGGTGGCGACAGTGGAGATGATGGCGACGGTGGTGAGGTGGAGACGGTGGAGAAGTTGCGATGGTGGCGAGGTGGCGAAGTGGCGACGGTGGCAAAGTGGTGACGGTGAAGTGATTGGAGGTGTGATCTTCTTCTGGTTTGAGGCGTCGATTGTAGTGAAAGAATTGGTGTTTTTTTTAATTTCTTTTTGTTTTTAATTTTATTTGTAGTTATTTTTAAATAACAAAAATACAACTCAACATCTAGTCAGCGTCTAGTCATCTTCCACATCACTAATATCGGTGCTACATCAGCTGGTTACCTGCTATAACAGGTTGGATACATACAATAGATTTTTTTAAAAAGTTTGATACGTCAAAAGGTAATTTTTCAAGTTCAGTACATACAATAACTTTTGATGACAAGTTGGATACACTCTGGTGAACATAACCCTATATTTTATATATGAAGTCATTTCATATTGATTTTAACTTCCGGTCTGGTCCCGGTTAATTACTCGGAAAAATGGGACCGAACCCGGTTTGGAACCGGAACCGGAAATGAGAGATTTAAAGAACCGAAAACCTGACCGGTTGCACTATACCGGTGCGGTTCCGGTCCCGGTCCCGGTTCGGTTCCGGTTTGGGCCGGTTTTTCCGGTTCCATTGCTCACCCCTAGACAGAACTTAAGCAAGGATTTCTAAGGAAACTAACAAAAGTTTTTCGTCGAGTTTTTTTAAAGGAAGGAAAGGAAATGATTTGAAGGAATATGTGTGTTCTCGAGTTTTTTAAAGGAAGAAATGAAAAGATTTGGAGGGATTAGGAGGGATAACTCTTCATTTTTTTCTCTTAAACGTTATTCTTTCCTTTCCATCCAAAAATTAAATGATTTAGAAGGATAACTATACCCCTCCCTTTCTTTTTCTTTCCTCTCCTTCCCTTTCTCTTCCTTAAATTTTAAACTTAAGAATAGGGCAATAACCCTTAAAACCTAAGGGGTTCTCAATTAATTCTTCTTTACATATAATCCTTTATTTATATTATCGGTTAAATTCTGGTGAGACCAAGCCTTTTGGTGAGACCGGTGAGACCAACGTATTTTACTTGAAACTTCACATCAAACATTTGTGAAGGTAAAAAAATTGAACATTCATCGTTAAAATATATTAAAAAACACTATCGGAATTTTTTTCCAAAAAAAGGTTAAAAAACGAAACCTTCACAGCATTTTTTTTGTGAAGGTTCGCATTATATATATGTAACCTTCACAGAACTTGAGATGTGAATGTTTCGTTTTTTAGCTTGTTTTCGATATTTTTTGGCATCGAAAGTGATTTTTAGGTTTGCGTATTCGAGTTTTATGTACATTCACGGTGTTCTTTTGTGAAGTTTCATACGTTAGGTATTGGTCTCACACGGTCTCACAGTAACAGCTTGGTCTCACCTGATCCTAAATCTTTATATTATATTACATCAAAACTGTCTAAAATTAATGATTATCATTTTCATTTCCTGCTCATTAAAAATATCCACTCCAATGCTCTCATACCACCAAAGCCCCAATCAAAACACCTTATAATTTATAAGTAAATTATAAAAAAAAATCACAAGCCAATATCAAGAGGTGTTTGGGATTGTTTATTTAAAACAATTTATGCTTATTTGCAAAAATTGTTATCAATTAATATGGTATCAAATCGGAGTATTATAAAAATTGTTTGGATTATCTTTTGATGGTAGCAAAAATGTAATAAACTGGTAAAATGTTTTTAAGTATTTGGCAAATAAGAAAATAAGATAAATGGAAGTAACTTATGAAGGTACCATATCAAAACAAGTTAATAAGTTAGAAGAGAGTATCATCAATATCAAGAAGCTATAAACATTTTTTTTTCTATTCAAATCCTAAAAACTCTTTATTACCAATACCATACCGAAATAAGTTTATACATATTTTATAGAGTAAACTACAAATTTGGTCCCTGAAGTTTACCCAAATCTGCACGTTTCGTCCCTAAACTTCAAAAACTACAAAAAACGTGCCTGAACTTCCATTTTTGCAACGCGTTTCGTCCCTACCACTAACGACGTTAGAACTCAATTAATTGAGGGGGTTATTTTGTCAAAAATGAAAGAAGAAGGGTAAAAAATTTGTTCTCTCTCCCCCTTCCCTTCTCTCTCATTTGTTATACCACCATCATCATCCCCTCTTCACCCAAACCCTAAAACCATACACCACCACTGCCATCGCCGGAAGACACCACCGCCATCACCTCCTGCACACCGCACAACCCTGCCGACGACCCCTGCCACCACCGCCGCCGCCGCCGCCTGAAACCTCTGAACTACCGCCACCATTGAACACCCCAATCACCACTGTTTAGAATCTCCAAACCACCGCTGCCCGCCCACCTACGATCCCCAAACCACGACCGCCGCCCGACTACGACCCCCGAACCACGGCCGCCGCCCGCCTACGACCCCCGAACCACCGTCGACGCCCGCCTACGACCCCCAAACCACCGCCGCCGCCTGCCTACGACCTCCAAACCGCCGCAGATCTTGTTGGTAAGTTTCGGTTTGTTTCTTCTTTTGGTCTGATTTGCAGATCTTGGGTCCGATTTGCGGATCCAGGTTTCGATTGGTGATGGTGGTTGTTTGGTGGTGTCTAGATCTAGGGAGATGGTGGTGATAGGTGTGGTGGTGGTAGTTTGGTGGTGGCTGTGGTGGTTTTAATGGTGGCTGTGGTGGTTTTCGTGGTGGTGGTGGTTGTGGTGGTTTTGGTGTTGGATGTGGTGGTTTTGTTGGTGGGTGTTTGGTGGTGGTTTTGGTGGTGGATGTGGTGGTAGTGTTGGGTGTTTGGTGGTGGTTGTGGTGGTTTTGTTGGTGGTTTTGGTGTTGGATGTGGTGGTGGATGTGGTGGTTTTGTTGGTGGGTGTTTGGTGGTGGTTTTGGTGGTGGTGGTTGTGTTGGTGGCTGTTGTGGGTGTGGTGGTGGTGGTGGGTGGTTAAAGATGAAAGAGGGAGAGAGAGATATAGATATAGATAGTTACAATTTGGCCCCTTGTTTTTTACTTTGGCAAAATAACCCCCTCAGTTAACTGAGTTCTAACGTCGTTAGTGAGTAGGGACGAAACGCGTTGCAAAAATGGAAGTTCAGGTATGCTTTTTGTAGTTTTTAAAGTTCAAGGACGAAACGTAAAGATTTGGGTAAACTTCAGGGACCAAATTTGTAGTTTACTCTATTTTATATAAGCAATCCTAAACATCCCCTAACCTAGCGTAACTCAAAATTAAATTAATCAAAATTATCGTTTGTGGAGTAGTTGGTATTGGTAATTGTTCAATTTACAAAATCGAAACTATCTATTATTGATATTTGATATCAATATCATTTAAATAATTTATTTTGTAAGGGCAGTTATTTTCACATGCTATTCACCAAAGATCTTGATGGTGTTATTTGCATGATTTAAGGGAAATTTGGCTCTATTACCACTTATTTCAAGGTCATGGTGGCCGAAAAGTTCATAAAAACTATATATAATTTGCTAAAAACTTTACTTTTTAATATATTTTTTAAATTCATTAATGACTTTATATACATAACCATATCTTTATCATAAATAGTGATGATTGGTGGGATTATTGAGAATCGAAAATAATACAAGACAACGATTTGGTTATGACCCTTTTTTGGTTATGGCCTTTTTAAAGGATGCTTAGTTAAATGACCTTTTTAAAAATCGGAGTTAGGAAACTAAGTCTTAGGTGTATTTCTAAGTCTTCATAGAAAAGGACTGTTTGAACCCGATGAAAGTCATTGAGAAAAAAAGATCAAAAATTATGTTACTAATTGAAAAGATAATTCAAAGTCATTTACCTAAAGCACGATGGTATAATTGACTTAGAACTTGATGTATGACTATACAAGCTAAGAAGATTCGCATATCAAGTTGAATTGATTAAGGTCATTGTCGTTCAACATCAGGTAAACACAACACGTTATCAAATGTTTATAATTTACCTACATTCTCCTATCTTCTTTTCACATCAAATAAACAAAGCACGTTAACTCATTTTTATTTCTTTACACGTCGCTATAACGAGACCCACAAAATAGAATATTAAGCATCTAGAATGGTATGAAGATAAACCTACTTGATGTGTAAATATCAGAAAAATATAACCATTATATTTGGCAATTTGTATCAAAGGAATATAAAAAAGGCATTGGCCTTCTAGAAATCAATGTTCTAAATCCGTGAGTCATGGTATGACGGTATTATCAAGCATCAAGCCTTAGGAGCCATGATGAAGCTAAGGCGTATTTTAAGGCATGACTTATAAGGATGAGACGGGTAAATTTGAGATAACAAATTTTTATCCAACTTATAGTAACTAATCTCAACATCATATATAACATTATATTAATATATATAAACATATTTTTTCTACTATTACTCAATAAGACGTGATATTAACAATTTGAAATAGGTGGTCGTATGTTAAAACTAACAAATAAGATATTAAAAATATTTGAAAAATCAAATACCACATTAGCAAAACAGGCATTAGGCCACAGTCTATTCAGAATTAACGTGGCATAAAACCCGATCCTTAAGTGACGTATCATGATGACTGTTGCAACGAAACCTCTTAAAACGATGATAAAAGTAGATGGTTTAACATGATGTGAATACCATAGAACCAAGCTTCAAATCAAGCCAAAGAAAACAGATGCAAAGACACAAGCTTTTTTCCTGTATTCCTGCAAGTACTCTCACTTTAATTTCTGGAAAGGGAACCAACCAATCATTTTCCAGCTTTTTCAACTAAATCCAATAAAAGATTTGCCTCTTTGTAACAACAACTATACAAGAAATTTATCAATAAAAAAAACACACAAGATTGTTATTTTATATTGAATCAAATCCTTCTACTATTTGGCAGGATCCACCAAATTTATGGGTTATGGCATCTGGGCCAGTGTTGTCCATCTTTCAAGCACACCCATTAAACAAACTCAATTCCAAAAATCCAATAGAAAGAGAAGTAGAAACAAATAAGATGATTATCTCTGACATAGAATTAACTAACAGAAATCTAACATATTAACAGAATCAAAAAGTAGGACTTCCCCTTTCCATTCATATAGCTTTTATAGCAAAATTAAGAACACATAATTTCTTTGGCTCTAATACAACAACAAATTAAGGGATTCACCTTTTCCTTTTCCTTTCCTACCTTTAATTGCACAAAATTGGAATCAAATCTATTTACAAAAGTTTGAGGAGGTTTGAATCAGAACCTGTTTCCAAAGTTGAATCTATCCAATCATCTACCATCTAGACAAACCATTTTGTTCATCTAAAACCCAACTTCTATTCCTTCTACTTGTCATTCTACTGAAAACCGAACCGGATACACTCCGACTTCTGTTCATCGATCCACCGTTAGAATTAGAATTAGAATTCGAGGACGGCCTTAATCGGCCAAAGAAGGAGAACATATTGCGAAAAGCTCGCCCGAATCCGCCTCCTCCTCTCCCCCTCCCCCTTCTCGATTCCCACACGATCCGCCTCGGTGTACCTGTACTGTTTGTACCTGTACTGTTATTAAATCCACCGTCCATTTCCGTGTACACAACCGGAGCCTCTCTCTCCCCGCTGCCGCCTCTCCTACCTCCTGCGAACCTTCCAACGGCGAATCCGCCGCCAGGCAACCTCCAAATCGTCAATCCAACCGCTGCCGATTCGTCTTCGCCGAGCTCTAGGGTTTCGGAATTCGTCGAATCCGTTGGAAGCTCATGCCGACATACCGGACATGAATTACGGAGATTCAGCCAAGGCAGAATGCAGTTCGGATGGTAGACGTGCTTACACGGCATCTCACGAGCTTCGTCTCCGATAAGAAATTCCTCTTTGCAGACGGCGCAGTGCAATTCGCTTTCGATCTGCGAATCCGAGATCTCGATCGCCGGCATCGAATCCACCGCGGATTTCGACGCCGGCGGATGTTCTCGTTGAGCCAATGCGTTCACCTCGAACTGCGATAGCTGGTCCAGCAGCCGGTCGAAACCCGACCCCATGAGAAACTCCGACATCGTCGCGGGCAGCGGCTGCAATCCGGAGCCTGCTCCGTCGTCGTAATACAACTCAAAACCTCTGTCTCCTCCGCCGCCCGAATGTTCATCATCGGCGCCGCGGAGGACGATTACTGGATTAAACGGTGACCTATCTCCCGTGTTTCTACGGCCGCTACGGCGGTGCAGCCTCGGATCCGAGCGGTCATCGACGCCGTTGAGCATGTACATGGCCGGAAAAGGCGTCGGAGGGGGCGCGTGAGAGTCGACGGATTCGATGAACTCGCCGTGGCAGTACGGACAGAGGACGGAATGCTGAGGCATTATTCTGACGATTCGCGTGCATCTGTAGCACCAGTAGGAGACGGCCATGGCCGTGGACATGTTTGACCAGCCGGTTGACCGGTGAGAAAAACGGGAAGTAAGTAAGTGTGTGTTTTGGCGTGTTTGTGTGTGTATGGAAGGAGAGAGCACACATATAGAGAATAGAAATGAATGGAGGAAAGTGATGAGAAATTTGGTAGAATTTGTATTTTCACGCGTGATGATGATGGTGGACTGTGTTCCTTTGCTTTCTTTGCCGACGTCAATACAATTTTTTTATTAATTTAGTTATATAAATGTGTGTGTATATATAGGTATCCAAGAATATACCTATCCCAGTTGTATACAATATTAAAATATCTGTGTATCCATCTTGTACTGTACCAAATCGGTACCGTATCGAAAATTCTCGATACAGAAAATGTGGAAAACTTAGGAGGCTTTTGGTTGGGGGTATTGAGCAGACAGGAATGAGAATGATAATGAAAACTGCTGTTTGGTTTGATATTATATAATGGAATCATTCCTGCAGATCCATTAATTTTCATTCCTGACCAAATTGGGGGGATGAAATTTTTATTTCTACTTGGTTCTTTTTTCCACCCATTGTTCCATCTATGGATGTTAAATGAAATATCTTTTGTATTTTCAAGATGGAAAAACATATTTTTTCAATATGAAGCAATTTTTCATTGATTATAGTGGGTTAACCAAACAGCATCAATGCAATGCTCATTCCTATTCCCATTCTCCTGCATTCCCATTCCCATTTTCATTCTCATTCCCTGAAATGAACCAAACGCCCCTTAATATTGGTTACCATATTGATCAAAAGTGTACGGTATCGGTTCGAAACTAATACCGGTAACGGTATTTCGATACTAATACCCACTCAGTCTCGATTTTACAATTTATAACCTTCAAGCTTTGATTTCTTGAGATTAGATATTAAAGTGGTTGATTGTCCCTTGGCTTCCTTGAGGTCAAGGGTTCGATCCTTGCACTACTCAATATTTGATGGGTACCTCCACCTCGCAAATGCCTATGGGGCTCGTAGTTTGGAGACTATTTGGAAGATAGGGTCCTGGGTTTAATTCCAACCGGCTGTGAGAGACCGGGACAGAGGGTTGCCAGGGACGCGCTCATGGAGATAGAGTGGCGTCGGTCCAATGGGACTCGGGGTTAGAGTGTCTCCGCCAGAACACACTTTTTGGAAGATATTAAAGTGGTTGATCAAATTGCAAGAAATTAGAATTTTGAAGGTTTAGGGTTGGTATCTTCACACCTTGATTGGTAATGAATTGTTTTATTCGTAATGAATTCGGGATTTTTTTGTGATTTTTGAAAAAAATGTGGTTTTTCGAGTTTCGGTACCGGTCGGTATTTTCGGTAATTAGAGGAGACCCGGTACCGATATTACCGAATACCGATTATAGGAAAAACATGGAACCGATTACCATAACGAAATACATAAATCGGTCGAGGATCGATATGGTACCGGTTCGGTATCAAGATTTGGGACTCGATGCTCACCCCTATCTACAATTATTCAATAACATCTCCAAGTCTCCAACCCACTTCATTAGAAGTTTATTAAAATGTGGATTTATTATAACATTATAACTTAGATTTACTCTAAGCATATTAGAATAAGACAATGTAGGTTTTCGGACAAGCTTGTACACATTTCAGTTAGTCACGTTCACATTGGACCTTAGAGAATCGTTGCGAAAATTCGCAATGGAGAGGGTCGTGCAAGACTTGAGCGGGGTAACATTTGAAGAGAATCCAAATAGCATGTTAACATTATGTGGTACTGCCGTACTGGACAATAAAAGTGACTTAGCTAGCAAAAATGAAGTTTTAGTAAGCGGTTGAAGATACTTTAAAAGCATTCAAAAGGGAGTCTATACTCTATACATTCTAGTAAGTGTACTATACATGGTAGGTGGTATTAGTTGTATCCTCAACTAATCAAACAAAATTAGATATTTAATTGTAATTTGATTTGCATTGACTAAAGATGGTCTAGCCTAGTGGGTGAAGGTAAACACCCTTATGCCTTCAGGGGATGGTATCCTCAGTTGGCCAAGGTTCAAACCCCGCAGGCGACGACTTGCTGCGGTATTTAGCTCTTGGGCTGGTCCATAGAGCCGGTTTAGGGGCGAGTTCATGGGCCGGTCCATAGGGCCGGTTCATGGGCGCGGGAGATTAGTCGGTGTCCATTTGGATCCGAATACCTCCGAAACGTGTGTACGTGAGTTATTTGCCGTTAAAAATAATTGATTTGCATTGGATTTATATTTTTAATATCAAAGTGGATCAATAGTTTGTGGAATATCAACTAAAAGTCTAAAACAAGTAAATTGAAGTATTGAACCAATTCAAATTGAATTACCATCCAGTTATTAATGATGAAAGATTTATATTTATGTCAAATATTTTATTTGTCATTCAATCTATATGGATACGTATTGATGATTAATGCTCGTAA
Source organism: Centaurea solstitialis (assembly GCA_030169165.1). Classification (NCBI taxonomy): domain Eukaryota; kingdom Viridiplantae; phylum Streptophyta; class Magnoliopsida; order Asterales; family Asteraceae; genus Centaurea; species Centaurea solstitialis. Next base: position 50,819,470 of record CM058044.1, on the reverse strand, counting down.
GTTAAATGTCAAATATTTTATTTGTCATTCAATCTATATGGATACGTATTGATGATTAATGTTTGTAAGTTAAATGTATCAATAATATGTTAGAATGGTTGAATAACTTGTTTAAGATGTTTAAGTGATCTAATCTAAGGTAATAAATAATTAGTAGTAATATATAATTGATAGAATTGTTAAGAAATAAGAATTATCAATCATGAAATAGAGATATGTATATACTAATATGACACTTTTATATAAAATGAAGATTCTTATATAAAATCTATGCAATGAACATAAACCAACAAAACAATTGAAAGAATTCATAAACCTTACTTGAATTTTCAAATTCTTCGTGAGATTGGAACAGATTGAGGTTTGCACTTGCATAGGGTCCTAAAACAAAATTTCATCGACGGATTGGCGTAGTGTAACAATCCGTCCAACATGGATAGGAAGTAAAGTTATTAGCACCTTATAAGCCTCAACTAAATGGCTACCAATAACTTTCACCATGGTTTTAAGTTGAACTCGAAGTTATTGGGCCAACCTATAGTTTTGGGCTTCGGGGTGTTACAAAATGGTATCAGAGCCGCTCCTTGTACCATCAGGATGGTGGGGCAAACCTCATCGGGTATGATGAGTCCTTGAGAGGGGGTGTTGGTAACATCTTAGGCGAATCCCACATCGCCGAGGACAAGGAAAAAAGATTTTGGGTAGGCCTGACCAGGACGTCATGATTCCAAGTGGGGGAGTTTGAAACAACCCGTCCCACATGGATTCGTAAAGTTATTAGCGCCTTATAAGCCTCAACTAATGGGCTACTAATAACTTTCACCATGATTTTAAGTTGGACTCAAAATTATTGGGGTCAGCCTATAGCTTTGGGATTCAGGATGTTACACTTAGGCATTAATACGTTATTGTCTTAACCTAAACTAACGTGACTAGTCTTAACCTAAACTAATGTGACTATGATGCGAGTTCTAGCTTTCAGACCCCAAACTCTATTTAACATTCAATATGTAATTTCATTTGGAAAGCATAATCAACATATCAAGCCCGAGTTCATGGCACTCTTTATTTCATTTAAAGCTTAAGTAGTATGCTTTATTTAATGAGCTCCATTTTCTCTTGGCTCTTATGTGGCACCAGACTTCCATAGTAAATCAAGTTCCAATAAGAACCAATTCAATCATCGCTTAGGTGGTAAAATTTGACATCTAATAGATAAATGGATCAGATCGATTGGTTTCATGCAAATCCATTGGATGTGCCATATTAACGACACGACTCCTAAAAGGTGAAAGCATTATTTTCTTAGTTACAAAAGTAAGTTTATTTTTTATTAATGAAAACATATTTAAAATCATTTTATAAATCATCGATATGACATAAAGTACAACCAAGAGCATCTGTACATGGTTGCCAAATCAACTCTCTATCGTCTATGTCTTCCATAAATTATAAATCGAATTCATCAAAAATCATGAACCAGTCCATGATTTATTATGGATCACGTTTTACATTTACCTATTATTAATAATTTAATATATACCGATAACAACTTTATTTATTTTATATAACTAATTAAAATTGACCATTCATTACAATGACTGTCTAGGCTTACAATGACTGTTTAGGCTTTTAAAACAAGTAATGAATCCAAGATAACGTTAAAATTACAAGTATACATCTTCCATGTCGATTTATTTGCATTTGTCTATTATTTTCGGTTTAATTAATATATATTATACTATTACAGAAAATCTTGGGTTTTCAAATTCTTCCATATTATAACAAATTCTTCCATAATTATATCTTTGGGTTGTTTAACACGAGTCATGATGGATATATGAATTTGGTCATACAAAATTAAAAACTATCCTTTCATTTTAAACGTTGGATTTTAAAGGTTTGACAAAATAAATAGATATATTACCGGATAAATTATACTTAAAGGGAACTTTGAATGGGTGAATAAAGTGGAATTTTGACAAATGTTGAACTTAGTTATGTTTGTGTTTTTCATGTTGTAAAACGATAATAGTTTTAGAACTATAATTTAAAACCATCAAGGTGAGGCGTAGTGATAAGTTCATAAAGGGTGGTAGCTCCCACCCGGATTCAAATTGATGCGTGCGCAATTGGTGGCCACTAAGTATTAATCCCAGAGGAGCATGTCTTAGCTCTCGGTAAAAATTGCCAAAGGATGTAGTATGAGCAAAGCCTAGATGGAACCTTCTAAAAAATAATTTAAATTACTTAAACACATTACAAATGTTTTTGAATTGTTCATAAATAAACAAAAGTAGTATTGATGACAATATATAAAATTATCAAAAGTTTAGTCGGTGCCCGTTTGGATGGATACTCCCGGAACGTGTGTGTTATCTGCCTTTTAAAAAATATTATCTAAAATTTGAAAAATAAATGTTTTGAACTTTTAATAATTACATTTAATCAAGTTTCTAAATAAACAATTATATTTAATCAAACTTCTAAGGCTACGTGCAGCGAAGTGAAATGTCCCCCCGGTTGAGCCCGCCGGGCCCGGCGGGTTCCGGCGGCACCGCTGTTTCGTGTTGGCTGCCGGCGGGCTAGATTATTTTCAGGTTGGTGAAACCGCACGGGTTGTGTGTGTCTCTTGTGTGTGTTGTGTGAGAGGGTTGGGAGGGTCGGGTAAGAGTTGTAGATGGTTATGGGAGGGTAAAGAGAGAGTTGGGAAAAAGCTGATGTGACATTAAAAAGTGAAAGGGTTGGGAGGATTGGCTGTGTAGCCTAAATGCAAGTCTTACAAGTTATCATGAGGCGATAACATCTTTTAAAGCATATTCTAAAGCAACATATGTATATATAGAGGTAGGATCTTTTTGTTAACCAAAAAGGATCTTTTTGTTACCAAAAAAAATTGTAGACACTATACAAATCCTTTGACCCATTCGCTACACATCTATGGTTCTTGTTAAGTCAAATGCAAAATAACATGTGTAAGGGTATAAATGTAATTTCTAAATTTCATCTTTTAATCAATTTAATTAGATGTTACATTTTCATGTCCATCGACCTTAATGCGGTGTTACATGAGAAGCTTGCAATATCTTAGGGATGGTAATTACGTTATCTATTTCAAAGGAATTTTAAATTATGTTTATGGAGTTTTAAAGAGGAATGAACGATATCAATATAATAACAATTGTGTTAGCGATTCAAGTGATATGGAAAGTCGTCTAGTCAAAGATAAGTTATTGATTCGGCGTTGATGAATAAAGATGTCAAAGCTAAGGCCATAAACTTTGATGATTTATCAACTGAAAGAACAAAACACAATCAATTAACAATAGATTTGTCAATCAAAGCTTCATAGATTTCTTGAAAGAGAAATTGATATACATATGAGTTTTGCTGTTCTCTCTTGCCTCTCTCACATAATATGTTCCTTCCACAATGAAAGGCTTGACCTAAAACCCTAAACCTATTCTATTTATACCCCTTAACAATTAAAAGCCCATTACATGAAGCCCAAAACTAAACCCAGTTAACTAAAAGATAAAGCCCAACAATTAATTCTAGACATTTGAGATTGTGTTCTCGTCTTGTGATCTCGGATACAATAAATTCGGGTCTAACGATATATAATATTTAGAACATAAAAAACAACTAAACTATTGTGCAAACCTACCACCCATTACTATTGAGCTACACGTCATTGGAGAAAAAAACTAAACTGTACTACATGGATCTCAGCCATCATCTTCTCACCCACATGCCCCACATAACTGTTGTTAAAATGAAGGACAAAATCTATGGAGAATTGACAAACATAAGGGACTAATATAATAAAATAAAGTTGATGGATGAAAACCGCAAAAATTAATAAATGTTAGGGATCAAAAGTAACTTTGATGAAAAAAAGATGAGATGCTTGTTAAGAACCTCTCTTGGCTACCATAAACAATCTCCTACTTCATTTATAACTTTGAATTATGGTATCTGTTCACATCATTAACATCAATTTTAAAGTTCACCATTGAAATAGTCACCATCCATGAACATGAGAACCTTTTTAGGCTGGTCCCAATATAAAGTAAATTTAGAGGGACTACAATGTTCCCTCCCCTCAACCATAATTACTTGCAATTTCATGAAACAATAAATAAGTTATTAAACTTGTAAGACTATCTGTATCCCAACCCTCCTAATCTAACTGCCACATCATCTGTCATATCAGCTTTTCTTCAACCCTTTCTTAACCCTCTCTTAGGCCATCCGCTATGGTGCCAATTGGTACCAATGGTATCAGCTGCCACCTCAGCGCCACATCAGCTTACCAACACCTTTACCAATACCTTACCAATCCATCCACATTCATACCAATTCCATACCAATCTAAACAATTAATTAAAAAATAAAAAAAATAAAAAGGAAGAGAGAGATAGACACAAAGGAGAGAGAGATTGGTAGAAAACTCGGCACGCCGCTACCGTACCGGCTACCGTGCCGGATACCCTCAGCGGTGTTGCCGGGGGTACCGGTTCGGTACCGGCCTCGTGACAGCCACCATGGCGGATGGCCTTAACCCTCTACAACCCGTACCCCAACCAACCTCTCATATAAAACACACACTACACACACACGAGACACACACAACACGCAGGTGTGTGGTGAAGCTGCTGCAGCCCCAACCTGCCAGCCTGCGCACGACGTACCCCCTCTTCTGAGCCCGCCGAGTTGGGGTATGAAGCCCGCCGCCCAACTCGTTCCCCTAGTACGCATAGCCTAATAATTTATGTTGTTGGTGAAGAATCGTGTTGGAAGTTTAGTTTAATGTGAGGAGCGTGAAAAGTGAATTTGAATTATCGATCATTTTCAATCTCATGCTCTTCCATGAATTGCGGTTTAAAATTTAAGGAATTGATCACGTGCATTTAAATACATCTTATCCTAATATGCATTATTTTTTTTATCTAAAGATTAATAACCAATTTTCTTGTTTCTCAAGTTAATTTTAATTTCTCATTGCAACCCAACACTATTATTGTTTATTTATTGTTATTAGAAATGTTTAATTTTGTATAAAAAGATGAACTTAAATATTGTAAATTTAGTTTCTCAATACACCCAAATCTCAAAAGAAGTTATTGTTTGTTTTTTTAAACATCTTTGTTAATTCTTAATCTTAGTTTACCTTTTTACCATCTAATAAAAGCTACTTGAAAACTTATAACGTTGGTTAATTGGAATGTTATTTACAAATAATCATTTTGGATACTTGCAAATTTAGTTTGGTCTAAAGTTCTGTTTAATTTGCTCTTATTAAGTCGTAACTTAGATATATTTTATCAAAAAATAGTCAATTATTTTTATTAGACAATGTGTCAATTCAGTAGGTTTAATTAACGAATGAATTTCTTTTTTATAAATGATTGTGAATGCAAATTAAATGATGTGAAGATTACGTTCCAAGGGCACCTGACTAATCCACGTCAAACACAACCTAATCCAATTAAATGTATATATATAGTAAGCAACTAAAAATATGAAATTATAGACTTTGCTTTTTTGGGCCTTTACCATATATACAGCAAAAGGGTTCAGTTTCTTGCGAAAAAAATGCTTTATTTATTATGGTCATGGGCTCATGGGCCGACCAAGCTTGCATAATTGCAATGTACAATTAAAATGTATATTTATTTTTATCCTAAAATACCATACGATCCACGAGTAAATATTTAAAATTATATGATATAGTTAGTCAAATGACGTAGAAATCGATCTTAATAGTCCGTAACCATTGATTGTTTAATATTTATTTTTGTTTAATTGTGCGTGTGTGCACGCCTGCGTGCACGCACGGGTGTGTAGTGATACACAAGTTTGCATCTTTTTTTGGAAGGGTGTTCGGGCCAATGTCCGACTAATCCCCGACAATTTTGGAAGCTAAACATGGCCCCACTTAAATGCCGCCAACACTCCCCTCCCAGGGCTCGAACTCGGGTTCATGACTATGCCATGCCCAAGCCTTACCACTAGGCTGGAAGGTCTTTGACCACAAGTTTGCATATTGTGATACACATTAATCCCTTTTTTAATGGTGATTGGAGATGAGAATAGAAATGCATGTTGCATTGATGTTGTTGGGTTAATCTAATATAATCAATTAAAAATTGTTCCATATAAGAAAAATATGTTCCTTCAACTTGAAAATACAAATGTTGTTCCATTTAGCATCAAGAGATGAAACAATATATGGGACAAAAACTAAGTAGAAATAAAATTTTATTTCTCCAATTTGGTTAGGAATGAAAATTAATGAATATGCAAGAATGATTCCATTATATAATTTCAAACCAAACAACAATTTTCATTATCATTTTCATTCCTTACCCCCTGATACTCCCAACCAAACTGCCCCTAATTTTTTAAGAAATAATAGGCAAATATCTTGTTTAGAATTTGGAAACTTATAGATGCAAAAAAAATGTTGATACTTGCAACTATAACCGACCCATAATCGACTGTCAATTTCGTAATGTTGGGGGGTCGGGGGGATTCTTGACTCACTCAACGGTTGTGGCTATGGAGCTCCTCAGGCTCGAACCCAAGACCATTTGATATTGTGCAAACCTATCATCCACCCATTACCAACTGAACTACACGCCATTGACGAAACCTTATGGAATTAAAGGGACTAAATATGATAATAAGCAAAACTTTAAAGAATTTTGGGATAATAGCTTTCTTAACCAATTAGGGGGTTCCAAGTTGTGTCAATCTTATGGGTTGCAAGATGCAACCCACAAAATCGTTTACTGCGCCAAAAGAAAAAGTGGGAGAGTTTTCTTAAAATCTTTGGAGTTCCAAAGAGTAATATTAGGGTGTTGAGGTTGAATTTGGGGTTGAAGTTTTGATCATGACTTTAAAAACTGTTTGTAGAAATATGTTGAAGTTCATTGGCCACTTTTTTAATGTTAACTAAGTTACATATTTTTATCATCTTTTTTCGTTTGTTTGATCTCCTACATATGTGCTAAATCCAGTTACGTTTATTTGATTTATTACATATGTGTACGAATTACTAATTCCAATTGTGTTACTTGATTCGTTGTATGCAGTTTAGAACTACGAGTTTCGTCTCTGGAGTCTGTTCGTTGCTCAAATTCAGATTTTTCTATTGGGCGATGTTTGTTTCAAGTACTTGTTTGTTATCTTTTACATTCGTGCACTGAGTGTTTGGCTAAATCGCTTTCTTTTCTTCGCAACAAGCATTTAAAGGAGGAAACTAAGGAGTAATGGATCCGAAGTGTCCACATATGTAGTAACAAATATTATCAAAACAAACGGAATAAATCAATAATTCACACCAAATGGATTGGAATACCAAAAACTACGATAAAAAATAAAAATATCAAAAAGTCAAATGGAGAAATTTTAGTAGGTTAAGTCTTAGGGACGAAAATAACAATAAATTACAAACCCTAGAGTGAAAATAAAAATTTAAGAACACAAAGATGAAACTCGTAATCTTTTATAAATTATATGGACGAAAATAATAGTTTACTGTAAATAATACTAGTTAATAGCCCGTGTAATACACGGACAATTTATAACATATTGTATTAATTTCTAATAGAAATAAGCATCTACATTATAAAGTTCACAAATATTTCACCTCCAATTAACAATATAAATATGACTTAGTTAATAAAAGAAACATTAACGATTTAGTTTAATCATAGCCATCTATGAAACCTTTTGTTCCAATCATTTATTCAAAACTTTCATTGAAATTAAATAAGTAGAGAATAGTTATTTAGTAAAAATAATTCTTGTTAATCAACGATTTAAATGAAAAAAAAAAAAAGAAATTACTCTTGCTTTATTACTAAATATTTTAGTCATCTAATAGTTGTTAAAATATCTGAAATTGAAAATTTATAATTCTTTTGTTGAAATATTCGGATTTCCTAAATAACATTAAAACTGGAGGGATTCAGAAATAAAATACGTTTAGATGGATTTATTTGGAGGGTTTTAAAAAAAATCATTATTTATAAATAATCTATAAAAATAGTTAGATTATAAAGATGAAATCTTTAAATTAAAGAATATCAACAGAAGGGTTTTAAATAAAATTAATTTTCATTATGTATAAATAATGTATAAAAATAGTTAGATTAAAAAAGATGGAATCTTTAAATTTCAATATTATCAACAATAGAACTGCAATAAAATGTAAACACGTTAACTTATATCTATTTTTAATATTTAACATTATAAATAAATTAAAAAAAACTATTCAATATTAGACTCATTTTGAAGGTATCATCGAGACGATTATAATGGAGTAATTTGTAGCATAGAAAAACAAAAACTTAATACTTTTTAATTCATATATATTATTTACGTTAATATGATAAGGATGTAAAATGAAAAATGAAAAACTAAAAGATAAAAAGTAATTTAATCAAATAATTTTAAGGATACAAAAGGTAAATTTAGGTAGGTGAATTTTGGAAAATATTTTATCCATATTTGTTAGTTATTTATTTATACGTATTAATAGGGCATTAAAAAACAAAAAAAAATAGAAATAGATTATGACATCATCTTTTGATAAATTTTGTTTAATTGACCAATAATATTACTTAATTTCATTTTGATGACATCAGCACAAACCTTCTTTAATATATATATATAGAATATAGATTATATCATATATTGTAAATTTATAAACGGTAACTAAAAAATAGCTATGTAAGACAAAATTACTCTACTTAACTAACAATTTTTAAAGGATTTAATCAAAGACCATTTTTAAATGTAAATCACAAAAATAATTTCTACACTCATCAAAAATTAAATCTTATTTACAGACTTTTTACTAAAACCAAAATTGAAGTTTACTTAATAATCACGTCCCTCTTAGAATTACACATAAATTTTGACATCTCATAAGCCTAACCAGGGGGTAATTTTGGTAAAGACCAAAATTGAAGTTCACTCCACAGCAAAAAGTCCATAATGTCCCTCTCAGAATTACACATAAAAGTTGACATCACACAAGCCTACCCAGGGGTAATATTGGTCTTTTACTCTGCAAAAACTTTACCCCCAATTACAACACTTGACTAGTGTTTGCCTCAAGATGGCATTGGGCCAGTGTCTTCACATCATCTAGTCAGGTAACCTATTTTGGACTTATTGTTCTTCTAATTGAATTTTATTGCATTTCCTCTTACTTTTGTTAAGTCATGATTTTTTAATTTTTCAATGAATGGTTATTCACTAAAATACTTATTTCAAAGGGGTCACAAAATAACCAAATTTTCTGATTTTGCTACAATATATGCACGGAGTTTGTAAAGCGCTTTGTGAACTTTCTTTTTCTGTTAGCAGGGTCGGCCTAGACCATGTGTAGCAATACAACGACATAGGGTATCGTAAACCTAAGGACATCAAGTTTTGATATATTATTAAACATGAGTTCAATACTAGACTAAAAAGATTCGGCTCATACACCGGCCGCCATGGTAATCAACTAAGTGCTTAACGGTATTTTGGTTTAGCTTAATTGTGTTCCAACCCCCTTAAAAATAGCATGTCATGTTTGCTGAAAAACGACTTTGGGAAACATTTTTAACTTTCCCATGTAGGATATCAAAAACCCCAGGACCGACCCAATCTCTTAGATGACGCTATTGGTTGGTTGGTCCACATTAGAAAATGGTTATTTGTCATCTCGTAAAATAAGAAGTTTGCAAACTTTAATAAGTACTTTTTTATACTTTTACATGATAAAATAGTCAAGCTTCATACAAGTTAAAAAAGTTAAATCTCACAAAAAAGGGACTCACAAAACCATTTTTCAAACTCCATGACTATTTTGTAGCAAATTTAGGATAGTTAGTTATTTTTGTGATGGAACTCCTGTGAAATGGCTATTTTAGTGATTTAATTGTTGAACAATTCTTTAAATTGCATATTCAAACCCATATGCGTTATTTTATGATAGTTTCAATAGTTAAATACTTAAATTAATTACTATTTGCATTATTGACTTGTCATGCAAACTGTGACAATGTTATTGATTAATCATGGTAAAGTGATAAATGATACACACATAATTAGTAATAGATTAAAGGGAGCTAGCATGTGTCGTCTTCATCATCTATTTTTTTTATTGAATAGAAGGATGAACTACGGAGTTGAACTCGGCCTTTGTCTAACATTTGTCATCCAATTATGTTTTATTATAATCTTAAAAGAATACGACACATCAGTTAATGGAATTGAACTTGGCATTTGTCTATTCTCTCCGTAATATTATTTTTAGCCATAAGTTTTAAAAAACCGAACGCGTTAATTATGATTTTTTATGGTGAAAGCAAAGTTTTATTTAAAATACATTGATACTTAAGAATTTTATTTCAATTTTTTTATTGAACACAAGATACATTACTTTGTTCAAGTAGTTAGATATAAAATGATTTTATCTAGGAATAACATACTTTCTGTAGTTGTTTATGCAATTTTAGTGTGTAGTATCTAAAATAATGTTGTTTAGACAACTTTTAAATAAAAAACCTAAACTTAAGGGTAACAACAGCCACACGCTACTCTATGTGCTAATAAATATGTAACAAACTAACAATGAGTCAATGATCTTAATGACGTTACATTGGTGAAAATGACAAATTTAGTTTTAGACCATCCACAATGAAGTGATTGATAAGAACATTCTTTTAACAATTTTAGTTCCAAATCAACACCAAATCAATAAAATAAAAACATTCATGCCTCGCCGCTATGGAACCTCCTTAAACCTCTTTACTAGATGATTGCTTGACTTGAAAATAAAGAACCACAACTTTTTATAATTTCTAGTTAGGGCTGAGCACAACCCGACCGAACCCGACAACCCGACCGAACCCGACAACCCGACCGAACCCGAACCCGAACTAAAGCAAAATGGCCCGAACCGTGACACCCGAACCCGATTTCACCCGAACCCGAGAAACCGAAAGTATATTGCGGTTCGGTTTGGGTTCACTTATCCAACCCCGAACCGACCCGAAACCCGAAATTTAAAAAAAAGGTTTTAAAATTATTTTATATATAATATAATTAATATTTAATAAATGGCCAATTTCTATTGTTTTCTTGTACTCCTATTTTTTTTATTATTCCGATTCAAAGTATGGTGTTCTATTCCCAGTCGATTAACGATCGTGAAGATTGTTGAAATCGAATCGGTAGATGGAGATTGAATCCCACTATGGCATTATGTATACCGCGAAATTTAAGAATCTGAGATATACCTTGTACGATTTATTGATTCAACTATGCAGTGATTTAAACACCAATTCTCGATTCATGAAAATCCTTCATTGATTCTCATTTCAATATTCTTCATTTGTTTTCACCTCTCAAATCATCGGCATCTTTCATTAGTTTGGTGTTTAACGAGACTGTGAGTCCGATAATCGACAAGGATGCAATGTAATGGATCAATGCAAGCTATTACAAGAGTTAGTAATGCTCAAACAATGATAATCAAGCAAATATGCAATATATATGAAGAACACGATAATACGACAAAGCATATAACAAAAGTTGTCAGTTGCAAGATTATTATAAAACGTTAACTAGCGACCCCTATTTATAGAGTCGAAGTTACAAAACAACCCCTAGAGTCTATGACTCTTTTAAGAGGTGCACTAAAGTATTGTTTTAAACTAACTATTACAAACGTTTCAAAAGACGCCCCTGACTTCTTTACAAACAAACTAGTCAGGTTCTAACAATCTCCCCCTTTGGGAAGAAGTCAGAAAGGCGGCGGATACTTCAAGGCTGGTTCCCACTGCGAGAGCTGTAGGTACTCGTCCCATTCGCGGATCGATCTCGTACGGAGCTCCATCGCAGTCTCAACCCTTCTCAGCATCAGTCTTTCTTTCAGCTTGACCTCGATCAGATTCAGGGCCTCCTTCAGCTTTCTCTTCCACTGAGTCCCCTTGTACATAGGCATATTCTCCTCCATCAGACGACGCTTCATTCCTTTGTAAACATACAGCAGAGTGCCGTCACAGAAGCTGGACAGCTCACTGAAGCGCATAAATCTCCGCAGGTTCTTCCTGAAGGTGATATACACAACACCATGCTCTGGGAGTTCCGTTGGGAAGTAGGGCATGTATTGGTCAAGAAGATTGGCCTCCAGGTTAGGACGCAGCAGATTCACCTTCTGCTGTTTGCTTTCGATCGCCATCTGATAGTCTGTGAGATGCGCGAGGTTGATCGAATGCCGTACATACCTCTTGAGGACTTCCAGACCGTCTCTGAAATAGCCTGGTTTCAGAATCGGGCCCTCAAGGTGTCTGATGAGTGTAAGGAGATCATCGAGATCAATGCTATCCAGATCGACTTCTGTGAACATGAAGTCTCGGAGGTCTCCGTCGGGCTTGCCTGGGTTGTACATCCGCACGTGAAACTCAAGGAATAGCTGGTGTCCGAATTTGTAAGGTCGGACGTCAGTGACCTTGGTGAACCGGAGCTTCCTTCTGATCTGCCCATGCTCGCTCCAGCTGAGCTTCCTCTGGTAGATGTACGCGGTACGGCGGCGACGCTTCTTGACATGAGATAGGCCGAAGAAGACTTTCTTGGACCACGAGAAGAGGCGTTCCTGTTGGAAGATCCGTGTGAAGGATTCCTCCAGGAAGGGCCTGAATATAACCGTGTGGTTCCAACCCAGTCTGATCGGCTGCTGAGCTGTGAAAGCTTCGGGCGTCTGTACCGTGGGGAGAAAGGCGTCGTACTCCGCGTTATAAACAATGTCATCTGATCTCTTCCAAAACCGGAGGCTCTGGGCATGCTGGTTCAGGATCTTCCTTCCCTCGTCAGAGATACGAAGGTCGGAAGGATCCAACGGCGCGGTGTTTGGATCGATCAGGTCTATGGCAGGAGTCACCTTCTCGTGAGGAAACTGGACGGTCGTACCCACAGGGATAGCCTCGTACCTCCAGTTTGCGGCTTCTTCCGGTATGTCTTCGTCGGAATCATCGTTCACAGGATCTGGTAAGTCTGTAAGATCGGCAGGCTGATCTGCTGGTGGAGCGGTGTCGGCCGGTATATCATCGGCTGCGGTTCCGGAGCCGGAGGGGAGGTCTAGGCGAGCCCTCTTGGACGGTCCCTCCCCCTCATGAGGATTAGCGGCATCGTCCGGATCATCATGTCCGCGCTTGGAGGGTTGAGCCTGAGACCTGCAAGTTGCCTCAAGCTCGCGGATCCTCCGCAATGCAATCTCCAGCTGCATATCCCTCGTGGCTACCAGCTGCTTGTACTGATCCACTTATCTCTGAAGGGCATCGTTCTGAGTGGTGAGCTGAGCGATGACGATCTGGTGTTCGGCTTCAGAGAGAAAGCCGGGAATCTCCTCAGCTAGTGGTGATGGTTGGAGACGGAGGACGGGAGTAGGAGAGCGGCTTGAATCGGCGAAAGATGGGCGCTCCCCTTCCTGGAACTTGCCCTTGATGAAGCGTTTGGCTTCATCCAGCTCCCTCTGACGGTCCTCGTCCGCTTTTCTCAGTGCTTCGATCTCGGCTCGACGGGCTTGGTCTTCCTGTTCCTTTTCAGCTAAGGCCTTTTCAATTGCCTCTAGCCGTCGATCTTTTGCCGCGTCAGCTTTCTCGATGGCCTCCAATCTGCTTTGGACAGCTTTAAGGATGCCGTCCGAATCCCTGGGTCCCAATCCCGAAAGGGTCAACACCGGTTCATTGCGAAACCGGTGGACAGGGAAAGCCCCGCAAAGGTGCTCCCCTGGCCCGCGCTGACGACTGGTGTGGCGTCAAGTGCAGCGGGGCCTCGGGTGGAAGTCTCCAGTTGTGTACCTAGGGGCTCTAGGACTCGATGTGGTGCGAAAGAAAGCGAGTGCTGGGGATGAGCATCTCTAGATTCAACACCGATCAACTCCGAATGAGTGAAAGGTGGAATAGGTGGTATGACCCCGTGTTCTGATGAAACGACCACCTGTTGGGAGGTGGTCGAGTGGATGGCTTGGGTGTGCAGTTGCGTTGGTTGGCTGCCAACGACTTGACTACTCGGCATTGGCCGAGTAGGATCTGTGTGGGAAGCCTGTGTGGAGGATAGACTCTTGGCTGGTTGGGTTCCGATTTCTGGCTGCCTAGGGTGGGCCACTTCTACTTCGGCCTCTTGTCGGGTTTCTACCAACTCTACAACCTGATGGGCCTCTTCGTCTTCGGCCTCTTGATTGACCGGACCCTGACTTTCACCCTCGAAGCCTTCACTGCCAGCCCCTATCTGCATCCACGATTCGCTTTGAGCCGGTTCCGCGACCTCCGTGTTCAACGTTCGGTCTTCCGTCCCGGAGTAATCAAGGAGCTGAACGGAGTCGCTCTCGTTGAAAGAGGAAGTGGAGACATCATCATCAAAGGCCTTGCCTTTTCCTTTCCCTTTCCCCTTTCCTTTACCCTTGCCCTTACCCTTGCCGTCTCCCGGGCCTTCCTCTGGATCGGAATTCTGGTGGCGTCGTGTCCGACGAGCTACGATCTGGATCACCAGATGGATCCGTCGGGAGTCTAGATGTGGTGGCCTGAGGAGGTGGTGAAGTATGGGCTGGTTCTTCTTCTTCTGGCGATGCAGCAGTGACCTCTTTTGCTGAGCCAGATGGAGTGGATCCCGAGGCGTCCTTCGGAGTAGGTGGTTCCTGAGTCTCCGGGGACTCGGGGACAGTAGGGAGTCCTGGAAGTCGAGTCGTGGATCGACGTTGCGGAACGTACTCCTTCACCCTCGGAGTTGGCAACAGAGAATCTTCGTGCATGCGTTGGCGAAGACGTCTCAACCTTTCTTCTCGAGTCTGCGGAAGGTCGGAAGATGTAGAAGCTGAAACATCGTGAGCGGTGGCGGATCTTCGGACTATACTACCCAAGTTTTCCCTTACGTCTACACTCATCACATTGCCCGAGCCAGAGGCCCCCCCAGTGGGACCCCGGCGCCTCGGACGTAAGGCCCGAGGACTAGAAGGGACGGGTTGCGCACCTTGGGCAGGACCTTCCGGTTCTGGAGGGTCCATAGGTGCGACTCCTAGACCTAGGCGATTCCTATAAAGCACCACACTCGGAGCCCGCTGGTCTAGAGCGTCCAGGACGTGCGTCGGGATCGGCATCTCGTACTGTCCCTCTGTGTAGTCGCGCTTGGCTATCCAGCTGATCTTCTTCGGCTGAATGACTGAATGACCGGAGTGGCGTGGAATATCCGGATTGCGTTCCATATGGTCACGGATGATGAGACCATAGAACCGCAACCACGGGATGGAGTGATGTCTGGTGCGCTCCCTGGTCGTCAGATCCTTGGTTATGTCAAGCCATAACTGAGCGGCGATGTCGATGTGGCGTCCGTAGGCTACGGAATGGAAGATGTGCCAGAAGGAGGTAGTCGCCTTGTCGATGCCCTTCGTCTTCGAGGATAGGCACCTGTTCATGATGTTGAACAGTTGTGCCCAGATCGGTGGTAAGTGGCTCGTGGTGATCTGAGACACGCCTTTCGCCTCCTCGGTAACCCCAAGAGCTAGGATTTCACTCATCAGAATGGGGCCCGAGACCAGCTCGTCGAACTCCTGGTGGCCGCCATCAGTAGCGGCAGGGAGGCGAAGGATTCGGCGGATGTCCTCCATAGTGATGACCAGTTCGGTGTGATCCACTCGACCAATGATCGAGAAGACACCGAACCGGGTGTCGAGAACAGCTGTCTTCCAGAACTGCTGCAGGTAAATGCCCGGTACCTCTGCAGTGGCCGTCACGGCGTAAGCAAGTGGATGTGCGCGAAGGATCTCCCTTACAATGGTATGCTGCACCCGGACAGAAGACAGGATCACATACTCGTTGTTCTGAAGTATGTGAACCATGTCCGTAGGATCAATCAGAGCTCGATCAGCCTCTTGATCGATCGGAGAAGAAGGGCGTTCTCTCTGGTTTGCCATTTCTGACAGAAAAGGTAAGATTTAAACAGTTAGACCCTTCTTAACTTTCATATGTGTGTTGACGAAAATTCGGCAGAGTTTCGACTAGTCGTGAGTCAGTTTATCGAAGATTCCCGAGGGAATCTTTTAAAACTGAGTCGAACTTGTAAAACGGATTCCCGCGAAACTCATGTCGAAATATTTTTAAAACGACCCGAAACTGGATTTGAAACCACAGATCCAGGACTGGCTTAGAACGTGAATCGGTCTATGGACAAATCCCATAAGGTGATTTGTTAAGAACGATTCACGTGAAAGTCAAGTCCCGAATCGGGGTTTGAAGTCCCGAATCGGGGGTTTGAAGTCCCGAATCGGGGGTTTGAAGTCCCGAATCGGGGGTGTCAAACAACACATACAAATGGATAATAAAGTCCCGAATCGGGACATATATAAGTTTTATCAACTCCCGAATCGGGAGTGTCTACAAACCCTATGGTCAGAGTCCCGAATCGGGAGATTCAAATTCCCGAATCGGGAAAATGAAAATCCCGATACATGAATCTAAAAGTCCCGCATCATGAACACAGGAAGTCCCGATTCATGAGTTCTTCGAGAGTCCCGTATCGGGACTCGCGGCTGTTCATATTCCGGACCCTAAATCAACCCTAAAACACTTCTAATCAGTCCTAAAACAAGTTCTATGAAGTACATTATCGTTATAAACAAGTTTAGGAAGAAGAACGGATCAATCTAACGTCCCGAAACTCGAATCCAAGGATTTTGGAGTTTCGGGTTTACCCGAAAACTTTAGGCTTCAATCTGATCTATAAACGACGTAGTTTAGATGAATCTGAATACATTAAGTCGTTAGAAATCTTACCAGGATCGTAAAGAAGTAATCGGATCGACGAACGGATCGATAACGAACGCTCGGGGAAGCCGGGAAGTCGATGGATCGAACGGGGTGTTCTTCGTGTTCTTGATCGTCAGAGAAAACTGATAAGTGGTTTTGAAATTTGAAAGTGATAACTGAATTCAGTTATCAATTCCCGCTTTTATAATTTTGATAACTTATCAGGTTTTTTGAAAATTTTATCTGATAACTGCTCTCACAGATCACGACTATCACGAAATGACCGAATGAACCCCGAACTTAAGTTTTGAAAGAATTTCAAAACTTCCCCTGAACTTGTGGTTTTCAAAAGTTTGCAAAAACGGTCCCTGAACATTGAAGTTTTGGAGACTGGCAGAACAGGTCCCTGAACTAGTCAGAATCAGAACCTGTCACTTCCAGTCCCTTAACTTAACAAGTTCATAGAATTTACAAGTTCAGCCCCTTGACGTTTATTGAAACCACTAACCTGGAAGTTTCTGAGATCGGATTAATCACCGAGTCTAACACGAATGGTCAGAAATCTTATTTTGAATCCCGGGTCCTGAACTGAGGTATTCAGAAGCCGTACGTTGGTTCTACAACCTGCGTGAAAATTTAGGAATGGTATCCAGTGCAGATTGGATCCGACAGAGTTAGATTTAAACAACGTTAATACAAAAAGCTCCCCCTAGATATATGCGACACAGGAGCTCCCCCTACACACATGCATAAGTTTAAGTGACTGGCTCCCCCTAGAAATCTGCCGGGGGATCTAGCATGCCCAGTTTACTAAGTAAATAGTAATGGCGCTTCTCGTCAAAAGCTTTAGTGAACAGGTCAGCTATCTGACGTTCACTTTCGACGAAAAACAGTTCAACGTTACCTTTCTCGACATGATCTTTGATGAAGTGATATCGGATATCGATATGTTTCGTCCGAGAGTGTTGAACTGGGTTTGCTGCAATCTGTATGGCACTGCTAGAATCACAGTAAATAGGAATCCGATGCATGGTATAGCCATAGTCTGCCAGTTGAATTTTCATCCAAAGAACCTGTGAACAGCAACACGCTGCTGCGACATATTCTGCCTCAGCTGTTGAAAGGGATACACAGTTCTGTTTTCTTGAGGACCAACTCACTAACTTGTCCCCGAGAAACTGGCAGGCTCCTGACGTGCTCTTCCTGTTTAACTTACAGCCTGCATGATCTGAATCTGTAAAAGCTGTTAGTTCAAAACCAGAATCCTTAGGGTACCAAAGGCCAAAATTAGGTGTGCCCTTCAGGTACTTAAGGATTCTCTTGACAGCCCCGAGATGAGATTCTCGAGGGTCGCACTGAAAACGAGCACATACACACGTGGCAAACATAATGTCGGGTCTACTTGCCGTGAGATAAAGCAAAGATCCAATGATCGCACGATAAACCTTTTGGTCAACCGGATTACCAGACGTATCTGCATCCAGTTGGAATGACGTGGACATTGGATTTGAAGCAGACTTAGGTCCAGTAAAGTCAAAGCGTTTTAAAATGTCAAGAGTATATTTGGACTGGTTTATAAAAATCCCTTGCGGGGTTTGACGGACTTGTAGTCCTAAGAAAAACGTAAGTTCGCCCATCATACTCATTTGAAATCTGGACTTCATTATCTGCTCAAACTCGGTGCAAGACTCAGGGTTTGTAGATGCAAAGATGATATCATCCACGTATATCTGTACTACAGTCAAATGATTACCTGACCTTCTAAGAAACAGGGTAGGATCGACAGTACCCTTTTTGTATCCGGACTCAAGCAAGTAAATGGTAAGAGTTTCATACCAGGCACGAGGTGCTTGCTTCAATCCGTAAAGTGCTTTGTCGAGCACGTAAACGTGTTCCGGGTACTTGGGATCAACAAATCCCTCAGGTTGCTCAACATATACTACTTCTTGAAGTTCTCCGTTCAGAAACGCACACTTGACGTCCATCTGGAAGACCTTCATGTTCTTGTGAGCTGCATACGCGAGAAAAATCCTGATGGCCTCGATTCTAGCCACCGGAGCGAATGTCTCGTCGTAGTCGATGCCTTCCTGTTGACGGTATCCCTTGGCGACCAGACGAGCCTTATTACGGATAATAAGATCGTTTTCATCTTTCTTGTTGCGGAAGATCCACCGCAAGTCAATGATTCTGATTTTTCTTGGTCTTTCTACAAGGCGCCAGACTCTGTTTCTCTCGAATTCGGCAAGTTCATCCTGCATGGCCCTTACCCAGTCAGGATCAGAAAGAGCGTCCTGGGTATTGGTTGGTTCAAATTTACTCAGGAAACCGCCGAAGAGGATCAGGTTTTCATCATTCTTTGAAGAGCGAGTTGTCACTGGAGCAGATGGACTACCGATGATGTTGGTAGTGGAATGGCTTCTGGTCCATTTTCTGGAATGGGGAATGGGATCGTATTCCATGTTGTTTCTTGAGTCATTCTCATCCCGAATGACGGAGGAGAGAAGACTAGCATCCGGATCAGTATTCAACACAGTCTCCGAACGGGGTTCACGAACCACTTCAGCATAAGTTCTGGATGGAGAAGGTGGCGGAACAACTTCAGGAATTGGTTCAAGAACAGTGGACACTGTCTGTTCTCGGACCGCTTCGACTGCAGTTTCAGGAGAGGGTTGTGTTGAAGAGAGCTGAGAGGGGGAGAGAACAGTTTCCTCAATCAAAGTGTTAGAAGAGGATTCTGTTTCTGTGATTGGGTTAAGTACAGACACCGGTTCTACAGAGTCAGAAGAGGTTTCTCCTACAGCGGTAGAACAGGATGTGCTCTCGTTCACGAATGCATCTGCGGATATGGTTGTTGATGAAGGAATGGAATGATCAGCAGGAGCAGGAACAATGATTGGACCAACGAGGGTCGTTAGATCAAATTCTGCTAAGTCAACAAAATCAAATCCATGCGAGTCAGTAGGAACAGTTGTGCTCGGTGGTGAACCAGTGTGCAATTCAGGGAAGACAGAACTATCTGAACTAGGGCTGGCACTAGAATACATCTCAGTCTCAGAGAAGTCAACGTACCGACTCTCAAAGATGGATCGGGTCCGTTTGTTGTATACACGGTAAGTCGCTGAGTTATGTGAGTATCCAATGAAGATAGACTCATCCGACTTCGCGTCAAACTTTCCCAGATCATCTCTGTTGTTCAGAAGATAGCATACACAACCGAAAACTCTAAAGAATCTAATATTCGGCTTACGCTTGTTGACCATTTCGTACGCGGTTTTACCAGTCCGCTTAACGATTAGAGTCCTGTTCTGAGTGTAGCAGGCAGTTGATACAGCTTCAGCCCACAGGGATAGAGGTACACCAGAATGTGCTATCATGGATCTAGCTGCTTCGACCAACGTACGATTCTTCCTTTCTACGACTCCGTTTTGCTGGGGAGTACGTACAGCAGAGAAGTTGTGAGAGATGCCCACTTCTTCAAGGAAAGACTGGAGTTTCGCATTCCGAAACTCTGTACCGTTGTCACTTCTTAGTTTCTTCACCTGACGACCCAAGAGGACTTGGATTCGTTTGATGAAGGCGATGATTAGATCTGAAGCGTCAGATTTGGCTCTAAGGAATTCGAGCCATGTGTACCGAGAGTATTCATCGACAAGTACAAGCATATATTTCTTGCGTGCAAGACTTTCGACTCTCATCGGTCCACAGAGATCCATATGTAGCATGTCAAGGGATGGTGACAGTTTGTCTCCATCCTTGGAGGATGCGAACTCTTCTTCATTTTTCCTTTCTCACAGGCTGAGCAAAGGGTGTCTTTAGATAGTCGCGTCTCCGGTAGACCACTGACAAGGTGTTTAGATACAAGCTTGTTCATATCCCTGAAGTTCTGATGAGACAGACGCTGATGCCACAGCCAGCTTTCTTCCTTCGTTGCTTTTGCGAGAAATACCACTGTTTCCAGTTGTTGAGGAACAGCATAAAACATTGTGGTATATAGGTGACCGTTCCTTCGAGCGCGTAGGATCACGTTCCCATCCTCGTCTTCAATGTTGCTCCCGAGAATGAATGTCTTCACAAGATATCCTCCATCACAGAATTGGCTTGAACTGAGTAGGTTAAAAGGCAGTCCTTCAACATAGCGCACATTCTTGATGACGTGTTCTCCATTCGTCATGCTTCCATATCCTATGATCGGTAGACGTCTCTTGTCTACAAGCTTAACAAAGCCTTCAGCTCTAACGACGTAGTCGAAGAGGATGTTGCGCTGCCCAGTCACATGCCTGAAGGCTCCAGAATCAAAGTACCACATGTGACTTCCCTGCAAAACGCAAGATCAAAGTTGTTTAGGAACCCATTGCCACATGGGTGTCCTACCGTTAGAAACAGATAAAGCAACCGGTGAAGTATCCTTTTCAGATTTCTCCTTAGGCTTAGGAGACTTCACTGGAGGCAAAGCACTTTGCTTTGTCGTTTTCTCTTTTCTTTCCCGGTGAGGACTACCTGACTTACTATAAGCATTTGCATTACCAGGCATATCAACACGCATGTAATTATCAAACAAAGAACATATATGATTTTTGAAAGCTGTAAGATTATCAGAATTCGCTGAGCGATTAATGTGTACAGACTTTGATTTTATGTTTGAATTACAACTAGGTGGGTTGTAGCCAAGACCAGTATGATCATGACCACCCCATTTAGGGAAAGCATTAAAAGAGTTCTTCTTTTTCCGATATCTCCTTCTTCGTGGCTTCACATTCGCAGTTCCATCACCTGTCCTCGCATCTGCATAAAAAGCAAGTTGTGAGTTGGGTGACGGCTTAACTAGAATGGATTGACCACCTTTGAAATTAGCGGTGGTTTGACAAACTAATTTTATCATTTTCAAAGGTTGTTTAGGTTTGGAGTTCTCACCTACATCAAATGAACTAGAATAAAAGTCTAGTCCCTTAATGGGTTTCACCAAGCTACTTGTATCAGTAGATTTTGAATTATGTGTCTGTGTTACTGTGGGTGTGTGTGGCTTAACTGACTTCCCTTTGTCAGTACCAACACATTTTTCACCTTCAGATTTTATCACAGACACTGATGCAAGTGGCTCAGGAGAAATGATTTGCTTTATAGCAGGTGCCCTTGGCAAAATAGGTTTTCGTGGAATATAACCTGAAGGAGGATCATCAGCGTCCAAAAACACCTTCACATCATATACAACATTAGGATCTAATACTAGTTTAGGTTTGGTTAACCTAAAGTTTGGTGTGATTGGTGAGCTGCAGGTACAAGAATCCCAAGAGTCAGATTCTTCTAAGAAGGACACCCGTCTTTTCAACTGATTGATTTGACAACATTGATTCGCGAAAGTTTGACCAAACGTCAGTTCCTTTTCATAGAAGAAGTCCTTTTCCATTGTGTTATTAATAAATTGGACGACCAATTGTGTTTGGAGATCCGCAAATTTGTTTTTAAAACATGAGCAAGAAAACTCTGCGATCTCACATTGGTTTGACATATTAATCCTTTCGGCATTTGCCTCATGATAACTATGTTCCAATGATTTGATATGGCTGTCTTTTTCAGAAAGAATTGACTCAAAGTTCTTTAACTTATGGCGACAGGCATCAAGTTCTACGGCTTTGGACCTAAGATGGAACAATTCCTTTTCTACACACACTGGGGCAGGAGGCTGAGTTGCGGAAACATCCAAAGGTTGGATAACATCAGCGTCCTCGGATGTATCTATCTCCCTGGTGTCATAGCTAAAGTTTAGGTCCTCATAGTTGATGGGTGGCATTGCTACCTTAGGTGTCCTAGCTTTGATGCCTTCCCAGCTAGTGAAAGTATTCTCTGGGTTACTAGCAGGGGTAAAGATGGGACCCTTAGAAACAGGACTGGAAGGAGGACTACTGGTTGAACTATTGGCAGGACTGGTGGTAAAAGATACGGCTTTTCCATCTATTATCTCAGTAAAGGTCACAGTCTGCATCACATAGTTGTCATTGTCTTGTCCTTTTACTGACCTAGGTTCAGGTTTGGAAGCACTCATACTGTCAAAGTTGTATAGATGTGCAGGTGCTTTCTCAAGAATGCTTTTCTCTGAATGTCCCAACCCAGGTTTGGCTTGATAAAAGGGATGTTGAGTGGTTTGCTTGGTAAGCAGACTCAAGGTATGTTCAGATTGTCCTCTCTTTAAATTATTTTCCTCAAGCTCTTCGATTTTTACAAATAATTTTGTTCTTTCCAAGGAAAGAAGGTGAAATTTGAGCTTGAGTTCTTCACGACTACTTTCAATTTCGTCGTGAGATCTTTGAAGATCAAGGAGCTTGTTTTCGAGGATAGATTCTCTAATCCCAAACTCAAGTTCCATTCTGTTAAAGTTCTCGGCGAGGTCCTCTAAACTACTTTTATAAACAACACTCTCTATTCTGAATCTCGCGACGAGAGCTCTTTCCATTTGGAGTTGGCTCTCAAGTCTTAGAGTTTCAGACATAGACAGTTCATCAGGTATTGACAATAATGAACAAGAATGTACCTCAGATTCTTCATCAGTAGAGTCGTTTGGGGAACCAGATATACATGGTTCCTCAAAGTCAGCCATGAGGCAGTGTCCTTGTACGGCTGATGGGCCTTCATCATCCGAGTCTTCTGGTTCCATGATCCAGTCTTCCTCATCAGCTAACAGCACCTTGCCTTGCTCTTTCTTCTTCATCACGGCAGCCTTCTTCTCAAAGTAAGCAGAGTCTTTGAGCTTCTTCTTGCATTCCGATGCATAGTGACCCGGGTCACCACAGTTGTAGCAGGTGGGAACCCGAGCGGGGTTTCTGTTCTGATTGGCTGCGGGTGGAGCTTCTAGAGCTGGGAGTTTGTTCTGTTGTGGAGGTTCAGTTCCACCGGTGTTGTTGTGCTGACGACCATCGTCATTTGTTTTCTGGTTCTGGTTGTTGTAGTTAGAACCAGATTGGTCGTTCCACCTTTGATTATAACCACCTCTCTGATAACCTCTGTTACCGTGGTAGTTGTTGGAGTTGTACTCCTGATCCCTTTGCTGTTGCTGGTTGTTGTTGTTGTTGTAGCTTTGTCTTTGATCTTGATAAGATCCTTGATTGTTGTACCCAGACCTATCACGCTGTTGATAGTTGTTTGTTCTTCCTTGATCGTTTCTTTGGAAGCTTTCTCTTGACTGGTACCCTCCTTGGCTAGACTGACCTCCCACAAACTGAGGTCCTTGTCTGAATCTGTTGAAGCGTTGGGGATTTCCCCGGAATTTGGCCATCAAGGCGAATGAGTTCTCCAGCTGAAACATCTCCTCTTCGGTAAGTCCATCATCAAGAACTACCGGTTCTTCAACGGTGTAGTTTTCATGAGAGGACGATCCTCTATTTGATAATAAAGCCAAGGTAGGAGGATCGATTTTCTTTTCAGTTTTACCGAACAAGGTTTCTTCATGAGGTAGCATCATGCTATACAGATCATGAAGTCCAAGCTGGCCAAGATTCTGGCTCACTTGGATGCTGATTGTGACAGATTGCCAGAGTTTGTTCAGTCTTTTGAGGAATTTTACATTCACCTCGTACTTGTTCTTCTCTAAGCCAAGTCTCCGCAGATCGTTTACACAGATATTTAAACGATTGTAGGTTTCAGTCAGCGTCTCTCCCTCGCGAGCACAGAAGCTTTCGTACGCGTTCATAGCGTTCTCCTTTTGGCCTTCTAGTGCCTTGTCACCACCCTGCATTTGTTGTTCAATGCCCAGCCACATTGCTCTGGCATCTTTACAGCTGTCAACCCTCGCGAACATGTCATTAGGTAGAGCCATAGTGAGTAGTGTGAGAGCACGTTTATCAATGGCTGCCCTGGCTCGTTGTTCATGAGAGAACATGTCGTAAGGTTTTTCAACCTCATATGCAGGTAGATAGGGAGTGACCTCGGTTCTGGCTACTTCAGCTACAGTAACCGTTGGTCTGATTGGTCCCTCAGTGATAGAGACCATCAGTTTGTCATCCAGTAAGTCGAGGAAGTTAATCATACGGCGTTTCCATTGCTGGTATTCGCCGACGACTAATACTGGAGGTCGTGTTTCAGAACCGATACTGATAATTTCTTTTGACATTGCGTCCTTTGAAATAGGATCTGTTTTGAGTAGTTGGTGTTTTCTGATTGGACAGAGCTTCCGCGCTTAAAGCGCTTCCTTTTATAGAAATTCGAGAATTTCAAAAAGAAAGGCCAAGGCGGGAAAAACAGCAAGTCCCGATTCGGGAGAGTTGCAAGTCCCGATACGGGAGAGAGTGAGTCCCGATTCGGGAGTCTAAGTCAAGTCCCGATTCGGGAAATTAGGGTCCCGATGTGGGAGTTCCAATTTCCAAACCGGGAGAGACAAAAAGATCCGATTCGGGAATTTGGAAGTCCCGATGCGGGAGTTCAGTGTTCCGAATTGGGACACGGGTGTCCAATTCGGGACTGAAGATCCGATTCGGGAAATACCAAAAACAGCCAAAAACTGCTTCAAATTTCTGTCCAATACTACCAAAACACGAGCTCTGATACCAATTGTGAGTCCGATAATCGACAAGGATGCAATGTAATGGATCAATGCAAGCTATTACAAGAGTTAGTAATGCTCAAACAATGATAATCAAGCAAATATGCAATATATATGAAGAACACGATAATACGACAAAGCATATAACAAAAGTTGTCAGTTGCAAGATTATTATAAAACGTTAACTAGCGACCCCTATTTATAGAGTCGAAGTTACAAAACAACCCCTAGAGTCTATGACTCTTTTAAGAGGTGCACTAAAGTATTGTTTTAAACTAACTATTACAAACGTTTCAAAAGACGCCCCTGACTTCTTTACAAACAAACTAGTCAGGTTCTAACAGAGACGAGATTGTCGATTTCTAAAATGTCACTTAAAATTCTCAATTGAGCCTATTACCACGTTTTGGGTATGAAATTGTTTCTAAATTCCAACATTTAATTGTATTGTGTATTTAAATGTTGATTTGTTTATCAATTGTGTTGTATTATGATAACAAATTAACAAGTACTTGATTATATCATGAGTCACATTCTATTTTGAATTCATCGTCTAAGACTTAGTCTTATAAATTTACTTGGTCATTATGTTTGTCTTGATAATTTTCTCAATTGAATCATATTACTTATCATGAGTCTTGATTTGTGGAGCACATTAATGTTTCTTTTAGACTTTAGAGTTTGAGTTTTGTTGTTTTGCATTAGACTTAATGTGTTAGCTGTGTTGATTTGCATTAGACTTGAGAGTTTGTTGTTTGCTTGTTTTGTTAGCGGACTATCTTCACGAAAATGTATCCAACTTTACCCTTATTCCTATTGTGTGTATCCAACTTCAAAATGTGCTATTGTATGTATTATACTTTCAACACGTGCTATTGCATGTACTATACTTTTAAAAATGTGTTATTGTATGTATTATACTTTTAAAAAATATGCTATTGCATATACCATTTCAACAGTAAATAAGTACAATATTACATACAATGACACATTTTGAAATTATAGTACATACAATAGCACATTTTGAAGTTGGATACACACAATAGGAATTAGGGTAAAGTTGGATACATTTTCGTGAAGATAGTCCTCTTGTAAGGTATTGATAAACTTATTGTTTTGCATTAGACTTACAATTTTAATGTAATTTATAGTGTAAAACAAATTATAGTTTTCACGTCTTTAAGTTCAAAATATTGAAGTAAATGCTAACAATTTTTAATATTGAAAGTAAAGTTTTAGCGGAGTCGAATATGAAAATTTATTTGATATTTTTGCTTCAACAAATGCATGAGACCTCGTAAGGTGATGTGTGTTTATATTTTGAAATTTGGGGTTTCGGTTTTGTGTCCAACTTTGTATTTTTTTTAATTAATAAAAATCAACACGGAATGAATCGTTTCATTGCTTAAAAAAAAATAGACATAGCGGAATTTTTTGAAATTTCCCCACAAATCATCAAAATCCTTAGAACTAGCCCATACAAGAGAATTATGTTGAGACCAACTGATGCATCAAGAAATGTGGAAAATGATCAACAAATGTCTAAACCTTTAAACGACAACGAGTCTGTAGATGTAGAACTCAAAAAATAAGATAAAACTCTTATAGAACTATAAATAAAACTCAAAACAAATTTTTTATTAATTAGAGATAAAACCGCATACTAACTAAAAAATGATCATATTTATAGGTTAAGAAATGATTTATGACAACTACGAAATCTAAACCTAAACTAATACTGAACCAATAAGATAAGTGTTTAAAATATTAACCCTAGGTAAATCCTAAAGCAATAAGAAATAAAATATAAAAGTTTCCTGAGCTTTTCTAAATTATATTCTTAATCACTAATGAGATTCAACCTTCGTTATTTACTTGGTTGAAGTATAGAGCTAAACATTGTTCGTTGTTATGGTCTAGTTGGAGTTGTAACCCACTCGCTATTCTTTAACCATTGTACTCGTTAGATTTTGTTTAATAAATTCAGGTCACTTTGTTTGGGTGATGGTCGTGCTGAAGCCTTGCTTTGCGATTCCTTTCTGTTGTTCAAAAAAAAAAAAAACTGAAGGATAATATGCCTCCAATTTGGGTTATGGGTTCAAGAAGATTTGGTCCTTGAAACACCACGAAACACCATCCTTCAAGTAAAATCAACGATTGTTAAACCGAAACCATTAAAACAGATGCATCAAAAAATGGAAACCGAAACCATCATAAAAATTTGAACAAAAATGGAACCTTATAAATGGAGAAACAAAACATAGTGGGAAAGAAGTGCAGGAGGGAAAATGCAGAACTTGATTTTCAAAATAAGAAATGGATATTGAAAATGAAGATGAAGAGAAAGGCGACGATGATGGCTGACATATCCATCGAAGACGAAGAGAAGGGCGACGGTGTTGTAGCCTTGACGTTGCAAAGGTCCTAATCACAAATCTAGTCTATCTCAATCTGGTCGGTTGGAGGAGCTACAGTCATGGGGAGAAGGCATCGATGAGCAGTGACTGGTGGTGTGGAGGAGATTGCTTTATCGATGGTGGAGCGGGTTTGGTTTAGGAAGATGAAGTCAAATGTTATTTTTATTTTACTATTAATATATAATTGAGTAAATTACATTTTTGGTCCTTGTAAATTTAATTGAAAATATAAAAATAAGTTAAATAACCAAAATGTCCATCATATGTCGTGAGCATGACTCCTTTTAACGGACTTATTTTTAACGAAGTTAGATTTAGGGACCTAACATGTTATAAAATGCAAATCTCGATAAATATTTCAAGATCGATGTATCAAGATTATTTTAAACATGTACATCTATCTATCTATCTATATATATATATATATATATATATAAGAGGTATAAATATCGATAAATCATGTATAATTA
This sequence comes from Centaurea solstitialis, assembly GCA_030169165.1. Lineage (NCBI taxonomy): Eukaryota > Viridiplantae > Streptophyta > Magnoliopsida > Asterales > Asteraceae > Centaurea > Centaurea solstitialis. The sequence continues at coordinate 50,791,245 of CM058044.1, read as the reverse complement.
TAAAACCTTCACAATTCTCACATTAAAGATGATAATAAAAAATAAAATTATTTTTATTTTACAATTACCTCTTTATATTTACATAATTAGTTTTTTAATTTGGTTTTCTCTCATTTCATTTTTCATTTTTACATCCTTATCACATGAACATACATAATCGTATATTAACCAATATATATTATAAAATATGTTTGTACTTTTTTAAAGTTATATCATTATAAACATCCCATACCTATACAATGCTGGTAAAAAGTACATATAAGTTATATAATGAGTTAACATTGAATAGTTTTTTAATTTGTTGTGGGTTTGGAAACTCTATCGGTCGAGCCAATTTTTTCATTTTTTTGACCAATTGTCCTTTAAATTTTTATACATCCGATATGCGACTTAGAAACTCATAAAATCATAAAATTGGAATCGAACGATAAAGATAAAACTGATATGAAACAAGATTATTTATAATGTTTTACGCTACATCGCGCATGTACGTATCTAGTTATTAAAATATATAAATATAAACCAGAGTGAATTACACAGGTGGTCCTTATTGTTTGCTTCAATTTTGGATTTGGTCTCTAGAACAAACTATCTACAATGATGGTCTATAGATCATGTCTAGCTCAGTTGGTCTTCCTAAGGACGGTAACATCGAGGGGGGGGGGGGGTTGTGGATGACATCCAGTAAGAAGAGTCAATTTGAGAACATGAGGGGCACATTATAAAGGTTAGTGGTGGTTAAAGTAACTGTGTTAAGTTGAGGGACCATGTATATTATAAAAATGAAAAGTTATGAACTATCAACGTAAATAGTTTGTTTTAGCGATCTAATCCAAAATTAAAGCAAACTACAAGGACCGTTAGTGTAATTCACTCTATAATGGGGACCACTTCAGACAAAAGTAAATATTGCATTAAGGTAAAAGTTTATTGGAGACGTGATAAGACATTTTAAAAAGATGAGTAGCATTGCATTGATACGAATGGTCGAACAATCTTGGTTCTCATTTTGAGGAGCATACTTTTAAAAACAATGCTTGGTAATCAATATTTCTACATGTCATTAACAGATATTTTTTAACTTTTTTCATACCATAAAAGTTTCAAAATAATTTATGTTAAAATCATACTTATGAATTATCATCATACAATTGTATCGACTTAATTCCCATGAAAATGTAAATTTACATGTCAGGGTGAATTACATTTTTGATTCCTCATAAATAGTTACTTTCTAGTTTTCGTCCTTTCGAAACATGAAGTACATATTTGGTCTAAAAACGTGTCTTTTAGCCCGAACTTCTCCCTCCCTAGAAGAGGCCACTTTTACTCCATCAAGTGCTACTCATGTGAAAGACATTTTTGTCGTTTTACTCCTTTTACATATTTTATTTTAAAATGTAAAAAGCTTTAATGTTTACATTGTAAAATAAATAAATAAAAATAACACATAATTATAACACCGCCCCTTTAAATATTTGAAGAACCCTTTCCCCAATATTCCAGGGATATCGTCACACCTATGAGCTTCCTTTGTTCGGCAAGCATACCTTCTAGCAAAACTCTCCTTTCTCCATTGAATCTATCATTGTACGAAATCAATGCCACCACCATGGTCATACAACAACTCAACACCACCACTAAACATTAAACACATCATTGTTCATCCCCTTCTCGATCAACTTGTCCCTACCTCACCATCGCTTCAACAACCACACTGATGTTGTCCCTCTTACTCCATCCTTCCTCCCACAACACTTTCACTGATTTTACGGTCCGACCAATAGTTCCAAAAGCAAAAATGCGAGAGAAGTACAAAAAGGATGTCTTCATTCTTATTGCGAACAAGTTTTCGTGTTACAATTGGTTATGATTCTAAAATATATTGTTCTTTGTACTCTTAGGTTTGATTTTTTGTTCTTCGATTTTGGTGGTTTAGATTTAAGGTTTAGTTTAGAAAATTTGGGTATATGTTTTTTATTTAAAATATTTGATTATGTATCTTTTTTTCTTATAAATGTCTACAAATTTCTTTGTTATTCTTATGTTCTTGATATTTTTTGATTGGATTTATACATGATATGGGGCTTGGATTTTACATGTCTATGTATAGGGTTTCATCAAATTTAGGTGTTGAATTCGAGTTTCATCAAATTTAGGATTCCTAATTGTGGTTGAAGGAGGCGGGAGACGTAGATGGGTTAAATAACATGATATTTGGACCAAAACTTCACTTTACGTTTCACAGGAACAAAAATCAAAAAAACAAATATTCACAAGGGACCAAACTTGTAAGTCACTAATATACTTATGATCTCAAAAACATCTTAGATGCAACAAAAATTGGCTGGTATATATATCAATAAACCTTTAATGCTTCTAGCATGTAACTTAGTTAGCAAAGAGACCCGACTTATTTCTCAATACATCACAAGTTTTATGTTCGATCCTAGCCCCTCCACTAGCATCATCCGTTGAATGAGCCAACAAATGCCTCCTTATGTTGGTGTCCCGAAAAATTGATTTCGTATAAAACCCGTCAGGATTATCGATAATCAACTTCTGTCCAAATAAACCTTTAATCCTCTATTTTACAATATGCATGTATATATCTAAAGTTTGATTACACAAAATAAGAAAAAATTATGAGCATCAAAGTTAGAAGAAGGGTACCATGTTTGTTTGTTCTCTTATCCATTTATTAAAAAGATAGATATCATCACTTGGGGTCAATCAATCAAACCCCCCTCCCAAAATTTTATTCATTTCACTTCCTGATTATTATCAAACCAAATTATAATAGTCCATCCACCAGACCCAGACACAACTATTGCCTAAAGATCCAAAACTCAAAATTCTATTTTAGAAAGAAAAAAGAAAAAAAAATTAAAAAAATAAAGAAAAAATCACCCAAAGTTACTGTATTTAATCTCTCCACAAGCAGAGAGTAGTTGAAAACAAAACCCTAAAAGGGTTCTCTGTAAGAACCAAATTCGCCGCCGGATCGATCTTCTTTCACTCTTTAGCTCTCAGTTTTCTTGATACATGTAAACTCAACACACCCACCATCTTCATTTCTCTTCTTATTTCATGTCTTTTTTGGCAACCCTTTTCTTGAAAGTTGCTGTTTTTGCAATCCAATGTGAAACCAGTTAAAACATGTTGCCAAAAATTGTTCCTTTTTTGTGTTTTTTTCATATCTCTTTTCTTGTTTGATCATCAAGAAATCATCATCTTCAGGTTAATCAATCAAGAACGTGAGCTTGGTTTTTTGTAAATTGATCAAAGTTTCGATCTTTATGGGTTTTACGAGCTGATTTTTGGACTTTCAGGTGTTTAAATTACATAAAAAAAGTTTCTTGATTTCACTTTTTGTTTTAGGGTTTTTAGGGTTTCTTGATCAAAGATTGGATTTTTAATCGTTTTGATGGTATGCCGATGATTTTTGTTTTCTGGGTGTGATCTTTTTTTGATCTTTATAGCTTTAATTTGTGATATGAAGGCTTAATTTGGGTTTTGAAGATGTTATCTGAATTGGGTAGGAGGCCAATGGTGAGTGGGGGAGGTGAGGGTTCATTTGGGGATGAATTGGAGAAGGAGATAGGGCTATTGCTCCGCGAACAACGGCGTGAGGCCGATGATCGCGAAAAGGAGCTGAACATGTACAGAAGTGGCTCAGCTCCACCTACTGTAGAGGGCTCATTGAGTGCAGTTGGTGGTTTATATAACAATTACAACGGCTTAGCGCTCCCCGAGTTTGCGGGTGGCAACGGGTTGTCTGAGGAGGAACTTAGGGCTGACCCTGCTTATTTGTCGTACTATTATTCGAATGTGAATCTAAACCCTAGGCTGCCGCCACCGCTTTTGTCGAAGGAGGATTGGCGGTTTACGCAGCGGTTGCAGGGCGGTGGAGGGTCTGGGTTGGGGGGAATTGGGGATCGGAGGAAACCGAATAGGAATGATGGTGGTAGTGGCGGTGGTGGTGGCGGCGGTGGCGGTAGTGGTGGTGGTGTTTCGCTTTTCTCTATGCCGCCGGGGTTTAACTCGAAGAAACAGGAGAATGAGAATTCTGAGGTGGAGAAGGTTAAGGTTTCGGCTGAGTGGGGTGGCGATGGATTGATCGGGTTGCCTGGTTTAGGATTAGGTAGTAAACAGAAGAGCCTTGCTGAGATTTTTCAGGTGATCTTTTTCTGCATTTTTCGTGTCATTTTATTACGTATGATCTTGAATTCGTGTGTCATTTTATTACGTACAATGTGTATATGAATATGAATATGATCATGTTACTTGTTTGAGTTTTATGATGGTGATTCTTGATGCAATTTATTTAGTGAATAACTATGAAACAAGATGTTTGTTTGGTCCCATTGATTCATTTTCTTGCTAGAAAAAGCTACTTGTCTATGCCAAGCAATCGTGTTTAATGAATTAACCACGTTGTGTTCGTATATAATATGTTCTCTTTTTTTTAATTGTTTTTGCTGTTATTCGAAATCTTTCTAACGAAAATTGCGTAGACAAGTTTGTATCTTGTTTTTTTTGTTGTGAAATTGTTGTTTGGTTGATACAAGATTTTGGAGTTCATACTAAACTTTGTGCATTATTATTAAAATTTATTATCTTTTCAAGTATTCTTGTTCGGTATACTGAAATCTATATGAATGTTGGATATTTTCGTTTCTTGAAGTTCTAAGTTGTTATCGGTGATTTTTGATCCCAATTTGATATTCCGTATTCATGTTATGATGTGAAATGGGGTGAACTGAAAGTGTAGCATTCGTGCAGGATGATTTGAGTCGTTCAACTCCGCCTTCTGGACACCCATCTCGACCAGCGAGTCGTACTGCTTTTGAAAACAACGACGAAACCTTAGGTTCCGCCGATGCTGAGCTGGCGCAGCTGCAGCATAACGTGAAGGGCCCACCGACTTCATACTCTTATGCTGCAGCTTTAGGTGCTTCATTATCACGAAGCACGACCCCTGACCCCCAACACATTGCTCGGGTCCCCAGCCCGATTCCGACTCCCATTGGGGGCGGGCGGCTCAACCCTTCGGAGCGCAGAAACCCCAACAGCCCGAGCCTATTTAACGGACCCACTTCCCACCCTAAAGATCCGAACGATTTGGTGAATGCGTTGTCCGGCATGAATTTGTCAAACGAGGTCATGGGTGAAGAGTCGAATCTGTCTCAGTTCGACAAAAATGCCGATGATCAGAACGCGTTTCTGCTGAACATGCAACGGAACCAGAAAAACAACAAGAATAACTTGTACTTCGATGGATCTTCGAGTAACTTGCAGTCTCACTATCAGCAGATGGACGGCGGTGGCGGAAGTTCGTATCTGAACAACAACGGGTCAAGCGGGTACTCCGTCAATTCGCCGCAAATGATGTCGGGTCAACACGGCGGCAACCTGAACCTACCGCCGCTTTTCGAAACCGCCGCAGCGGCTTCCGCGATGGCATACCCTGGAATGGAATCGAGATTCCCTCTGGAATCGCAAAACATGAGGAGGCTGGGGAACCAAATGGGCGGAAACGCGCTCCAAGCGTCTTTTATGGACCCCATGTATCTGCAGTACCTGCGGTCGACCGAATACGCTGCGGCTGCCGCCCAAGTTGCTGCCCTCAACGACCCGACTATCGACCGGAACAACTATTTGGGGAACTCGTACACCGACTTGCTTCAAAAAGCGTATCTTGGAACTTTATTGTCGCCACAAAAGTCGCAATATGGTGGCGTTCAATATGTGGGTGCATCCGCTAGTCCTCACCACCACGGTTATTATGGTAACCCGGCGTTTGGAGTGGGCTTGTCGTATCCTGGTAGCCCGTTAGCGAGCCCGCTTCCCAACTCTCCCGGGGGACCCGGCAGCCCGATCAGGCTCGGTGAACTCAACACACGATTCTCTCCTCAAATGAGAAATCTCGGTGGCGGAAGTGGCGTGATGGGACACTGGCATCTCGATGGCGGAGATAATAGTTTCGCGTCCTCTTTGCTAGAAGAGTTTAAGAGCAATAAAACTAAGTGTTTCGAGCTTTCGGAAATCACCGGTCACGTTGTCGAGTTCAGGCACGTAAATACAAAAATAACGTTTTTTTTTTCTTTTGTCGTGATTTTTTTTGCATTTCTGATTTAAATTTGTTTATGGTTATCAGTGCGGACCAGTACGGTAGCCGTTTCATCCAACAGAAACTCGAAACTGCAACTACGGAGGACAAAAACATGGTTTTTCAGGAGATTTTTCCTCAAGCTCTTACTTTGATGACTGATGTCTTCGGGAACTATGTGATTCAGAAGGTGGTGTGAGAAATTCATCTTTCATTACCGAATTAAAAAGTTGCGTACTTTTTAGAAAACATAACTGTTTTTCGATCGATTGGTTTTATTCCAGTTCTTCGAGCACGGAATGCCTGCCCAGAGAAGAGAATTGGCTGGAAAGCTTCTTGGCCATGTTTTGACACTTAGCCTTCAAATGTACGGCTGTCGAGTTATCCAAAAGGTAATAATTCGATCTTTACGATTCATAACGTTAACAATTGTTGTAGTATTTGATTTCTGTTTGATAAAATGTGCTCGGAAAGGCTTTATTTTGAGAAATTTACAAAAAAAGGAATTGTATTTTACTAACTTTTTAGTTTGGAAATAAACTCTTGGTGGTGAAATAGTTGATATGTGTTTTACGTTTTTTTAAATTGTTTAGGCGATTGAAGTTGTTGACATGGATCAAAAGATCAAGATGGTAGAAGAGCTGGACGGTCACATCATGCGATGTGTTCGTGACCAAAATGGGAACCACGTTATTCAAAAGTGTATCGAATGTGTTCCTGAAGAGCATATTCAGTTTATCATCACGACTTTCTTCGATCAAGTCGTAACCCTTTCTACTCATCCATATGGCTGTCGCGTTATTCAGGTTCGTAACAATTTAATAAATTCAATCTTTTGGTTTCCAAAATTACCTTTCTTGAAAATACGATGATTCCCGTGTTGCAGAGGGTGCTCGAGCATTGTGAGGATCCGGAAACGCAACGCAAGGTGATGGAGGAAATCCTTGCTTGTGTGAGCATGCTGGCACAAGATCAGTACGGAAATTATGTCGTTCAGGTTTGGACTCTGTTTCATTATCTTATTCGTTATGTCTCGATGTTTTTTGTTATGCGGTTGCTTATTTTTTGGTCGTTTTTTTTTGTGCAGCATGTGTTGGAACACGGAAAGCCAAATGAGCGTTCGATAATAATTCAAGAGTTGGCTGGGAAGATTGTTCAGATGAGTCAACAGAAGTTTGCATCGAATGTGGTTGAGAAATGTTTGACTTTTGGCGATGCTAGTGAACGCCAACTACTTGTGAATGAGATGCTTGGTACTACTGACGAAAACGAGCCTCTTCAGGTTTCTCTACCATCGATGCCCCCAAAAAAGAAATGTTTTTTTTTATAACTATTTATATGAAGTATGCATGATATTTGGTTGTTTTTTTATTATTATTATTCAGGCAATGATGAAAGATCAGTTTGCGAATTACGTTGTGCAAAAAGTACTGGAGACTTGTAGTGATCAAGAACGTGAGCACATATTGTCGAGGATTAAGGTTCATTTGAATGCACTTAAGAAATACACTTATGGAAAACATATTGTTGCTCGTGTAGAGAAACTTGTTGCTGCTGGGGGTACGTATTTCATTTCTTCCCTTTCTCTTTTTTTTGTTCTTGCATTTTTATAATTCTACGCCTAGTTGTTAAATGTTCTTTTCGGATTTAAAATTAGTGGACCCCTTTACGTTTTTAAAACGCACCCTTTCTTCGTTGGCTGTAACAATTACTTCACCTACCCATTAAAGTTGCGGACTTTTCGCTATAGGATGTCCTATTAAAGCTGCGGACTTTTCGCTATAGGATGTCCTATTAAAGCTGCGATATTTTAATTTTTGGTCATGATGGAAGTAAAATTGATGTTTTAACCCATTGTAGTTATTGCTCCCCAAGGCCTTTTTTGGTTTTCAACTCTTATTTGCCACTTATGTCTAATTTGGCCACACATAAGATAATTCAGACAGTTTGTTTTTATCCTTTTTATAGAGCTTTTAACTGTTAATGTTCACTGATAAATTAAGTGATAACCTATCCACATAATCATCTCTTATTTTCTGTTGAACAGCGTTTTTTTCGATTTCAACGTCGGTTTTAGCCCAAAAGCACTTAGAATTTAAAAAAAACCCGCAAAACACGAAGCTTGTAGATGTGTGTGTTGGCTTTCCATAACATCTTGAATCGCTTAAATTGAGGCTTTAGCGTGTGAGATATGATTAGAACTCCAGTCTCTCATAAATCTGCCAATATCCTTCTTTTGTTTTTCTTTCCTTTTCGTCCTTTGATCATTGATGTTCATTTTAATTGACGTATTTAAGTTAAATTTTTCAGGGACCAAACAGCCAATCACACATATTAGACGTTTGTTAGTGTACAAAAACAAATAATCCGAGTTTAGACTTGAGCACCACCTTTTTGAAAATCAGAATTTCTAATCAAACATATTCATAGAAGTATGCTTTTTGTTGGAATTTACACGGGATTGATGTAGTGTTATATAATATGGTTTTGTTCATTTTTTTTTGTTTTATTCGAATTTAAACAAATCTGATTGCTTTTAAGCTCACAATTTTCAAATCTTTGCAGAAAGGAGAATTGCTGCACAATCATCGGTACATGCTGCATAGGAGGAAGAGGAGGCATAGGAAACGAAGTTGTACAGCTAACGAACGAATGAAGGCTAGTTTGAGCTACCCTTTTTCCTGTTGTCTCTCTATGTCTGTCTGTTTGTCTATCTGTTTAGGGGCCAAAATTTGCAAATAAAGTTTGCTTGTACTTGAAAGAAAACTGTACATTCTGTAGCTTTTTAATTAAGGTTTATACATAGTTGTTATAAGAATCTGAGAAGGCTTTTGGGGACTCAGACTCCTCCTGATGCTGGTGCAGAGGCAGTATAATGATGATTAAGAGACAAGTGAAAAGTGGTCTGAAGGGTGTAAAGATGATGGAAAAAGGAAATGGAAAAGGTGAGGTAGTTTTGTGACTGTACAAAAATGTCGCTGAGAGTGTGTTTGACGTTTCTAGGCAGAGTTGCGCTATCTCGTATTATTATCATTATTATTATTATTATCATATGATGATGCTTTATTTAAACAGTTTTCTTATAATCCGTTCTCCAGTTTTTTCTATTCGTTTTCTTGGTTTTTCATGTTCGATTTGATGGGATTATGGTGTTTTATTTTAAACCCAGATTCTTGTTTTAAGAGTCTTGGAAATGGGTAAGGCTCTTAATGTCTATAGGCTGGTTAAGTTGAAAAAGAGTGTTATGTTATGCTATTTAGGATAATATTGGTATGTAGGGTAGGCAAGATTGGACATATTTAGGATGCGTTTGGTATGTAGATTAGGCAAGATTGGACTTGGACATACAAGAGTGGTAGTCGGGTGTAAGAAACACAGCTAAAACGGTATCCTATAATTTGGCATGACCTTAGATATGTTTAAACCATAAACACTAATTCTAAATTCTAAATGTGTTTAAACTTTAGATCATACTCCTAAGACCATCCACAATGGCAAGGCTTTGGTACCTTGGCAAGGCCGTCAACACTATTGTGGTTGATTGGCAAGGAGTGCAATAGTGAAATCTAACATGTGCTCAGTAATAGTGTTCTCTATACTTAACAAGTATGCCTATATTTTGACAGCCAAGTTGTACTCTCATATTGAATTTATTTCTTAACCGAGTATTGAACTCAAGAATTGATAGTAAAATCCTAGTTGCTTATCTTGAGTCGGTAGTTTATTTAACGTAAGTTTATTAAATGTTTTGACTTTTTAAGATCTAGTTTGGAGATCTGTTGGAGATACTCTACCTTGGTGGAGAGATGCAAGAAACGTAGAAGCGATGTTAGAGCTATTAGGATGTGATGTAAAAATTGCGCGTCCCGCCTCAAAGTGGTGTTAGATCCTAGTTCGGATATCATGTGACATATTGAGATATATTCCATAAGATTACTCTTTAAAACAATATTTGAAGTTGTTTAAAAAAAATCATTTGAAGAGAAAAAAGAGGTTTTAACTATATTGAAGTAGAAAATCAAAATCTAATTGATATGATACTCTAATAACAACCAAATATTGAAATGTTATATAATTGAAGAGAATAACAAGGGGAATTCCAATATTTTTGGGACCTTGTTACATTTGTATGAAGAAAAAGAATATACAAGTTAATATCATATATTAGGCTATCCATATCGGGGCAGGAAGGGTGCCAGTACTGCCACCAGTACCGGCAGTAACACCGCCGTGGATGGCCGGTAGGTGGGCGGTACCACCCCTACCCGGTACCCGCGTACCGTTGCAACACAACCCACCCCCACCTCCCTATAGCATATGATAAAGAAAACACACATCAAACCTAGCTGCCTTCTCACCTGACAACTTTTCTTCGTGTTACTAAATGGTTATAGCACTGGGAACGATGATGAACAATACCACGATGAACAATCAAAGATATTATAAGGTTGTCTGCTCGTCGAACAAGAAAGAGAGAAAGATAAACAAAAAAAGAGTAAGATTAGTAAACAAGGTCGTGCAAGCTTCAGTCATAAAATTAACTATTGGAAAAACAAAGATGATCAAGAATAGTCGACTAGAAGAATTCAATCTTCAAATTAAAATCCTACGGAGAAGGCTTGTAGAGTTGTAACCGTATTTGAAAATAAACGGATCAAAATATCGGTCAGAAGAAGAAGGGATTAGGGTAATGGCCTGATGTGCCAAATTGCTAAAATATTTTAATTGCCTAATTCGGCTATAATAAGATGGAGACCCCGGAAGAATTAAACTAAAACACAAGTTAAAAATCAAATATAAACTGGACACACATACACACACGAGCACGTATATATAGGCAAGTTCAAATAAAAATTCATATTTAATTGCAAATGTGAGAATGGACGAGAGTGAGATACATGTCACATTTAATATGAACAACGAAAGTAAATGTTCATGTATTATTTATACTGAATATTATAACATTCAAGGTGAATGATATATTTTGTACATCGACGGACTTTTCTTGTTTTCTAAATTGTTAGCGTTTTATGTATGTATGTACATATATACATAGAGGGAGGTTTATATAAGAACAACTTCATTTGCAAGAATAAAGGAACCATTTTGAGCCATACATTGATGTGGGCCCATGTGGGTCCCACATATTAAAAAAATCATATATGATTTAGTGGTGGGACCCATCTGAATCATATATGATTTTTTTAATAAGTGGGACCCACATGGGCCCACATCATATGTGATCTAGAATTGTTCATTTGTTCTTGCAAATTGACTTTATTCTTGTTTGAACCTTTCTCTATATACATAATTATGTATTTACGTATATATGTATTTAAATCCCTTTCATATTGAGAATCAGTCTTTTACAAAAGGCCATAGATTAAGCCCAATAAGTTAATATTAATTTAGGTTTATTAGATAATCATTATCATTAAATATTATTCTCAATATATATTAGTTATTAATTGTATAGAGGGATGTTCATTTATAAACCTTAAATCTCTTGTAAACCGTGCAAACCAATCCACACCATTGATTTTTTAAAACGTTTTCATATTTCACATTTCCGTATTTCCATAATCATTGACTTACCATATATTTCACATTTCCATATTTTCTATGAATCCATATCCTCCTTTGATTTTTTTGATCAATGGCCACGATAAGTTCACAAAGTTTACAAGATATTTGAGGTTTACAAATGAACCTCCCTCTAACTGTAAATAAACATATATATATATATATATAATTAACATAATTATATATCACATACATTATTATTCCACTAGAATAGTAAGTAATGACTTACAAAATATAATCTCTTTTGGTTTATAACCTATATGGTTAATTCGTGATCTTTGCGTGCGACTTTCATAGGTTCATCTAACATCAACAGTCTTTCATATGACGTGGGCACACATGATTATACAATATATATATATATATGGAGGTTCATACAAGAACCTCCCCAATTTGTAGGAACAAATGAACAAAATTTGAGTCATATGTGATGTGGACCCATGTGAGACCCACCCATTAAATAAATCATAAATGATTTAGGTGGGTCCCACCACTAAATCATATATGATTTATTTAATGGGTGGGTCCCATATGGGCCCATATCACATGTGGTTCAAAGTTGTTCATTTGTTCCTACAAAATGCCTTGATTCTTGTTTGAAACTAATTATATATATATATATATATTCAAATGAGAAGTGTTAGGCGTGTGAGTACTAGGAAATTATTCTAGCCCTTGGATCAAATAATCAGGCCATGGCGGCTCACCGCGTTTCATAGTCAAAGTTGCAAGTGTTGACCTTTTTTTGAAGAAGTGTAACATAGTAAAGCGATGACGATAATCAAGATTGTATATATCAATTAATAGTTCATATGTGAATGACTTAAAATAGTTCATATGTAAATCATTTGGTTCATATATGAATCGGTTAAATAATTCATATATGAATTACATGGTTTACATACGAACATATAGTTCATATGTAAATAATTTTTTTTGGGAATGGCAGCCATACGTAAATCAACTAAAATAACTTATATATGAAGCACATGGGTTTACATATAAACGTATAGTTCATGAATCACAGGTATACATATGAATATATGGTTCATATATGAATTACACGAGTTTATATGTGAATTTGATAGGTTCACATATGCACTTGTTTGATGCGTATTTGTAAATGTTACGAAACTACCCTTCTATTTTCCACATAGTTGTTCTCATATAAATTATCAGGTTCACATATGAATTATTTGTTGCTTCATAGTCAAAACTACAAATTTTAACTATTTTTTGGATGAAAATCTAGGATCAATTCTCCGCTTCTAATACTTAGCACTTTTCATTTGAAGATATATGTGTGTGTATATATATACATATATATTAATATATTTGGAGACACTTTTCATTTGAAGATATATGTGTGTGTATATATATACATATATATATTAATATATTTGGAGAAAGATTAATGGGAAAACACCAAAAATGGAAAACAAAAGATACCCTAGTAACCATTCATATGGACAGTATGCACATGTACATACAAGTGATTGAATTCGTTTTTTAGTTTTTATGCAGGTATGCATGTTATATATATTCACATGTGCATTCGGACCAATTGCATGCAAATTAATTATAAGCACATGTGCATACCATTCAAATAAACGCTTACCAAGATGTCCTCAGTTTTTTGTTTTTTTACGGTATTTTCCTGAACCTGACCCTATATCATTACTAAAAAATTGTGTACATTACCGACAACCAGGAAATTTCTGACTGCTTTTCGATGGTTTACCAACTGTTTCTTTTTATTTATTTTTTATTTGTCGTCGAAAAACAGTCGGAAAATCGCCGCGGTAAATGAAACAATTGGAAAACAGTCGTTGGAAAAACCGTCGGAAACTTTATCGACCAGGTTTCTAGTGACGCCAGTTTAGTCGGAAAACTGTTGGTAAAGCTGATTTCCAATAGTTTTCCTAGTTTTTCGGCCGTCGCTAATACCCTTTTTAATTAGTAGTGTATATAGGGTTGTGTTTTGGTGAGAAACGGATCAAGTTATCATGAGAATATTAATCGAGAAGGACAAGGACAGAGCTCTACCATTGGATACACATTAATATAAAGTACACCAAATCAATTTCTAATCAAACACTATTTAGAGGATGGGTTTGAGATTTAAAAAGTCAAAACCCCTTGTTACCTTTCTGACCTTAACTATTTTCTAACATAGAATATGTGTGTATATTTATAGTTTGGAATGCCATTTTTTTCGAAAAATCTCATATCACATTGGTAAACCCTCTCTATGACTGCAATAATTATATATTAACTTGCAGATATTCGTCATTTCACACATCATGCTATTCTGTCTGAAATCAAATACAGTTTTGGTGCATCATGATCAGATAATATATATATATATATATATATATATATTGAATTATCCATGTTGACATCTTCAAGGACAACTGTGGTGAAGTAGTACAACCATTGGAAAGTCAACACTGTACTACACAACCTAACAACAAGATGAGATAATAAACATATATATAGCAAATAACTAACAATTTAAAACAAGTAATCAACACTTAATTAACTACTCCCATGGCTATCTCCCTCAACTCAAACTCAGCTCTCCTCTTCATCTCTCTTCTCTCTCTCCACCTCTCCGCCACCTCCGCTCACGGCGGCGAAAGCCACGACGACGACGACGCCACCCACGACTTGCGCGCCAAAGGCTTGGTCTTGGTTAAGGTGTATTGTTTGATCATATTATTCGTCACCACTTTCATCGGCGGCGTTTCCCCGTATTTCTACCGATGGAACGAGAGCTTTCTGCTGTTGGGCACTCAGTTCTCGGGCGGAGTCTTCTTAGGGACTTCCCTAATGCATTTCTTGAGTGATGCTAATGAAACTTTTGGTGATCTGACTACGAAAACGTACCCTTTTGCTTTCATGTTGGCAACGGCGGGTTACCTTTTCACCATGTTTGGGGATTGTTTGATAGTTTATGTAACAAGAAGAGGAGGTAGTGGTGGTGAAGATAGAGTGGGTGTGGAGGTGGAGGAGGGGAGGACGGCGGGCGGAGATAGGGCGGAGGATCGGAAGGATCATCACCCGATTCTTGTGAGGACATCCTCCTTAAGCGATACAATTCTACTTATCTTGGCCTTGTGTTTCCATTCTGTTTTCGAGGGTATTGCTATTGGTGTATCATGTAAGCTTCGATTCTCTACTCTTTATGTGTGATGTTGGATAGTTAGGAATCTATAATTAATAACACTACAATCACCGGCCTTAAACCCAACACATACACACATATGCATGTACATACACACACACACATATATATATATACATAGACCAAAGATTGTGTAAAAAGTTGAGTTTAACGTGAGAAGTGTAAGAAGTGGATCTGAACTGTTGATCACTTTTAATTTCATGCCCTCATATGAATTTCACTTTAGAACAAAATTAATCTGATGCATCTCATCCTAATATGCATTAATTTCTCATCAACAATAGATAACCACTTCTTACACTTCTCACGTTAACCTCAGCTTTTCTCCAAAACTCAACCCCATATACGTATACATATATAGGGTTGGGTTCCGATGAGAAATTGAGGTTAATGTGAGAAGAGTGAGAAGTGGTTATCAACCGTTCAGTTAGAAGTTGATGCACATAGGATAAGTGATGCACCGAGATGCAACGGATCAATTCCCCTTCTAATTAACCGCAATTCATGGGAGGGCATGGGATTATAAGTGATCAATTCCACTTCTCACGCTTCCCACGTTAACCTCAACTTCTCACACGATTCTTTGCCTATATATATATATATATCTGTATACTGTATACATATATGAGAAGAAGAGTTAAAGGTGAGAAGCGTAAGAAGTAATCCGGACTATTGACCGCTTTTAATCTCAAATTCATCCCATGAATTGCGACAGGGAATTGATTCGGTGCATATCATCCTAACTTGCATCAAGGGTGACCCAGATCCCTTCTTACCCTTCTCAGATAATCCACTTTTCATCGGAACCCAAGCCTACATTATATATATATATATATATATGTGTGTGTGTGTGTGTGTAAATGGACTATTTTGTAGAATCAAATAATTATATGTCAGTATGTTACAATAAGTTGATAGAGCATTTGTAGAGGCCACTCATTTTTATTAAGCACTTTTTCAAATAAAATCATATAGAAAGCGTAATAAGACGCATTTCACAAGTGTTCTAAAAACTTGTTATGATGCCTAAATGCACGTATGCTATAAACTTAGTGTAACAAGTAGAAGTAACAACTAATTGTCTGGTGAAATAAACACGAGTGCATGTTGTAAATGAAGGGTGTACACGAGTTAGGGTGGGTAGTATGAGACGTTAAAACACGCCAACCCTTTATGATCATTTGGGAAAAAAAAATCTCAACTCAAAACCGAACTTGTTACAGAGTGTAATAGGTTCGGCTGATTGGTTGCCATCATTCTTTTAAAATAAAGAAGTTTCACTAGGTTCGAGTTTCAGTGACTTAGGAGTATTTTCTATCACTAGATTTAATCTATACATACAACAAAATAGGTAATTATTGATAGAAATAGTGAAATACATACAATAAATGAAGAAATTGTGCTTGCAAAAGAGAAACTTTTGTTAACTTAAGACCTAAGACCTCAAACATAATCTTGAGAAAATTTCAACTTAAGACTCTCAATAACCCTTATACCAGTTGCCACCAAGCTGTTGGTACTTTTGTTTGTTTTTCTTTTGTCTGATTGAACTTTTATTACTTTCCACTCTACTCCTTTAAATTTATAACTTGGTTTTTTTGTTAAGTTTTCATGTTAATACCTATTTATTCAAATTAAAATGAATCACATCAAACAACAAATCCTTTGTATGAGTTTATGTAGAAAATTAGTATATTATCTTAATATTATCCCAATTACATATATATTAGATGTGATTTGATGCTTGTTATAGTCATCTCCAATCCAACACCAAGTCTAATTATTATTTACATCAATTCTCGCACAAATTTCACTCCAAACAAATTAACCAACTCTTATACTGTTTTGATGTTGGTGTTGCGAATTGGATTATACCAAATTCGATTTTCTATCATTTTATGTTGAACTATTTATAATACAAAATGGTCTCTCAAAGTTCATATTTATATAATTTTAGTTTATTTCTTTATATTTGGTTATGGTATTTCTTAGTATAACTTTACACATTATATTCATATATGATATATAATAACAATAAAACAACGACATATGCATGTTACATGCATGATAATAGTAATCTAATAACACAAAGTACAAAATGAAATGCATATGTAATTTTTTGTAAATATGTTTAAATATTGCATGTGTGTATAAATTTACTATGTACAAATAATTTAGTTTGATGATATCTTTGTGGATCCAGGAGATATCTTTGTGGTTGCATTATATAGCAAACAAGCAAACAAAATTGTAGCATCCTTAAGGACCATAAACAAAATTACAGTTTATAAAGTTACGGATGCTATTAAAGGAGGGGACCCGGTCAAAGCCGTCTTTATTGATCGGATGAGTGGCTGAGATTTGTCCTCATGTTCACAATGAAAAAGTGATTCACATTTAGCCTTCTTCTATATAATATACATATTTATATAATTATATTTTGCTTAGTTTCATACATTTGTATGTATAATATAAATCTATTTTATATTATTAAATTTATGGTGGATAGCAATAACATGTTAATGAAGAAGAAGAGTTGCAAAAGAAAAAAAAGGAAATAGTGCTCCACATTAAAATGAGGATGAGACTCACAAGGTAAATATGAATAAAGTTTTATACTGTGTACATAAACAAAATTAACACTAGGTAAAAATAAGTTAGCTTAATTATACGTCAACTTATAAGCTTGTATCTGTTTAGATGGACCTTAAACTAGCTTATAAGCTAGCTTCTTGAAAAACTAAGGAAAGTAGCATGTAGTGACTTATGAGATTTTTTATTTTTTTATTCCAAATATACCCTTGCTACTTTTACACTACCAACTTTTAAACATGTATTTTCTTTTGTTATTTTACCTTCATAAGCTACCTTATCAACTAGTTTTTGCTAAACGAATCTTATTCATCAGCAGTGGCGGAACACAAGCCTTTAGATACCAGGGCCCGAACTTAATCCTTTAATTATAGAACGCGGAAGATACTTTATTCGAGGTCATAATATATTAGGGGGTCGTTTACTTAAACACATACCCGGTAAGCACTAATTACCGGTAAAATTGAACGCTATCACCTACCTCGGACAATATTTTAGTCTCTCAAAACAATATTGTAAGCAACAATTTACCCGATAGGCACTTATTGGATAATGTTTGTAAATCTAACTTACCGGGTAAGACTTGATTGATACCATTGTCATAAGAAATACCCACATCAGCAAACACCCATATCAGCAAGGTTTGTTAGGGTCTCAACGTTAAAGGTTAGATTCTTTCATCCTTAAGATTCTAATCCTAATTGCCTAGTAATCTAGTTTGTTAATTAGACATAGTTATTCTCTAATTTTGGATAGTTGCTGTTTAGTGTAATTTCCAATAATATCCTTCAGTAAATAAAGAAATTTGATTAATATAAGGTAATTAATTTGTCATTACAAATTGGAAGGTGACCATCTGATATAGTAGGTAGAGGGCCAAGTGAAACGTGTTAATAGAAATTAGATTAATACAGAGTTACTTAGCATGGAAAAAAGGGTTGGGGCGATGGCCCCTTTTGGCACTCATAGCTTTCCGCTACAGTTAATCAACTAGTTTATCAGTTATCAACCATCTTATTAGTCATAAACTAATTTATCAGCTAGTTTACTAAAGATAACCTTAGTGGGTAGTTGGATTGAGATAAACGACTTGATGGTTTTTGTACAATCAGATAAAAACTGATTTTATCAGTGAAGTTCTTCTAAGTAGCTTTTATTTTAATGTTCCTTTAGCAACCAAAGCAGATGCATGGAGAAATCTATGGACGATTTCCCTACACAAGATATTTGCAGCCGTTGCAATGGGAATCGCTCTCCTGAGATTGATACCGAAGAGGCCATTCTTGTTAACCGTGGTTTACTCTTTCGCGTTTGGGATCTCGAGCCCGATTGGGGTTGGAATAGGAATCGCAATTGACGCCACAACCGAAGGGAAAGTAGCAGACTGGATCTATGCCATTTCCATGGGCCTTGCTTGTGGGGTTTTTGTGTATGTAGCTATCCACCATCTCATATCCAAAGGCTTTAAACCACAACAACACTCGTATTTCGACACCCCATTTTTCAAGTTTCTTGCCGTGCTTCTTGGTGCTGGAGTCATCGCGGTTGTCATGATTTGGGATTAATTTAATTGTTAGATACCCCGAAAACTTGTGTGTATTTACTTGCCGTTCAAAAAAAATTTAATTGTCAGATATAATAAAGTTTTATTATAATCATCATCATGCATGCATGGTGGATTAACTATGTATTTAATTTTATTGTAAATCCTTTCTTTAAGAACTTCATATATATTGTGTAATATATAATAGGGGCATATGGGACGACCTCTGCATTAGGGAAAAACTATATATGTTCTAATAATTGATTTATTGCACTTTTTTTTTCTTCTATTGTTATTATTTTTAATGTAAATAAAAGCAAGAAAAATTGAACATCCTAAAAGGTCGATTTCGGTGTAGTTAAAGAGAATATAAACTACTATAAGTGTAGCTAGACAATTATATTTGGTGGTGCTGATTTTATTTTTCACTTAATTAATAATATTATATTAGTTAATTACTCACCAACACCCCTATATAAGATTGCTAAAAATCCTGCCTACCTGTAATAAAGGGAAAGGGTACTATGTCATTTTCTTTGTCCCTTGAAATGTAAGATGTTAATGAGGAAGGTTTGGTTGAGTGATGTGCCATTACAACTAATTAACCTTACCATCTTTACACAGAAATGGCTTAAAAAATATGTTAAGATGCATTTAGTCTAAGATTTATTTTCTTAATCAACTAGATTAGTGGTTGAAATTTGAAATGTGCGGACCCATGATTTTTTTCGATGACACATAAGGTGAATCAAAGGTATATAAAGTTGTGGTTTGAGCTTGTGAAAAAGTTAACGTGGTTTGGCCCGGAGAAACATCAATTGTATAGATTTGAAAAAAATAATATTTTACCAAATGGAATCGATTTTTTAAACAAAACACAAGACTACGTCTTAAGGGTTAAACCATTGTTTTCTACCTGAATTCTACCATTAATTTCAAGTGATCTTTTTTTAATGTTTTGTGGTTGAATTCAAGGGATTTTTTGGTTTGATATATCCCTCATATATTTTAATGCCCCCATACAACCTCCAAAGTTTAACATGTTAACATTTCATATTGCAAATAAAATTCTACTTGTGAATATCGATGACCCCGGTTAATTTCTTTTGGGGCTTTTTGCGGGTGGTTTTGGTTTTGGTTGCTGGTGTTTGCCCCTTTTTTAGGGTCGGTCCTAAGGTTTTTCATGCCTTGGGCGAAAAGGTTGAATAATGCCCCCATTATTTAAAATCTATAAGACATAAACAAGATATAATAGTTTGTTAATCAAAGAACCCAATATCATTTTGAGTTATATTTAGCTTGATAAATAACTTGTGATTCTTTAGTTAATCACATTTATTCTAATAATATTATATGATACCAGATCAAATAAAACAACAAAAATTTACACGGGGTTTCTAATTTATTTGAGACGATTATGTTAATAGATTGTTTTATGCTTGAACTAAATTGATACAAGACATATAGAATATTTTAAATTTTTCTTATAATCAAACAAATCTTAAATTAATTATAAATATTGTATTTTTTAAATATTAAATAACTTTATGAGTAAAAGAAAAATTGTTTACGAATAATATCGAATAAAAGAACAAAACAAAAGACAAAATAATAATATTTTGGAAAATACAAAAGAGTGAAACTATTAATATCTAAATGGCTTACAGTTTTGATTGCAAAATATAATAAAAGATCTTGGGGTTTCTGTGTTAAAATTAGTCTATGTAACCTAAATTAATTTCATGTAAAATTGATCTTACAAAATGTGTGACAAGAATAATACTTTAGATTTATCACATGATTTTCCAAACAAAAATACTTGCACCAATTTAATTATTGATGTGCCTAGCTTTATTTATTTAAGATTAATAAGTGTTTATGAAAACAACAAAATTGTCAATTTTTTTTTTAAAAAACTTTAAATGAACACAAGAAAATGATAAAATTAATAGCAAATAATAAAATATAAGGGCATTATGCCTGTGTAAGGAATTGATGTATTTCCCTGGAGCTTTGGGTTCAATCTTGTATCACAATAAGTCTTTTCTATATATACATTACTGGGCCTGGTTGATGCTTTGGGCTTTGATGCCTGGGCCACGCCCGGCTCGCCCACCCCTTGGGCCGGCCCTGCCCTTTTTTTCCTTTTGGTTATGCCTCTTGTTTCTATTGGTTTCTGTTTGTTGTCTCAGCCTTTGAGACTCGTTGGTTCTTTTAATAAATTACTGGGCCTGGATTGATGCCCCTTGGGCTTTGATGCCCTGGGCCATCGCCCGGCTCGCCCACCCCTTGGGCCGGCCCTGCCTTTTTTCCCTTTTGGTTTTGCCTCTTGTTTCTTTTGGTTTCTGTTTGTTGTGTCAGCCTTTGAGACTCGTTGGTTCTTTTAATAAATTTGGATTCGCTGGGCGGGGTGATGGCCATGCTGAAGCCTCGTTCTAGTGTTCTCTATGCCATTTCAAAAAAAAAAAATATCGATTGAGCAGGTACATGAGATTACATCGTCATTCATGGATCCAACCATGATTTAATATATTTTTATCTCAAATCTTGGAAAAATCAAAATGAAGATCTTACGAGAGTTCGATGATGCCTCCTTTAATATGGGGATTTTATGGGCATGGTTCTTGCACGTAACAACTAACAAATTCTTCTACCATTTGTAACCTTGAATTGATCAATCTTTTCTTAAAAGGTTAAAGAGACTATTATGACGACTTCTTGAAAATAAAACGACACCTTAGAGCATCTCCAACAGCATTGCTAAACAAATTTCTAAAATAAAGAAAACAGGTCAAAATCTCTAAAAATATTTTCTATCATCTCCA
Organism: Centaurea solstitialis; assembly: GCA_030169165.1. Taxonomy (NCBI): domain Eukaryota; kingdom Viridiplantae; phylum Streptophyta; class Magnoliopsida; order Asterales; family Asteraceae; genus Centaurea; species Centaurea solstitialis. The sequence goes on along the minus strand of CM058044.1, from coordinate 50,769,403 downwards.
ACAGCTTTGCTATTTTAGAGAATCAATGATCATTTTTATTATTAAAATATTCAATATATTTAGTATTTCAATAAAAGAAATTAACCAACTTTTTAACAATTGGTGGAATGGATTAAAAAGTAGTTTCTCTCTCCTCATATAGAGATTTTAGAGAAATCTCTAAATTTAGAGAAAGCTCAAATTTTTTCTATTTTAGCAATCCATTTAGCAATGCTGTTGGAGCATTTTAGAAGAAAAAAACACCATTTTTTCTATTTTAACAATGCTGTTGGAGATGCTCTTACCAAAATAAATAACATGACTTACCGACACAAAAGAAAAGTGTATTTTGTCCCCCACCTAACTAAAAGTGTAGTGCATCCAGAAGAAAAGGAAATGATGAAAAAAAGTTGAAATGAATTTATAAGTTACACTTTTAACGATAAGTTTTCAATAAGCAATTTTTTGTATATTATTATTCAATTACTTTGTATATCATTTGAAAGATAGGAGTTACCACTTATTCATGGACGGAGCTAGCTTGGGGCACACGGTGGCACGGGCCACCGTTAAATTCCTCCGTCGTAGTGTAAAAAATTACGGTGCCACCGTATCAATTTGTCGTGTGCCACCATATATATTTTGAAACTACAATAAGAATACAAGTTTACTTTGGTTGAGTTGGTTAGTTAGTTGCCTTATAACCATTAGGTCATGGGTTAAAGTCCTATTAGAGACATTTTTTTAGATTTTTGCTTTTAATTTCAAATTTAGTGTTTATATAAAAAAATTGATTGTACCAAGAATTGAACCTGAGACTTCACCTTTGAAAAACAATGAACCAACCACTAGACCAATAGAGGTTTTATGAAAATTTTCTTTATATATGTTCTTTATAGTTAAATGGTGCCACCATCTAAAAAAAGTTCTAAATCCATCCCTGACTTATTATTTAGGAAATAGGTGAGTTTACTTTGATCAAATATATAAAATGTTTCGAAGCTGCATTTGTGTCCACAAGTCGTGCATATGATTAGGTGTTTGAGTAAAACATTGCATAGAAACTTGTAGGTTTCTTTCTACTCAAAAGTTATAAACTCCTCTTCTTTTTATCTTTCCATTTACGTGGGACAAATCCTCCACCCACTTAGAGCATCCACAGTGGTGGAACCTTTAAGAACCTCACTTGTCATATTTTTTTGTCACATTATTGTCACCCCAATAAAGTAAGAATCTCTATAAAACTCTACAATGGAAGTTCTTACAAAAACCTCACATCCCTTTTCTTATTTATAATATAATTTGTTTATGTAAATTAGTATATAACAGAAAATGAAAGTATATTACAAGAACCTGAGTTCTTGTTCAAGCACCTGGGTTCTAATAAGAACCTGTGACTGAGCAAGAAACCTCTGTCCCACAATGAAGGTTCTTATAAAAACCCCAAGAAGAACCTTCATTGTGGATGCTCTTAGTTTTTCCAATTTTCCATTACAAGTACTCATCTTTGAGTATCAATATCTCATTCGTATATATTCTGTTTTCAACATATAATTATCCTACCATTGAAATTGATACAAAAAACTTGAAACGAAGAAATCATCCATATTAATATGTTGAATGATATTGTGTTCATTTTAATTATCCTATCATTGAAATTAATTTGAACATAATCTTTGAGAATCTTGAAAAAGATTATATAATTATCATCCCTAATGACAAAGGATTATTTCTAACACCTTTTTTAATACAACTAAATAATATACAAATGAAAATTACCTATGTATCCTTAATTATTGTTAATTATTGATTATAAGGGTGAAGGAGATGCGGTCACTATTCCACCATTTTATCCTTCTTGCCACATTAGCTTTTTAATTTCTCTCTCTTTTTTCTACCATTCTACACCTACAAAATAGTTATAGTACTCACCATTTCACTCTTGTACCTCACTAAGCATTTTAAAAAAGAAAAAAAAAGAATAGGAGAGAGATAGACATAGAGAGAGAGAGAGAGAGAGAGAGATAAAGGAGTTTCCCCGCGGGGTGGCCAACCCGGCAGGGACCTAAAATGCAACCCCATAGGGTGGGGGTGGTGTTCCCCATTCCACTCCGCTACCACATCAACCTTTCCCCGCCAGCAGGGTGTAACACCCTAAAAATCAGAGTGAACAAAAACTTTCATTTAACAGAAAGTTGGTGATACAGGGTACGCCTAGGCGTGAGCTCTTCCCAAAAATGGGGTATAAGGTAATGTACAATTACAATGTTTGTAACTTAAATGCAGCGGTATAATAACCAACAAGTCTAATTCCTAACAAGGAAAAAGACTACAAAAAGGGTTATCAGTTCTTCTATCGGCTCGCGGTCTAAACGACCGGTCTCATCACACGATCCCCCAAGCTCACTCTAAACCCAAGCCTTTACTTTAGAGCGGCGCCACTAGCACCTGAGAGACACATCGACACCACACAAGTGTTAGGCCAAAGGAGCCTAGTGAGATGTACAAGCAAGTACGATACATATAGAATCATGTTAAGGCATATGATGTATACATAAAGGTATATAACAAACACAATCCAAGTATACTTTTATGGGTTATCTTTTATCTTCGGAAACAGTGGGAGCGACCCACCTCCACCAACCAATATCCCATCACTCGTTACTTCCAAACACCTCGATGTCCCGAATTTAGCATGGCAACATCATCCGAGGCCCGCGCCCCACGGAGCAACCCGAGGGCCGGCGACATAGGTACAAACCCGTGACTGTTTGGTGTTGAAATATTGCGTTGGTTCGTCCATGTTATTAACACACAAGACTTCGATACTGAATTTAGCATATCATCTCGTCCATGTTAATTGCATACAAGACCTCGACACTGAATTTAGCATAGTATCTCGTCCATGTTAATTGCATACAAGACCTCGACACTGAATTTAACATAGCATATCGTCTATGTTATTTATATACAAGACCTCGACACTGAATTTAGCATAGTATCTCGTCCATGTTAATTGCATACAAGACCTCGACACTGAATTTAGCATAGCATCATCAACGGAGGTATAAATCGAGGGTCTCAAGCCCTTCGCATCATTCCATATAAGCCAACATGTTCGGGATTCAATCCCTTTACATAAATCCGTGGCATACATAATAACACGTATTTCTCATAAATACATTCGTCATATAATCACATGGATTTAACACATCCCATAGTAGCATACGATAATCTACTCCATGTATCCAATAACCCAAATCAAGTCATTCATATAAGCATCATTACTCAGTCATTTCATGACAATCCTTAAACCTAACAATTTAGGCATTTCATCCAAAATCATGTTTATTCACATTGACCAACAATATATGTAAATCAAGCAAGATGATGTGCTCCCAGTTTGTAACATCCCAAATTTCCAAAACATTCATTTGATACAAAATAACCAAAATCCTTACAAGCGCGGAAACTTGTCCCAAATTACATCCAAACCACAAAGTTTAAAACTTTAGACCAAAATCCAACCTAAACTAAATTGTAAAAGTTTACTGGAAATCATAGAAATTAGTTGTGAAACATAAAGAGTTCAACATCATAGCATAGCAAGCCCTCTAAACATGTTGACTGAACTGCCATCCCGGAGCCTCAAACGGTAGCTTTCTCCTTTCCCTTACGGGAAGTACCTGCCATTAAAAGATAGAACAACAACGGGGTAAGCATAAAGCTTAGTGAGCACACACATAACTACTTACTATCATGCTTACACAATCATTTCACATAGCAATCGAAAACATGCAAACTCCAACCTTCCTTACGGTTCGATACCATGAAGGAAGGACATACGACACTGGTACCAGGCCTCTCCAAATTCCCTAGGGGTATTACTACCACCATAGGTACTCTCCAAACGTCCCCCAAGGAACACATAACACAATTACACATGCAACCATAACCATGCGCACATAATATTAATAGTTAAGTGAGTTACTCACCTGTTAAGTTGATTAGTAAGCTCCCTTAACTAGTACGACAATCACTTCGTAGTACCTAATCATAACACATACACATATACGTCAAATACGGTCCAACACGGGCCCTTAACTCAACCCGACTCTCTAACGTGAAATGGCCAAGTTATCCTCGACCAATTTCCACGAAACTCCACCTAACATCAAGTTATACAAGCCCCTAGGGGTCCACAAGCAAAAGAACCCCAAACGAGCCCTTTACGGAAAACTCACAAAATCAGTCAGTAGAAACGGCGAGTAATCCCGCGGGTTGCCTTACCCGCGGCTTTACCCGCGGATACCCAGAGATTGCACCCAGTCGCGGGTTGCGACTTCTGCCCTGCGTTTTCCACTCCAAACCTCCAATTCGACCAAAATTTACCCACTACAACAAGTTACAAGAACTATGGTCGATTTCTAACACTTACATACGATCAAATCGATCATAAGCAAGCCAATTGATGATCTTTTTGATCACCAATCTCACATACAACCCTAACATCTTTAGACTCCAACGATTACACAATTAACAACAAAACTAGCATAGAACTCTTACCTTAAATGAAATTGACGGAATTGCTAACACAACCAAACCAAAACAAGCCTTCAATTCAACTCCTTGTTCTCTCCTCTTTCTCAATCGCCCCCTCTCTCTCTAGATACGTTCTCTGAAACTGACAATCTCCAGGAGTTAGGGTTTCTACTCCTTTTATCTAACTACACATCCCTTCACTTCCACAATTGACACTGGGGCACCTCAACTCCTAAAACATAACCATAATTAGCTATTTAAAATGTTTAAACCAAATACAAGGAAAGTGAGAACGGGTGTTACAACTCTCCCCCACTTACCGGGATTTCGCCCCCGAAATCGCCTAATCTTGGAACAACTCAGGGTGGTTCCTTCGCATCTCATCCTCGGGCTCCCACGTCCACTCTGAACCTTTCCGGTGTTCCCATTGGACCTTCACGATCCCTAATTCCTTGTTCCGCAGTGTCTTGGTCTTCCTCTCCAAGACGGCTATTGGCTTCTCCGCGTAGTTGAGCCGCTCGTCCACCTCAATATCCTCCAACGGTACAAGGACCGATTCGTCCGCTAAACACTTCCGAAGCTGGGACACATGGAAAGTGTCGTGCATCTGACTGAGCTCTGGCGGTAACTCAAGTCGATACGCAACCTTCCCAACACGAGCTACTATCTCAAACGGTCCAATGAACCTCGGGCCCAACTTCCCTCGCTTCCTGAATCGTATCACCCCTTTCCATGGTGATACCTTCAGAAGCACCTTATCCCCTACACAAAACTCTAGATCTGACCGTCTCTTGTCTGCATAACTTTTCTGGCGACTTTGAGCTGCCTTCAGCCGTTCACGAATCTGCTGAATGCTCTCAGTCGTCCTCTGAACAATCTCCGTACTCCCCAACTCTCTCTGACCCACCTCTCCCCAACAAATGAGAGTCCTGCACCTCCTCCCGTACAACATCTCGTAGGGAGGCATGCCAATACTGGCATGGAAGCTGTTATTGTAAGAGAATTTAACCAAGGGAAGGTGAGATTCCCAACTGCCTCCGAAATCCAGAACACACGCCCGAAGCATATCTTCGAGAGTCCGTATAGTCCTCTCACTCTGACCATCTGTCTGAGGGTGGAAAGCCGTGCTGAACTGAAGCTTAGTACCCAGCTCCTCGTGAAATCTGCTCCAAAAGCGTGAGGTGAACCGAACGTCTCGGTCCGAGATCACCGTCACCGGCACTCCGTGCCTAGCCACTATCTCCGGGACATAAATATCCGCTAACACCTCTGAAGAAGAGGCCTCCCGTATCGCGATGAAGTGGGCACTCTTCGTCAGCCGGTCAACCACTACCCAAATAGTGTCATGCTTCCTAACTGTCTTTGGTAGTCCAGTAACCAAGTCCATGGTCACATGCTCCCACTTCCACTCGGGTATCTCCAAAGGTTGAAGTTTCCCGTGTGGCTTCTGATGCTCCGCCTTAACCTTAAGCACGTCAAACACTTCTCCACATACTTAGCCACATCCCTCTTCATGCCTGGCCACCAGTAGTCGGTCCTCAAGTCACGGTACATTTTGGTGGCACCGGGATGAATTGAGAACTTCGACTTATGGGCCTCATCCAAGAGTGTCTGTCTCGCCTCGCACGAGACTGGAACCCACACCCGGCCGTATCGAGTCAACAAACCCCGACTGTCGGCCACCAACTGATCCACTTGACCTTTTATCCTCTCCCTTTTCTGATTATCAGCCTTGACCGCCTCCACTTGAGATTGACGTATCAACTCTAACAAGGAAGTTGACACGGTCAACCTCATGCACGGTACCCGAAGCAATAAAATACTACCCTTCCGACTCAAGGCATCCGCCACTACATTCGCCTTTCCCGGGTAGTAGAGGATCTCACAGTCGTAGTCCTTTACCACTTCTAGCCACCTTCGTTGCCTCATATTGAGGTTCTGCTGATCCATAAAGTAACGGAGGCTCTTATGGTCCGTATAAATGGTACAGTGAACCCCATACAAGTAGTGTCGCCATAGCTTAAGCGCGAACACCACCGCAGCCAACTCCAAATCGTGGGTTGGGTAGTTTACCTCATGGGTCTTCAACTGACGAGACGCATAGGCAATTACCCGCCCCCTCTGCATTAGGACGCAGTTTAACCCGTGATATGAGGCATCACAGTTGACTGTCAGGTCCTCTACTCCCTCCGGTAAGATCAAAACCGGAGCCTCGCACAACTTCCTCCTCAACGTATCGAAAGCTGCCTCTTGCTCCTCACCCCAAACAAAGCGCTCATTCTTCCTCGTCAATCTAGTCAACGGAACAGCTATCTTGGATAAGTCCTGGATAAACCGGCGGTAATAACCGGCCAACCCAAGGAAACTCCTAACCTCCGTGGGAGTCTTCGGTGTCTCCCACTTCATCACCGCCTCCACTTTTGCTGGATCCACCTTTATGCCCTCTCGGTTTACAAGATGCCCCAGAAATTGGACTTCTTGTAACCAAAAGTCACATTTGGAGAATTTCGCGTATAACTTCTCCTTACGCAAAACCTCCAACACTTCTCGCAAATGCTCCACATGCTCCTTCTTCGATTTGGAGTAGATAAGTATATCGTCTATGAAAACGATCACCGACCTATCCAACATCGGTCTGCAAACTCTATTCATCAGATCCATGAACGCCGCCAGTGCGTTCGTCAAGCCGAAGGGCATCACGATGAACTCGAAATGCCCATACCTGGTCCGGAAAGCTGTCTTGTGCACATCCTCCTCTCGAACTTTCAGCTGGTGGTACCCCGAACGAAGATCTATCTTCGAGAACCAAGCGGCTCCCTGAAGCTGATCAAAAAGATCATCGATCCTCGGAAGTGGGTATCTGTTCTTCACCGTGAGCTTGTTGAGCTCTCGGTAGTCGACACACATCCGCATTGACCCGTCCTTCTTCTTTACAAACAGGATAGGGGCTCCCCAAGGTGAGGTGCTCGGGCGGATGAACCCCTTATCCAATAGCTCCTCCAACTGTTTAGATAGTTCTTGTATCTCCGGAGGTACCAACCGGTACGGTGCCTTTGCTATCGATGCCGCCCCCGGAACAAGGTCTATCCGGAACTCTACCTGCCTCTCGGGTGGAACTCCAGGCAAGTCATCCGGGAATACATCCGGATACTCGCTAACTACGGGTACATCTGCAACTGCCTTCCTCTTTGCCTCCTCGCAACTATCGACAACATACGCCAAGAAACTATGTCCTCCGTGAAGAACATGCTTCCTAGCCTTAGCTAGCGTGCACAACTTGGGCATCTTCTTTCGTCTTTCACTCAGGATAGTTAATTCTCCCCCACTTGGGTTCCGAATCACTACCCGCTCGTTCTCGCAATCGATGTGACCTCCATTTCGACTCAACCAATCTACCCCCACTACTACATTGATCTCTCTCATAGGAATCGGGATGAGATCAATTCTGAACTTGACTCCAAAAATCTCTATTATACTGATTCTATACACATGCTTACATAACCGATACTTCTCAGCTGCTATCTCTACCTCTAGCAGACTGTCTAACCTACCCTTTACATGCATAAAATTCTTACAAAAAGCATAAGACACAAACGACTTGCTAGCACCCGAATCAAACAAGACAAGAGCAGGTACAGAGTTGACAGGGAAAGTACCTGTCACCACGTCCGGCTCCTCCTTGGCCTCCTCGGCCGTCAGCTGAAATACCCTAGCTCGGGTCCTCGGTGTCTCTGTCTTCTTACCCGTGCTCTCGGTCTTCACTGGCGCTACCCCTGACGTCTGAGTTGCCCAATCAGACTGAGGGCACTCATTAGCTACGTGACTCGGTCGGAAGCACTTAAAGCAAAGCCTCATAGTCACCTTGCAGTCCTTGCTGAAATGGCCCGGTTGCACGCATTTGAAGCAGGTTCCCGACCCCATCCGACACTCTCCCAAGTGATGACGTCCACACTTAGGGCAGTTCGGAAACTCCTTCTTTACCACTACCCTCGGCTCTGTCGGTTTGAATTTCTTCACCGGCTGAGTCTGTGTCTGAGTCGTCTCCGCCTTCTTCCTCTTACTCTGCCTCTCAAGCTCTAGCTCCCGGGTTCTAGCCATCTCATGCATACGGTGGAAGGTCTTGCACTCTGCCATCACCACAAATTCCCGAATCTTGGGTTTCAGAATCTCCGAATAACGATGCATCTTCATCCGCTCACTTGTCACGTATTCAGGGCAAAAGAGCGAACGCTCCAGAAATAGATCGGTGATTTCATTCACCGTCTCAGTCGTCTGCTTCATCGCCAAGAATTCTCCAGTCAGCCGCTCTACCTCCACCTGAGGTACATACTGCTCCTTGAACAGTTCCCAAGTCATAGTGGCAATCTGCTCCGGAGTCCTCGTCCGGTTGATCAAGTTCCACCAGTCCTTTGCCGCCTTTCTCAACAGGTTCGCAGCATAACGAACCTTCACCTCCTCTGAACAAGAACTAGTCAGGAAGGCCCCCTCCACCTCAGATATCCAGCGAGAGCTGGTCACCGGGTCCTTCTGCCCGTTAAACTGTGGTGGCTGACAAGCCGAGAAGTCCTTGTATGTAGTGACTCTCGACTGTCCTCCACCAGACCCTCCTGAGCCCCCAGGCCTTGCGGCCACGGCTGCCTCCACGACTGTCTCCACCTGGCTGCGCATCTCATTCTTCAGCTCCTCCTTCATTTGGGCAAAATAGCCCGGTAACATATCATGCAATGCCTCTCCCACTTCTGCTGCTATCATCTCCCTCAGATTAGAGGTTTCCTCTTCCTCCTCAGTGACTACCTTCTTGCCCTTCTTTAGTGGTCTCCCCATACTGATTCATAAAACACATAGCTTTTAATAACTACAAAACTTTCCCTCCCATGCCACTCTAGCTCGAGCCAATGGCTCTAACTTCATATCTCTCCTCTCCACATGCTCCTTAGGGGTCTACTAGACACTCGGTGGACACACACGTGGGTCCTATCATGCCACTACCCCTTCCCAACAACATCGTTGGTTCATAGAACTCTTGTAACTATGTCAATTCCCAACACGTACAGTGTATTTGCAATGATATGGGCCCTTATATCATTGTAACTACACCCTACATGCCTAGCCTCAACACCGTTACTTAAGTCCTAATCCCCTACTTAGTTGTCATGCACAACAATTAAACATTAAACTTCATGAACATAACCATCAGCTGAATACATAACAATACCATGTCTCTACTCCTAACCACATATCTATAAGCCTAAGTAAGGCTAGCATGCATACATATCGTCATAACATTTATCACAAGGTTCATGCTCAAAGTTATTGCATACACTTGTAACTCATGCATCTAGTGTTCACATCTTACACACGCTATACATACACATCACATCATATCCACATACTCAATAAAGTAAAGTTAGTGTGCTCACCCCCCGTTCTGATGCTCCAGTCTGCAGTTCAGTCTTACTACTCATTTCTCCATAAAACATTTCTTTGGTTGCTTTTATTTACAAAAACACGAGCTCTTGGTTTAAGTCCAAGTATCCACCACTTGTGAATACCTGAATCCCTTAAACCTAGGCCCTGATACCAACTTGTAACATCCCAAATTTCCAAAACATTCATTTGATACAAAATAACCAAAATCCTTACAAGCGCGGAAACTTGTCCCAAATTACATCCAAACCACAAAGTTTAAAACTTTAGACCAAAATCCAACCTAAACTAAATTGTAAAAGTTTACTGGAAATCATAGAAATTAGTTGTGAAACATAAAGAGTTCAACATCATAGCATAGCAAGCCCTCTAAACATGTTGACTGAACTGCCATCCCCGGAGCCTCAAACGGTAGCTTTCTTCTTTCCCTTACGGGAAGTACCTGCCACTAAAAGATAGAACAACAACGGGGTAAGCATAAAGCTTAGTGAGCACACACATAACTACTTACTATCATGCTTACACAATCATTTCACATAGCAATCGAAAACATGCAAACTCCAACCTTCCTTACGGTTCAATACCATGAAGGAAGGACATACGACACTGGTACCAGGCCTCTCCAAATTCCCTAGGGGTATTACTACCACCATAGGTACTCTCCAAACGTCCCCCAAGGAACACATAACACAATTACACATGCAACCATAACCATGCGCACATAATATTAATAGTTAAGTGAGTTACTCACCTGATAAGTTGATTAGTAAGCTCCCTTAACTAGTACGACAATCACTTCGTAGTACCTAATCATAACACATACACATATACGTCAAATACGGTCCCAACACGGGCCCTTAACTCAACCCGACTCTCTAACGTGAAATGGCCAAGTTATCCTCGACCAATTTCCACGAAACTCCACCTAACATCAAGTTATACAAGCCCCTAGGGGTCCACAAGCAAAAGAACCCCAAACGAGCCCTTTACGGAAAACTCACAAAATCAGTCAGTAGAAACGGCGAGTAATCCCGCGGGTTGCCTTACCCGCGGCTTTACCCGCGGATACCCAGAGATTGCACCCAGTCGCGGGTTGCGACTTCTGCCCTGCGTTTTCCACTCCAAACCTCCAATTCGACCAAAATTTACCCACTACAACAAGTTACAAGAACTATGGTCGATTTCTAACACTTACATACGATCAAATCGATCATAAGCAAGCCAATTGATGATCTTTTGATCACCAATCTCACACACAACCCTAACATCTTTATACTCCAACGATTACACAATTAACAACAAAACTAGCATAGAACTCTTACCTTAAATGAAATTGACGGAATTGCTAACACAACCAAACCAAAACAAGCCTTCAATTCAACTCCTTGCTCTCTCCTCTTTCTCAATCGCCCCCTCTCTCTCTAGATACGTTCTCTGAAACTGACAATCTCCAGGAGTTAGGGTTTCTACTCCTTTTATCTAACTACACATCCCTTCACTTCCACAATTGACACTGGGGCCCCTCAACTCCTAAAACATAACCATAATTAGCTATTTAAAATGTTTAAACCAAATACAAGGAAAGTGAGAACGGGTGTTACACAGTTTTAACAAAACGGTTTTAGCAACTCACCTTAGGGTTTATACCCAAAACCCCCAAATCCTCCGATTTAGGTCAAATACGAGAACGAACCTAGAATCAAGTAAATCGAACCTTAGGTTAGTTTCATAACTCCTATCACATATATTAACCAACCTCAAATGGTTTAGATAAAGCTTACCTAGCCAAATCTTGAACAAACCCTAGATGAAGAACACCTGCAACAATGGTGATTTGAGGTTGTGAGAGGTGGAGAAGATGAAGCCATGGAAGTCTCCGTCCTCCAAACTAGTAGATCTAGCCTCCAACACTTCTCAAAACATGAATTCCACCTAAAATAATACTAGATCTAAGCCAAGTATGGAAGAAAAGGTTTGGAGGTGAAAAAACCACCCGAATCGAAGCTTAAAACTTGAAGGGGATGAAGAGATTACTTACACCAACGATTTTGAACTCTCAAATACTTGAAATCCATTGATGTAGTCTTGAAGAGCTCGAAAAATCGAGAAGATAGCAATTTGAATCACCAAAAACGGAGTTGTATAGAGAGAGATATGAAGAAATGAAGAAAAGGGCTTGAAATCGCGTATTTTAGGTCAGATCAGAAGCATCGGCGGGTTATCGGCGGTAATACCCGCATGAAACCCGCCCATACTCAGAAATCAGCCCGAAACACGTGCGGTTCACTTTTTTGGCCATAACTTCTTCGTTATAGCTCCGATTTCGATTCCGGAAGAACCGTTGGATTCGTATTTCAATTTCCCATCCAACAAGACTATAAAATCTAGGTTTTGATCAAAACTCCTATTTTTCACATTTATCCCAAAAGGTCAGATTCCGAAAATTACGGGTGTTACACAGGGTCTCCCACTCCGTCCACCCTAACAAATGATTCTGATTGGTGCAAGATTCATAAAGCTAGTTAACAAAAGTTTCCCCCTGGTCTCTCTCTCTCTCTCTGTATATATAATGAGTAAATAAAATAGGTGCAAAAGGACCAAAATACATCATGAGTTGATTGGGTTAACATATTTTGGTTAACTTTGTTAATATTAGGGATCATAGCCATAAGAAATTGAATAATACAAAAAACCATATGAGGAGTGTAGGGCCGTTAATCAAGATAAATTTGAACATACCATGGAAGTAGAAGCATAACTAACTACAATGATTAAGGCCTTTGTGCTTGCTTTTGTGAATACATTTACGCCTAGACTTAAAAGACCTTTTTTATTTTATAGAATAATAATGGAGCTTGAGCTTGAACTTGAATTGTTTATCAATGTTGAAGTTTAAGTTGAACTTGTTTTAATGGTTTTTGAATTATGCATTTATGACCTAAAATTCAAATTTACAAGTTAATTTATGGGCTCAAACTTGAAATAAGGTTTGAAGACCTTCGACCAACGGGGAAGGAAGAAAGGCCCTTCCTACGGGTTCCTCCACCCCTACCCCCCCCCCCCCCCCCCCCCCCGAATAAGTAAGCCCTTTGGTGTTGTGGAGCTCGAACCCGCTAAGTTAAACAATCTTACACATTCTTTTTCAATTAACTATCGCTCAAAGACCAAAAAACATGAAATCACATTGATCATTAGAATTGTATATTTGTTCGGTTTGAAAAACACATTTATCTATTTTCGTATTTTATTGTTGGATGTTATTGTATCAAGACTTGTCACTTTCCGAGAGTGAGACATTGTTTGCTAAAAATAAGCTAGTTTATAAGCTAGTACATGTTTGGATGAACTATAAGCTAGCTTTTTGATAAACTAAGGAGAGTAGTATCTAGTGACTTATGAAACTTTTTATTTTTTTTATTCCTAATATACCCTTGCTACTTTTTACACTACCACTTTTTAAACATGTCTTTTTTTGTCATTTCACAGTCATAAGCTATCTTATCAGTTAGTTTTTGCCAAATGAATCTTATCTATTAGCTAGTTTATCGTATTCGGCTAAATTATCAGTTATCAACTAGCTTATCAGCTAGTTTATCAAACATAGCCTGAATCTTATGATTACAATCAAATATTAATTATGATATTTAAGCTAATATTCAAAGCAATTAATGATTATACTGATATAAAGGTATCACTTCAAGTCTAAACCATAAAAGCATCTATAGATAAATAGTTAACATATAATCCTAATTTTCGAAATACTAGGTTCAAAAATTCCATTAGAAAAGAGATCCTAAAAGGGTATTAATGGTAAAAAAAAGATTTGGACACCATAAGTCAAAATCAAGTCAAAATGACTTCCTCAACACTTAAAGATTCTTGGTCCACCATACAGCAGGTGAAAAGTGTGTTTTTCCTTTCAAAAAATGTGCATTGAGAACTTGTACCCAACCACCCCATTGCTTTTGGATATCATCATGTCTATAAAACCCTTCCAACAAATCCTTATTTATTATCTTTGCAATTCCAACGCTAAAGACATACATAATGGGTGTCCCTTGTCTTCCTTCATCTTTCTTGGCTGCTTTACTCTTCCTTACATGCTTTGTTTACTTGTACCCCGGAGTGGCTGTAGCAAAACATGGCGGTTCTAGCGTTACCCGGCACTACAAGTTTAACGTGAGTACGTTTTAGTTAATTTAGCCAGAGACGGATCTAGGAAGTTTTTCATATGGTGGCATCATAAGTTTTCTTATACGGAACGTATCTTCATCTCTATACCGATGTTTGATATCGTCTAATATGTTTTTAATCTAATTCTGCCGCTTTGAGGGACTTTCAAAGTTTTTTTTTGCTTGATTTCGAAAGATTTTTAAGTTTCTTTATCGATTTCAAGACACTTTTTCATTTCTTTATCGATTTTGTGGACCTTTTCGGCTTTTCGTTTTTTTTTTTTTTTTTTTTTTGAGAAGGTTCGTCTGGGCTTTTCCCAGACTACATCCTTGGCAATTTTTACCAAAAGCTAAGACATGCTCCCCTGAAATTAATACTCAGTGGCCACCAACTTGCGCACGCATGGATTTGAACCCGGGTGGAGCTACCACCCTTTAAGAACTTACCATTACGCCACACCTTGGTGGTTTGGCTTTTTGGTTGATTTTAAGAGTTTTGTGTTTCCAGTTATTTCCAGTTATTTTGATTGGACTACCATCCAGTTACGGCAGAGGAACGATACGGTGGCACGTGCTACCGTATGCACCTCTTAAGGTTGGCCCATGGTTTCAGTATGACTTGATATACATTTAACAAATGTACCTTTTTTTAATCATTTTAGATTCAAATGCGAAACGTGACAAGATTGTGTGAGACAAAGAGTATATTAACCGTCAATGGGAAATACCCGGGGCCTCGGATAGTTGCTAGGGAAGGGGACCGAGTGGTCGTAAAAGTTACCAATCACGTTTCAAACAATGTTACCATCCATTGGTATGTATTCCGCTATATTCTCTTTTGGATTATTTTTTTTATAACTATTGGTGGTGGATTGATTTATACGCCCTAAAAGTAACAGTTAGAAAAATTACCAATTACACTAAAAAGGCTAATGATAAATGGATAATAGTCCAATACCTTGCCTATATTCTATTTCGGATTTGGTGATTTTTGGATTTGCACTGGTATAATATGTTGTGTTTCGCGTAGGCATGGAATTCGGCAACTTCGGAGTGGGTGGGCCGATGGGCCGGCGTACATCACACAATGCCCCATTCAAACAGGTCAATCATACGTCTACAACTTCACCATCACGGGCCAGATGGGAACGTTGTGGTACCATGCCCATGTATCGTGGATCAGGGTAACACTATATGGCCCGATAATTATTCTCCCTAAACGTAAGGACTCGTACCCGTTTGTCAAGCCTTACAAGGAAGTCCCAATCATATTCGGTAAATCATGGATTTCATCTTCTTTTTCGTGATATAAGTTATATCGTTCATGGGAATCTACTAATTTAAACATTGTCGTTGTATAATATAGGAGAGTGGTGGAAAGCGGATCCGGAGGCTGTTGTCAGCCAGGCCATTCAGACCGGAGCTGGGCCGAATAATTCAGATACTTTTACCATCAATGGACTCCCTGGTCCATCAAAAAATTGTTCATCCAATGGTATTTGATTCTTGATCAAGCTCGAGTTTGATATTATTGGAGTCTCATATATCGAGCCTAACCGAAAAACACCCTCGTATCCCTCTATCTGGACCGTATGCACTTGTGCATACACGTAATATGTAGTATGCTTTGTACTGGTGCAAAAAATCTAAAAAAACAACGTAATTTACTGCTATGTACAAGTGCATGCAATTCAGATGGAAGGCTACAAGGATGTTTTCACACAGACAAATTTAAAAAGGTTTTACATATATCTGGTTTTCATACAGAAACCTATAGGCTCAGGGTGAAGCCCGGGAAGACGTATCTTCTTCGTCTAATCAACGCTGCACTCAACGACGAGCTTTTCTTCAGAGTCGCGAATCATACGTTTACAATCGTTGACGTCGATGCAAACTACGTTAAGCCGTTTCGGACCGATACGATATTCATCGGCCCGGGCCAAACCACAAACGTTCTTTTCGAAACCAAAACCCTCTCCTCCAATCAAAAGTTCTTGATGGCCGCTAGACCGTATTCCACGGCGGCCCCCGGGACATTTGATAACACCACCGTGATCGGAGTTCTTGAATACAATATCGGCACGTCATCCAAAAACTCTTCCGATATTAAAGCTCTTCGTCCTCCGCCACTTCCAGCGATCAACGCCACCGCTTACGTGGCCAACTGGACCAACAGCCTCCGTAGTTTGGCCAACTCTCGGTTTCCAGCGAATGTTCCACGGACCATCCAACGCCGGTTTTTCTTTGCCGTGGGTTTGGGGACCAGCCCGTGTCCCGCAAACCAAACGTGCCAAGGACCCAACGGCACCAAATTTAAGGCCGGCGTGAACAACGTTTCGTTCACGATGCCAACAATCGCAATGCTCCAGGCCCATTTTTTCGGGCGGTCGAATGGAGTTTACACCACGGATCTTCCGACCACCCCTCTGATCCCATACAATTACACGGGTACCACTCCGAACAACACGATGGTGGCCAACGGCACCAAGGTCGTGGTTCTGCCGTTTAATACGACCGTCGAGGTAGTGTTGCAAGGAACCAGCACTCTTGGAGGTGAAAACCATCCGCTACATCTTCATGGCTATGATTTCTTCGTCGTCGGCCAAGGCACCGGGAACTTTAACTCGACGACGGACCCACCGAAGTTCAACCTCGTCGACCCGGTTCAGAGAAACACCGTTGGCGTTCCCTCCGGTGGGTGGGTGGCAATCCGGTTTCAGGCCGACAACCCAGGTGAATTCAAAATTGAGTATTAATTTATCGGAAAATTAGTATGAAAATACCACAAGGGTGGTGGCGAACTGAAAAAAGGCTTAGGGGGATGTCGTAGATTATCCCATCTACCCAGATTTGAGTCCAGGCGTTAGCATCATGTAGTCAGGCTTAGTCTCAGACGGCATTGCCAAGGATATAGTCTAGACAAAGTCTAAACGAATCTTTAAAAAAAATTGGTATGAAAAGTTAGCAATTTAGGCTGTGTTTGGCAAAAATAAGCTAGCTAACACTACTAGAAAACTGTGTATTACCGACGGCCGTTACCGACTGCTAAAAGCAACCGGAAATTTCTGACTGCTTTCCGACGGTTTACGGATTGTTCCTTTTTATTTTATTTTATATTTATTTTTTAATAAGTCATCGGAAAACCATCGAAAAAACAGTCAGAAAATCGTTAGTAATCCGTCGAAAAGCCGTCGGTAAATGAAACAATCGAAAGGAGTCGGTAAAAGGTCTCGGAAAGCCGTCGGTAAATGAAACAGTCATAAAGCAGTCGGTAAAAGTCGTCGGAAAAACCGTTGGTACCTAGCGATGCCCATTTCGTCCAAAACCTTCGGTAAAGACGATTTCCGACTGTTTTTCTATTGTTTCGGCCGTCAGTAATACCCTTTTTTTTAGTAGTGTTATAAGCTAGTACATGTTTGGATGCACCAGAACCTAGCTTATAAGCTAGCTTATTGAAACGCTAGTCGAGTAGCGTTTTTTAGGAGCTTTTTGTAACTTTTTCCAATTATACCCTTATTATTATTATTAAATATTATACTCCAAGATATCATTTTTGGTGATTTTTACATACAATTAAACTAGTTTTTATCAAACATAATTTATTTATAAGATTGTTTATCAACTACCAGCTAACTTATTAACGACCAAGTTAATTTATCAGCTAGTTTGTAAACATAGCTGTTAATACTGATTGTATGTGTGTGTAAACAGGTGTGTGGTTCATGCATTGTCATATTGAGATACATTTGACGTGGGGATTGAGGATGGCTTGGGTAGTTATGGACGGAAAGCTTGCTAATCAGAAGCTGCCTCCACCGCCGGCGGATCTTCCAAAATGTTGACTTTGACTCCGGCAAGAAGAATTTCTCAAATAATTTTTTTATTTGTTTAATTTATTGAACAGAGTGATTGCCTGAAACGTTATTGTTCATTTGTTCTTGTTTCCTTTTGTTAACATTCTTCCAATCCATTTCAATTTGTTTTCCTATCGATCGTGTTATTTTGATTTTGTATTGAGAAATTTATTTTTCTGGATCAAATGGTTCTGGATTTATTGGTTCCTAAGCAATTGTTGATAACCGGTCATTTAAAGAAAAAAAAAAAGAATTTTTTAGATGCGTTTTTCTTGCGGAAAACTGTTTACGTTTTACTAGGAAAATGAAGTGAAGTTTTTATTTTCAGTTTTTTATAATAGAAATTTTAGAAAACGTGTTTGGTTGAAACAATAGAGTTTTCATTTTCATTTTAGAAAACTTTGAAAACATACTAAAATCAATTTTTTAATTTACATAGAAAATAGTAAATAAGGTATTTTATTGAAAACTTATAAAAACCGAATGAAGCAAACACCTTTTATAAACTTTCATTTTCTTATAAAATAAAATTTCTTAAAAATTTGAAAAAATGTTACAACCAAAAACACTCTTAGTATGATCGTTTTTACGGTTATATAATTTTTGTCTAATACTTTATCCTGTTTTAGAATAACCCGGTTTGTATCTGTATCAGCAATATTTGGAGTATATTTTAATGTGGTGCTTACTATTATTTTATTTTTTTTGAAAGCATAATGGCATTCAACCAACGAATGACTATCATGAACACGCACGTTTTCCGACGTTATCGGGCATCTACGGGCAACCCATTAATCTACCGCTGTCCGGGCCCAGCTTACGCTAAACCTAGAGCCCAACCACAGTCTTTGTCTGGGCTGGAACTGGGTACTCTTCATGCCCTCAATTGACTCCCCATGGATTCGAACCTTGGTAGACTGGGTCCCATCCACATCCCGTAGGATGTTACCGACTTACGGCCCTTAAGAAGATCAAGTGAGCTAGACATGATTTGTGGTGTGATGCTTATTGTCTTTTCTTAAAAATAAAATCTTGTTATATCAATTTCGAAATTAAACCACAAGGTTGTGGCTAGGGGTGTTCATGGATGGTTAACCGGTAAACCGTTAACCGACAACCGGTTAATCGATAAATTCGGTTTGATGATATAATGAACCTAAACCGAAAATGTCGGTTAACCGGTAATCGGTTAATCGGTTTTGACGATTGGGTTATGCGGTTAACCGATTAACCTATTCTTAATAACATGAATTCTAGTAATCTATGAATAATATGTAAATTATTTTTTCAACGTCACGTGTACATTAAGTTTTCGTAATTAATGGGTTTTAATTCAAATTCAAGTTAAACAACTAGTGATATAAACATATAATGTTCACACAACTTATTTTTCTACATTACAATATATAGTGTATTATATAGTGTATATATATAGAATATATATGGTGTATATATATATATATTCGCTTTTCGGTTAACCTTCCGTCACTAAAATCAAGAACCGTAACCGAACCGAAAAAATTATCGGTTCGGTTAACCAAACCGAAATTTTTGAAAAACCGGTTCGGTTAACATAAAAATCGGTACGGTTCGCCGGTTTTTTCGGTTTGTTTTTTCGGTTGCGGATATTTTGAGCACCCCTAGTTGTGGCGTACTGGTTAAGGTCTGTGGGAAAAGTGGCTTGTTAACCCTTCTATCCCATGTTCAAATGTAGGCGCTTCCAGATTGTGGCCACTGAGGATTAACTCAAGGCAGAGGTTGTAGCTGTCAGTGAACTTTGTCAGGATTAGTAAGGACAAAGTCTCAAATACCCTTTCAAAAATTAAAAATTAAAAAAATTTCTAAATTAACTGAAAGTTGTTTGATATTTAAAATCAAAATAATATAATTTTAAAGAAAAGAAAAAGAACAAACGACATGTAGTAGTTATATATTGACAGTATGTATAGTAACCAACTCTTTGACTTCATTATGTAATCAATGTATCATGGCATTGATAATTTTAGACTTTTTTTTAGCGGCGAAAAGATGTCAAGAGGCAAGGAGCTTCGGCAAGACCATCACCCCCGTCTCAAGATAATTTTAGGCTTTTTAGTTGTTCCAATTTGCAGTATCGCTATGGGGTTTTCAATCTGTCTTAAAGGCGCTCCGACCAAAGTAAGATTTTTGGATCCACCATTGTAGACGTCACAATTCTAAGAAAGTTTGGTATGGCAGTAGTATGTGTGGCTTGTGCCTATGCTGTGGATTGTGGAACACCAAGATAGAATAGTGCCGATGCTTGATGATAATAGGCTTAATAATGTCTTATTTTTAAACGGCAAATTATACACATCCAACAAATCTACTCCTAAATATACACCACTGTGGCACTGTCCACAACGAGACTTGACTCCACAACCAAAACGAAGGGGAGCACCGAATATACACTCTAAATGCCATTAGGCAATATAAGCCCTTTAATAATGTCTTTATACTTGATAAAATCAAATATGATTATAATTTGATCATGCTTATTAATAGAACTTCACATTAAAATTTTATATATAAAGATATATATAATATGGATATGGATTGGCCGATATTTTAAATATTACATAACCCGATATGTGTATGCATCTAAGGCCATCCACTGTCGACCCACTGCAACCCAATGGTTTCAGCTGCCACATCAGCGCCACATCAGCTTTCCACAAAACTACCCAAAACTACCCATTTCATCCACTGTCGACCCACTGCAACCCACTTCATCAAAATTCATTTTAATTTAAAACAATTCTAATATTATAAAAATTAAAAATTACATTATAAAATTTTAATAAAAATAATTCTAATATTAGAAATAAAAATAAAAAATTACATTATAAAAATTAAAAAATTAATTTCGGGATGCCCAATAGTGTTCCGTTAAATCGGCTCGTAGTTGGAGGTGTTTATCACTATTTTTGACTTCGTTGACGTTTTGCGCTCGTTCTTCTTCGGATATATCTACTTCGATATCATCAGTTGTAACCCAACTTTCATCAAAAGGATAATTTGCAAAGCCTTCGTCTTCACGAATCATGTTGTGCAAAATTATGCACGTGTACATTGTATACCTTAATTTTTTATTTGTCCACGCCCGTGCCGGATACTTAACAATGTGCCATTTTGATTTAAGCATCGCGAATGCACGTTCGATATCCTTCCTAGCCGATTCTTGATGCTCCGTAAACGCTATCCGTTCGGGTTCCGTTGGATATCTATACGCTTTGACAAAAGTCGTCCACTTTGGATAAATCCCGTCCGCGAGATAGTATCCGTGTTTGTATTGTCTGCCATTCACTGAAAACGAGCTATCGGGTGCTTTGCCTTCGAACAAATCGTTGAATATCGGTGATTGGTTTACAACGACTATGTCGTTTACGGCACCCGGGGTTCCGTAATATGCGTGCCAAATCCAACCATCGTACGATGCTACCGCCTCTAAAACAGTTGTCGGTCCTTGATGATCACCTCGATGGTATTGACCCCTCCATGCTACGGGACAATTTTTCCAATCCCAATGCATACAATCTATGCTACCAAGCATGCCGGGGAGGCCGTGTTGTTGCTCATGCAATGCGAACAACAACTGAACATCATTTGCGGTAGGCTTCCGTAAATATCTTCGCATATAAAGATGTATAATACCTTCACAAAAATTAGTAAAACATTCCCTTGATGTCGTTTCGGACATTTGCAAGTACTCGTCCGTGGCATCAGCAGCAGTACCGTACGCCAATTGTCGGATAGCAGACGTACATTTTTGAAGCGGAGAGAACCCCTTAACTCCTCTTGCATCATGAGTCCACCTAAAAAATTCGTACTCCCTCTCAAGATCCTCAACTATTTTAAGGAATAGTCGTCGTTTCATACGAAACCGCCGTTCGAAATCGTTATCGTCATACACCGGATTATCTGAAAAGTAGTCGTTAACAAGTTTCTCGTGTGCCACTATACGATTTCGACTTTTTGGCGTTCTCCTCGTTTGTCGACTTGAAGTTGCTTCGTCACCGACAAGTAGTTTGACCGCTTCGTTCACGGCGGCTATGGCCGCCAAGTGGTTGAGTTCCAACAAATCGTTAGCGTCGTCATCGTAATCCGGGTGGTAAATTGATGAAGATGATGCCGATGATGATCGTGATGATGACGATGAAGACATTTTTTGGAGAGAAAAGTGGAAGAGATGAAGGTTGTGTTTGAAAAATTGAGAGTTGTGTTTGTAAATTGGGGTTGGAATATGATGTATGTATATATATATAGTAAATTAAATTGAAAAAAAAAAGAAAAGAAAAAAAAATTGAAAATTAGCCGTTGGGTGTGGGGGGGGGGGGGGGGGTGGGTGGGTGCAACGGTCACTTGGTCTCGGTTTGGTGAAACCGTTTGAATGAAACCGATGGGGGGCCGCGGCGGTGTTTCGTTATTTACCCGACGGCTTCATTTAAGCCGAAGCCCTACCCGATTGAAAAACCATCCCACAGTGGATGGCCTAAGACCTAACTCTAAAGTTTGCATTGGTATTTGGTTGGGAGACTTATATGAGCTATGCAATACTTATTAAATGGTCCAAGGTCTTGAATTATCTTTCAAGGTCCAATCCAGCTACTTGGATGTTGGAATTGGATACCTCAATAGGCCCATTCAAAATAATGATGAATTATATTTTTGTATTTTAGTTTGTCTATATTTAACTTTTGAAATAATAATCATGTTTTAAGATCAATTTTATTCTTCATTTTACAATACTAATTTTATAGTTTCATATATTTTTAAATCACATATTTAAAATGTAAAATCCAAGTTCAATATGCTCAATTGATTAAAAGATTTTGATAGAAATTCGTACAGTAGTCAGGTTTTTAAACCCATTAAGATTAAGCTCATTTTAAAGGTTTTGATAAGACAATTATAATGATATAATTTATAAAAGAAATTTTTTAAAATTCTTTTTAGTAAAATAAATGAAATATCTAATTATAGAAGTATAAAGTTTAATTTACAAATAAAAAACAATTATATTTTTTATCATCATGTTGACTGTGTGAGGTTTTAAAGTTTTTAAACTTGTATATGATGTATTTAGATTTATAACTCTTAAAATTTCAAAAATAACCATAAATAGGTTTTTTTAGAGAAGTATAGATAGATAAAAGTATAATAGAAATTCTTGATGGCTTTTGGGGTTGTAACGGTTGGGTTGAGTTGGTTTTGTTTCGGAGGGGGTTTTATTGTTGGTCTTTTGGCTTTGTAATTCTTTCGGTACTCTTGTTTCTAGCATCTTGCTAGTTCTCTTTTATTTGCAATAAATTTTTTTCGGGTTGCTTGGTGGGGGTGATGGCCATGCCGAAGCTCCTTCCTAGTTAACCTTTTTGCCGTTCAAAAAAAATAATAGAAAAAAAATGTACAAATTTAAAAGTATAATGTACAATTTAAAAAAAAAAATCTTTAAAGCATCTTTAAGAGCATTTCTAAAATAAATAAATAAAAGTTGGATGTTTTTTTCTTAAATTGATTTAAAAGCATTGCTAAATCATTTGCTAAAATAGAAAATTTGAAGCTTTTTCTTAATATAGAGATTTCTCCAAAATATCTAAATGCTGAGAAAAAAAAATATTATTTTAATGTATTCCACCAACGACATAATTCATTGCTTAAAAGTTTTTCAAAAACTTTATTAGGATGATAAATATAATGTATATTTTAATAATATAAACTATGATTGATTCTCTAAAATTGCAAAACTGTTAGAGATCAAAAAATAAAGTTTTAAAGATTTCAATCTTTCGTTCTCTATTTTAGAAAAAAATATAGTAAAGCTATTGGAGATGCTCTAATATAACACTATTGAAAAATCTTACTACGTATTTATGATATTTTACGATTCAAAAAAATTACGATATTTTATAATATTATTAAATAATAAACTTATTTTAAAATTATCAAGGAGAAGATTATTTTCTTGAAGGTTTTGTCGTGGAAATATGCTCTAACATGCGAGCTCAATTAATACCAACCATTATGTTCTTTTCTTATCCCCCAAAGTCTTAAAACTTATGATGTCAATTTGTTGCTTCATGACGTTATGAAACTAGAAACATTAAATATCATATTTGCAGAAGAAAAAAAGTCATCCAAATTAATAATGTATATAATTAATTTTTAACGATAGATTGCACACCTTTAACTAACATATTTTTAAAATCTACTTTTAAATCTATACCATTGTTTACCACAAGAGTCAAATCCATGGATGGAGCTAGTGACTCACGATGGCATGTGCCACCGTATTATTCGTCCGACGAAAGGTAAAAAAATTATTTTTGTAAAGGTGCAACATATTATTTTGAAGTGTGACACAGTATAAATATCTCAAAATCAATTAAAAAAACCGAAAAATTCTCTTAAAATCAACCAAAAAACCGAAAAATTCTCTTAAAATCAACCAAAAAACCGAAAAATTATTTTGAAATCTCTAAAAAACCGAAAAATTCTCTCGAAATCAACCAAAAAGAAGAAAAAATCTTTCATAATCAACCAAAAAGCCAAAAAATTCTTTTGAAACCAATCAAAAAATTCTCTCGATTCAACAAAAAAAACAAAAAAAAAACCATTGAAATCAACAAAAAATAACTTAAAAGTTAAAAGAAATTCACAAAATCAACCAAAAATTTAATTATATGGTGCCACCGTTTAAAAATTTTTTGGCCCCGTCCCTGCTTCAATCCACAACCACAAGAAAGAGAGACATCTTATAAACACTCCAAATGTCGTTGGGCTACAATCCCGTTGGCATCCCAATAATGTATATTGCATGCAGGAGAACCGGAAAAAAAGTCGCTTGTAATTTTTCTTCTTCCGGCAAACTGAACGGACCACCACTCATAACCATTTGCTCCAACAGCATTGTTAAATCATTTGCTAAAATAGAAAATTTTTAAGTTTTCTCTAAATATAGAGATTTCTCTAACATATCGGACAAATATCGCACGTCCATGTAACGCATATTGCAGGAAAAATTGTCATCCATATAATGTTTTTTAAACATGTATAATTTGTATATGATGTATATTGCAAAAAAAAAAGTCATCCATATAATTTATATTGCAGAAAAAATAGCAATCCATATAACCTATATTTTTTTTAACCGTAAATTATACACACCAAACTAATCTATTTTTAACTCTTAAATCTACACCATTGTTTACGATGAAAATTCGAACTCACAACCACAAGAGAAAAAAAACACCGTATAACCAGTTCAAATACTGTTGGGCTACAAGTTCGTTGGCATCCAAATAATATATATTGCATGCAGGAGAACCAGAAGAAAAGTCGGTTGTAAATTCTCTTCTTCCGGCCAACTGAACGGACCACCACCACCCATCACCGTATTCGGCCACCAACAATACGACTCAAATTTAATTTCATTCCCCACATCGCCACTTGTCACTTTGACTTTCGATTATCAACTTTTTAATTAATTGCTTACACAAAGTTTGGTTTCCCTATTTATTCATCAATAAATTCTTTGGTTCGGTTTGACATTCTTTAGAAAATGCACTTGGTAATTAACTTTTTGATTTATAGCTTATTCATGATTTTCTTGTTAAACCATTTATGTAAAAGTTAAATCACACAATATATTGCAAGCCAATATTATTTGACAAATAGGTTGATAAGCTAGCTCAAAGTTGATAGCTAGCCAGATAAGGTAGTTTTTGACAAAAAAACTAACTAGTAGTTAGAAAATTAGCTGATTAACAAATTATTTTTGACAAAAATTAACTTAGATAGATGTAAAATAACCAAAAAATGCATTTAAAATAAATAATCAATTACATAAAACTTATTAATATAACTAAAATAAATTTCTAATAATATAATATGTTAATTAATACAAAGAAGATGATAAAGAATGATTAAATGATATAATACGTTTTTTGAAATAAATTAAAATTGATTATAATACATATATTATAATCTTAGAATTTGTTAAAACTGAATATAGCAAGTGGAGTCATGTAGAAACTGACTTATAAATGTTAAGCACCAACTAACGAACGTATCGCAAAATCCGTTTCACAACGTAAAAATGTTCACCCGTAGGGTCATGTAGAAACTTACTTATAAGTGTAAAGCACCGTAATGAGCGATAATGTGTTGAATCATCAAACGAGGAACTGTTGGCAACCATAGTTTGTCCCGTAGCATGTGGAGTAGAAACCGACTTTGACTCGAGTAGTTTAACTCGAGTGAGATTGTAAGAATGTCGCGAGCGTGTTTCGCTTGGCTTAAGAAGATTCCGTCGTTTGTATAGTTGAATTCAAGTCCAAGAAAATGGTTGAGACGCCTAAGATCTTTAATTGCTAATTCCTTCTTTATACAAGTGATACAGTTCCAAATAAGAGTCGAGGAATTTTTCAAGTGAGAATAATGTCATCAACGTACACAAGGTGCTTGTTTTTCAAGTCAGTAAATGTGTTGGCGCGGCTACAGCTCGAGTGTGGAAAGAAAAAAACACAAGCATTGAAACCATGCGCAAGGTGCTTGTTTTAATTCGTACAAAGCTTTCTTAAGCTGACAAACGTGATTTAGAAAACGAGGATCCACATAACCTGGTGGTTGTTCCAAATAAATTGTTTCTGAAAAGACCCCATTGAGGAAGGTAAAAAGGGTTCTCTAAGGAAGACTAAATCATAGATATTTACGAACAGTTCTATCTGCAAGTTGAAACGGGGAGACCTGAAAGGAGCACTATTGAATGCAAACTTTGCACTCCGTAAAATGGATGATAATGTGAAAGCTCCAATACCGTGTAAAGGATGTAAATTGAGTCTCCTTGATTAGTGATTGTGAATCATTGGCTTATATAATAACAATTACAATGGGATAAGAATAAAAAAATAAACACATTAATTAGCCTGTATACATGGTAACTAATTTATTGAATATAAATCCCTTAATTTATGCTAATTTAGCATGTCAAGTGATATTAGAAGTGGTAGTTGCCATGGAAAATTGAAGAGGTTGAAGGAGTAGCTAGTGCCCATTGGTCGTTCCTTGACCAAATACGACAAATCACATTGTTTTTTTATGTGGCTTAGGGTCTGCAATTGCCTTCTTTACGGCCTTTATGGCAAAACTGCATTTGCCATCTTTTCCCCGAACATCTTTCCAATGCAGGATGTTTTGCACTGTTCAAAAGATCCATGGATGTGACAAATTCCTCCACTGCTACCTTTGTTGCGCATTCTCAACTGTCTAATCGTGGTTGAGGAAATCAACATCGGGGTTGCGGGAATCAACATCATTCAAATGGCGGGGTCGATGACGTAATCATCATAATGGTGGTTCACAATGTTTTCACCACACTGCCAAATATGTCATGGTGAACACTATGCCCACAAATTAGCCTATATACATGATAACTAATTTAGAGAATACAAATCTCTTAAGTTATGCTAATTTAGCACGTCAAGTGCTATCATCAACCAAACATAAATTACGGTTTTTCGTCAACATTAAAGGTTTTTAATAGAGCTGACATTACTTAGCCAACATTGATCTTAAGTCCTCAAGTTCATTGAATTGAAGAAAATTTTAGTCACCTTAACCAATTTAACATCTATTTATTATAGTTGACGAATTAAAGTATCATAAAAGAAAAACAAGAGTTTTTAAGATAAAGATCAGATATTGACGAGACTCAAAATTAAAAAAAGAAAACCATGTGAAATTAAGGTTGATTAATGAAGTATTTTGTAAAACTCGCCAAGCAAGGTACAAAGCCAACATAATAAAAAATCAAAAATAAATTTTACATCTCATTTTGAAATTAAACTAGAATTGGAATACAACTACTTAGGCTGGACGCACCGGATGGACGGGTTCCAGCGGGTTGAGCCAGCGGACTTCAAAAAGCTTGGCGGGTTGGGTGCAACCCCATGGTAGCCGGCGGGAATGAAGTCTTGGCGGTGAAAGAAAGCTGCTATGTTTGTGTGTGTTGTGTGTGAGAGGGTTGAGAGTTGTAAATGGTTATGGGAGGGTTAAGAGAGGGTTGGGAAAAAGCTAATGTGTCAGCTGATGTGGCATTAAATGTGAAAGGGTTGGGAGGGTTGGTTGTGAGTAGCCTTATAATAACAAAATTGAGTTTTTAAGACGCTTAAACGGCTAAAATAAATAAGTATTTTAGTAGAGTGTTTTATATGATGTAAATTACTTTATATAATAAAAAAAGTTTTGTTTAAACGTGTTACAATAAGTTTTATAAGATATACTTTTGAACGTCTAACAAATTTTTACAATATTTTCAAAATAAAATATCTTACTAGTCAATTTATGAAACGCTTTGAAAAACCCCCTACAAACCAATATTTTTTAAAGGACACATGTACAACACCTAGAAACGCCATGGAAAGTTATTGTGTTGCCTAATATAAAACATTTTTTTTGTTTTTTAATAAACTTAGGTTCTATAAAATACACACTAAAACGCTTTTATACTGAAATGTATTGTAATGGCTTATTTAAAACCATTTTCAGTAAATATGTTATATTTTTCACCAAAACTATCTTTTTTTACTTTATCTGTTTTACTAAGACCACGGTTTGCCTCACCCGAAGGGCTCGGCAAGCCTTCGGGTTCATCGGCTACACCACCTTGTAGATTTCAGCTTGGTGGTGGGCCACCCTTCAGCCCCTTTCTCTCTGTTGTTTCTCTCTCTCTCTCTCTCTCTCTCTCTCTCTCTCTCTCTATCTCTCTTCTTTTCTTTTTTCTTTTCTTTATTAATTATTGAGTTGTGTATAACTTATGTTTTAGGTAAGGTAGTGAAAAGCTGATATGACGTTGATGTTGTATTGAGTTCAAAAGCAAGTATAACTATGGTCTAACACATCATATCTTACTCATTTTATACCTTCTCTCTTTTGCTAACAGATCATTTTTTACACATGTTGTCACAAGTTTTCTAACACATCAAACTAGTGTAAGCATCATATATGAAACATTTATGTTTCATAGAAAACTAATGTGAAAGCATGATATAAGTATTTTATGCTCTACTGAATACTGATATCTAAAAGATTTTGGGCATTGGCAGTGGTCCAATAAATACCACCAAAGTCAAATCTTGCCACGTCGACCAGGGGGTGATCACATCAAACCCAACTGGCAGATTGTAGCACAGAACCCTAGGAAGTTTCGGATACGTGGACCAATCAAAACCTTCCTCGTGCTCCCTGGAAAACTGAAGATGTTAACGTGCGATTTCCAAACTCTTTAATTAATTAATTTATTTTCATTTATTCATTCTAACTTTATATTTATACCACCGCCATTAAGTACGTGCGGCCGCCGGAAGGGGTTTGTCGCTTGTCGGCCAAATTAAGGTGGTGTTGCCACCTTTGCTACGGCGGTGGAAAAATTGTTGAATTTGAGGACGGCGGTGGCGCTTCTTCCGAAGGGGCAAATAACGAATACTCCCAGAATGCCAAAGTAACCGTTCTCGATGTATATTATATTTATAGATAACAACGAATTCTTAACCAACACAAAACGGTTTAACTGTTATTGCTACCGTCTGGTTTTGGTTAATTTTCTGACATTAGGTGTTTACCGGGTTAATTTATGTTATGGGACAAAGATGAGAATGACTAGAATCTTACTCGGTAAGAACGATAGCATAAACCGAGATTCTTACCCAGGTAAGATTGAGATCGACAACTCTTACTCGGTAAGAGCTTACTGGGTAAATTGTTGCGTACGATATTGTTTTAAGAGACTAAGGCTATGTTTGGCAAGCGTAGCTTATAAGCTAGCTGGTAGCTGATAAGCTAGCGGATAGCTGATAAGCTAGCTGTTGATTGATAAGCTTGCTAGTAGCTGATAAGCTAGCTGTTGAACAAATTATGTTTGGCAAAAACTAGCTTATGAGTATGTAAAATGACCAAAAAGGGTATATTTGAATTTAATAATTAATATTAATAAGGGTATAATTGGAAAAAACTACAATAAGCTCCTCATAAGCTACTCAAAGTAGCGTTTCAAAAAGCTAGCTTATAAGCTAGCTGATAAGCTAGCTTCCTGGTACATGTTTGGATGGACTAGCTTATAAGCTAGCTTATCAGCTAGCTTATAAGCTAGCTTATGCTTGCCAAACAAAGCCTAAAATATTGTTGGATATGACAGTGATAGTGTTCAATTAAATTTACTGGTAAGTAATTATTAGGTAAGTGTTCAAGTAAACAGCTCTTGTGTTTTGAAACTTCCATCCATTAAATGTCTGTTGGACCAAAATAAATTAAATTCCACAAATTCAAGAAATCGGCTTGTCAATGACTTAGGTATAGCTCAATTGGTAATGAATGGGGTATATTGTTTGTCCAAAATGACAAAATTGAACGGTCTAGGGTTTGAGCTTGAGAGGGCAAACGATTATGGAACGGTTGAACTTGCTGATATGAACCTTAATTTGTTCAAAAATCGAAGAAATCAAATTGTACGCCATGTTTTCGAGTTTAATAAGGAGGGAATCATTTCTTTTCCTTCCAAATCCTCCCATTTTTTGGATGATAAGATTTAAAGCAAAATAAGCCTAAATTTCTCCCTCCAAATCCCTCTCTTTCCTTTCCTTTGTTAAATGAAACTTGATAACACAATTTTTTGGTTTTCCTTCCAAATATTTTTCTTTCTTTTGCTAAAAAAAACTCAAGAATAGGGCGGTAAAAAGTTTGGAGGTGATAAAATGTACATAACACTTTTTTATGGCTTAAAATGTTTTTTTCAGTTAAGACCCCAACAAGTCTTAGGCCATCCTTAGCCATACCAACCATACCATCCATTTCTGCTGCCACATCAGCTGCCACATCAGCTTTACCACTACCCTACCAATTCCATACATTTCATCCTTAACCATACCACTCATACCCCTCATTTTTTTTAATTTCTAAAATATATCTAAAATACAAATTAAAATTCAAATTTAAAATACATTAAAATTAAAACAACTAAAATTCAAATTCAAATTTAAAATACATTAAATTAAAATAACTAAAGATAAAATTAAAACAATTAAAATTAAAAAAACTAAAATTAAAATAACTAAAATTAAAATTACACTAAAAATAAAATTTCGGTCACCAATATTTTTGCCACCCATATCTTTCGGCTATGATTTCCTTCTCTTGCAACATGATTTGCAATTGTATACCCGTGAGATGCTCGTGCGGTTCCATGAACGTTTTTAAGTCTACCGTTCGTTGCCGGTTGTTAATCGATCCCATAATCGAACCCACGTTGGTCGCGATGGCCTCTAAAGAGTTCGCGATGTTCGACACGCTTTCGCTTGACGCGGCCGTATTGGAAGACCCCGCACGTCTCGCGGCGTTTCGACCCATCGGTCGTGGCCGCTCGGTTGGGGAGGGGATGTCATCATTGCCGACGATCACATGGTGAGTACGAGCGTCGGATTCGCCGGGGGAGTCGGTTGGGGTTTCGGACGTCTTTGACCGTTTGTATGTGGGTGCACGGATGTTTTTTGGGTCTTGCATCCTAACGTAATCGAACTTCGGACAGTCTTTGACTTGTCTCCAAGCGTGTTCGTGCGTGAAAGCCTTGTGGTACTCGGAGTGGAATCGGTCCTTAGCTCGATTAAGAAGGTCAATGTCGGTTTCGCCACTTCGTCTATAGTTCGATGGATTATTGTAAATACATGCGAACTTGGCGACGGTAGATAAGAGCATTTTCGCCTTGGTCGGAATGGCGTCTCCGGAGCGGACGTTGAAGTCGTAATGCATGCGTTTGTCGAAGTCCGCTTTAATCGCCCCCCAAAAGTTATCTACTATCCAAAACGAAAAAATTAAAACCACATTAGAAAAAAATTAAAACAAAATTATTAGGTTTTTTATATACCTTTATTTCGATAGTTACCTATTGTTGAGTCCTCCGAAATTGTGACCCATGATCTTGCCAAAGCTATCTCCTCGTCCAACGACCACGGTTTACACGGCGCTTTACCCGTGCTTGGATTCTCACTCGTGTCCGTAGCCGGAGCCTTACCCTTGCGTTTGTATTTACGTTTGGTTTGTGATGGTTCTTGCGGCGGCGGCGGCGGTGACGGCATTGGTTGGGTTTCGGGTACATTGTCGTCTATATCGTCGTCGTCGAGATTGATGTTATCGTCTCGTATATCCCACACTCCCGGCGGCGATGGGTTGACGTGTTGCTCACCGGAAGGTTGGGGTACCGTAGGCCATGTATGTTGCGCAAGCAAATGAGCATAAGCCCAATCTTGCGGGTATCCCCATCCCTCGACCCCAATCGGCCTCATCATTTGGGGTCGGTAGCCAACCGGTGGAGGTGTTGGAGACGTTTGGGTAGTCGGTACCGAAACATTTGGTACCGACTTACCACGCCTTGACCCGGAACCGGACCCTTGTTTATCCATGGAAGAGTAAAGAGTAAAAAGATGAATAGAGTGTATAGAATGTAGAAGTGTAGAAGAGAATGTAGGAGAAGGTGTAGAGGTAAAAAAAAATGGTATATAAAAGTTTGTATTTATAGTTGGTAAAAAGAAAAAAAAAAGTAAAAGAAAAATAGCCGTTAGAGAGCCGTTGGGGCGGGGGGGGGGGGGGGGGGGGGGGGGGGGGGGGGTGGTAACACGCGTTTTTCAATCGGTAACCGGGTACCGACCTCCACCACTACCGGTCCGGTACTGGCCATCCACGACGGTGTTCACCGTCGGTAGTGGCGGTACCGGTACCCCATACCGGCCCGGCTAATGATGGCCTTATTAGGACCATCCACAATGGGCCGGCAAAGGGAGCAGCAAAGCTTTGGTACCAATTAGCAAGACCGTCAATACCATCGTGGTTGATTCGTAATGAGTGAAATCGGCATGGCCATGCCGACTCATTAGACTACCCCACCCACCCCACCCTCTATCTCCTTTCTCTCTATCTCTCTCTTTTTTTTTTATTACTTATTTAGATTGGTATGGGAGTCAAGACCACTGTTGTTGAATTGGTAAGGATTGATAAGATAGTCGAAAGCTAATGCGACACTAATGTAACAACTGGTACCATTGGCAAGAGTCAAGACCACTATGAATGGTCCTAATGTCCTAGTTATCATTCAGATAATAAGGATTTGTATATATCAATTAGGTTTGGTCCAAGATCTCGGAATATATTAATTATTTATTTATTATCTCCGTATCAAAATAAAGTTAGATAAAATTAAGATAGAATGGTGTCAAAATTAATAGGATGACGAAGCTAAAAATGGAAATAACTAATGCTTTGCTTCCTCCGTGATCAATGGTGGTCTTCCACGGTGGGTGGTGGCCTTTTGATAAATACTAAAATTCCTGCAGCAAAGGTTAAAAATAGTACTACATAGGTTTTGTATCCTTAGAGGAGTGTGGCTGTTGGAGATTGGTAGCAATTAAGTTACGTCATGAAGACAGTCGTTATTTACGAGAATATATCGAAGTCATCTTGTAATCTGTACTTCTAAAGTTCCAGAGGCCAGAATGGCTTTCTTGTGAAGCTTAATTTGGGTCAGATTGATCAGAAATTTTTATGTATATATATGGATCATGACGTCCGGTGTGGCGGTGTGTGTAATATTTAAATCTTATTATCAACGAATGTCTAGCCCAACGATGGTAGGTAACATCTTTGCGCTTGCCTTGAAAGATAGGTTGGCACGGGTTCGAGCCCCGATCGGTACAAAAAAGGCCAAAGGCCTTATAGACCTCTTCTGCGGTATCCACCTCTTGACCGCTCTTCGGGTCGGTTCAGGGGCGAGTCCATGGGTTGGCCTTCGGGTCGGCTCATGGGCGCGGGGGATTAATTGGTGCCCGTATGGATCCGGATACCCCCGGAACGTGTGTGTGTGAGTTAAAATATCGTTCAAAAAAATTATTAAAATCTTATCGATCTTGTTAATTAAGCAATCAGTTAATATAGTTAGATAATGATTTTCTGTTTGACTGAGCGTAAGAATTGATTCTAGCAATATTCTAGCATTTTATTTAATATTAACCTCATTGTTTATTATCACAACCTTCTGAACCCGATAAACTAACATCACGTTATCTCTTTCTTTTTCCTACTCTCCTTATCCTAAAGTGAGGAGTATCACCATCTTAAACCAACCTAATCTTTTTTGTTGTTATTTTAATATATATATATATATAGGGGTGGGTTCAATTGTGAACCACTTTTTGGTTGTGAACGTGAAGACAACCGAGAGCGCGACATGTGGCGGATGACTAGGCGCCACGTCAGATCCACGGCGGGTGACTAGGCGCGATTCATGGGAGGGCATTGAATTAAAGGAGGGGACCACACTCAAAGTCGCCACGTGTCGCGCTCTCGGTTGTCCTCACGTTCACAACCAAAAAGTGGTTTACAATTGAACTTTCCTCTCTCTCTATATATATATATATAGAGAGAGAGAGAGAAAGGTTCATGCGAGGAAGGTTCTATGCAAGCATATCAATTTGATATGTTTCTCGTTTGAACCTTCCTCTATAATAGAGAGAAAGAGACACTAAAAGAAAAATCATGATTAGTGACGAAAAAATTTGGTCACTAACAACATAAAATTGGTCTCTAGAGAAAGAGGAAGAGAGAGAGGGAGCGTGTGAAATGTGATGGAGATTCCTACCACTCGAGAATGATATTTCTAGATCATGAATTTGTTTTATGACTTAGGGGCTTGCTCCTTAGGGAACATATTTTATATTCAGCGCGAGTGAAATGTGACGGGGATTCCGACCATGATCAAGTATAATCCTTTGTAATTGACTCAAAGGGAATGAGTCATTTAATGCTAACTGTTTATAGAATTAGTTTACTTTACTATGATGTGTTGTTGAACCGTGTTGCAGGAATTATTAGACCTTATGGTCTAACCTTCGTTTTTCAAACAAAACATTTTCAGGCATGTATCAGGATGAAAGAGGTTACAAGGGTAAGGCCAAACATGGAGGACTTCAAGACTTAGTTTCTACGTAGTTTATATAAAATTCTCAGTTGTATTTAGTTTGAATTCCTCAATGTACATTGAGGTTAGTTTTTTTTTTTTTTTTTTGAAACTACACTTGAATTGTTGAATATTGCTGGTTTGGCTATCGTTTATGAAATCTTAGTTATTTATAATTTTGGGTTGTTTCATGGGACTTAAAAACACACTTAACCATAAAATTAACATCGTGTGATAGAGAATAAAACCGAACATGAAACAAGATTATTCTTTCGATTCTCATATTAGATTCGAGATGCTTTGGGCTGCATTGCATGGTGTACGTATCTAGTAAGGATATAAAGCGTTATTTATAAATAAAAAACAACATTGTTTTTTATTATTATCTTAAATATGAGAATTTTAAAGCTTTTATAAATGTATATGATATATGAATATTTGTACTTTTTTTATAAATATAGATACGGCCGTGTAAAATGTATAAGTTTAAAAAAAAGCTCTATATGTACTTATGTTATTGACGAGAAAATTATAATGGTATAATTTGTAAAAGATAAAGAAATACATTTCTCAATGTATTTTAGTTAACTTATGATTATGTATTTTAATATGATATGGATGTAAAATGGAAAATGAAAATATATATAAGAAATAAAACAAATTATTTTGTATATGATTATGATATTTAGTAATATGTAAAATGTTTAAAATTTGTGTTTAATGTAAGTAATTACGCTATTAACCCAACAAATCAATTACCATTACTTAGGTCGCGTTTGGCTTGCTGTAATCTTTTTGAAGGAATTGGAATCCAATTTCATAATCTGTTTGGTTAGCAGTAAATGAAATTGGAATCCAATTCCATAATCTGTTTGGTTGGCAGAAATGTCCGATGAAATTGGAATTCAGATATGCAAAATGACAAAATTACCCTCCTTTTGTTCTTATGTCGAAGCGGTAGGGGTGGGTCGAAGCGGTGGGGCGGCGGTCGGCGGTGGGTCGAAGCGGTGGCGGCGGTCGGCGGTGGGTCGAAGCAGGTGGCGGCGGTCGGCGGTGGGTCGAAGCGGTGGCGGCGATCGGCGGTGGGTCGAAGCGCCGGGGGCGCACACGGGGGGGGGGGGGGGGGGGGGGGGGTCGGCGGGGGCGGCGGTCGGCGGTGGGTCAAAGCGGTGGCGGGGGTCTGCAAAAGCCAAGGGGTATGATTATTACTATTTCCTATCAAATCATTCAAACAAATCATTTCAAAAAATAGAGGATATGAATATGATTACTTATGGGATGAATAGTATAGGTCAACCTTCTATACAATTTATTCATAATTAAATCATATAAGATTACGTGATCTATTACATTTTAACATTTTGTCCAAATTATTCGTAATATAATCATATGTGATTTTATTATTTATTACAGTATAATCATATATTATTATGTGAGGCCGTTAAACTTCATCATACAACCCAAATTATTCAAATTACAATCACTGAATCACACTTGATTTTGAACTATAAAATATTTTTAAAATCTATCTTCAATTGCCATAGAGTATAATCACAGATGATTTTCAAATGGATAATATACTTAAACGTTATGTCCAGTTTCTATACAAATAATCGTAGAATACGCCAAATATTTTATCCAATTATGTACAATATAATTATAGATGATTTTGGCATAGAGAGTATACTTAAACATTATATATAATATATTCGTAAATGAAACATATATCAGTGGTGGCACCATTCTTTTATGATACGTATATTAACAGTGGCATAACTTCATCAAGTGAAGGCATATATTCTATGGCTTTGCGTAAAATTAAGTTGTTTGATGTGTCTCCATTGAAGAGACAATCACCAAATGAACCATTACCGCTTACCTATAGTTTGTTTGATGGCTCCATTGAAAAGACGGTCACCAATTAAATAACACCATATACCAGGTGAAGAAACCGTGATTTGGTTAAAGAAATGAAGATGAAGAAAAAGAGTTACGGGTTGAGAAAACGAAGAAAAAGAGTTACACGTACGAAGATGGATACTTAGGAAATGAGAATTTGATATGAACATGTATTGTGGTCCCATAATTTTAGGAAGTCAAATATATGAATTAATCCATAAAATAATACAACCTTAATACCCTTTAATCACACTTTTGGAAACTAATATTTTTCAAATTATTTAAAAAAATGATTGGTTGAGTTGTCATTTGTTTTTTGTAATAATTAGCATCGTCGCTTGATTTTCCTCCTCCTTCTCTCTTTCTCTCTCTTTACACACACAAACACACACACACACATAGAGAGAGAGGAAGAGAGAGAGAGAGAAAGAAAGATCCAAACGAGAACGGTAACTATTTAGGAGAATGCAAGAAACTTTCCTACAAAATCACATGTGATTTTACATTAACGGAAAAATGTAACGCGGACGACTTTGGTCACGACTTAAAGTCGGGGGCAAAGTCACGTGAATCATATGTGATTTCGTACGTGAATGATATATGATTTTTGTACGTGAATTATATGTGATTTTGTACGTGAATGATATATGATTTTTACATAATATCAGAGCGTATTGAGAAACATTGGTCCATATAAGAGTCAACCACGGTTTCCAACACATATCAAGGTGAAGATGGTTCAAGTCTAGTCAATATAAGAGTCAACCACAGTCCGTCGACAAGTAAATGAGCTAGATGAGTATAAATTGTATCAATCTTCTAGAGGTTTTTGGAATGGTAAACCTTGTTTAGGATAAAATACATAAAAAGTAGGGTATTGTTATATGGATCCCCTTAGGTATTTCATGCACTCACAAAAAAGATAGACCCCCTAATATCGGGTCCCATCTGTATACTCACATAAGTTACCCATTTCTTTAATCAGGGAATCAATTTATAATTCCTAAAACTCATGAAAACCCCGTATTTATTCTCCAAGAATAGTCATTGGGAAAAGAGATTCCA
Organism: Centaurea solstitialis; assembly: GCA_030169165.1. Classification (NCBI taxonomy): domain Eukaryota; kingdom Viridiplantae; phylum Streptophyta; class Magnoliopsida; order Asterales; family Asteraceae; genus Centaurea; species Centaurea solstitialis. The sequence continues at coordinate 50,731,454 of CM058044.1, read as the reverse complement.
AGTACAAATAATTGAAGTAAATATAAAATCTTGAATTTTTTGTGTAAAACCTTGAGATATTCATATGACCCTGTCCCTACCCCCATCTCTTTCCTTACTCTATATAATGCCATTTTTCTCCACCCCTAACTTCATATAATCAAACCAACTACTAAAAACTCCCATCATTTATTGCTCAATTTACTTGCACCTATATATCTTGCCACCATACAACCACCATGCTTCCTTCGCTATCTTCCGTCGTATCTCCGCCACCTCTTCCCGTCGTTGTACCCTTCGTTTTCGTGTTCATACTAATTGTATATACTCTCAGCCACCACCGTAAACAACCGTACAAACTCCGGCTACCACCGGGTTCAATGGGTTGGCCTTACATAGGTGAAACCCTCAAGCTCTTCACCGAAAACCCAAATTCCTTCTTCTCCGATCGTGCAAAAAGGTTTATTATTATTCACCCTCTTAATCTTGAAAAACTTATTCCGGTTGTCGCTAGCTTTATCTATTTATAAGAAAAATACCGACGGTTTGGTGTCATTTTTCCGTCGAAATTTCGTTGGTTTTTTAATCTTTAGATATTGTTTCGATCGAAAAATAAATTTTGATTTTGATTAGAGAGATGAAATCAAAGAAAATTAAAACAAGCACCTTTTTTTTCTGATGATGGTATGTATTTATGTGATTGATGGACGTAAATGAGACATGGGAATTTAGCTAAGGTGATTTTTATCCTTATTTCATATATATGGCTAAAAAACTATTTTTATTTCCTTTCAAAAATGCCACATCATTTTTGGTTTTTTAGCGGTAGGTGTAGCCGTCGTAAATACACATAGGAGCAATTAGCGACACGATATGTTGCTTTAGCGATGTATTCCGGCGTTACAAACCGCTTTCATAGCTTATAGTAATTTACACTTGATTAACCTAAACTACTTTAAACAAGTTTTATAGTAATTACTTGTACCCATTTTATCGATAAGGACATGGTCACAATCCATTTACTAATTCTAAAATTATTTTGAACAACTTCCAATTAATTATAGTTTCGTAATTGGCAGACAATTGTGGGACGATTGTTTTCTTAATTTCTTGGGTAAATGAATCGAATAATTAATAACATGACTTAATTTGGTAAATTTATACAGGTACGGGAAAATATTCAAAACACATATATTGGGATGCCCTTGTGTGATGATATCGAGCCCCGAACTTGCGAAAATCGTGTTGGTAACTCAATCTCATTTGTTCAAACCCACATATCCTCCTAGCAAAGAGAAGATGATAGGCCCTCAAGCCATCTTCTTTCACCAAGGTCCATATCATTCCCATCTCAAGAAGTTGATCCAATCGTCGTTTCTTCCGTCCACCATCAAACGATCCGTTTCCCAGATCGAAGATATCGTGCTCGGGTTTCTTCCCAATTGGGAACATAATAAAACCATCAACACCTTGCAAGAGATGAAAATGGTATACTACTAATTTGGTGTTGATTAATTAATTAATTGATGTCCATTTCTAAAAGATGTGACATCTAAATATAAAATTTAGTAATATGTTTTGATGGTATATATGTATATTTATAGTATGCATTTGAAGTGGCAATGATATCAGTATTTGGGAACAAGTTAGAGGGTGAAGAAATGGAAGGAATAAAGGGTTTGTATCAATGTTTAGAGAAAGGATACAACTCCATGCCTTTGGATCTTCCTGGAACTCCATTCAACAAAGCAATGAAGGTATATAAACTATTTCTGGTTTTTTTTAGAACCTATGAAATTATGATAACAATAGTACATCATGTGTTATTTCATATGTCATTTTATCATTTAGGACTGTAATAAAATATTGGTTTAACATATATATTTGTTTAACATATATAAGATTCACAATGTGAACATTTTTTATGTGTCTAAGAAACATATAAAAAAACATATAAAAAATTTCACGTTGTGAACCAAATACATAAGAAACAAGTATATGTAAATCAATTCATTTAAAAAAAATCCTATTGTATATTTATATATGATTTGCATGCATTTGCAGGCAAGAAGGGGTCTGAATGAGAAATTAAGGAGGATAATAGAGAAGAGAAAGGAGAGTGGGGAGAATGGTGAAGGATTGTTAGGGGTATTTTTAAGGTCAAATGAAGAAGGAATGAAGATGAAGATGAATGAGTCACAGATTGCAGATAATATAATTGGGGTTATATTTGCAGCCCATGATACAACTGCAAGTGTTCTTACATGGCTTCTTAAATATTTGCATGATTATCCTCATCTCTTGGATGCTGTCAGGGTATATACTCTTTTTACCTTCTTTTCCTACCTCAGTACTCCTTGTTTTTATCAAATACATATACTATAAATAAATAAATAAATATTCTAATCAAATAGATGAGTTCACTATAATAAAATCAGATTCATAGTTTAAATAAGATTTTAAAATTATTATTTATTTGTATCAAGATATTATGAAAATAAAACAATATATTTCTTTTTAATTTCCAAAACAGTTGAACTCTTTATATTGTTCACAATATAAGAATTAAAAGTTGAATTTTCAGACAATGGAATGGAATCCATGGCAAAAATGCAGAATTATATATTTGATATTTATAGTATTAAGTAAAATATCTTTTTGTCTATATGTAGTAAACCTTTTACATGCTAATACCATATCTCATATATATTTTTAACTACTTTTAAAGTTCCTCTGTTTCTTTTGTATTTTATTTAAAATCAAAATTCAATTTTGAATTCACCTAATTCCATAGTTAGAAATTTTCTGATCTAAATAATGTTGTACCATATAATTTCATATTAAAACTTTCTAATTCAATCAAATTAAAATTTATTTATAGTATATATAAACAAGTACTTAATAACTTATATGTGTTCAGAGGGAACAAGAAGAAATAAGATGCAAACGAGTTGAAGCCAATCGTGGAATTACGTGGGAAGATACGAGACGCATGCCATTGACAACTCAGGTACATATAAATTAAGGTTGAATATTTTTATTTTTGAACAGGAAGCATACACGCACACATTCCCGAGGTATTCGGGATCCCAAGGCACCCGACTAATCATAGACAACCGCGACCCAACCCAATTAAGGGTACCACACTACCACTATGGCAGATCCATGATCTGAATATGGTCGCATGCTCATCACGGGGTTCGAACCCGGATAATCATGGATACCATCCACTGACCCTCCAGGATTAGTGTGGTTAGACATGCTTTGATAAGGTTGAATATTGAATTAAGGGGGATTATGGATGCAGGTAATACAAGAGACATTGAGGGCATCGAGTATACTATCGTTTACGTACAGAGAAGCAGTAGAAGACGTAGAAATGGAAGGCTATTTCATACCGAAAGGTTGGAAGGTTCTTCCACTCTTCAGAACCATCCATTACTCCTCCGACTTCTTCCCCAACCCCAACAAATTCGACCCTTCAAGATTCCAGGTATTTTCTTTTTATTAATTATTATAGGGTGTTGCTATCCAAACCCTCTTCCCCTCCTATTCATTTTCGGTCACATAATCCATACCCTCTCCATTACGCTGGACCCACCAAGGTCCACATCTACTAAAGGGGTATAGATAGAATTTACTTATTATTTTACATAATAAACCTTATATATATATACACATACATACAAAGAGACTCAAACGAGAAATATAACCTTTTTATGAGAACGCGATGAGTTTTTTTATGTACAAAATCACATATGATTTCATAACTAAAGGGAAAACCTGAATTTTTCACAACTTAAGTTGCATGTAAATGTTGTTTTGGTTGTGAACATGTGGACGAATCTCAGCCACACATCTTCGGTTACGGACATACTGTGGACGCGATCACAGAGGATTGACGCGATTCATGGGAGGGTAGAGATTATTAAAGGAGGGGACCCGATCAAAGCCGCCTTTATTGACCAGATGAGTGACTGAGAGCCTAAGATTCGTCCTCATGTTAACAACCAAAATTGAATTCACGTTTGAACTTTCCTGTATATATATAGAGTGAAAGATTCCATGAAATCTTTATCATGTGAGCTGCTGCTTTTGTACGGTAGTTGCAGTATACATATAGTACTGATTACATGCAACCTAGTGCGTGTAATTCCACAAATATTTTGTCCTCTATATTATATGTGTCACTTCTAACATAATGCACGTAGGATCCACCATGCAAACATTTAATAAAAATACGATTCTGAATCTGAATCTCAATGTAAGACGATGATCAATTAATGTTTTCTGCATTCATTGTGTATGCAGGTTACTCCTCGACCAAACACGTATATGCCCTTCGGGAATGGCGCCCACTCCTGTCCCGGAAGCGATCTCGCTAAGCTCGAGATGCTCGTTCTCCTCCATCACCTCACCACCACCCTCAGGTATGCAACTAGTACATATGTCAAATCTTATTTATGTCAGATCTCGTGTAAATAGATGTATTAACGATTGTATTTGATCGTTATATGTAGATGGGAGGTGATAGGAGACGATGACGGAATACAATACGGCCCCTTCCCGGTACCCCAACATGGTCTACCCATCAAAGTCTGTCCCCTTAATTAAGAACTTTTAATTTAACACAATCGATCGATTGGAGCTCTAGCTAGGGTCAAAAGTTGTACATTTATATATATAGTTGCATATATCTCTTTCTTTCATGTAAAAATGAAATATAAAAGAAAAAGACCATTAATGTTGTGGTCTCACTTGGTACCAAAAGTTAATTAATGTCACACGTGAATAATGAATGATAAGAACCAAAATGGAACATATTCTCAAATCTTTTACATTCATTGTATTCTTTCTTCACCAAATTTGTGTGGCTGTTCAATTTTTCATACATAATAACATTACCCAATTATTATACGGTTCCCCGTATTCCCTTCATACGTTCAGATCGACTCAACTCAACTCAACTCAACTCAATCCAATCTGACAATATAGCAATTGTAGAAAAGAGAGTAGCAGGTAAAAAGGGAAACATTCTTATATAAGGATAAAAGAATAGAGGTGGATATATAGTCTCCTGGATCGAGGGAGTTATCGATGAGGACGAATACTGGATCACGGGGTCTGCACACGTGATTTGGGGGCAGCGGATACATAGATGGAGAATCTGTACAGTTGTGGGGACAAAGGATGAGAGAATCGTGCCCACAAGCTTGCCACGTTCCTCTTTCGTCTTGCACAATTTTACTACTTTATTTGTCTTCTTAGATAAGACTAAGTTTATCGTCCCATAACGTAACATATAGTAATAATGGTATATAATAATATATCATCACAAAAACATAATTATCGTATCAAATCATCATGTACATGTCATGTCCTATTCATAGAAATGTGAAATGGTGATGTTAACTCTTAACAAGAAAAGAAAAAAAGATGAGATCTACAACCTTTAAATGTTTCTAGCAGCTAAAAATTTGAACAGATAAATACATCTTATCCAAACACCACAAAAACTAAGATGTGAACTACAAAGAGAGACTTGGGACTCGTGTCGACATATAAATCATGTTGATGAGGTTTTTTTTCCTCTCATATATACATACATATAGCAATATATATGTATGTACAGTCAAAGATTGAAAGCGATCGTTGTGTCGCCTTCTATGACTTGTAAAACTCGAAATGTGTGGAGTTGGTAGCTTCTTACTTACTTACAAGTGACACTCACTCAGTCACTTGAGTGGCGGACCTACAAAGAGAAATGGTTCAAGCAACTGTTTATGACTCGTGAGCAATTGAGTCCGTGACCAGTTTACCAGAACCAAAAGATCATATGATATCTAAGCGTGCATGCGTGTTAATGATGCCATCTTTCATGCAAACCAGTCAATAATTATGGTCAGGAGGAGAAAAAGATGAAACCATATGTCACATCTGTCTCCTGAACCAGAAATATAAGGAAACACACAACACCTGAAAAAGGCATCTTGGTTGATAGCCACAAGAAGCATATCTCAAGTTATCGCGTCTTGATTTGTCTAAACTTGTGGATTACGGGTTAGTCAGTCATGTTAGGATATGTGGAACCCCTTTGGATCTTTCTAAAATTGCCCTTATAAAGAAAAGGTCTGCATTTAGCCAATGTGGGACTGCAACAAGTAATATATATGGCTAAAGCTGTGTATACATGACCCATATCAAAAGGACTCATGGTTATCATGAAGACCACTTATAACCTAAATCTATGCAAGAATTATATATATTTTGTAGATATGTTTATTATGTAAGGTTCTCATTTTTAGAAACTGTTTCTTTAGTAAGGTTTCTACTTTAGCAAAACCCAAACATGGCTATGCTTGAACAGGGTACATCCTGACTGAAGAAATATTTGTAAATAGTTCTAGTGTCTAACAACAATCATCCACTCTCAAGAAACTATAAATTGTGGATCCAAAGTAAAGACTCCCTTTGCTTCTACACGGCTGAGAATACATATATAATAACAGACGTTGAGGAATCGAAGTGGACGGTGAGGTGAAATAATAAGTACTACTTAGTACTTATTCGAAGTTGCGTACACCGAGCATGCCAAAGACTTGAGAATGTTTTATCAATGCTGTATAAGTTCTCCCTTATTTTTCTTTTTCTATTTTCATAATCTAGAGTAAATTACATATTTGGTCCCTGTGGTTTACACAATATTGCACTATTGGTCCCTATTTTGAAATAATTATGGAAAAGGGTCCATTTGGTTTACATTATATTGCACTAGTGGTCCCTAATCCTAACTCCGTGTGAAATCAATCTGTTAATCATAGAGACCAATAGTACAATATAGTGTCAACCACAAGGACCAACAGTGCAATATAATGTAAACCACGGGGACCTTTTCCATAATTATTTTAAATAGGGACCAACAGTGCAATATAGTGTAAACCACAAGGAGTCAAGGACCAAATATATAATTTACTCTATATTCTATTATGACCATCATCCCAGCATAATAGTTGTTGACTGGTTGTGAGTTGTGACCTATCAAAAGGTTCCTAACAGCTTTTTGAGGTGAATGATAAAGCTTGCACACAAATTAGTTGTAGATTCTGGCAATTAGCTTTGGGTTAATACCAAAATCAACATCATTCTTCCCCTTTCTAACTTTGTTTTTGTTGTACTATGGCAAGGTCATTAGTTTTCCTAACGGTCAAAAACATTTTTGACGTCCTTTCTAATTACCAATTGAAGAGACCAAGTAAACCATTGTGGCTTCTCAACATCGATGAATGAGTTTGAACATCCATAGGGGATTCCTTTAGCCCTTGTGAAGAGACCAAGTAAACCATTGTGACTTATACATGACTTTTTTGTAGCGACTTAATGATATAGCAAGTGACTTATTCAATAAGCTTTTAGGGAGAGCATTATGCAGATAGCCAAATATTTCCAAGCCTGCCATTCTCAAATAAAAAACAAGCTCCTTCAATATATGGAAAAACGCTCTAAAAAATTCTCAATCTATACAGACATAATAGTCCACACAGACAACTTTATCCATACATGACTTGATGGAAAACCAACCAAACATCCTGCTAACATAATTTCTAAGATCACAAAGCAGGATACGCATTAACTAACAAGTAACACCGAGTATATTTTCCTAGCAAACTCTCTGGGTTCCTTTTTTTCTTCTTTAAAAGTGGTTAAGATGTGCATTGAAGGAAGGGATTTACATGGCTTGCTTGTATTTCTAGGTGTACATGCACTCCTTTAGGCTTCTGCTTCACCAGCTTTTTGTTAAGCTCATGCTTTCATTGTTTCCTATTGATATATTGTTCAAGTTCACATGTACAAAATCTGCACACTTCACTTAAGCTATATTAGATAATGATTCTACAACTACGAGGACTTGTGCTCGGTTCTTAGTTCTTGCACATTACATTTTGGTCCAAGAATTCCATATATAATTAATGAGAAGTGGTGGAATCTAATAGCCGAAAACAAAAATAAAAGGTTGACACTACAGTTGCTACCAGAAGTCATAAATTTGCAATGCGATTGTATACCTTAGCTGTAAAGATCTTTCAAGTTCATTTTTATCATTCTTTATAACCTTAGGTAAATTCAATGGGAATGGTCTTCGTATAATTACAAAGGAAACTTGGAAATCCATCTTAAAAGAACTAATGCATCTCCTTGAAGTCACAAACAGCCTCATTATCAGCCATTTGGAAGAATTCAACCAAAACAATGAACATGGATTACTTGTAAAATCTCAAATGGTTGTTCAGCTTAATTCTAGAAAGAAAGAATGAAGGATCTGATTCATTAATCATTAGCATATCCATGTTTTCAATTCAATGGAACTTCATGGATAACCCTAATCTCACGGTTACTTCTCATCTGTTTCTTGAAAAGACCATGGATAATAGTAAGTTTAGAACCACCAACTTGGCTACTTTAAGATGGTGCTCCCACAAGATCACCTGCTACCCAGTATATTAGGCTTCTGTATCACTTGTATCTAAAAGGTTCTAACACATGCAACATACCCTTCGGTAAGCATAGAATACTTTGTAAACTAATAACAAAATAATTAGACAGTGCTTTCAAAATGAGAATACATTCATTGTGCAGGTACAACCTATAACCATGTGTAGGCGCCAAGCCAATAAGAAAATAATCTAATGTGATGAACTCAAAATAAGCAAATATGCATACCTCGGACTTCCATCATTTGTCAAATAAAATACTGGAATTGCTTTTGATTTTTGATTAACACTACTAAAATTTCCAAAGTAATCTTAAACTTTCTCATCAATATTAAGCAATACATTTGTGAATAACCATGATCAAATTTATTTCGACCTCACAAACACACATGCCTATCCAATCTCTGAAAATGCCATATGAGCATGGCTAATCAAGTTTACATAGCATTGGTAATATTGTGGCCTAAAGTGACCTCTGTATTTCTTACGTATTTAATAGGTGCAAGAAAGCTAAATACAACTAGGATTAAACAACAGATAGAATCTCCTAGAAGGATCACTGTAAACTATGGTTTGTAAATAATAAATCAACAAAGAAAGCAGCAAAATATCCAGTTTCAGACACAAACTTTATCACAATAAAAACACAAAGGTTTGGATTAGGACAAAGATATGGTTCTGCAAAGATAACCACTTGATCATCCAATGTACTACAACTCTTAAGGTATTTCTATGCAAGAGAACCTCCACTATGATGAATACATAGACATGCTCAATCAAAAGGTAAACATTAAAAGCATCTTGAAGAAGGCATCATAGTCATTGATTGCAAAATCCGTACATTCTAATTCGAATATCCCTCAACAAAGCACTCTTTCTACTTTACCCTCTTCTCTTTTGCAAATAGATCAAAACTCAGTTTTCATAACTAACTTTCTCTAAGAATTTAATATACATAAGAAAAATGTTTAATAAACAAAAGGGATAAACTTGTACCTAACCTTTCTCATGTATTCCGTGTACCCATCTCCAAAAGTCTCCACCATCAAAGCCTCCTCCAACTTCGCCTTCTGATCGTAGTACGCCAGGCAGACCGCAACAATGAAAAGCGAACTGAGCGGTGCACGAAGTGCAACGAAGTAACTCAAAAACAGAAGCCCAGTAGACGCATATATCGGGTGCCTGATCCAACGATAAGGCCCGAACTGCACAACAGCAGTTGGCACCACCACTTTTTCCGAATACTTTGCAAGATACAATGTGGAATGATACTGCAAGAACACTGTGGACATTATCAACCCCCAAATCCCCAAATTACTCCAACCTCCAGGGATTAAGTGAAGCTGTGGAGCTTCAAATGCTGCAAACCAGTGGCCAGCCATGACTCCAACACAAAAGAGGGCTCGGTACCAAATCGGAGTCCCGATGTCCCACTTGGGATCGTGTTCTCGGGGATAGAAATCGCCATACAGACGTTTACGGATGCTGACATTGAGGAAAAAGAAATAATGGTACACAAAAAAGAAGACAAAAGGCCAGCCTTCAAGGAACCCATTTGCATAGCCAAGTGGTACCAATGTAAGCCATGTGAAAACAGAAGTTACTATACCAAGTTGCTCAAGCTCACCAGCTTCCCCCTTTATGTGCTTGCTGAATCCATACAGACCATATACAGCAAGGCCAATTGCAATGCACCATGGCCAGAAGACCCAGGTCCAGCTAAAGTACATCCAAAAGAATGGACTTAACAAAGTGTTGATCCCCCATTTCAGTGATGCAACTGCAATAGATCCAAGAAACACCCACTTACATACCCTAATTGGGTTCAGCTCATAAAGGGTCTTTTTCAGTGCATCAAAGGAGAAATTCTGGAAATTGCTCAGTACAGGGTTGTTAAAAATGGAATTACTAGTGTCTGAATATGAACTTCTGACTGGCTGAATGAGATGGGTTCTGTTTCTTGAAGGGCAACGATTCGTTAACAGTGGACACTGTAGAGTTGTTTTGAAGGTGGTGTTATCAGTAGTAGAGAGCTGACCCACCAACTGTTTGTTGAAATGTCTCAAAGAAATTCTGCAGATTTTAGGGCTAACCAAACGACAAGGGTTTGCAGTTAAGGAGACTATAACGGGCGATGATCCCATGGTTTAGATATGCAGAATTTGGGAGACCAAAGAGTACTAATCGAATTCGATCATCGGATAACCTTTTGGAGAAGAAAGCTAGAGAAGATTGAGGTTTTGTTTCTATTTCTATGCCCTAAGACTCAATCGGTTTAATCAATATGAGTTTAAACACAATCTTGAAGGCCCAAAAAGCCCAAAAGGCCCAAGTTAAACTATTAACCTATTTTTGTTGCCACAAGAATCTAATACAAAGATAAATGGGTTTGAGTTGAGTTTTCCGACACGTCATCCTGTTTATTTCGTTCGTTGTGTTTGGGTTGGTATATGGGTTTACGGATCAACCCGCCAACCGGTTTATCTTTTTAATATTTTTTATATACAAAAATTTTACTTTGTCGTTTGAATTTTATTTTTTTTTTCAATTTCAATTCAGCACCTAAGATCAGTAAGTCATAAGTTTAAAATAGGATGTATGTGTACATACTAATTCAGTAAGGATTGGTATTATCTAAGTATAAATATTTCAAAATGGTTTCTGTATGTTACTATGTTATATGTTTCACTCAGCTTTAAATATCTTCGAATGATATATGTGCATTTGATCTAATTAGATCATCCATGACAATGCCCAAAACTATCATAAGAAGATATGGAGCAGGAGGCTAGTTTATAAAGATTAGGTCGAAGTTTTTTGGACAAGACCAATCAAAGCCATACCACAAGGATTTGTTGGCTGATACCATATGAAACAAAGAGAGGGAGGGTATCATCTTGAAAAAGTGTTCAAACATTTTATGAGCATGTTTCAAGGTTATTGTATATATTCATAAACTACTTCATAGGTTGTTATTTTAATTGTTGTTCTAACAAATTAAATGTTGAGTTGTATGCATAATCACAACATTAAATGTTTCTGGAAACATCAAACATGTAATGTTTTGTGGATGCTCTTCAAATTTTATTAATTGTTTTGCTATAACTTAAAATGTTTGATTGGTGCTTAATGAAATTGAAGTTATTACTTGCTCTAAATAGGTTATATTTATTGCGTGAATTTAAAGCTGGTTGTTCTTTGTATTTTTTTTCCTATAAATAAATGAATGCTATGGAATGTTCGATACGCAAGTACGCAACTACCAAAATAATGTCATTTTGATTATCTTCGTAAAAAAAACTTTATATTAGTGATTGATGAGTATGTTAGTGTGATTGTGTTTTATCATGTGTCTCTAACCTTCTTGTAAAGTGATTGTTGACATGGAATACATGATCGTTTTTTATTTATTATATTTTTAAATTCTAAAGATTAAATAGTAGGATGCGCATCCGATCTAATTAAAATCAATCAATAATAAATAGATACTCAATTGGAACCAAATTAGATGAGATCAAAATTTCAATATTCATATTAAATAGTAGGGTGTGTATAGAGTCGTTCAATCTAATGACAATCAATCATTGATAAATGAATATTCAACTGGAAGTGAATTGGATGAGATGAAAATTTCAATACACATATTAGATCAATTAGTTGTAGGATGACAAATCAAAAATAATAAAATCAAACTGATTAGATCACACTACCATATCTATATATATATTAAAGAAATGTTTTGGCTGACATCATCAATACGAAAATGAGCAATTTCATTGGCCAATTAATTAAAATACATCAATTGATGATGTCATCATGTATATCTATTTTTTTTTCTTTCTAATACCATATTAATACCTATAAATTCGATTTTTTGTAACTACAAATATGGAAAAATTATTTTTCAAAATTCACATACCTAAAATTTCTCATTAATTTATTAATTTCTCTTTTATCATTTACATTTTGTATACATAGAATTATTTGATTAAATTAATTTTTACCTCTTAGTTTTTTTAATTTTCACTTTACATCCTTATCATATTAACCTAAAAAATATATATCAATTAAAACCATTTAAGTTTTTTATTTTTCTTTTCTATAAATTACGGCATTATAATCGTCTCGACGATACCTTCAAAATGAGTATAATATTGAATATTTTTTAATTTATTTATATTATTAAATATTAAAAAATAGATATAAATTAACTTGTTTACATTTGGTTACAATTCTATTGTTGATATTCTTGAAATTTAAAGATTTCTATTAGAATTATTTTTTACTAAATAATTATTCTCTACTTACTCAATTTCAAATAAAGTTTTAAATAAACGATTGAAACAAAAATAATTTAAATGTTGTATATATAATTTCCTAAATAATTAATATTTCTTTTATCAAATAAGTCATATTTGTATTGTTAATTGGATATTGGATTTGATTTATGGTGAATTATTTGTGAACTTTATAATGCAAATGTTAATTCTTATTAGAAACTAAAACAATATGTTTAAGTCATCCGTGTATTACACGGGCCATAAACTAGTAAATATAAAAAAGAAAGATTTCTTATGTAGTGTTTGTATTTAGTGTTTTCAATATACCATACTTGTTCTTTTTATAAGTTATGCATGCAAATTATATTCATTGTTTCGATTTACATGAATATCAACTTATGAGTTGTGTTTTTTAACGAAAATGTATTAACTATTAATTGAAATGAATGGATAATTGATTAGAATATTCTATGATTCAATTTGATTTAAAGATAATCAATAACAATAAAACACATTATTTCATAAAACCCGTCTAATAAAATCATCAATTAAATTAGGTTATATCAATTTTCTAAATCTAGTTAAATTACATCAATTGTTAAGAGAGTTAAAGACTAAAATGACAATTTTTAGGGAGAGAATATTTATTTCAAATTGATTACATAGAAACAAAATGACCGACTCTTTTTTACGTATTCTTTTTACATTATATTTTTATTGTACGGTTTCAATTTCAAAAAAAAACTTTTTAAAATGCAGTAAAAAGAATAATAATAGGTTACCTTTATAGAAAACTTTTTCACAAAAGAAACTCTATTCAGTTCTAATGACATGTTTGAATAAATTTAAACAAACCATGAGGTATTTAAATGTTAGTTTCACGATTTGTTGGAGATTCTAATCCGAGCATCAGAAACCAATATAGGCATACTCTACAAAAATCCACATGTGAACTTGTCCGCCCTCAAGAGAATATTAGCTCATAACCCTATAATTTAATATGTGATTTTAACATAAAAGAAGAATGTCGTTTATGCTATTATCAGGTAATATCTAAGATACTAAAAAGATTGATTTATTTTAGACTATAGTCTATTACAAATAAGTGACCTTTGAAGTTATAGTTACCAACTTACCATGACTCTCAATCATGGGTCCGCTTGGTGTAATTCTTAGGCATATCTACTGAAAGTTCGTTTAGAATAAACATGATTTTATTAAACTCAATTACGTATAAAATTTATAATTATCAAAATAACAAATGTGGACCCAGGTCGGTCCATGTGGAACAAGAGTTTGGACAGAATTGAAACAGTTGCTCAAATGCTTCAAAATGATGCAAAGACGTTAAAAACTTCTAAAAGCAATTGGTGGTGGATGGGTGTCAAAAGGTCCTTTTTTGTACTTAACATGAAATCACATAAATAAATTGGTTTTCAAAGGCACCAAAAGTCGACGAATTGATAAATTCTCCGAATGGTGGTGGTTAGTTTTCAAATGGATGGACTGGCTCGCTTGGATATTAGGAACATGTTGAATACAAAGAATGATATTACAGACCTATAGTGGTACTATCGTATGTTTCGGTCATTAGCATTATTTTTTGTATTGCTAGTTAAATTAAGGATTAGTTTCATAGTTGCTTTATGTTTAAAATTAGTTTTGAACTTAATTTCCGTATTTATAGTTTTTAGGTTTAGTCTATAAATAGGGTAATAGGTTCAATTGAAAATCACATTTTATTCAAGGGTTTAGTTCACCAGAGTGTATCCAATTTGTCACCAAAAGTTATTGTATGTATTGGACTTCAAAAATTACCTTTTGACGTATCAAACTTTCAAAAAAACTCTATTGTATGTATCCGGTTACCTGTTGGACAGGTAACTGGTAAATTATATAATTTAAAAAAAATACACATGAATCAAGAACCCAGAATTAAGAAGATGAAACATGAATATGATGAAACCTACAACTAAGAACATGAATTATGAATATGATGATGAACATGAACATGGATATGGAGATGAAACCCAAAAAATTAGAAACCCATCTCTGATTATGAAGATGAAACCCAGAATCAAGAACCCAAAATTGTATTTACAAAGAACCCTAAGAACCAAACCATAACAAAGAATTGAAACCTAACAGACCTGGACCCAAAATCAAGAACCCTAAAATCAAGAAATGAAGAATATGAAATGAAGGAGATGAAGAAACCCAAGAATGAAGAACATGAACAAACTCAAATTAAGGTTGAATTCCTTTTCAAAATGCAACAAATTGATAGCAGAAAACAACTAATAAAACCACATTTAAACAACAAATTAGGGGTAAACAAACAAATTGCCC
This sequence comes from Centaurea solstitialis, assembly GCA_030169165.1. Classification (NCBI taxonomy): domain Eukaryota; kingdom Viridiplantae; phylum Streptophyta; class Magnoliopsida; order Asterales; family Asteraceae; genus Centaurea; species Centaurea solstitialis. The sequence continues at coordinate 50,716,357 of CM058044.1, read as the reverse complement.
TAATTTTATTTTCAGATTTTGAAAAACACATGAAGAAATTGAATCAAATAAAACCAAAATCAGAGGCATTTGAACCTCAAACAAAACCAAAATCCCCTAAGATTTTCATACTTTTATCACTTCAAACTCAAAACTCAATTAAGCCTTCTCCCCCTGAAATTAACCAATCTTGGAGAATGATTTGGGGAGAACGATTTGCGGTGGGAGAACAATGAAATCATACCTTCAGATCTGGAAATCGGACCTTCAAACATCGAGATGTAGAGAGAACGAACCTGAGTTTGCTTCGATCTTTTCTAGTTCGAACCGGGATGAATACTTGATGGTGATTGGCTTAGGGTGTAGATAGAAGATGGTAGTGACGGCGGTCAGCGGTGGTGACGAAGGACGATGGTGATGCTGGTGGATATAGCGGCTGATGGTGGCGACTAGGGTTTATGGATGAAGATGTTTGGGTTAGGGTTTCTTTCTTTCTGCAAATCTCAGATGAAGAAGATGAGTTGAGTTTTTTTTTTAATTTAAATTAATTTGTAGTCAGCAGCCATGTCATTAAAATGGTGCCATATCAGCTGCCACGTCATTAAAATGGGTGCCACATCAGCAGGTAATCTGTTATAACATGTTAGATACATACAATAGACATTTTTTGAAAGTTTGATACGTCAAAGGGTATTTTTTTCAAGTTCAATACATACAATAACTTTTGGTGACAAGTTGGATACATTTTGGTGAACTTGTCCCTTTATTCAATACAATTCTTCTCCTTTGAGAGTTCTAAAAGTTTTCACTTACTTTTTCAGGCCTTACGTTTGTAACTTTCGTTATCAAAAAGGTTTAGACATTTGTCGATCTTTCCGCAAACCCTCCTGCATCACGTATCATGCGCATAAAAAAATTAATTAAATTTATCATATTAATTAATTAATATATATTAATTTTATAAGTAATGTTATTATAAAAGACTCAACAACACCTTTGATATAACTCTAATTATTAATATTTTAAAATTATGCTATATTCTATAATATGTTAACTAATAAATGATTGAAGTGTCTCCATTTCATCAAATGACTTATTGTGAGTCAAATTGGTATCATGTTAAATAAGACTTTATTAAAGTATAGTAATTGATATGAATATGTTTAATATGTAAAGAAGAAAAATACAAGAATAGCTATTATAAATAGCACATAAATATTTTTAAGTAATAATAGAAAACATTCAATATTTAAAAAAGAAATTTTAATGAGAAACAAAAAGTAGCAAAAGTTAGTAAGCACATCACATGGTAGGAGCCCAAAGCGCGTTGAAGGTGGCCTTATTTGAAGTCGACAAACTTTAGTTATGATGCAAGAAAAATATATTAGATTCGAATGACAATAATTTAATATTTATTTAAAAGAAAAAGTTTATAAACAATTTAAGGTAGCTCTTAGACCATCCATATCCATAGATTCAGCGTCACGTCAGCTTTCCACTATCTTACCTAAACCAACTCAATCTTTACCAATTCATCCACATTCATAGACTCTTTTGCCAATCTAAATAATTAAAATAAAAAAATAAATAAAAAGAAGAGAGAGATAGAGAAAGGAGAGAGATGGTGGGGTGGGGTGGGGTGGTGGGTATAGTCTAACGAGTCGGCAAGCGCACACCGAAGACAACCCATGCCGATCGGCCTCGACGGTGTTGCCGATGGAACCAATCGGCAAGGGTGCCATACCGATGGCATACCGATGCTGGTTGTGGATGGTCTTATCTTTTTAATGATAATATTAACGAGATATAAGGAAATGTTTTGTTTAAAAAGATTTGGGAGATTTTGGTTGAAATTGAATGGGATTTGGTGATGTATTTTGGTTATGAAGAAATTCAATGCCGCTCAATTCAACTTTGTGTTTAGATCACAAATTAGAATTTTGAAATTGGAATATAAATAAGTGACTTATATTGGTTTTGGAATACGAATATAAATAAATGGCATCCTAATTTTAAAGTTTAGAACAAACCATCCACATCATTTTTGCTGAAATAAACGCAAAGGGTTTAGAACGAAGCAATAATTGTCTCACCTCTATTGCTATTGAAGTAATTGTTGAAGGGATTCTAACGTGTCGGGCCACACAACCATGTTTAGTTTTTTTTCTTTTGTCGAATTTTTGTTACGCCAATACGAGATGTTTAAAGGGTCTAATTTAGAGTTGTAGGGTTTTTTTATTAGTGTTTAAATTAGAGCCGCAAGGTTTGATTTAAAATTTGAAAATGGTTTGATTAAGTTTATTGTTCAATTTTAAGTTTGCAACAAAAAAAATTAAGTTGTTTTTTTATCAGGTTTTCGTATTTTGAGTTTGTGTGTATAACAAAAAATTCCTATGAGATGTTTTAGCATATTTGGTGAATGAATGTTTTTAAGTCTTGAACGTTGTTTTCTAATGATTTTTTTTGTTATAAATCTTTGAATGGTCTTTGATGATTGTTGGTGGTGGTGCTTTTTTGGGGGGTTGACGAAGAAGGTGGAGATGTAGAAGTTGAAGTGTGAAGAAGACCGTTTCGTCTAAGCATATGGAGGGGCTAATGGACTTGGAGTTAAGGCTATGTTTGGCAAACTGATGACTGATAAACTAGCAAAGAATTGATAAGCTGACTATTGACTACTAGTTGGTAACTCATAATCAATTTTGAAAGGGTGTCCAGGCCAAAGCCCGACTAATCCCGACAATTTTGGGAGCTAAACATGGCTCCACTTAAATATCCCCAGACATGTGTACTGGAATGCTCGAACTCGGTTAGGACGCTATGAACCCCCGAGTGATAACCAATCTGCCACATCATTGTTACAAACTATTATAACTTTAACCAAGAAAATAATCAAATATTTTCATTAAACTATTGATCGGTACATGATAATTTTTTTTCAAAGCTTTGGTCCCTAAGTTTGTCAAATGTTACGAATTTGGTCCTTGAAATTCATTAATTACAAAATAAAACTTCAGGTATGCAGTTTGTTATGAATTGTAACACCCCGTTTTCAGTTTTGGAGCTTAGCGGTGTTTGGTTAGTTATTTAACCCGGTTGCATGTTTTAGGAGTCGAGGGGCCGAAGTGTCATTTGTGAAAGTGTAAGGAGGGTGTGGTCAATAAAAGGGTTGGAAACTATCAACTCCTTCATTTGGCAGTTCCAGATAGCGTAAAGAGAGAGGGAAGCGACTGAGAGAGAAAGGAGCAAGGAGGCAATTGAAGGTTATGATCAAACAATTGGAGGAGTAATCGTGTTAGATACGTTGAAGGTATGAATTCTATGCAAGTTTTGATGTCAATTGATGTGTAATTGGGAGTTTGTCAATGGTTAGGGTTTGGATGTGGAATGATGATCATCGAATCATCAATTGATGTAATTGGTATGTTTTGGGGTCGAATTACTTGCATGAAATCGCTAGTTATCGACCCTAGTTGTTGTAGAAACGTGTTTTGGGATCATGTTAGTCGAAAAGTGGGTTTGGAGTGTGTTTTTCGAGCAAAGTCGCGTTTTTGGCCAATCCTGGAAAACCCCGCGACCTGGCCCTGCGACCTGAGGTCTCGGGATTTGGTCGCGTAACTCACTGGATCAATTTTTACTTTTTTCGTTTGCGGTTCTTTTCGGGATTTGGCTTTGGGCTTATGTTAGGGATGTTATGGGATAGTGATGGGTGGTTTTTGAGGGCAATTGGACTAGTCTAGCTATGGCTAAGACTAGTGTTTCGGTATGGAGTATCGAGATGTCCTTTTTGGGCTATGTTGATGTGTTATGTACTTGTGATTGGATAGGTGTTTCGAGGTGATTGTATTAGCTTGTGGAGTGTGTGATTTGCGAGCATCTTGACAGGTGAGTATCTCACTTAACTCTTGTTGTTATGTATGTATGGTTACGATTGCATGTGTGATTATGTGTATGCGTTCCTTCGGGGACATGGGAGAATACCTATGGTGGTAGTAATACCCTTAGGGAAAATATTATGTGTATGCGTTTCTTCGGGGACATGGGAGAGTACCTATGGTGGTAGTAATACCCCTAGGGAATTTGCAGAGGCTTGGTACCAGTGTCATTTATCCTTCCTTGATGGTATTGAGCCATAAGGAAGGTTGGGGACTTACATGTATGTAGTTGCTATGTACTTGTGATTGTGTGTGCATGATGGTAAATGGTTAAGTGTGTGCTCACTAAGCTTTATGCTTACCCCGTTGTTGTTTATCCTTTTTAGTGTCAGGTACGTCCCGGAAAGGAAAAAAGAAAGCTACCGAATGAGGCTCCGGGGTGGCAGTTCAGTCAGGAGGTTTTTGGAGAAAGTGTTATGTGAAAACTTTAAGCTCTTTTATGTTTTGAATGTAAACATTGTTTGTTTTCCGTAAACTCTTATACTTATGTTTTGTTGGTATGACCTATGGGTTAAAGTTTCAAACTTTTGTTAGATTTAAAAGTTGGGTTGGACAAGCTTCTGCTATTTTGTAAGAATTTGGTTACTCTCAGTCAATGATGAATGTTTTGAGTTTTGGGGTGTTACATGAATTTTGTCACTCATGTTAACGACTATCCACTAATCCTTAAATGAGAGGGAAAAATGACCATTATACCCTTTTAAATCAATTGTATACTTTTTTACTTGAATATATCAGCGACGTAAAATAAACACCAGTTGCACTATATATATATATACCTCTTTTTTATTGTGAGCATAAGTAAACACTCAACATAATACATGAAGTCCATCATACTAATATTTCGTATGACAATATATGTACAAACTTACGTTTCATATAAATCATCTTACTACATATGATAAAATCTATCACACTTTATAACCCGACGTAAAACTTGGGCTCTAGTTATATTCATAAACACTATTTGAAATATAACATAATAAAACATATAATACTCTAATGAAAAAAAAAAGCCTTCTAAACTACAAGTCTTTTCTATTACTTTTAAATATCTTATAATAATTGTATCTAAATAAAATAAAATTTTGTTCCTTTCACATGTTCTATTTCTTTTTTAATGTACAAACATTGACGCAGACTCAATTTCAAACCTCCACGTGTCTAACATGAACAGTCATCCATTTAACAAATTAAATAAATAACCCAAATTAAATATTCTTTCTAACAATAAGTCAATAACGTTATTTCAAACGTAATAAATTATATAAGGGGTCGCTTATAACATACTTATCGTGTGAACGTTTATTATTAGGTAGATACATAATATTTATACATTTTCAGATATAAAGGCTTTGTTTGGCAAGCATAAGCTAGCTTATAAGCTAGCTGATAAGCTAGCTTATAAGCTAGTCCATCCAAACATGTACCAGGAAGCTAGCTTATCAGCTAGCTTATAAGCTAGCTTTTTGAAACGCTACTTTGAGTAGCTTATGAGGAGCTTATTGTAGCTTTTTCCAATTATACCCTTATTAATATTAATTATTAAATTCAAATATACCCTTTTTGGTCATTTTACATATTCATAAGCTAGTTTTTGCCAAACATAATTTGTTCAACAGCTAGCTTATCAGCTACTAGCAAGCTTATCAATCAACAGCTAGCTTATCAGCTATCCGCTAGCTTATCAGCTACCAGCTAGCTTATAAGCTACGCTTGCCAAACATAGCCAAAAAGTAATTGTTGGTAAACAATTCATTTAGTTAAGTGAGAAATCATAGACGGATTTATGTCATGGTTTCATTAATCTATCTAAGTATAAAAATTTAGTGTCACAATTTAAATCCTATTAGTTTTATTTTCTTAATTTTTAGTTTTAATATTAGATTTATTAGATCATGAGTATTGCTATCCAAATTATCTTGCTTATCCTGATGTCACCTTAACGTCATATCAAGGTTTCTCTTTGTTACTCAATATACCCTAAAATGAACTATCACTACCCTAAACTAACCCAATCAACAAATATTTACCCCACTTTTTTTATTTTATTTTAATATATATTCATAAGAGAGAAAGAGGAAGAGAGAGGAGGGAGGAAGAAGGAGCCGCCCGGGTGTGGGGAGCCAAAGGCCTCACCCAACGGGTTCCACATCAATGGGTGTACCGGTGTTTCAAGCCACCCACCAAACCCGCACATAGATCCAGAACCCACACCCGAGGATGATAGCGGTGGCCTTTTGTTTTTAAAAAGAATTATGATAAAAACTTAAACTTAAGGACTCACATATAAGTAAAAAAATTTAAAATAAAAATGATGCCATGGTTTAAATGACATTCCATGAATAGTTTAATTTAAAAATATAATCCTAAATTAAAAAGATTATTTTGGAAATAAATAAATATTAAATAATTAAATAAAAATGGTAAAAGTATTTTGAGATGGTCGACCAATGGTCACAAACTTCCAGAAACGTTGCCAGGTTCGTTCTTCCCATCGCTTTCCTTCAAAATCTTCAACCGTTCGTTGTGGGCTTTTTGCTTTTTCTAAACCCCCTATATATATACATACACATATCTGTATCTATATATCTTCATTTTATTCAACTGTCAATTTTGATCTTCCCCCCATTCCAAACGCACATTTGCCGGTTCTTCTGTAAGTCGCTTTCCTTTCTAAATCATCGTCGATTTTTTACTCATTCAAATGCTTTTGTTGCAAACTTTAACGATTTTCGATCTTACGGTTTGCCTAAATTTAAAGCATCGATCATTAGAATCAAATATGTAGATCGATGTAATAAGTTTGATTAGATCTTTCGACTGTCATTATTGTGTTTCAATCGTAAAGTAGATCCAAATATAATCGGAAATAAAATCAGTTTTTTTTATTCAAAACTTGGAATGCTTGATCCAAATTGAGACTTTTTATTAATCAATCGGAAAATAAACAAGTTTTTGTGTGTGTTCTTTATGACTTTATCCATGGAAGTGGTTTGCTTGATCGTTTTTAGGGTAGTTTTTCTTATCTGCTTAAATTCCATTGCTGAAAAACCAGTTTTACCATACTAATCATAAAGAAGTGAGATTATGGTGCGTTCTGGTTGTGGAAAATTTTCCAGTTTTCTAGTTTTGTTCATTCAGTTTTCAAAAGTTGTTCAAGAAAATGATTTTTTTTGGTTGTTTTCTAACTTCTATGTAAATTAGAAAACTAGAAAACTGATTTAAGTAGTTTTCCAAAAAATTCTTAACTTAGTTTTCTAATTTTTCTAAAATGGAAATGAAAATTCCACCATTTCAACCAAACGCTTGTCCTAGAAAACTGAAAAAAGAAGACGTTTTTCACAACCAAACACACCCTATATTATTTTTGAAGAAAACATGAAAAAAGTCTTACTTTCTGGATTTGGTGTGGATGGATGTTGAAGTTGTAGATGATTATATGGCTGTGCAGGTTTAACACATAACTTCAAAATGGAGTACGAAATCGAATACCAGCAACAGATTGCAAAATCGAAATACGAATGCCTTCTCTTTGGTAAGCCTCTAATTTTCTTAATATATGAGTTTTTAGATGTTTCCTGTATGGTTCAAGATTGCAATATGAAACCTTTTTGTGTTTATATTTTCAGATGTTGATGACACCCTTTATCCTCTAAGCTCTGGATTGTCAACAGAGTGCACCAAAAATATCAGAGGTATAGCATTTTTACATGACCATATTGCATTTGTTTGATAATTCATATGAAACTTATGATCTATGTTACATAAATGTGTTTTTTTAGAGTACATGGTGAATAAGCTTGATATAGAGGAAAGCAAAGTTCCGGAAATGTGTGCTGAACTCTACAAGGATTACGGAACAACAATGGCTGGTCTTCGGGTATGATTAACAATTTATAATCTCAAGTGTTTTAACTCTAATTGTTAAGAAATTGCGAAAAGGGAGTAATCAGTTTGAACTATTTTTCCTTCTGTGCAGGCTCTTGGCTATGGTTTCGACCATGATGACTACCACGGGTACCAATCTTTTCATTCTCGTTTTATCTTTAAAAGAAACCTGAAAATCTAACATTGTGATTTCGGTGATCAACAGTTTTGTCCATGGAAGATTACCCTATGAGTATCTGAAACCCGACCCAATTCTCAGAAGTCTTTTGCATAGCTTGCCCATAAGGAAAGTGGTAAGAATTTTTTAGTTTTTCGACTAATTAGGCACTTGATGGTTTCTGAAACGACTCTGAGTATCCTAAGTTTTTTTGTTTCTTTATTTCTTGACAGATTTTCTCGAATGCGAACGAGGCCCACGTGGCTGAAGTTCTTCATCGACTTGGATTGGAGGACTGCTTCGATGATGTCATCTGTTTCGAGTCGCTGAATCCTCCAAACCAGAACAATGCAAAGAGTCTCGTTATTTGTAAACCCTTTGAAAACGCATTCCAAGAGGCTTTCAAGATGGCAAACATCGACCCTCGTAAAACAGTGAGTGTCATCGTAGATTTTCAAAACCCATCTCCCAAGTGCCATGTTTGTGTGTTAATTATTCGCTAACGGTTTAAATTTTCGTATTTCAGATATTCTTTGATGACAGTATACGCAATATACAGACTGCAAAGGTCACGGGACTCGACACCGTGTTGGTAAGTGTGACTCAAATGTGAACGTAAGTTGTTGATATTGGCTGTTTCTGAACTATATTCGTGTTTTTATAAATAATTAACAGGTTGGGTCATCGGAGCGTAAAAAGGGCGTGGATTACGCTTTGGAGAGCATCCATAACATCAAGGAAGCGCTGCCAGAGCTATGGGAATCGGTGGTGAAGTCGAACGAGGTTCGCAATTCACGGAAGATTGCAATTGAGACTCCTGTGAACGCTTAGACAATGATGGAAATGGAAGTGATATTCTTCTAACCTCTATTATGGCCTAATCTTTATGGCAATATTAACAATCAACTATGGTTCTTACCATCTTTGTACCTATTTATGTGTAAATTATGAACTCAAAACCGTTAAAGAATTGGGTTCTAAGTTTAATTTATAGTTAAATTACTAAAGTCCGTTTTAATTTATAGTTAATACAAGTGTTGAAAGCATTTAGAAAAAAAGTCCCCCTTTCAAGTGTGATTGTGATCTTCTCTTGAATTTGGGACTTTTTACTGAATGCTTACACAGTAACCGTTTGTCGGGTCATTTACTTACTGGATAAGTGTGGCAAGGCTCGAGAATCTTACTTGATAAGAGCGGAGAGAGAAAGAAAATTAAATCTATTTGCTAGGTGTGTTAAATATTATGTTGGTGGTGGAGTGGAGGTGATAGTGGTGTCAGTGGTGGTGGTGGTGTTGATGACTATGGTGATTGTGGTGCTTACGACGATAGTGGTTGTGGTGATGGTGACGGCAATGGTAGTGTGGGGGCGAAGGCGAAAATCGTAACAATAGTGGTGGTGGAGAGAGGGGGGGGGGGATGAAGGCGAAAATCGTTACAATGGTGATGGTGGTGGTGAAGGCGAAAATCGTAACGTGGAGGTGGTGAAAAAGACCGTGGTAGCACTGGTGACGGTGGTAACTTCCATCCTGATGGGATGGAATGGAGTAATATAAGTGTTTAATAGTTTTTTCTTAAAAGATGGTATTAAGGAATTGAAAACTCATCTCTTACTAGAATCAAAAGGATTTACATTCCATCATCTATGGAATTTGGATTCATTAGGGACTCTTTAGATTTAAGCAATTCAAAGGAATTTAATGGAATTGGAATGAAAATTTTCTTTATCAAATTCTTTAATGATGTTTGGTTCGCGGAATAAAGTGAAAGAATTGAATTACTACCAACCAAACGCATGATCAAATTCTATCAAATTCTGTTCTAAATCTTTCAAAGTCAAATTCTTTAGATGATTCCAATTCCATCAAGTTTTATTATGGGAACCAAACACCTCTTATTAAAACTCAAAAAAATAGACAAAGCAATGGAATTTGGTGAATAGAGATCACCATTCTAATTTCTTTATATTCCACCAAATTCCAATGTAACAAGCGCCATCTAGTCATCTAACCATCTAACCATCTAACCATCTAAAGTATATTGGATGGAATTGTGAAATTTGAGTGTTCTATTGTGATGATGTTTTAATTATTCCATACTGATAAAAGAATGCTAAATGAACATTGGTGATAAGAATTGAAAAGGTAAGGCTTTTTATAAATCCTAAAATGTAATGAGTTTAGTGATCTCACACATTTGTGAGAAGATTATTATTTTTATGAAAAATATGAGTATATTTTGACAAGAGTAAAGAATGTCTATTTATGACAAAGTGTGATAGCATTGACCAATTTAGCCCTGACCCTTTTCATAAGATTAAACTCTTGGTAACAACAATAGAGATAGTGTTATGTTGCATGTCGTTTGAGTTTAAAATGATCAATATATACTCATAGTTATAGGTAATGAGATGACATCATCACAACATAATTTTTTCTTAAATTTTGAAATATGGTGAATTCGTTTATCACATTGATGAGAACATGTGAGTATATGTTGATAAACAGAGATGATTCGTTTTTATGTGACAATTCATAAGGCTGTCTAATTTTAACACACCCTTTAACTGAAAAAGAAAATAACAACCTCTAGACTCTCCGTAACAACAATAATTATACGATTGTAGGACATTTTGAATCTTAAATAGAAGGGTTAAGTACATGGGAGTGTATCGAACTTGTCACGTTTTATCATTGTATGTACTCAACTTTAAAACTTACCGATTAATGTACCAAACTTGCTAAAATTGCCATTGTATGTATCCAACTTTATCAAAAACCTACCATTTAATGTATCCAACTTGTCACGAAAGTGTATCCAACTTGTCATGAAATACATACAATGGTAATTTTAGCAAGTTCAGTACATGAATAGGTAAGTTTTAAAGTTAAGTACATACAATGATAAAACGTGACAAGTTCGATACACTCCCATGTATTTAACCCTAAATAGAATAACAACAAAATTTTACCAATACATTTCAAACTATTGGTAACAATAAGCAATTATCAATATATATAAATTAATCACTTACGAATTGTTTTAAATTGCATCACATTAAATGTTAACCGAGAAATACGTATTTCAACACGGTCAGATACTTCTTTAAAAGAAATCGTACCTGCCTTATATACCGCATAAGGCGCATGAGCCCGCACTTATTTGTAGTCTAAAATGGAAGAAACAAAGAAGAAAAAAATTGGAATTTATATGAAAAGTATGTTGTTGTTACGTGTACTTATTAACTAAATTAACTCTCGACACCTTATTTGGATCTTATAAATGACTTTTTTAGAAAGGAAACAAAAAGAAACAATTCAATCGCTATCATGGTTTAATGAATACAGTATAAGAAAGCAACCAAAGCTAGCTAAATCATGGTAGGTAGAAATACTTGTTACCTATTGGCAGGTTAAGTTAAATTTAGATGAGATTTGTTGTTGTATTTGTATATATCCTTTTCATAGTGAGATATTTTTATTTATTAAAAAAGTGGTAATATAACCACCTTTCTAACTATAGTCCTTGGCCTTCTCAGGCCATCCGCTACGGAGGCGGTTGGAGACCGGTACCGCTATCGATACCGACGGCAACACCGCCACGGGTTACCGGTAGGGTGACCGGTACCGGCCCAATCGGCACCCCCACACCGATGCCATCAGCCCCCATCTTTTTTCGTTTTTGGCAAAAGTAACCCCCAACGGCTATATAACCGTTGGGATTTAATTATTTTTTTTTTCTTTTTTACCTTCCTATATATATTTTTATCTCTCTCTATACATGAGTATTCTACTCATCTTCTTCTTCACATCTCATCTTATTCTCCACACCATATTTACCTCTTATTCTCCAAAAAATGTCGGATTCTGATAACGACGATATAGATCTCATCGTAAATCAGATTATTATAAACAACATTAAAGCCACGGAGTTGGTTAAGGAATTGTTCGATAACAACCTTCTCCAAAACGAGGTTGTAGAACCGTCAAACAAAAGACCGAGAGGGCCGCGTAAAGATAGAGATCGTGAAGAGGGACACGATAAACTTGTCGCCGACTACTTTGCCGAACACCCGGTGTACAACCACGTCGACTTTGACCGCCGGTTTCGTATGAGTCGACGACTATTCTTAAGGATAGTTAACGGTTTAGAAAGAGAGGTTGATTTTTTCAAGCAACATTGAGATGCAAGAGGCGTAAAGGGGTTTTCTCCGCTTCAAAAGTGTGCGTCCGCTATCCGTCAATTGGTGTACGGGTCTGCTTCGGATGCTTTCGACGAATATTTGAGTATGGACACAAAGGAAATTACAAGAAATCATGTACACGTGTATAATTTTACACAACATGATTCGTGAAGACGAGTGCTTATCACATTATCCTTTTGATCCGACGGAGGTTTTACCGGGAGAGATTGAAACAACTATCTCCGAAGAAGACCGAGCAAGAAACGTCAACATAGTGAAAAACCGAGAGAGGCACGCCAACCATCGCCACGATTTATCTCAACACGTGTGGAACTCTTTGCCGCACGCCAATAACTAATTTTATTGTATTTTTTTAGTTTTAATTTTAACGTAATTTTAATTTTAATGTATATTTAATTTTAATATAATTTTAATTTTAAAGTTTATTTTTAATTTTAATGTTATATTTTAATATATTTTATAAATTAAAAAAATAAAATGAGGGGTATCATAGTGAATGAAAGGTATGGAGTTGGTAGGGTAGTGGTAAAGATAGTAGAAAGCTGATGTGACAGCAGGTATGAAGGGTACCATAAAGGATGGCTATCATGGTTTAATGAATAATAACAGTATAAGAAAGCAACCAAAGTTAGCTAAATCATGGTAGGTAGAAATACTTGTTACCTATTGGCAGGTTAAGTTAAATTTAGATGAGATTTGTTGTTGTATTAGTATATACCTTTTCATAGTGAGATATTTTAATTTATTAAAAAAGTGGTAATATAACCACCTTTCTAACTATAGTCCTTGGCCTTCTCAAGAGATATTTTTATGAATATGTTTATTTAATTAGGGGATAATTGGGATATGTTTAGCCACAGCCCAAATAACCTTGATAAGTTCAGGCTAATAATATCCTAATGACAATGTTAAATCATATTTTAATCACTCTATTTTCTGCACTTTTCTCCTTCTATGATCTTATTTTTTGACAATTGTTGCAAAGTATTTAATAAACCATTTGAGATTTTTATTTTGAAGGGTATCCGAGGCTTTGCCCCCGACTAATCCCGGCAAGGTTCACCGACAGCTAAAACATGATGCCCTGAGTTAATCCCCAGTGGCCACAATCTGAAAGTGTCTGGATTCGAACTTGTGGTAGAAAAGTTAACTAGCTACTTCCGCCACAAGCCTTAACCAGTATGCCACAACCTTGTGGTTAAACCACTTGAGATTAGTGGATGATGTGAGATTGTTATACAATCTTCACTTGATCAACATGAATGAAAATATGACAACTATTTTAGCTATCCATTCAAGATAAAAGCAGTGGTGGGTGGGAGTCATAATGCAACCATTATGGTGTTAGAATTTAGATGTGCAAGTACAAGTTCATATTTAATGGTAACATTTTGATTCAGTGTATATAATTAATGTGCCAAGACAAGTAGTACTACACTTCTCATTTATCTCCAACTACCGATCTCTTCCATTGAAGATGATAAAAACCACTACTCAAATATCAAATTAAATTGCAAACTACCAACCAACACATAAGTTAGCATGCCTAACCTGCCTAGCCTTCTTAATTTTATACTACATCATAACTTCAGCTTTTCATTTATTTACCTCCCCAAAATATCACCATTCTTTTAGTCCAAGCCTCAAATCACATCTCAGTATATGTACAATCCCAACTTCAGACTCAATAATCTGTCACATTTAGAAAATCACACTTATTTCAGTAATCAACCACACAATGCACAAATGTGCTAAATCCATTCATAAAACACCAAGGCAAACTACTACTCTAATCTTTTTGCATCAATAAACAAATCTTATTAATAAAAATAATCATCTAAGATTCTATTGTCAAAGAACATACCTGTGATCAAGTTCTAAAACACATCACAACTCCAATAGAGTTCGGAAATATCGGATTCCTAAGCTGGTACCCAACATGAAATAGCGTAAAGAATCCTCCCCTTCCATCCCTGTAGCATCCATTTCCCGTCTTCATCAAACACAAAATCTTTGTGATACCCCACCTTCACGTTACCCTTCACTTGTGAAACAAGCTCACGGTCCATGCGTCTAGGCTTGAACCCAGCCCTCATGTTTCGGACCTGCCACTGCTTGTAGGTCTCAGGCCGCTCCACCCTCTCGGGACCTTCACACGCAATCACATTTATGGCTTCACGCCCGTAAAATGCCTTCTCGAAATTCTGCCTCTGCTCTTTCTCGCGGTCTAACGTTGCATCAAGCATGTCAAACAGAGACGAGTAGTGAAAAAGAGCCTCCTTGAAGCGAGTAAGAAAGAACGGAGCACTGTAACTACCATTAACAACTGAATGAATAAAAATATCAGGTTTCATATCCCTAATCAACTTTAGAACCCTGTCCCTTGGACTATCTGCCACAACGGTCTCATCAAGCAAGTGCTCGAAGCGAGCAAGAACATTCACAGCAAGGAACTCGTTTCTCTGGAGCTTCAAATCTTCAATCTTAATCATCTCCCAGTTCTGGGTCGCTATAGCCTCATACTCAAACGGAACCTTAAACCGCTCACAGTAATTGGCCAATTGACGGCCTGTCTCCTCTACCCTCTCCGCTGGCCTGAAACCAGGCTGTGGAAGCTCTATTCCAGTAATCCTAACTTTAGGGGGCCCACCAGGTCTGTTTGCCAGGTGCTTGATAAGGATGGGCCACTGAAAACCATACGCGATACCGAAGTCTACAATATGAAGGGTTGGTGATGTTAAAGATGCTTCATAAATAGTTCTGTTAGCAAAGTAAAGCTCGTTGCCCTTGAAAGGGCAGGCCGACATATAAGCCTGATATGCTTTCAGTTTCTCACTAGACGAGACCTTCGTGGCCTTTTGAGATGCGTAAAGCTGCGAACCGGTGCCAGACAAGCGTGCCTCTAGACCAAGGGCAAATATATGAGCCAACCTCTGTGAGGCATTGCCGGAAGCAGAGGAGTGTTGTCGTATCTGTTTCAGTTGCTCGTTTGCAACCACATAATCATCTGCAGCAACAGATTGCGCACAGTGGAGCAACAGAGTTCTAACGTCGACACTGTCGTTTGTAGTTGGTGGTCCCCAAGAAGGAGCATTCCAGCCGTTGTAATGCCGCAATTTATTGTTTTTGAAATCAGGAAGGTTTCCACAACCGGGCATAAGCTCGCCTTTAGCATTAGTACAACGAAGAATTCTGTCAAACATCTCTGACAACTCGGCTTCTTCCTCATAAACCGCAGACTGCTTGCTACTCCTTTCGTCCTCATAATCATTGTTATCCTCTAAATGATGATGCTTTCTTCCCCTGAACCCGATGGATGAGTTATCCATCTCGACCTTCTCCACCTTCACCGCAACTTCCGGAGAAGCATCGGTTGAATCCGACGGCAGGTCGAATTTATCCAAATCGAGAACCAAAGGTTTACTACAAGGAAGGAATTTACTGGCTTCCTCCATCCCTCTCTTGAACTGCAAGATGGACTCGCGATCGGTGAATATGTTTTGGGCCACGTGAGTGTTTATCATCGAATCCATCGTATCATTAACATCATTAGAAAGACTAGCGGCATACCCAAAAGAAGGGTACCCACGTGAATGAGCTAGTGTAACGGAGGATCTGGTCTCAAACGAATCACTACTAGCACGCCATTGAGGATGAGAATCCGTGAAGTTGCTACCACTTGTGCTGTTGTACGGACTGTACTCACTGCAACTTCCATAAGGGACGGATTCCGGGCTTTCAACATTCGGGCCAAAGCTGATAGAAGATATCTGCAGGGGCGGGGGGTGGTCGTTACAAAGGGCTTCACTCAAAGAGCTTTCAGAGGGTTGTATCACGAATGGGTCGTAGAACACGCTCTGATCGCTCCCCAAATTCTCATCGACATAAATCTGGTTTAGGTACCCAGAGAAACAATCAGCAAACTCATCCGCTGAATCCACTAGCGAAGAACCCAACTCTGGTAACGCATTCACGGTAACAGTATCACGGTCGGGTACAGGGGCCGGAAGATCTAAGAAGCTAAGATCCAAAGGCTCATCCCTAAACCTGTACCCACTGGCAAGGGACGGGGAACGATCAAAGGCGGGCAAGGCATTCTCATCGTCCAACGCAAAACCATTGATGTAATCAGAGAACCCGTGATGAATACGTGACTCCATGACCATTTACGCTTCAACGAAATCCGCCAAAAACTCTAATTATCAACCGAACCTCAACAAGCATGAACAACACACCTCGATAAATAATCCGGTTAACAGAGAATCACAACTTTTTCGCACCTAGATCGAAAAACGACAGGTAATTAGGTAAAGTTTTTCAACTAAAAACCTAGAAAACAATAAAAGGAATTGCATCACATGAGGCTACAAACATCAAGAACATCATAAGCCATTAAGCCCTAAAAATCACCGAAAAAAGAGACAAAAATAACATTTTAAAATTAAGAAAAAAAGAGACAACCTGCAGCATCTATCCTCTATATCCAGATTCGATTAAAATATTCAACTAAACAATCTCATGGCAAATTATATATAAAAAAAAAAATTCCACAAATCTACGTTATTCCATACTTCAATATCATTCAAAATTAAACAAACTTAAACAAATCAATAGAATTGTAACTAAAACCCTAAATTCATAGATGAAAAATTACCTCCAATCTATTGATTCAATTGGTATATGGTCAGTGGAATTGAACGAAAACGATGAAGTAATCAGAGAGCAAAATGTTAGAAAAACACAAAGCTTTGAAAGAAATTGGTTTGAAAAGAGTTTTATTAGCAGAGAATGAGATAGATGGAAAGTTAACTTGGTGTATAATAGAAGAAGTGGAAGGACGTTGTCCTTTTGATAGATATGCGGCTAAGTACGCACCACATAGATAGAAGGAAGATTCTGGAAGTGGCTGAGTGAGTTGACTCGTCGTACGGTCGGAATCGGTGGTGGTGTGTCACCGGCTGTTACGGTGGCAAGTAAACGGTGGTGGTGGTAGTGGTGGGGTCCACGCGTAGAGTCAATTTCTCCTTCTCGTAGACTTTTATTACACCCTTCAATGGGGGGATTTCATTTGGAGAATTATAAAGGGATTTCTAACCGGGTTGCTATTTGCGTTCTTTTAATAGAGGTGATATATATCGGGAAATGTAAAAAGCATGTATTGGAAAATGTAAAAAAAGGGTTTTAATGTTGATGTGTGTGTGTGTGTGATGCAGCATTTATTTTATAAGGGTATGGTTAGTAAGTCAAATGGTGCAATTAGCCTTCCCCGATTGCTATTTGCTCCGTACTTACTATGGGGCTGTTTGGTAGTTGCTGAATGGTTTGGTACTGGATGATTAAGTGGTCAGAATGATTAAGAGGCTCTTATGATATGGTGCAAAATGAAATATGTTGGTTTGGTAATTGTTGAGTATGAAATCATGACTCTTAATAGTTAAGAAACATCCATGATATTTAATCATTCAGAGGGTTTTGGAACCATTAAGAGGCAGTCCATTTTTTTGCCAAATAGAATTGACCTCTTAACGATTCAGAAATTGTTTCTTAATAGAACTATTAAGAGGTAAACAAACACCACCTATGTTAAAATTTGGTCGTTCTGGTATTGGGAATGTAAAGTGCAGTTTGTGATTGTGATGTATGTAAGACGATAATAGTGAATTTAGTAACTTTTGGGGTTTAGTTAGTCTCACCCGTTATAAATTAACCCTCTATGAGGAAAATGGGTAGGAATATGTAAGTGTAGACTACACAAGTGAATTATGTAAGTCAGAGGCTAGAAGAGAGGTCTAAATAATAACACTCCATCATTTTTGTAAAAAATCAAATGTTATTTTAATTACCTTTCTAAGGGTTCTTTTCTAATAATTAATATTTTGATTATGATTTAATTAGTTTTATAATACTGAGAGATTTGAGTTTTTATTTTAAAGTTGTTTTTTTAATATTCAACTATTTAAAAGTTACCATTCGTTTTTTTCTTAAAGTCTTCCTAAAATGCCCTTTCTAGAACTTTTTTTGTATTATCTTAGTGTTTTCTTGTTTCGAATAAGACATGTTGTTTATCTCGTAGGGTTTTCTTTTTTCTTCTATTCGTTTTCGGATGTGACATTCACATGTTAGATAAGTTTTTTTATTATATTTTCGGTGGTTGTCTGTTTTGGTGATGTTGTAATAGGAATTTGATAGGTGATCGACTTGCTTAATTAGATTCCTTTTTTTTTGAACGGCAAAGCGGATAGATGATTGACTTGCTTACTAAAATTCTATTTGTTTGTTATTTGATAATGGATTCAAGTGTCACTTCCTTTTATTTTCAAAGGCAAGGTAGGTGAGCGGCTTGCTTAACATATTTGTTTGTTTTTTATAATGTCTAATAAGAATTTAATAGATGATTAACTTGATTAATAAAAATTGTTGTCTTCAAATACATCTTAGATACATATTTAATCGTGTTCGATGCATACTCGATATTTGCTAGGCAGCGACGATGATAAGGATAGATATGAAGATGAAAAGGGTAATGATATCAATCAAGAAGGTTTTTTTATCCTAATATCTTTTTTCCATATAATAGAACTTTGTAGAAATAATGGAAATGGTGGAATTCCATTGAAGATTGTAACCAAGAACCAATCAACTACAATGTAGTATGACAAAACTAAATACAAATTTTGTACAAGAAAATGAATCAAACATTGAATTGGGAGAATTAATTTTCTTAGGGGATGTCTGGTTCATGAAATTTAAAGGAACTTTATGAAATTGAATTGACAAATTCTTTAAGATGGGCTTGGTATGCAAACAGAACAAGACATGACATAACAATTGTTCAATTTTTGATAAGACATAAAAGGGAATGACTGATTAAATTACCAATTACCTATATTTTTTATTAAATTACTAATTACCTATATTTTAATGTGCCAAAAACAACAGAGTAACCCACCAAAAAAGTCGGATTTTGAAGATCAATTTATGTAGGTCGGGTATATTCGGTATTTTTGGATCAAATTTCCAGGTTTTTCGAATTTGATCAGGTTTTGATCACCCCTAAAACATGAGGCGATTATCATGTAAGAAAAGAGCGATGTGTAACTTGAGAGGTATAATGATACTTCAGACCTTGTTCTACTTAGTTCCAAGGGATAGGAGGGAACATGTGTGTTCTACTTAGTTCCACCTGTTCCATAGGTGAATGCCAAATATGGGACAAACTTGTTTTGTTCTGTCATGTCCTATCTTGTTCTGCATACCAAACACACCCTTAATGATGTCTGGTTTGCAGAATGAACTTAATGGACTCCTTTAACTTCCATTAAATTCCCCAATCTAAGAAATCCACCATTCATTGCCTAATGAACGAATTGGCTTCCTACCAACTAGACGTGAGATCAAATTTCATTTCAATTTTTTCAAAGTCAAATTTTAGACACGAACCAACTTCTGACTATACAACAAAGAGGTAGAGAGGGGAGGGATATTTTGAGCAAGATTTGGAAAAGCAAAAGGTTAGCATATTTGTCTAATAGCGAAGTATTAGAGCATATTTTTAGGGGCATTTTATACCTTTTCACCCACTCTTTTTGTCTTCATTTACTTTTTATAATATTTTATGAATTAAAATCTGTGACCACCCTCTGGGACATAGTACAAATCTTGCTTTATGATTTATTAAGTAACGTTAAACATTTATGGACGTAACATGGAGAAGAATCTTGAAAACTATAATTTCGGTAGGCTCATCTACAAACACGTAGATTTCTAAAGCACCAATAATAGAGGTTTTATGAAGATTTTTTGAGGTTTTTATGAAAATATCTATTATGGATTAAAATTGTTGTCCAATTATATGACCAAGAATTCAAGTTTTTATCTAAATTTAATTTTCTGTTAATTATCTTTTAATCAGTTGTTTTACACATCTATAAAATATAGGGGATAGTTCTCCGAAATGTATTGAACTATCCCCAAAAATCTATTGTGTGTATCCAACTACCAAAAATGCTATTGTATGTATCAAAGTTTATTTTTTTTGCTATTGTGTGTATCAAACTTTTTTTTAATGTATCAAACTTTATTTTTTCTTCTATTGTGTGTATCAGTTTACCAAAATTACAAGTCATTTGTAACACAATAGCAAAAAAATAAAATTTGATACACACAATAGCATTTTTTGTAGTTGGATACATACAATAGATTTTTGGGGATAGTTCAATACATTTCGGAGAACTATCCCCTAAAATATATAAAGGTAAATTGGAGAAAAAAATATAAATTAATTATTATATAAGATATTTATTTATTTTTCCTCTACAATTTTTTTATATAATTTTTTTATTTTGTTTAACAAGTTCAAATTATTTTTTGAATATGTATATAGGGTCAAGTTTAAGAGAAAAACTAAAAAAAAAAGAGAAAATCGAGAAACATCCTCGTAGCACTTCATCTAAATTTTGGACCTTATGCAGTTGTGCATAAATGTATTTGTAATATGCATGTGTGCTTACGTACAAGTGCATTATGCACTTCTGCATAAAAGCCAAAAAAACAATTTAAGTTATTATTATGAATAAGTGCATATGGCCCATATGGACAGTTACGAGGATGATTCTCAGTTTTTCTTTTTTTTGAAGTTTTCCCTTGAACCTCCATCTACACACACACACACATAGGGATAATCATTTACAATCCACTAATAGGTTATAACTTTGCAACATTCATCTAAACCATTCATTTAGCACATTTATATTAATTTCTAATCGGTTCTCTAAATGTATTTACTTGAGTTCATAGAAATTATGCAATAGATGTTGATACATATAACGGTTTATGTGATGTATCACGTGAAGCTGGTTCATATATAAACTATACGTTCATATATGAACCTGTGTAATTCATTACCTATTTTTTAACTAATTCATATATGAATTATACATTCATGCATCAACCTGTGTAATTCATATACACGTTTATATATGAACATGTATAATTTCATTAGTTATCTTTTAACTGATTCATATATGAACTACGTTTATACATGAACCTGTGTAATTCATATATACGTTCATATATGAACTTGTGTAATTTTCATATTAACTATTTTTAACTAATTCATATATGAAATATACGTTCATACATGAACCTGGGTAATTCATATATGAACCTATTTGTCGACTATTTCTAAAATTTACTAAAATACTTTTTCGTGTCCTACAACCTGTGCGAAAAATTATCCAGTGCTTCATTGTCAAAGCCACAATTTTTGACCAGATGGACACCTAAGTTCGCTTCTCTATTTCATATTTTTTTGTCATTTCTCATTTGAACATTTCCCTATATATATCAAGTTCACGTGAGACCAAGTTGTTTCCATGAGACCGGTGAGACCAAGACCTTACACGTGAAACTTTACTGCAAACATTGTGAAGATAAATAAAAATTCGAACCTTCATAGTGAAAATACTGTAAATGTTACGTTTACGGTGTTTTTCACTGTTAAGGTTCGAAAATTCTTTACCTTCACAACATTTTTCACTTTGAATGTTTGGATATATTTTTTTTTTACCTTCACAATGTTTTTTTGTAAAGATTTGGATTTTTTTTTTACCTTATAAGTGTTATTCACTATGAATGTTTGAATTTTTTTTTACTTCAAGGTGTTTTACGTGAACCTAAGTCTATGACTATATTTATATATAAATTAATTCGTAAACATCTATGACTCATCCTTCACACGTCTTCTATAAATCGGGTAAAGAAAAAACATTGAGAATCAAGATGGCTATCAAAGTCTATCAGTGTTGTGGTGGAGTGGACAAGGCTTGGGGGGTGCATAACGCCTAACCAAGGTTCGAATCCCTCTATGCGTAACCTGTGGACATTTACCCAAGGGCATCTTTAGCCTAAAATTTCCAGGGATTAGTCGATTAATAAGCTCGAACACCCTTCTTAACAAAGATGGCTATCAAATACACAAAATTCTTTATAGTCCTTAACTTTCTTCAAAAACCAGCAAATTTTCCAAAATTTTATATATTCACAACATTCAGTACCATGTTGATGATGTTAGCTTTTATCTATCTATCTCCGAGTTAAATAATTGTGCTTCCTATTTTTGGTAATGTTTATCTCTTTCCTTTAATCTAATATTAGTTCATTATTTGTTAAAGTAAAGTCATCAGGCGGCCAGTTTTTGTCTATTTTTCCGGAGGTTGCTTTCAGAAATAATAAAAATTCACCAAACGACTTAAATGAGTGGATAGAAATTTGTTAACAGAATGCCTATTAATATAATATAAAATAATGTTCGATTAATATGGATTGTATTTGGGTCACATGCATTTCGATGTTGAATTTTTTCTATTCAATATAGGATTGAATTGGTTTGCTTCCATCCATTGAAAGTTGTTATTGACATTCATTGGATTAGATTGATGTAAACAATATAATTCGGATTTAATTCATCCGATATCTAATAGGTATATAATAGTTTTATTATATATACTAGTTAATGGCCCGTGTAATACACGGACGATTTAAACATATTGTTTTAGTTTCTAATCAGAATTAACATTTGCATTATAAAGTTCACAAATAATTTACCATAAATCAAACGTAATATCCAATTAATAATATAAATATGACTTAGTTGATAAAATAACATTAATGATTTAGTTTAATCATAGCCATTTAGGAAATTATATATACAACATTTAAATTAAATTTTTTTCAATCGTTTATTTAAAGCTTTTTTTTAATTGAGTAAGTGGAAAATAATAATTTAGTAAAAATAATTATAATTAATCAACGATTTAAATGGAAAATAAGAAATTACCCTTGATTTAGTATTAAATATTTTAGTTATCTAATAGTTGATAAAATATCTGAAATTGAAAATTTATAATCCTTTTGTCGAAAGATTCGGATTTCGTGAATGATTTTAAAACGGGAGAGATTCAGAATTATATTATGTAGTGTTTTTTATTTGTAGGGTTTTGAAAAAAATCAATATTTATAAATGATCTATAAAATTAGTAAGATTAAAAGATTGAAATCTTTAAATTTCAAGAATGTCAACAATAGGATTTTAAATAAAATAATTTTTCATTATTTATAAATAATCTATAAAAATTGTTAGATTAAAAATAACAATTTTTAGAGCATCTCCAACAGATTCTCCAAAATGGAGAAAAATGAGATTTTACATGAATTTGGTCTCCAATAGATTCTTCAAAACTTTCTCCATTTTGGAGGAAGTAGGAGAGAGAGAGAGAGAGAGAGAGAGAGAGAGAGAGAGAAGAGAGAGAGAGAGAGAGAGAGAGAGAGAGAGAGAGAGAGAGAGAGAGAGAGAGAGAGAGAGAGAGAGAGAGAGAGAGAGAGAGAGAGAGAGAGAGAGAGGGAAACGTAATATCCAATTAATAATATAAATATGACTTAGTTGATAAAATAACATTAATGATTTAGTTTAATCATAGCCATTTAAGAAATTATATATACAACATTTAAATTAAATTTTTTTCAATCGTTTATTTAAAGCTTTTTTTTAATTGAGTAAGTGGAAAATAATAATTTAGTAAAAATAATTATAATTAATCAACGATTTAAATGGAAAATAAGAAATTACCCTTGATTTAGTATTAAATATTTTAGTTATCTAATAGTTGATAAAATATCTGAAATTGAAAATTTATAATCCTTTTGTCGAAAGATTCGGATTTCGTGAATGATTTTAAAACGGGAGGGATTCAGAATTATATTATGTAGTGTTTTTTATTTGTAGGGTTTTGAAAAAAATCAATATTTATAAATGATCTATAAAATTAGTAAGATTAAAAGATTGAAATCTTTAAATTTCAAGAATGTCAACAATAGGATTTTAAATAAAATAATTTTTCATTATTTATAAATAATCTATAAAAATTGTTAGATTAAAAATAGCAATTTTTAGAGCATCTCCAACAGATTCTCCAAAATGGAGAAAAATGAGATTTTACATGAATTTGGTCTCCAATAGATTCTTCAAAACTTTCTCCATTTTGGAGGAAGTAGGAGAGAGAGAGAGAGAGAGTAAAAATCTTCAAGTTTGGAGAACTCTCCAAAATCCCCAAAAATGATTACTATGAGAGCAAAATGGTGTTTTTTTATTGTGTTCCACCAATAGGAGTTTTTGAAATAAAATGTTTAAGAGAAAGAAATAATATTTTATTAAATATATGTAATATTTTAATAATATAAGTAATGATGTTATCTCCAAAATAGAGAATCTGTTGTAGTTGAAAACATTTTATTATAGAGATTTTGTAGTTTGGTTCTCTATTTTGGAGAACAAAATGGAAAAGCTGTTGGAGATGCTCTTATGTTTCAAAAATATCAACAATTGTAATGAAATGTAAACAAGTTAATTTATATCTATTTTTAATATTTAATAATATAAATAAATTAAAAAAATATTCAATATTATACTTATTTTGAAGGTAGCGTTGAGATGATTATAATGGCGTAATTTATAGAAAACAAAAACAAAAAAATTAAATGGTGTTAATTCATATATATTATTTAGGTTAATATGATAAGGATGTAAAGTAAAAATTGAAAAACTAAGGGGTAAAAAGTAATTTAATCAAATAATTCTAAGGATACAAAGTGTAAATTATAAAAGGAAAATTAATAAATTAATGAGAGATTTTAGGTAAGTGAATTTTGAAAAATAATTTTTCCATACATGATGACATCATCAATTGTTGTATTTTAATTAATTGGCCAATGAAATTGCTCAATTTCGTATTTTCAAAAATATCAACAATTGTAATGAAATGTAAACAAGTTAATTTATATCTATTTTTAATATTTAATAATACAAATAAATTAAAAAAATATTCAATATTATACTCATTTTGAAGGTAGCGTTGAGATGATTATAATGGCGTAATTTATAGAAAACAAAAACAAAAAAATTAAATGGTGTTAATTCATATATATTATTTAGGTTAATATGATAAGGATGTAAAGTGAAAATTATACTCATTTTGAAGGTAGCGTTGAGATGATTATAATGGCGTAATTTATGAAAATTAATAAATTAATGAGAGATTTTAGGTAAGTGAATTTTGAAAAATAATTTTTCCATACATGATGACATCATCAATTGTTGTATTTTAATTAATTGGCCAATGAAATTGCTCAATTTCGTATTTTCAAAAATATCAACAATTGTAATGAAATGTAAACAAGTTAATTTATATCTATTTTTAATATTTAATAATATAAATAAATTAAAAAAATATTCAATATTATACTCATTTTGAAGGTAGCGTTGAGATGATTATAATGGCGTAATTTATGAAAATTAATAAATTAATGAGAGATTTTAGGTAAGTGAATTTTGAAAAATAATTTTTCCATACATGATGACATCATCAATTGTTGTATTTTAATTAATTGGCCAATGAAATTGCTCAATTTCGTATTTTCAAAAATATCAACAATTGTAATGAAATGTAAACAAGTTAATTTATATCTATTTTTAATATTTAATAATATAAATAAATTAAAAAATATTCAATATTATACTCATTTTGAAGGTAGCGTTGAGATGATTATAATGGCGTAATTTATAGAAAACAAAAACAAAAAAATTAAATGGTGTTAATTCATATATATTATTTAGGTTAATATGATAAGGATGTAAAGTGAAAATTGAAAAACTAAGGGGTAAAAAGTAATTTAATCAAATAATTCTAAGGATACAAAGTGTAAATTATAAAAGGAAAATTAATAAATTAAGGAGAGATTTTAGGTAAGTGAATTTTGAAAAATAATTTTTCCATACATGATGACATCATCAATTGTTGTATTTTAATTAATTGGCCAATGAAATTGCTCAATTTCGTATTGATGATGTCAGCCAAAACCTTCTTTTAATATATATATAGATGTGTGTATTATATATATAATTATTAAATTAATTATGATTGGATGCATAATCAGATAGGTAATTAGACGATAACTAGATGACAATTTGATGGGTAGTTCGGATGATGATTGGATGATAATCAGATGGGTAGTTGGATGAGATTGGATGGATAATCGTATCAGTTTGGTTGGTTCTGGAGTGTCATCCAAGAACCGACCGATCCAAATTGAATGTTGAAAGTTTTGATCTGGTCCAATCTAATTAAAATTGGATATCCAATCATCGTTGGTCGGATTTAAGTGATGAACTATAAGCTTATTTGCCTTTTATCATAAAATCTATCCACTAGATCGACTTTAACCTCAATCACTCAACAAAGTGGGTATCTCAATCAATCAACTTCACCCTCTCAATTGATCCACTTCACCCCTTGGCACCAACTAGTCGATAAACCTAAACTCTTTTCAATCGATTGATCCGCCTGATTCCTTAGCACCAATCAGCCTGTTTCACATACTATCTTAATCTCTGCAGCCTTGGTTGTTCCTACATTTGGATCTTCATTCTAGTAAACTCGTTCAATGCACAGGGTAAAGAAGGGCTAAAGAAGTTGTTTTCCATGAAAGATCTCTAGACTTTTGGATTGAAATGTTACATTTTTTGCACGGTTTGCATTTGTATGATAAACCGTTGTCTGTTTGATGCAAGCACAACATGAAAACAACTTTCTGTTCAACCATGTTTTGTTTTAGCATTGATCAAAATTTTCTTAATTGAGATTAAGGGTTTCTCAATAATTAAAGAGTTTAGGATTAGTATAAATGATTATATGCTACTATTAATATTTGAAGATGATTTAGCAAACTAGAGTTGTGAAATTTGAAGCTTAGCGCTTGTTGACCAGTGGAAAGAAGTGATACCAAATTTGCTTTTGTGAACCTACATACAACTTATACTATCATTTTCCAAATTCTTTTACTTCCTCTCATATTTTCTTTGTTAATAAAAGAGTTGGGAGTTAATGTTATGCAGATCAATCTCATTAAAGAATGTCCCTCATAGTTTTGTTCTTATCTAACTCTATTCTTCAATATTTTTCGTTTGATCGATCTACTGATATTCCATCTGTATATAAAAAGTACTTGCTGACAAAAGGTCTTTGATAACCACTTGTTAAAATCCACCACAGACACTTAGAACAAATCCAGTAACATCCTACGTACCTTTTTATAACGCAACACAACTTCAAAATCAAATCCATCAATATCACAACCAATTTTTATCAGACTTCATGATGATTTTGGAATTTGTAATGGGTTTTATGGATGTATTACACATAGTTCTTGTATGATGTTGGTGTTTGAGACAACATCTAAGTCTAAATATGTGTTTGGATCATGCACCAACATACTTGATAGTTTCAGTTTTATACTAGCAATTTAGGAATCATTTGAACCAAAAAGAAACTTGGATTTGTTGATGACAATATTGAAATATATAAATTAGATGATTGATAGCTTGATATAACGTCAACATTAAACTTGATGATCTATTTAAACCGTTGTCTTAAAATGGCTTTATAAATTATAAACACTTAAAACTATTTAAACCCTGTAAGTTATTAAGGCGATTATGCTGATGGAAAGATTGTTGAGCTAAAAGTGTGAGGATTGCACAACTTTGAGATGATTAATCATCAATAATTGGAACACAACAAAAATCAACCATGTTGCCAAATCTGTACAACATTCATGCAACTTTTTAACTTTTTGGCAAGAAAGTCTCGAGTGGCTTCAAGTGTGCCTACTTTATATAATCAATATATGTGTCACTTTTTGATATTTATACTAAATTTTCAATGGCTTCAATGTTCTTTCAAAGCCCATAAACTTGAGCATATCCTTTTACTTCACGTTTAACTTAATTATGTTTATTGAACTTTTTATTAAGTTAGGTTGCTTTAATGAATATTGTCTTTTTCCGTATGAGTTAGGTTGTTTCAACCAACTCTATTCATCATCCCTCTAAGTAACAAAGTCTAGAAATTGATGAAAACGACATTGACTTAAAGGAAATTGATTTTTAGTTGTTGTAAAACTTTGTTGTATCCTCGATTATGTTTTGATAAGACAATTTATTTTGGCAGTATTTTAATATATTTAAATCGATGATCACGTGTTTTTGTTAAAACCAAATTGCTAGTTTATGATTTAGATTTGATATCGTAATGATAATAAGTATAAATGTATATAAATTCAATATTATATTATTTTGAAAGTTAAAATAAACAATTAAATAGTTTCAAACATTTCTCAATAATTTTAGAAATAAACCGTCTTATTTATATTTATTTTTTGGAATTGTCTTATTGATTTTACTTCCAAGTTTTAGCATTACTTCTTGAAAACCAAACAACACCTCATTTTTAATGGGTAATATCAATCTTACATCAAATTATAAAAATTGGTACAAAACTTGATGCAAATAAATTTTCTTTAATAGGAATTACCAAAAGTTACAAACGATTATTAGATCATTGTGTACTCTTTTTTTTTTTATCTTTTTCAGTTGGTGGTATTTGAAAATGTTTATTTGAAAGTATTTATGACTTATTAGATTTCTAAAAAATATAAATTATTTTGATGTGTTTGAACGAGATGCTTATAGTTTCTTGAAAAATAATAAAAAGTTTTTTTAGAAAACAAAAAACTATAACTTTTTAAGAAAGCTTATAAGGTGATAAGTCTTATCATCAAATATACTCCCAAGTAGGACTGGCAACGGGTAGAGTATGGGTTATTCCGTTATCCAATCCATTTAAAAAACGAAACGGGTAATTATCCATCTCAAAAAACTCTTATTTACACCCTACCCTACCCATTAAAAACAGCGGGCCGGTAATGAAAAGGGTAATGGGTAAATGGTTAAAAAAATTTCATTTTGATCAATAAATAATATCGTTAAACCTCAAACATATAAGTAAAACGCAAGTTCATATATAATTTTTATATATGTAATTTGTTCTAAAAAAACATTTAAATATTACCACAAACATATTCATATTAAAATATTTTATAAGTAATATAGAAATCATAAGACAACATTTTTCGTGTATTTAACTTTTTGACTTTTAAAGCGTTTTACTTTATAAAAATCAATTAAAGTACAAATTAAAATATGACAACGTTATAAAAAATATTAATAATAATATTAATATATTATTTGAATATTTAACTTTATATAATTATACATGTATATATATCATAACGGGTAACGGATAATGGATAACGAAAAAACTCATTTATCCATATCCTACTCACTAAAATTTCGGGTAAACGGGTAATGGGTAAATTGATAAATGGATAAGTTTTTCTTTATCCATACCATTATCCAACGGGTCAAAACATAACGGGACTCCCAAGGTAGTATTTCACCAAATTTGGTGTTTCTCATAAAATTTTCTAAACATAATTGCTTGTGAATGAGAAATGATATTTTATTATTTTCATATATAAGAGCTTTTTGAAATTAAATGTTCTAAAAGTAATGATAGTATAATATATTAAAAATAATATCATTGATATTATAATGAATGAATTTTTTTTTTAATTGAATTTTTAATTATGAGACTCTCTATTTTTGAGATAATTTACTAAATTTATTGTTATTTTTGGCATTTTAGGTAAGATATAATGTCGCTAATATAAAGGCTTTGTTTGGCAAGCATAAGCTAGCTTATAAGCTAGCTGATAAGCTAGCTTATAAGCTAGTCCATCCAAACATGTACCAGGAAGCTAGCTTAAGCTAGCTTTTTGAAACGCTACTTTGAGTAGCTTATGAGGAGCTTATTGGAGCTTTTTCCAATTATACCCTTATTAATATTAATTATTAAATTCAAATATACCCTTTTTGGTCATTTTACATACTCATAAGCTAGTTTTTGCCAAACATAATTTGTTCCAACAGCTAGCTTATCAGCTACTAGCAAGCTTATCAATCAACAGCTAGCTAATCAGCTATCCGCTAGCTTATCAGCTACCAGCTAGCTTATAAGCTACCAGCTAGCTTATAAGCTACGCTTGTCAAACATAGCCAAATAACTCATATGGATTTTCAGCTTTTCTTTTTAATTTTAAATGTGGATTAAGTAACAAACACTAACCCATTATAACATTAGAAGCTGTGAAGTTGTATTACATCTTTCAGAAATTTGTAGTTTTTTACTTTTTTAATTGCAAATGGAGAACTAATTTTTTAAATGTTCATGTATTTATTTGAATATAGAAAATGAATTTTTTTTATTAATTGGTGTTTTTTTTAACAGGTTTTATTAATTGGTGTTATGAAGTTTAAATGTGAACCTTTAAAGACTATACATACATAAGAACTAATAACTTCTATAACTTAATTTTCAAAAAGTTATGTGTTAGAGTAAATACATGTTTGGTCTATGTGGTTTACACTTTTTATCCTAGTGGTTCCGAAGTTAAAATAAGTACACGAAATCCTAGGTTTGCATTTTCATAAGCTTTTTGGTCCCTTCCTAACAAAATAAATAAGATTTCGTTAACTCAGTTAAATCCAAAGGCATTTTAGTCATTTTAAACATTTTTTTTGTCTTTGCCTTGTTAAATTGTGGATCATCGACGGACAACCATATCTCCAGTCACCGCTTTGAAACTGAAACCTCCATCTTCAACCTAACTATATGCCCTATTATTTCCCCCCCCCCCCCCTTCTTTATTTACTCGTTTCCTCATCCTTATCGGCAGCAACACAACCTCCTTCGGCTTCTTTATCTTATTTCATTTCACCGTGGGACCGTCCGATAGCAGTGAATCCAAAAAAGGAGAAGAACCAAAAACTTAACTACAAAGATGATGAAGATCTAGAATCACAAGGATGATTGGATCTGGAATCAATCAATTTGGATCTATTCATGTTCAAGTTTTCTTTTCTTTTTTCTTTGATATGGAACTATATAAACTACGAGGATGAAGTTTGTTTTTGCTTTTGTCCATCGATACCAATGTGGACTCTTATTTTTTAATAAGGTTTTTGATTTACATGATTACATATAACAATTTTATTAATAAATTTGTGTATTCTTGATGTTCTTGAAGTTCATTGATCTTCTTAAAGTTACAAGTTTAAATGTTCTTACGTTAACGTTAATGTTTGATTTTAGTTTCATTTGATCTTAATTTAGGGTTTTTAATTTAGGTATTAGGATTTGTTCATGTTCATGTTCTTTAGAGAAGATGAAAAATTAAATAGAAAAAAGACTCATAACAGGAAAAGGACAACAAAATTGATAAAAGACCAAAGTACCCTCAATTTAACTAGGTTAATGAAATCTATTTGATTTTGTTAGAGGGAGAGACCAAAAGCTTGTGAAAATATAACAAAGGAGTCTCATTCGTGTATTTATTTTGATTTTGGGACCACTGTGGGTAAAAAGTGTAAACCACATATACCAAACACGTGGTTTACTGTATATAATAATAAAGAATGAATTATGAATTTAGTCTCCGTAGTATGTTGAAATTTATGAGTATACTATAGTCCCTAAACTTGATAAGTTATGGATTTGCTATGGTTTTCAGTTTTGCATGACTTTGGTCTTGGAACTAACTTGTCGTCCATCAACCTTTGTTAACTTAAAGGCATTCGGTAATTTTTTTTACCACTCTCCCTTTTAATAACTTTTTTTATCTTATAATTGAATGTTCATCTTTTTTACACATCAACAATAAAGAGAACATGTTGAAAATTTACTAATTAATTACAAAAAAGCTCATTCCACATATCCCAAATCAAAAACATGAAAATGCCTTTAAATAAAACAAAGCCTTAGATTAGAAACATAAAATCATACCTAAATGGAGCTCTAAATCAAATACTAAAGCAAACAAACGCTAAATCGCCAAATCAACAAATAAGACAAAAGATTCATCAAAGTAGAAAAATGTGGTTGGTCTAGTGGTGTAGAAAAAGGGGGGTGAAAAGGTAGGGAAGAGTATTGTGAATTTTGGGAGAAGACATGGAGGAACATTAGTGAAGGGACATCAACATCCTGGTTGTAGTGTGAGATGCTATGATGGAATTCGAAATAGCATACCTAAATTGCACGGGAATAACATATCTACTCCAAAAATCCATCAAAATAAAAGTGTAGGAGATCAAATTTAAGACAACATCGTTATAATTACAATATTTACAAAAACAAAAATTATACTATTCAAGGTCATCTTCAAAATAGTCACATTACATAGTACTCACTCCCAAAATGATCATGTCTGCGATCCCATGCTTACCAAGGACAAAACAAATCTTGATTGAGCCAATTGCTTATTGAGTGGATAATTGATGTAATAATAATCACTTATATAATCGGTTTGATGAAAAAATAAGGAAGGGATCAATTAAGACCGAAAACCTGAACTTGAAGCAATCTATCCAATTTACATAAAATATCTCAAGTAGCTAAATTAAAATGTATCATCACATCAAGAGTCAAGAAGAAACAAGAATAATAATTGGGTTCGAGGGTTTTACGGACCACTCGAATAATAGGAAATGAGTATAGGGCAATACACTCAAATCCCCTTAGACAATCGGCTTTGGAAAACGGCTTCTAGCTAGGCTCGATCTATTCTCCTTCAAATTGGTCAGTACCCGGCCAGACCCATTTATTGACATTGGGTCATGGCAATTTATAGCTAAGATGGAGGCATCACAACGTCATTGCCCTTGATGTCGTGTCTTGAAGTACGAAACTTCAAATCGTTAAAACATGTCAATTTGAGGTGTAAAGAGTAATGTCATTAAATATGTGACTTCTAATCACTGTATATCATAATAGAATTCCGAAAATGGTTTGAATCAGGAAACAATTCAAATCCGGCAACAGCTCAACACCAAAAATATTCAAATCCAAAGGTAGCTCAATTCAAACTCAAATAGTCAATAATGAATACATCAAATAACTATAATAATAACTCCAAATAATAAACATGATCATAGACATTGAACCCCGACAACTAGTGGAGTTATCAAACTCATAGTATCCCGATATGATTTCGTGAATGGGAATATGAAGGATTATAATAAGAATAAGTAATGGATGTCTAAATGGAAAACAAGATACAATGTTACCTCAATAATAGAATAGTGACTGAGGAGAGTCACAAAAATCATATATTTGTATCTTATATGGTCGGTGTAGTGATGTAAATACAAGTCACGTTGCTCCAAATTACCTTGGAGTTTTACATATGTACATAACTTCTATCACATTGTTAAGATCACTTCTTATCTTAATATTGGTCCTGAATAAGATAGAACATTATTGGGATTGGATTACATACATTACAAGCCCTTAAAGCACAAGGTACAAACTAATAAACCAACTTAATCCCTTGCACCTGACAACTTTGAACCAACCTGTTTAGAGCCTTTAAAACTTAGATGTCGATTCAAATGTTAGTATCTAAACAAAAGTTGTAAGTATATCTCTTAAGGTTCCAATAGTTTTGGATTCACCCCATTTGGAGCAAATACCGAAAACAAGGTGCAAATCCCGTTTTGCACAGGACATCTAGAAACTCAAAATTTTGAGCCACTTAGAGTCACCACTAGGTTTGAGACCCTTTATAACAGTTGTATATACACCAAGGTCTTGTAAAATTTAGGCTCAATCCGACTTACGATTTGTAATTTATGCACGTATCCTTAAATTTGATTTTTATATTTTTCCTGTTTCACTTTTAATGTACCAAACTTTATGATTTACTATATTTAAATGTTGTAAACATACTTTAAAATAGTAAAGAAAATGGAGTTCATTGGTTATTGTCCTAAGTTTAAATGAACACTTGGTGAGTGACTAAACATATTGACATAGTTTCACCATTTTGTTGGGCAGTTGATGATGACTTGATCAAGAGAGGGGGGGAGGGGGGGGGGTGGGGGGAGATAAAGAAGATAGAGATCGCTGATAGGGGAAGAAAACTATGGTTACCAGAAGTGGGTTACAAGAAACAAACATTAAAGGACAATCGGTGGTGGAAGGGGTTTAGAGTGAGGTTGGTCTGGAACGAACATTTCATCTTTACCACAAGGGTGGTCCATAGCTGAAGTAGTGGGTTGCTGACTTGCCACCAAAGGGTTTTTTGTGGAAGACATCATCTGCAATGTATGTTATACTAAAAATATATTTGTAATAGAAAAATATTTTAAAAAATGATAGAAAGACCAAAATGCCTTCACTTAACATTAACATCGTATTTTAACAGCCAGCTAGTTCAAGAATCCTAGTCGTGCAAAAATGAAAGTTAAAGTGATCAAGTCGACAACTAATCAAGTTCAGGGATAGTCATAATTTTCGACATACCACTAGGACCAACTCCTCGGTTTTAAAAACATGCGACATTAAAAACTACCCCATCCAATACAATAATTTAGAAAGGATGTTGAAATTGAAATATTTTAATTTTAATATATAATCAGCAAACATGTTTTAAAAAAGTAAATCTTCTCTTGTTGAATTAATTCAATTAATCAAAAGTTATCTAATTGTTCTTTTAAAAATGGTTATATTTACATTTGTCTAGAGGAATACCAAGTTACACCCTAATATATTTACTTTTTTAACTTTCAATTCATACATTAACTTGATTTTGAAATCAACAGAGATACAATCAATTAGCACTGCCCATTTTATAAAAGATTTACCAATAAACCCCCTTGAATGCCATTACAATCAAGATTTACAAAAACAAAGCATTACCAACATAAATAAAGAATAATCTGCTGCTGCTATCTTAAATCATTATTTGACCCATTTTTACAAGAAGAAAAACACTTCCTTTTTGTCACTTTATACACCCACAAAAACAAAAACTCACAATTACAACCCCCCTAACTATCTCTACTTAAAAAAATCAAGAAAAACCATCCATACTTTGTTTAGAGAAGTCGACAAGTTTGCGTTTTGAATTGGTTGTTATTCGACCAATACGCGTGGGCTTCCAAAACCCGATCAAGTAGCTCTTGCGGCACCGGTTCACCCCTCCTTTGCTGTGGTGCTATCCTCGCCGTGTGCACCAACGTCTTCCACTTATCCTTCAAATCCACATACGTTCGGTGTTTCGCATCATCAAAAGCTCGTAACTTAACATCACGCCATCTGAACATCACAACGCCTTAACAACATTACTTCAAAAACAACAACATATGTTCAATTTTAAGAGGTCTAAAGTCTGATTTTACATCTAAAAAATAAGAGGTGGATGGTGCACCTCTTAAAATTTCAAAGGACGGTAAGAGGTTTTCAGACCTTTTTTTTAAATGAACAGTTTTAAGTCTGCAAACCTCTTAATTTTCAGACTTAGGAGGTTTTAAGAGGTATTTTTTTAAAACACACATACCTTCCTGTTCCAAGCTTCTCAACCGCTTCAACCAGCGCTTCCACTTCAGAAACCGAGAAAGGACGACGAATCCTACGCTGTGCACAATCCTGTTGCTTCGATTTACTTACAGCCAACGGCCCCTTGGCTGGAACCGTTGCCAATGTGTTATTATCTACTTCAGTTATCTTCCTAAAGTTTGTTACCACACTTTCAGGTGGAGAATACCTGTTACAAAAACATTACACAAACATCAAAAACATATAACCACTTTTCGTTACTATTTTGAATCAAATAACGGGATTTACCTCGTTAACGGCTTAGGAGTAGTAACAGGTGACCGATCTTCAGGGCATAATGATGGCGGAACTTGCAATCGGTCAGGCTCTAACATGAAACCAAGAGCTTCTAGCTTATCCTCATGGCAAATACCCGTCTGTAGTAGGGTTTTGTTATCATCTCGAATTCTCTTCCCCTGAAGCATTACACCGACATGTAGCTCGCCACTAAATATAGCAGTCACGGCCTCCATAACGGTCCTCTGTAAATGAAAAGTTCCAATATAAGTCAACCATTCGCTATAAATAAAGATTCGGGGTTCATTGTTAGTATACCTTTAGAGAACTAACGGTTGCTGTTTCGGGTATTTCAATGAAAAACTCAGGTACCCTAAAAGACTTGATCTTGAGCTTCACTGATTAAAAGCAAAAAACATCTTTCAGTTTTCTGATATAAAAGACTAGATGCTAAAATTACTAATAACTACATTGAAAAGCTTTCCGTTACCATGTGAATCTTGAACTTGAAAGTTAGGATCTTGGGCGCCACCCAGACTGGATCCATCTTCGCCTTTTCTCGGTGAACCAGATCTGTTATCAGAATCCGAAGGATTCTCTAACTGGTAAAGTCTTCGCTTTTTGAACGGATAATCCCTTAAAGACCTCTGATGTTTATAGCAAGTTTTCTTGTTATGGTGGTACACATGCTTCAACTCTGCATCTGAAAAACAACATTAAAAAACATTTCAATTCAAGAAAGTGTAAACTTACACACAATTATATCACATTTCAATCTCACCACTCACCAGTGTTGAAACGCACGCCATTGTTAAGTTTCGGAGCGACGTTCCACTGTTTCAATGCCGATAACCTCCTAATTCTTCGGTCACCAATACGTGATGGCGGCCTAAAGGTCTTATTGGTTAAGCCCTGGGGCTGAGTCATGCACCAGGAAGAGTTTTTTTCGTCATCATCTCTAACAACTAAATTTACATTTCTACCTAAATCATCAACAACCGGAGGCTTCCCATTGTTCGGTGCCTCGTTAGTCATCCGTTTATCGTTTATATCCTCTATTTTACAACCGACATTTTCCGGAACCTTCTCCAAACAATCAGAAACCGTAATACCAGAAGCAGGTCCAGAACAAGTGTCGTTAACTGGAGCTTTTGGGATAATCTCGGAGACAAAAAAGCTCTTATTGCAGCTTTCTTGATCGCAATCATTTCCTTTCGAAGGGATTTCTTCCGTCTTAATACTAGTCTCCTTGACGGTTTCTTCTTGGCTTAACTTATTATCGGCAGAATTATTACCCTCCAGCAATAACTTGCCAGCAATGGTGGCTAGTAAGTCGAACGCTTGCATTTGATTATGATTCTCATTCTTCTTCACCCTCTTCTGAAACAAGTTGCGTAAAGAAGAAACCGTTAAAATAATTTACTTTTGGAAACGGAAATTCTTGAAAACGAGAGACATTTAGTCATTTACCCTGGCTGATCTGGGAGCCCGAGGCGTTGGAGGGATCTGATAACCGTTGAATCCGTATTCTAACCTTTTCTGTAACACCATATCTCGGTATCAAGAAACTTATCAATCGCCTCACACCATCTTCTCGTGATCTTCTTACAAGTCTACAAAGATTCAACACGAGAAGAAAACCCGATAAGCGAATCTACAAACTAGAAAAACCGCTTAACGACGAAATCAAAAGTCAAATCTTTAACGATAAACAATGTAACACAGAATCCGGCAAACGAAAAGAATTGACAAACAAGACACTAGAATTACTGCATTGCATGCTAATATGCAATCTAAACCAATTGAAGAAAGATCAATAACAATAATCCTGGATTTCATGTTCATTACTTATAAATTTCTCTCTGAAACAATTCATCAAACACATAGAAGGCAATGAATGATATCAAGATTTAAGATCCTTGTGATCATAATTGTGCAGCCTAACATAAACCCACAAATTGGTTAAACATTAGCTATAGCATCTAAATTACTGAAAACAGATTGCAAATTCAGATCAAATAAAGAATGAAATTTGAATCTGACAAAATTCTTGAAAAGTAGGGCACACCACCAATCTCCAATTCTCCATAGAAACACCAAGCAATTCCAAGATTTATGAAGCAAGTACAAATCTGACACATAATTTTGCAAAAGGTAGGGCACACCACCAAACCAATCTCCATAGAAACAACACAAGATTTGATATTTTGATGGAAACTTTATATCCATTAAAAAAAACTTTTTCAAAAAAACATAACACCATTCAATATGGATAAAGAATCTAAAGTTGAAATTGGAAAAAATATTTGAATTTCAAACACCCAGAAAAGATACAAATATAATAATTTGTTGGTGTTATAAGTTATCTAAAACCCAAAAGCAGATCAATCTAGAAACAAACCCCCCATATGATCATCAAACCCACCCACCCAACCCACCAAATTAGAAAATGAAAATCCAACAAATTTAGAAAGATCCCACAAAATTACTGAAAAATCCCTGCCAGATAAACACAATTTAGCCATAAAACGATCAGATCGAACCAATCAAAATCGAAATTCACACCAAAAAAAACATAAAATTCTACGATAATGCTTGTTTGGTTGTCATAAATTTGGAGGGAAAATCGAGAAATTTCACAACAAATTTCGATCAACAAAACTCAAAATTAACAAATCAGAACTTTTAAAACTCCACAAAAGATTCAATTAATCTTCTCTAACCTGTAATAATAACAACAATAAACCCTCGATTTCCCCCAATTACTCTTCACCAAACGAAATTCTTCAAGATCTCGATAGAAATCTTCAAAATTGGGGCAATCCAAATCCAAATCCCAAATCAGAAAAGCTATATGATCGATGAATCAAAACCCATTAAATCCACCAAAATGTTGTTTAACACGCAACCCCTTTCTTGAAATTTTTCTCTTATTTTTTCTAGAAATTGTTAGAAAGAAATTGTTGAAAGAAATTGGTTGAAAGATGGATGAATTGAGAGAATATGAATTGAAAAAAAAATTGGAAAAACAAAAACCCTTTGAAAAACCACCCACCCCCCAATTGGCTTAAACCCCCAAAAACTGTTTGTTTGTTTGTTTATTTGTTTATTATACTTTATTTGACCCTTTTGTTACCGGATGGATCGGTAAACGACTCGAGTATTACCGGCTACACCAGGTTACTTAGGCCTGTAAGACCGGTTCTACGCAACAAGGTGGCCCACACACTCCTCCAACATGGTCTGAGATGCCGCCACGTGGAAAGATGTGTTGAATCCGGTGGTGGAAACGACATTAGCCAGATCGAGAAAAACGTTGGGTCACCAAGACACCAAGGGTATAAATGTAATTTTACAATTTTTTTTTGATAAGTTTATATTTATTTTTGGACATCCATTTGAATTTAGTTTTTCTAAATTTAGATAAGTCATTGACAAAGGGTCTCCTTATTTA
Organism: Centaurea solstitialis; assembly: GCA_030169165.1. Taxonomy (NCBI): domain Eukaryota; kingdom Viridiplantae; phylum Streptophyta; class Magnoliopsida; order Asterales; family Asteraceae; genus Centaurea; species Centaurea solstitialis. The sequence goes on along the minus strand of CM058044.1, from coordinate 50,677,122 downwards.
TCTCTTTTATGTGTATTTAATTCTTTATTAATTAAGAAATTTGAAAAATATGTTGAAAATACGTTATAAAACAATTTTGTTAGCAATCCATATATAATAAAACTACCTTGCATTCAACATATTTTTTGAATTTTCTTTATTAATAAAGAAGTAAAATATGTAAAATTTAATAAAAAAGTTGTATTTAATTCAACATCTTTTATATTGTGTTATTATATATTTCATATAAAATATTGTTTCTCTTTGTAATCCATTTCATTTAATTCAAGTTTAAAAAATTACATAAATCTTTTTAATAGGTTCTCTAAAAATTTCTATAAAATAGATAACCATCTTTAAAATCTCCAAAAATATTCCATTCAATTTTAAGAGTTTATATAATTTTTAAAGATTACAACATTAATTATATTATTAAAATATTACATATAATAAATTATTATTGTTATTATTTTGTAATTATTTTTGTTCCAAATTTGTAGACTTTTCACACTCTCTCCCGTTTTTTCCCTTTTAAAAAGAAGCTTTTGTAGAATTTGTTTGGCAAAAATTTATCTAAAATCTTTATTTTTGATACATTTGTTTGAGACGCTCTCACAATCTTTTTCATACTTTGACAATTGTGCAATAATCTTTTATAATAGCGTATGAAAAAAATTAAAATCTTTAAAAAAGTTTACATTCATCTCTAACAATGGGTGGTGGCGTATTGGCAAAAGGCCTGAAGGGATGCAATGGAATATTCTATCAACTCGAGTTCAAATTCAGGCGTTAACATTTTCATGTCAGGCTAAATCTTAGACAATTGTAACTTAATTACAAAATTACCAAGAATGTAGTCTAGACAAAACATAAATGAACCTTCCAAAAAACTATATTAATAAAATATCCATTATACTAATAAAAATAAAGAATGTTGTTATCTCTTCTAAACATTTAATTTCAATTTCCTTTATTGAAGGAGAAAATATTATATTGTTTCTCTCTTTTATGATTTTAGAGATTTTTATATCTTGTTCATTTTTTTATTTATTTTAACATATAATATGATATAGTTGTCAAGATAAAAAAAATTATAATCTTTGTTTTCTCTATTTTACATATCTATTGAAAATGCTTTGAATGTCTTATAAAAACAAAAAGTTAACCCTAAAACTATATTCCCTGTTCTAAATAATATGTTTGAGATATCCTAACATTATGATAGCGTGAATTTTTTTTATTATCAATTAAGGATGAAAAACTAATATTATTTGTTATTAAAAAAATCTCAAAAGTTATGAATTAGTTGGTATTTGTGGTGGTCGATGCTTATGTTATATTTAAACATTTTTTAAACGGAAGATAACTCGTACATACATTTGGGAGGTTTTCGAATTCAAACGGGCACCCATGAACCGGCCATATGGACCAATCCAAGAGCTAGGTACTTTCAAAAGTCCCAACTGAGGATACCATCCCTTGAAGGCACAAGGTGTTACCTCCACCGGTCACCTATCCGATGGCCCATATTAGCGACCTAGGGTGGTTTCCGGCCAAAACATCCCCTTCGGTATGAATCTTACGACACCTCTAATAGGGGTGTACTCCACACCGCTAACAAACCACACCTCTAATAGGGGTGTACTCCACATGAATCTTACCACCACATCGCTAACGAATCACACTCTAATAATAGGGGTGTACTCCACCATTTTTCCACACACTTCACAGCTAACAAACCACACCGCTAATAAGGGTGTACTTCCACAATCTAGTTCACCGAAAACCACCATAGGTCACTAAGGCCATCCACTGTCGACCCACTGCAACCCAATGGTTTCAGCTGCCACATCAGCGACATCAGCGACATCAGCGCCACATCAGCTTTTCACAAAACTACCCAAAACTACCCATTTCATCCACTGTTGACCCACTGCAACCCACTCCATCAAAATTCATTTTAAATAAAACAATTCTAATATTATATAAAAATTAAAAAATTACATTAAAAATTTTTAATAAAATTAATTCTAATATTATAAATAAAAATAAAAAAATTACATTATAAAATTTTAATAAAAATTAAAAAGTTACATTATAAAATTAAAAAAATAATTTTGGGATGCCCAAAAGTGTTCCGTTAAATCGGCTCGAAGTTGGAGGTGTGTTTCACTATTTTTGACTTCGTTGACGTTGAAGCGGAGAAAAACCCCTTAACTCCTCTTGCATCATGAGTACACCTAAAAAATTTGTACTCACTCTCAAGATCCGCAACTATTTTAAGGAATAGTCGTCGTTTCATACGAAACCGCCGTTCGAAATCTTTATCGTCATACACCGGATTATCCGAAAAATAGTCGTTAACAAGTTTCTCGTGTGCCACTATACGATTTCGACTTTTTGGCGTCCTCCTCGTTTGTCGACTTGAAGTTGCTTCGTCACCGACAACTAGTTTGACCGCTTCGTTCATGGCGGCTATGGCCGCCAAGTGGTTGAGCTCCAACATGCCGTTAGCGTCGTCATCGTAATCCGGGTGGTAAATTGATGAAGATGATCCCGATGATGATGGTGATGATGATGATGAAGACATTTTTTGGAGAGAAAATTGGAAGAGATGAAAGTTGTGTTTGAAAAATTGAAAGTTGTGTTTGAAAAATGGGGTTGGAAGATGATATATATATAGTAAATTAAATTAAAAAAAAAGAAAAGGAAAAAAAAGAAAAGGAAAAAAAAGAAAAAGAACCGTTGGAGTGGGGGTGGGGTGGGTAACGGTAATATTTCGAACGGTTTGGTGAAACCGAATTGTTTCAAGCCGATGGGCGACGCGGCGGTGTGTATTCATGAAGCCGACGGGTTGATAGTAGCCAAAGGCTACCCGATGGCATAAACCGTCCCCACAGTGCATGGCCTAATAGGAGCCATCAGGTACGTGACTTTAAGGTATTTGGAGAAAAATGATAGAAGATGGATTATATATTTTTTTTAAATAGCTAAAATAATTAAATTTTCAATCATAAATACTAAAATTAATAACCTTTTAAAATATGCTTGTCTTTTAAACTTTGACCTTCACGTTTTTTAATTTTAAATAGTTTAAGATAAACTTTTGGATATACTTTAACATAACTAAAAACAGAATGAAAAAGAAAACATATTTTAGTCTTTCAGCTAAACATATTTGGTAAACAAAACTCTTTTGTTAAAATATTTTATTATTGAATAGTTTTGTTAAAATATTCTTAATACTAGTCGCAAAACCGCGCGCTGCGCGGTAGCAAAAAATAATTTAAAGAAATACTTTTCCAAATACAACTAAAATGTAATTATTCGGTTGATAATTTATAATATCTAAAGTTAAAATGAAAAATATTTTTCATAAGTGGCGCACACACACACACACACATATATATCTATATATATAGGGACTTTCTTTTGTGAACTTTTTTTTGGTGTGAACTTTCTCCAAAACGACGATTTCATAGGTTAAATCAATGAAATTGGTTTATGAAATTGTTTAATATGATGAAATTATATTATATGATTCATTTTTTGATGAAAATGTTTTATATTTCGGTATTTTTTACGTAACTTTTTCATTCTTATGAAACTGTTTCATATATTTTTTTGAAACCTTTTGATTTCACGTAAAACCATCAAAATACGAAACAATTTGAACAAAAAATGTATCATACGATATAATTTCATCATATTAAACAACTTCAAAAACCAATTTCATCATATAATCATCTTTTTGGAGAAAGTTCACACCAAAAAAAAGTTCTTAAAAGAAAATCCCTCTATATATATATATATATTTAGTCATTTCTTGTTACAAAATTTTTGATACGCATCGTTTATAAGTTTTTTTGTTGTGTTTTTAAAAACCAAAGGAATGTCTATTATATTATATATATATATATATATATATATATTGATTGTATTCTAATTCAATTTACATATTTAATTTGATTTAATCTAAGTAATAATAGAGTATGAATTAATTTATATGTATTTTTTTATTGTAATAAATAATTTTTTTCATCTAATATATTGATTTTTTTTAATTTAAGTGACATATTGCTTTCATATTTTCTTTTACACAAATTATTTTATTGACTTTATTTTTTATTATACATTATTGTAGTCATTTTATATTTTGTGTACTAATTCTAATTATACATATTATTTTATTTAAGTATGTTTTTAGGCGATATTAAACATGGTAAGTGTCTCATATATTTAGAGAACTATTAATAATATTTAGCTATATATTGATTATAAATGTATTTATTTTATATTAATTATAATTTCATTTATATCTTTTTACTGATTTTCATAAGATTTATAAGGTTTAATATTTTTTTATATAATGACTTCAATTATTTATCGTATTTTTTATTTTGGAATTAAAATTTCACTTGAAAATAGGTCTAATTGATATATATCGTATTTTTTATTTTTTTATGTGTTATGTTTATATAAGAGTGATGAAAATAGTATTTATACAAATGAATATATATGGCATAATCTACCGTTTAGTATTTTAAACAATACATATAAAAAGTATTTTATAAACAATAGCAATTGATAATTATCTTTAAAGTTATATTAAAGTATATTAATGATAAGTTATTAGATTTTTAATTAACATAAGTATTTCATTTAAGTAACGTTCTCATGATGTTAGTATCAAATATATAAATATACACATATTAATTTATTTATTGAAATACACATATTTAATTTATCATGTAAATAACAATATACATATTAATTATTGTGATTTCTTATATATAATAAGTTCTTAAATAAGTTGATTATATTCATTATCCATATGTTATGTGGATAACAATATTAGAATGACGTGAATAAAAGAAATAAGGAAATTTAGGTGCCAAAAAAGAATATGAATAGTTTAATTAGTATAATACTTTGTTAATAACTATATTAGAAAAGGTAAATATTTTAGAAAAAAAATAAGAAATTTAGGATTAGAATGTTTAGAAAATGTCATCTCATTGTTGGTGTTTTTTTTCTTATAAATTACAAATTGATAAACTATTGAAATATAAAAGAATAAAGAGATAATTCACAACAAAACCAAAAGTAAATAAACCACATATATTATATTTTAGAATTTAGAGTTTGATTATTGTCAACAAAAAGAAACATTTTAAGAAACTATGAAAATATAAACAAAAAAATTGGGGAAAAAACCTCATTTAAAACCGTCTTATAACATAAATATCAAGAAAACCAACAATGTGGAAAACACTTGTTTAATAACAATGTGTACAACATATATATTAAATGAAAAGATAAAGGAGAAAAAAATTATAATTGTGAAAGAAATTCCAAATAAAACTCGAAAGTTTAGTAACAGTCACACATAATTCACAAAAGGATAATCATTATTTGAAATTTTGATAGAAAACAAAGGTAACGATGATAGTTATTACATACACACGCAAAAATAACATATAACTTACATAAATCATAAAGTAAATAAAAAATGTGTTACTTCACCTGAAAATTTTACGAAGATTGGGTAATAATACCGGCGAAAATGGATTCTACAAAAAAGACACAATAAACATTCAAATTCAATAGGATATAACAAAGATCATACATGTTGCTAATGCTATACATCATATGTTGATGGACATTAGGTTCTATTTATAAAGGAGTTTGTTGTAGGTTTTACATTTTAATTAATAAATGGGAATATGAAGAGGGTAAATTAATGTCTCCATTAAGTTAAATAAATTAGAAGTTAAGGGTAATTAAATTGTAAGTAAAATTACCAAATAGTCATTCTTATAATTAAACATATAATTATCAGTTAAGGGTAAAATAGTCTTTAACTTATTTGATAATTAAAAAACTCAAAATAATGAGAAAATTTCTAAAGGCTAATCTTTGTCTTAGAGAGTGTCACCTCATACTTGGAGGTTCTTGTTTTAATATATATAAATGATTTTGTTTAATTCTATCGCATATATGATATTTAATTATTGATGGAATGTAGGTCAAATGGCAAGAAAACGTGAAAAACTAAAATTTGTGGCCAAAAATGAAAAAAATGCCATGTAGGATAAAGTGTAGAATCCTACGTGACTAGAAAACGACACTCTATTGGATCCTTTATGCTTTAGTATTATCCTTTTTTTTATAAAATGATTGAATACGACGGCGATAAGGGTTTAACGGAGGAGAAAGAATTACACGTGCCAGGCTAAGATAGAGCTAACGGCCGTTATTGCCTAAAAGAGATAAACAAGGGGAAATTGGCACTAATGCTCAAGACCCCACCCCGAATTGACTTCCTATCCAAGGTCTCTTCCATTTAACACTTCATGCCTATGTAAGTCCGTTAAGAGGTTCGTTTTAACACACTCAATAATTAACCCCCAAAAAAATCACTTTAAACGGACTAGGTCCTTCAAATAAAAAAAATGACCTAGGTCCGTTAAAACGCACCACCAACTCTTTTAAATGGTCAAACTTGATATTTTTTTGTATTTAAGTGTTGGGTCCGTTAAACGTACCTCTTAACGGACTTACATGGAATGAGATGCTAAACAAGAGAGACCTTGGATAAGAGGCGAATTAGGGGGTGGGTCTTGGACTTTAGTGCCAATTTCGAGATAAAAAATGTATAAATTCACTATTCACCATTGAAATAACAATTATGTAGACAAAAGAATAAAATGCATACATATATACCCAAAAAAAACCATAATTAGTTCATATTTCAACCATTTATTTTGATCTACTTCTCAATAAGGACGTTTGTTTTTAGGAGGCTTTGAAGTTTAAAACATGGTTTCACTTCTAATTTTTAAGAGATAGTGCGCTAAGCTCTAAAATTTAAATCAGTAAGACTATTGTTTTGGTAAATTGACAAACGTCTGAATATATATAAATTTTCAATTTTATTCCTGAAAAATCAATTTAAATCTTCAATTGAAGTGACTATCCATGATCAAATGACAGAACAAAAAATAATAATAGGAGGATGTTAGCAAATTTACGAGACAATTAAGTTTGTTTTTATATCTCACACATCGAAACCTCAGTTTAAGGATTCAAGATGTTTGTAAAACCAACACATCTTTACAATGTCAAGCTTTGGCACAGTTGTCTCAACACTTGCACAATAATAATAAATAGCACAAATAAATTTTCATGGTCATAATGATCCTTTTCTGCATTCTTGCATCAACTATCCTTGCCTTTTGCCCACAAATTCTTGTTTTTACCCAAAATTTACTCATTTTTTGTATCAACTCATAAATTGTTTTGAATCAAGTTGACGGCCTTTTTCCATATGTTGTGATACCATTGCACGCCAATCACGTACATACTACCAATACCATATGCTATTGATGCAACATAAAGACAATGATTCAAATAAAAACTATGCCTAAATTGATATTGAATGTATGTGTTACACCACCACCTTTGTACTTACTTTTCTTGTTTCAATTCATCTCTTTCGCACCCTTTGCTCCTTGATTGCATTTTGGGAACATAGAGAGAGTTTGCGGTTTGCAAATTTCTTCAAATATGACTTGATATCTCAACAAACTCACCCTAAATGTTGTTTCCAAATTAAACCACATTCTAACTCTTCCACTTTCGATTGAAATACATATAAATAGGATCTAAAAGACATCTCTTTACAATCAAATAAATAGAACAAATTTGGTTCATTATGTTGTGATAGACATGTCAAGATTCAAACCAAGTTAATGCATATATAACAAGCATGGACAAATACATTTGCCACTATGTCGTTTATAAATTTGGTCTTATCACATTTATTATTTTTGTATTATAAATTTGGCTTATTAACACTCTTATGATCCTTCCTAACTTCCAAAGTATACTACTAACTTGATTAAAACATTCATAATTCTTAAAAAAGATTTCTAAGTGACATCATAATTAAAACTTACTTTCTAAATAGATGGTATTGAATTATTGATGAACAAGTGGTGAGATCATCACATGGAATTATACCATTTATATAAATTTATTATGATCTTAACTATAATATTTTTTTTGAAAGGTGTCCAGGCCAAAACCCGACTAATCCTCGACAATTTTATGGGCTAAACATGACCCAACTTAGATGTCCCCAGACATGCGCACGGGAAGACTTGAACTCTGTTAGGACGCTATGAACCCCAAGCGCTAACCAATCCGCCACAACACTGTTGCCCTTAATTATAATATTTACATAGTGATTTTAAGTATAAAGTATTATCTCTTTTGATTCCTAAGTTTAAGTTTATATAAAATGTAAATATAGAGCAAAAAAGATTAAGACCCTAGAAATCCGACTAGCGAATCATGGAAATGATAAAGGGATGAGATGGGACCTATTACATATGCAACATTATCCCTACTCTTCATTGTCTTTTTGCTACTTGAGAAAGTAAATTAAAACAAATATTGTAAAGGATAGAAACATTCAAACAACACATAACACCAATCTTTTCTCCTGAATTACCCCACCATATAATCAACACTTTCTCTGGCATTCCCTAGGTAGCATGGTCCATAACAGGCCCGATACCCATGTCTGGGTCATGCCATAACTTGGCTTAATCACCAGCATTCCCTGGATCGCACGGTCTGCATCCGACCGGCACCCATATCTGGGTCGTTCCATAACTTGACTCGATAACTTACATTCCCTAGGTGGCTAGGTCGGATGGTCCGTATCCGACCGGCAACCATTTCTGGGTTGTGTCACAACTCTACCGGGTGACTCGTAACCCAAGTACTGACACCTCGCGGCCATCCAGACTTCCCCTCTCAGATAACATGTTTTATATTATTTAAAACATTTAAATAAAAAATGCAACTTTCATCTTTCATCATAAAATCATGCATATGTACATTCACCTTAAATTCAAATGAAAACTCATCTTTCATTGTGGACGTGAGGATAGCCGAGAGCGCGCCACATGGAATATTCAGTCTGAATAATTATGTATTAACATTCAGTGTTTCAGAGTGAATGATACAACATTATGTATTATTCACTTTGAATAACATTCGATGTTGTGTTATTCACTCTAGATAACACATGAGTATTTAGAATGAATATATGTCACACGACGCTCTCATCTGTCCTCACTCCCGCAATGAAATTTGAGTTTTCAACCAAACTTTCGTTTCTCTCTCTCTCTCTCTCTATATATATATATAGGGGAAGGTTCAAACGAGAAACATGTCAATTTAAAAAAAAGTGAGGAACAATCTCAGCTACTCATCTCACAGTTAAGGTGGATGTGATCACGGAGGATTGACGCGATTCATGGGAGGGTATGGATTATTAAAGGGGGACCGGTCAAAACCGCCTTTGTTGACCGAGATGAGCGGTTGAGATTGTTTCTCGCATTTTCTTAAAAAGTTATAATTTTCGTATGAACCTTCCTCTATCTATCTATCTATCTATCTATCTATCTATCTATCTATCTATCTATCTATCTATCTATCTATATATATATATATATATATAGAGAGAGAGAGAGAGAGAGATTTAAGATTAAGTGAGACCAAACTATTTATGCATAATTATATTGAAGTGTTAGGACATCCTTAACCGTACCCCTCATATACTACAAGAAAATGCACTTTTACCGGCGGGTTTGGGAAGTTCGTCGGTAAAAGTAACTTTTACCGGCAATTTGGATGAAAGCCGTCGGTAAAAGTTGAAGTTTTTGCCGAAGGAAAATGTCATCTGCAAAAATACACTTTTGCCGACGAATTTCGTACAACTCGTCGGTAAAAGTTATTTTTACCGACGAACTTCCCAAACCCGCCGGTAAAAGTATCTTTGAAAACTTAAATGATATTTACACCAATGAATTTGATTAACTTGCCGGCAAAAGTTATTTTATTAATATTAATAATTTTTTTACTTACACTTTTACCGACGGACTTTTCAAACTCGCCGGCAAAAGTTATTTGATTAAAACTAATATTTTTTTTACTTACACTTTTACCAACGGACTTTTCAAACTCGCCGGCAAAAGTTATTTGATTAAAATTAATATATTTTTTTTTACTTACACTTTTACCGACAGACTTTTCAAACTCGCCGCCAAAAGTTATTTTATTAAAATTATTTTTTTTTCACTTACACTTTTACCAACGGACTTTTCAAACTCGCCGGCAAAAGTTATTTGATTAAAATTAATTTTTTTACTTACAATTTTACCGACGGACTTTTCAAACTCGCTGGCAACAGTTATTTGATTAAATTTAGTATTTTTTTACTTACACTTTTAACGACGGACTTTTCAAACTCGCCGATAAAAGTTATTTGATTAAAATTAATATTTTTTTACTTACACTTTTATCAACAGAGTTTTCAAACTAGCCAGGTAAAGTATTTTTATTAAAATGAATATTTTATTACTTATACTTTTACCATCGGACTTTTCAAACTCGCCGGCAAAAGTATTTTTATGTTATTAATAAAAGTTAATTTACATTTTTGTCGGCCGATTTCTTAGATCCACCGGCAATTATATTTAATATCATTAATATTAATATTTTACTTTTACTAAAGTGCTTCTCAAACCCATTGGTAAATAGTTTTTTTAAGTTACAACGATTTATAAGGATGTTTTACTGGTATATTTGGGTTTGGATCGATCTAGTTGGGTTTTAATTGATATATTTGAGCTTAGATTGATCTATTTGGGCTTTAATCGATCTAGTTGGGTTTGAGTAATATAGTTGGGGTTTGATTGATATAGTTGGGCTTTTTTAATTAATGCATCTAGGCTTAGGTTGATCTATTTGGGCTTGGATCGATTTAGTTGGGCTTGGATCAATCTATTTGGCTTTAATTGATATATTTGGGCTTGGATTGATCTAGTTGGGCTTTAATCGATTTAGTTGGGGATTTAATTGATATACTTCAGCTTGGATCGATCTATTTAGGATTTGATCGATATAGATAGACTTTAATTGTATATTTGGGCTTAGATCGATCTAGTTGGGCTTTAATTGATAAACTTGAGCTTTTATTGATCTATTTGGGCTTTAATCGATCTATTTGGTATTAGATCGATATAGATGGCCTTTAATTGATATATTTGAGCTTAGATCGATCTACTTGGGTTTTAATCGATCTAGTTAGGCTTTAATTAATATACTTGAGCTTAGATCAATCTATTTGGGCTTTAATTGATCTATTTTGGGATTGGATTGATATATATGGCCTTTAATTGATATACTTGGGTTTGGATCGATCTAGTTGGCTTTAAATGATAAGCTTGAGCTTGGATCGATCTATTGGGCTTTAATCGATCTATTTGGGATTAGATCAATATAGATGGCCTTTAATTGATATATTTGAGCTTGGATCGATATAGTTGGGTTTTAATCGATCTAGTTAGGCTTTAATTCATATACTTGAGCTTGGATTGACCTATTTGGGTTTGGATCGATATAGATGGCATTTAATTGATATATTTGGGCTTGGATCGATCTAGTTGGGCTTTAATTGATAAACTTAAGCTTTGATCGATCTATTTGGGCTTTAATCGATCTATTTGGGGTTAGATCGATATAGATGGCCTCTAATTGATATCTTTGAGCTTGGATCGATCTACTTGGGTTTTAATCGATATAGTTAGGCTTTAATTGATATACTTGAGCTTGGATCGATATATTTGGGCTTTAATCGATCTATTTGGGATTGGATCGATATAGATGGCCTTTAATTGATATATTTGAGCTAGGATCGATCTAGTTGGGCTTTAAACGATCTAGTTAGGCTTTAATCGATCTAGTTAAGCCTTAATTAATATACTTTTAGCTTGGATCGATCTAATTAGGCTTTAATCTATCTATTAGGGATTGGATCGATCTAATTGGGGTTTGATTGATATATTTAGGGTTTTAATTGATATATTTGAGCTTAGATCGATCTATTTGGGCTTTAATCGATGTACTTAGGGTTTGATCCATGTAGTTGGGCTTTAATTGATACACTTGGGATTAGATCAATCTAGTTGGGGTTTTTGATTAATATATTTGAGCTTAGATCGATCTAATTAAGTTTTAATCAACTTAGTTGGGGTTTGATCGATCTAATATGTTGTTTGAAGAGTGTTACGCAAATGTTTTGTAATATTGTATAGATTGATACATTACCATATGACCCAATACAACCCAATAAGACGTAACAACACAATATGGCTCATTGACGCATAATACGGCCTATTACAACCTAATAGGTTTACCACAAACGCGTTACCTATTCCAATAAGATGCAAATAGGTTTACCACAAACGCGTCACCTATTCCAATAAGATGCATTATTGCCAATTACAACCAACTATCATCTAATATGTCTTACAAACCAAGATGACCAAGTATGATCCATTACTACATGTTACAACCCAATATGATGGATTATTATACATTACAACCAACTATCATCCTCTTATATACCTCCCTATAAAATCATTTGTGTATATGATTAACGATGTATATTAATTCAGTTATTAAAATTATATACCCAGTTCTCTCTACCTACATACCCGCAACATATATATACACATACATAATTTTTTCAATTTCAGATTACAAGTAATCAATGCCTATATATAATTTTTTTTAAACATATGAATTATATTTTTATTTTTAGATCTAAAATTGTTGAAATTATAATAAAATAATTTAACTAAACCGTTTACAATAAGAAATGTTATACATATATCTTTTTAAATTTAACTCCAATAATAATAACAATATGAAACTATTAGTAAGTAATATTCAATGACTAAAAAATTAAGAAAAACTTGGCGGGCATTTTAAATCATCCCAAAAAGTTTTCCCCAAAAAATCAAATCCTCTCTTATCCCCCAAATTCTTCCGCCAAAATCTTAAATTTCCCCCAAAATCCCTAAAATCTATCTATCACTCTCGATTGCACCAAAAATCCCAAATTTCCCCCCTTGATTTTGATTTGCTCTTTCTCTTCCTCTCTCCCATGATTTTTGGTTTTGTTCGATTTTAGGGTTCCAGGTTGGTAATCGTTTTTTTTTAATCTGGGTTAGAATTGTGGAAAAATGAGGTTAGGCTCTGTATTCATGGTCGATCTGGTTCGATCTATACGATAGGGTAACCTATTTCTTTATCAGAACCTGTTTCCTCTTGGTTCACTCAGAGCATCTCCAATGGGTAACACTATTTTTTACACCAAATGTTAAAAATAGTGTAAAAAGTAGTGTAAGATTTAGTGTTACTACTAAATCTTCTCCAATGGGTAACACTATTTTTTACACCAAAAAAGTAGTGTGGAAAATAGTGTGAAAAATAGTGTTACACCAAATTTGGTGTTATACTATTCATCACACTATATTTAGTGTGAAAAATAGTGACCCCATTGGAGATGTGAATAGTAATATTTACACAAAATTTGATGTTTAGTGTAAGATTTAGTGACCCCATTGGAGATGGTCTCATAAAAGGTATCATCTTTACTTTTTCTTTTTTTAGTTGGCCGACCCACATGAATGTGGGAATTCATGTAATTTCTTGATTTTTTAAAATGTATTTATGCCAATTTGGTTACTATAATTTGATTTTGGGGGTTACCTGAGTAGTTGACGTCTTCTAATAATGGTTTGAGTTTTAATTCAATTTTGTTCATCAATTAGCCCTTTAATTATTGATTCCATATTGGGTATCTTGGATTATCTCATTTTTATGAAAGTTGAAACAATACTTATTTGGGGTTCAAAACTTCAAATCATGAAAATAGTATTTTGGCACAAAAATTCAATCACCTGGTCAATTTGGATTAGATATAGAGTTATGTTTTTAGTGAAAAGAAAGAAGTTGTTTGGACTTGAGACACAAAAAGGGATGCTTGTAGGTATGCCATTTGCTCTACATAGTTGGCATTTGCCTTTGTTGGTTTTTGATAGTGGTGTATACATGGTATGACTATTTTCTACTGTATGCTTGGTGATCAAGATTTTTTCTTTAACATTCCTTTGTTGTTTGTTGTCTTTTGTGGTTTAGGAATCTTATTACTTGATTACATTACAAAAATCAATTTGGCAGAGGATATAAGAAAAGCTTTTTCAATTCAGGTGGTCAACATTTTCAATTTGGATGGTTGCTGGGACAGGTTCGATAATCACCATATATTTTCTTTGTTAATTAGACACATATTAAATATATCCAAATTGCTCCCAATTAACCCTTAATTAGTTTCATTGTATCTCATAAATAATAGGTAATAAGAGAATGTTGTAGTGAACTTCTAAACTTAGTCTAAATCCACAATAACTGTACATCACCCATTAAGTAGCTCTTTATCTTATTTATATATGGTGATTCTTGAGGGCAGTGATATGAATTCGTAAATAACTGTTGAAAAGGAAACTAATGTTGTCGTCTTGATGGCTTTATTTTTAAAGAATTTTGTTAGTTTTTTACAAAATTAATTACGGGTTCTTTGTGACAATTATATACCAGGATTGAACAAGAAAACATACGAGATGGTGGGAGGTATGTTATTTACGTGTTGTATAATCTATTTGTGTGGTCATTCTTTAGCTTTCAATTGTTGTTTATATCATAATGTTGCATATCTTTTAATCTCTATTTTGCAGAAGGTTTACACATGGACTGGGCATTGGTTTGCTTACATCCATCAATTAATGCAGATTATGTTAAAACGATTCATACCAAGGGGAGCTTTTTATTGCGTGAGTTTCTAATTATTGTTTACTGTTATTAGAATATATATATATATATATATATGTAAATTTAAAGCAAAATGACGTAATTCCATTTGGCTGTTTGTTAATACACGAGCGTTTTATTTGAATGTTCCCACCAATGTTTGCTTGATTGCTATTATTAAATGTGCAAATTGACTGTTAGGTAGTAGAATATGATCCTGTATGCGATTTTATTTTTCAAACATTACAATGATCTCTTAGACCGATTTTATCATGGCACCAAATTTGGATCTTTGCTGATGACTAGTTATGTAAACACAATACCTCATGGGCTCATGGCTACTACACTTATATATGTGATAAGACAAAGTATAATGTAGAATTGCTTCTAAGTTCTAAATATTAACTTTCCAACTTGTTTTTCCATTTATTTCTTGGTATCCAGGGTGATTTTTTGATGCAACAAACACAAGATATAAACGAGTTGAAGAAATTCAAGGCCTTATACCCTGATCAAGTGTGGCGCAACATTTGTTGTCTACGGTCGGATATTCGTCTCCAACGCTTGTTATCTTTGATGATGCATCTACTAGTCAATCATTTGAGTTGGTCCTAGAGGAGGATGGTGTAGAAAATTTTGACTAGCTTAGTACATTTTATCTCTTTATTTTCTTATATATGTCAAAAACATATTTTCATTTGATTAAGTATATGTTTATAAGATATTGGTGTATTTTTTGTTCTCTAGTTAGTCGATTTATCTTTGTTTATCTATTATTTTTGTTCACAAATTTCTGTCCAAATGTGTTGACAAATGTTTTATCATAAGGTTCTAAATCTTTTTCATTGGGTTTTTGTTTTGGTAAAAAGGTTGACCAAAAAAGTCAAACCTAACTTTTGCCGACGAAGTTGCGTGTTTTTAAGAGGCTATGCATAAAAATATTAAAAAAACTTTTGCCAACGGATTTTTGGGTTGGTAAATAATTGACCAAAAAGTCAAAAAAGAACTTTTCCTGACGGAAAAATTACGTTGGTAAAAGTATATAGTCGTCGGGAAAAATATTTTATACGATTACTTGAAAGAGTTTTTTGCCGACAACATCAGTTTTTACCGACGAGTATATTGCGCCGGCAAAGGTGTCTGTACCGACGATCCATATTATTCGTCGGCAAAAATACTTGTAGCGGCCAACTTTTCACGGAAACTTTTGCCGAGGGAAAATTCCATCGGCAAAGGATTTTGAGCTTTTACCGACCACTTTCGAGACTTTTGCCGACGACATTTTCCTCCGGTAAAAGCGGTTATTTTTGTAGAACCTGCTGCCACCTCAGCGCCACATCAGCTTTACCAACACCTTACCAACATCATACCATATCATCCTTAACCGTACCAATTTCATACCCCTCTAAATAATTAATTAAAAAATTTTTTAAAAAAAAAGAAGAGAGAGAAAGAGAGAAAGGAGAGAGAGGGGGGTAGGGGGTGGGGTTTCTTCAACTGGCATGCCACTGCCGACCCATTGTCCTGCCGGTTTGATACCGGGTACCCTCGGCAGGGGCGGAGCCAGAAATTAACTTGTGTGGGGGCAAACTTTTAACAACAATCTTAATTCTAATAAAGTAGTTTGTTATGCACAAAAAACCCTCTAAAATGTCAACAATAATCGTAATTTGTGTGAACCTAATATTTAAGGGGGGCAATTTCCCAAATATCCCTAATATATAAAAAGAAAATTAATAAAAATTAAAATGTTAGGGGGGCAAAATGCCTACTCTGCCCCCCTCGTGGCTCCGCCCCTAATCCTCGGCGGTGTTGCCGAGGGTACTGGCCGGTACCGATCACCTCTCCCGATGCCATTGCGGATGGCCTTATAATTAACTAATTTCTCAAAGACTTATGCGGTGTTCTGTATAATTTGGGGTATTTTAGATAGGTAGGATCTACCTAAATAAGGATAAGCATGAAATTTGTAATTTAATTTTAAAAGGATAGCTTTTAATATTTTTCCAAAACTCATCTAACTTATTTACGAATTTATTCTATTTTTACAATTAAAAAATCAAGGTTTGCATAATAATAAAAATAACCCCCTCTTCAAGAATTTCAAATTTTCAGTTTTTAACAATTATTGTTAGTTTGACAGATATTACAAAGCAACTAATAGAAAAATATTGATTTAAGGGTAAAAACCATAAAATTACCAGATTGGGGGGGGGGGGGGGGGGGGGGGGGGATTAATGGGGCATGTTAACGGCAATTGTAAGAGTGTATAAAACCCGAATAATCCGAAACTCGAACCTGAATTTGAATCGAAAATATGATGTTTAAGCAAAACCCGAACATCCGAAAACCCGAGGAAACCAAAACCCGACTTTTGTGTGGATATTTGAGTCCGGGTTGAGTTTGATCATTGGTCACCCGACCCGTTCGAAAGCTCGAAATAAGATACATATATCTTTTAAATATATAATACATATATAACTAATTATCTTTTGAAAATCATCAAGTCTAGTCGCTCGAAATGTTTTATATTTTCAAACCTACTTTCAATTTCATCATGCAATTGAATCTAGCATCAAAATCCATTAAATCTATATTTATTTTTGCATCTCGAATCTGACCGAAATAAACCCGAGCTGATGCACACCGAAAAACCCGATCCATATCCGAAAAAACCGAAAACCTAAAGTTTGCGTCTTGATTCCCGTATCCAAAATCCGATCAGGTTTTTTTATTTCCCCACCCGAACCCGTCAAACCGCCCGAATGCACACACCCCCTAGAAAACTGTACAACCTTCAAACTGCAAGGATGAAACCTAAAGTTATCAACCAACCACTAGGACTAAAATTGTAACTAACTCTAACTATTTATATATTTGTTTGAAGATTGGATGGAAGGAATATTTTGACTTTGATCTACTTCTGCCATATACATACAACAAGCTTGGTTTTCATCGAAACCCTAATTTGCAAATTCTTCTCTAAATTCATCACTCTGATCTTTAATCTGATTCGATTTCACGATTTCCATAGCATAATCGAATACTGTTTTAACTATGAAAGAGAAGAAATCAGTAAAATCAAGTCTTAAGCATCAAAGCGGCCATGTTTCTTCTTTCAAGTTTGCCAAATTATTCGATCCAGAAGCTTTTTGGGACAAGGTCTGCTTTCGTAATTCGAATTTTTTGCTTTCTAATCTTATTACTAATAGAATTATATAATTGAGTATCGATGTGTGTTTTTATCGCGAGATTCTATAATCGTTTGATATAAATGTGGTGAAATTGAATGATTTATGTGGGAGATATGACAATTATTTGATTTGAAGATGTTAGATTTTGAGTTTTTATGGAATAAGATTATGGCATTTAGCTGATGTAGATTTTTATTGCTAGGGTTTATTTTTGTAATGTGAATTCAACTAATAGTCTAATATAGGTTTTAATGCTATACTTAATTGGTTTGTATGGTGTTATTAATTGTGGTATGTTGCAAATTGAGAAGGAAAATAGGATCTTTATGTAAGCAGCTTCTTATTACTCTATACTCAGCTGAGATTGGTATTCTGAAACAATTAGTGAAATTAGTTATGACCGAATAAGCTATACCGTGATTTGGAGACTGGAGTTGCAACAAGATTCTTTTATGGAGATTAAAGAGCAAAGGGGTGCTGTTAATGGTGACTGACTGTATTTTTATGTTGAAGTATATAGTACTTATATAAAACAAATAAAACTCACAAACTTCTCACCTTTAGTGAGACTTGAACCCCTGATCTACACGAAGGTGGGGTTATCGGGTGGTGCTGACTCTAATCTGGCTGTTATATGTTCTGCAATTATCTGAATTTCCATCTAAGCACTGATCTTCTAGCACTCTCAACTCAATACATAGGTAAATAGATGTGCTAATTGTTTCATGCTTCTTGGTAAGATGCTAACAGCTTGATTTGTAATAATTTTCTTCTAATAATTGATTTACTCAATTTTGTGGACTCTTCTATTACCAAGAA
This sequence comes from Centaurea solstitialis, assembly GCA_030169165.1. Lineage (NCBI taxonomy): Eukaryota > Viridiplantae > Streptophyta > Magnoliopsida > Asterales > Asteraceae > Centaurea > Centaurea solstitialis. The sequence goes on along the minus strand of CM058044.1, from coordinate 50,658,397 downwards.
AAAACTTCTATTTACTCCTACATTGGAATATGGGGTGCCATGAATATGCTCTGCAAAAATTTAAAAGCTGCCTGCTAGCAGGGATTATTTGTGCTTCACTCGTGCTGATGAGCTAAGTTCTTAGAAGAACAAGCCTCTTTATTACATCTTGTGATGCCCTAGTTTTTGTGAATGTATAAGTTGATGAGCCACGTACATCAAAATTCGAAACAAAAGCATTGGGGAAAGTTTTCGTAGGCCATCCATTACTTAACTGTCAGGTAGCGGAAGTTAGTTTAGGTAGTTAATCAAATGTATACAAAAAGATATCCGGTAGGAGTATTGGTGACACCTGGTTCAACCAATGTTCTTTATAGCTGTTGGGTCCATCATTACATTCCTTCTTATGGTAACTTCCTTGGAAATCCAGAAGAACCTAATGCAGCTGGATATTAAAGAATATTATGACCGGATTTGGATTTTTGTCAATAAGAAAGTTTCCAGGCTTTTTTTTTGGGTAACCGTGGGTTTCCAGGCCAGCTTACGCACACTGACTAATCCCTGGGGGACCACGAATGGCCTAGAGTCATTGCAGGTGCACCTCCATGGCCACAAGGGTTTTGGCAGCGCCTGGATTCGAAACTGGGTGGATGAGATTTTCCACTACATCCCCCAAGGCTTTACCAGTGCACCACAACCCAAGTATGTGGAAGATGATAATTTGTGTTTGCCGGTTGTTCTTTTTTCTCTTTATTGATACTGTCAAATATCATTAGTGGTGAATTTTAACTATGTGGACATTTAGACAAAGTCGTCGTGTATGGTCCGGCATGTGCCGAGACTCTTGATGATTTGATCCAGAAGGATGTTTGGTTCTACTAAGAAATTCAGTATTACGACGAAGCCTTATTACCGATCATGGACCCATAAAATCATGACATGTAAATGATAAACATAATTCTGTCAGGTTATGGGGGAACTTACCCTTGTCATGGACCTAATTGGATAGGGCACTTTGTGAGCAACATACTGGATGTTCCAGACCCCAACCAATATGTGTTTTCTTTCTTTTCTCCCTTCATTACAATTAAAGGATATGATGGGTTGGGTTTTTTAAACATAACCATGGACTACGAGATCTCATATATTGCCTTGTTTTTTTTGTTTTAATTACCTTACCAGTTACCATATGGTTTCTTCTTATACCCTCCCGTATGGTTTTCCTTCCTTTTCATCCTTTCAGTATAATGGTGCATCAGAAGGTATGGTGTTTTATTAATCTTGGTAGAATGAGGGGATACATTGAGGATAGATCTTTTTAATATACGTTTGGACTATGAGATTTCACAAATTTGCTTCCTTTTCCTTTAATTGTAATTATGTATGTTATGGAGTTAATAACCTCCTTATTCCCTTGATTCACTGCAGGATCAATTAGGAGACGTGCTTCATTGGATTCGGCAAATAGTGGCCCTTGTATGTGGGTTGCTATGGGGTTCAATTCCATTGGTTGGGGGCATATGGCTCGTTTTGTAAGTTGATTGCTTGTACATCGAACTCTTGATATTATATTGAAGTTGGGACCTGGTTTAAGCCTATATGAATCTCTGACTTGTTAACTAGGAAATGCTTTTTCTTTCTTTATAAAAACACTATGTGTGGAATCCACACATGGTAGATACTGGTCCCATGTGTATATATGTATACCTCAAGGTTACTTGGGCGGGGTTAGTACTCTTCAACCAAAGGCCTTTTGTTATCTACCTTCTTAAAAAGTAGGACCATTATTTATTATTTACTTCCTTATGGTTTGTTGCTTTTGCCATTGCTTTCAATGATTTGGTTTAGCCTGCTTGAAGGTTCAACTGTCTTTTGGCTGTAATAACATTTGCTTATAGTCGAAAGCGTGCCCATATATTAAAAGCCTTCTATCACTATAATATCAACTAACATGTATTGTTTTTGGTTTCAGATTCCTGATTATTTCTTCTGGCATAATCTATGGATATTATGCAATCATATTAAAGGTTGATGAAGAAGAATTCGGTGGACATGGATCCCTTCTCCAGGAGGGTCTTTTTGCTTCAGTTACACTGTTTCTGGTAAAAGAAATCTTAGATTGTATTTTCTTCTTTAAGATACATTTTACCGGTTTTTATGACCTGTGTTTCCTTGTTTCAGCTGGCTTGGACTCTAGTATACAGCTTGGCTCACTTCTGATCGGGTTCGTTTCTGAGAGTTGTTTGTAATCACTTACCTCCGGGTCTTTATGGTCTCGTTTTCTTTATGGAAGCACGTTTCAGTAGAGGCAGGGTTTAAACAACGCCAAAGCTTGAACATCAGAATTTTAATTGTTATTGGTTGTGCAATATTAGGTGTGCTTTGAACTATTTTTTAGTTCCTAGCAATCTTCTCGTATTAGTTGCAACGTTGCACTTTCATCATGAAAACAGATAATTATCGATTTGGAATATAATTTTTGGAGGATATTTTGAACATTTGATTAGTAGCTCCGTAGCTGACAGTTTGATTATTATTGTTGCATTTGTTATTGAATTTGGTTTGTTAAGATAAGAAGCTATTTTTTTTTTATATTTTGAGAGTTAATTTTTCTTCATGGAGTAGAAGGTTAAGGAGGAATGTAACTCCATCTCCTTTCTCCTGGTGGCATATATGAAAATGTTGTGATTGTAGTAGTGTTATGCATTTAAAATTTTTATTTGGTTATGCTTTACATAGGGGTGTTTGAAATTGAACCAAAAACCTGCTCGGTTCATTTGAAATTTGGGTTGTTGGATCTGGGTTTCGGCTTTTGGGTGTAGACTATTTGGGATTTGGGTCTGTCTAAAACCCGAAAAACAATTTAGTGGTTTTTTTTTTCTTTTTTTCTTTCTGTTTTCGCTTTTACCAGGCTTGTAAGCAAGTTGCTGGTTTAGGCCTTACGGTTTGTGACTTCCGAAACTCACAGACATCCACCTGTTATGACTAGTTGTGTATCACCGTTAATACTAGTATCTAAGTAACTGGTTACGTCATAATTGGTAAAAGTGTGCTAATCTATCAATGTATAGAGATGCGTAATTGGCCTCTCCTTGAGGGTGAATTTCATATGCATGATTGGACGTCACGAGACATAACTAGATGAGATAGGTGGGTGAAATAATTGTGGACAATTTTAAAGGTTTTTAATTTGTCAGATAATTTACTATTGTTATGTCCTCCATATTTTATCCATGTTGGTGGGCAAATTTAGTTTTGTTTTTTCTTAGTTTAATGTTGCGTCAAATGATAGATATTAAGTTTTTATCTTATTTTATCTCATATACTAAACGTAGCCTAAGAACCAATCTGGTAGAGTGGTAGTCCTCTTTACTATAACTGGTTTGGTATCTTTATAATTCTCCTAATATTTTTGTACAAAGGTTGAAAGAATATTTTCGAAACATTTGTTAGAAGCCGCCCAAAGAGTGTCAAGTGTCTCTTCATAATGAAAATTCATCGTGAGTATGGAATTGTTATTTCATCATGAATAAAAAATTCATATGATGACTAACATGTCCAATATTCGTGATGGATATGCTACATGTCGCAAAGGATTCCAACAGTTTTTTAAATTCCCAACAACAGAACCTATCCGTACATAACTTATAACTTAAATATATGGCACATATAAAAAGCATTAAATATTATTAAAGAGCACCTAAGTTGTATGATCTAAACAAGCCTCAGATACTTATTGAACAATTGGCAACCAATTATTTGGTATTGATTTGGGGATGTTTGGTTGGTTTTTCATTAAGTCATGTATGAATAAAGTTGTCTGCATGGATTAATCCTAACCGGGAAGGTTTTTGTTGGAAAAGCTTTTTCATAGATGCTTTACACACATTTTATAATTGGGACTGACAGGTTTAAAAAACTTGGCTTTTTTACATAAAACTCCCTCTAAAAACTTACTGAATAAGCCGCTTCATGTACCATTAAGCCAATACCAAATAGTCATGTATAACTGACAAAATAAGCTATGAGTCTCGTTAAGCTCATTAGGCTGCTAACAAACAGGCCTTTAATCAGCTTGGAAGGTTAGAACAAAAATGAATAATAATAATAGTACCCAACTATGAATCTATGAAGTTGCAACATTTTCACAATCTATGTGAAAGACCCACAATTTTCAACCAAGTCCTGCAATTTATATTTACTATAAAATCTAGTTCATAGCTAAGATGCATTTTACAAATTCATGTGACCACTCCTATAAATTAATTAATTACTTGCTTTCTTTCTTTCAGATCATCAAAGAATCATGCAATAAATCATTCATCTCACGTCCATCTTTCCCCTCTGTTCCTTCGCCGTCTTCTTATCAAATATATTCGACCGTAAACCCATCTTTTCTCTGGTCCTGCATTTGATCTCTGCAAGCAAATAAAACATCATTTCTCACAAATACATTTTACAACAACCCACTTGCTTCAACAGTTGGAAAAATTGACGAGCATTTACCTCAACTTTGGTGCGGAATTCTAATAAGCATTCACATACATGACATTCAGCTTTATGTGCAGAATTATTGAACTGATTCGATTTCACAAATGCAAATACCTGCATGTTAAAAGGCACTTCAGGCTGTTAATTGATAAGCCACAAAAGCAAAGATGCACTAATGCATGATTAAACGATGATTCTTTCTTTAAGTTTAGGCATAATAGAGTTTTGGTTAAACGTACCTCCTCCCCACAATTCGGGCATGCCCCTTTTAGCGCTACCAAATCATTTTTCCAAAGGCCTTGAAGGGCTCCAACTGTTGAGAATTAAGAGCAAGCACTTCACTAAGAGAGCTTTTAATGGTCAAAAATGGAAAATATCTGCTCGACATACGATCAATACATAACAACTGATTTTGGGAGAAAAAATACATATTGAAGAAAGGGGTAAAATCCTGAAAGGATGTTCATGAAGATTCTAATGATTGACGCTTTATTTTAGTATAAATCTTGGAAAAGATGCTAGACAGAACTTTAACACAATTACTGGTTGTTTACTAAGAGCATCCACAATGTATAGGTTTTTTATAGCTTTTTTCTTACGAATTATTATCATCTCAACAACCTAAAAACCAATACATGTTTCCACTATGTGAAAAACCTCATTCAAGCTTTTTCATAATTTTGTAGGTTCCACCATTTTAACTTTAATTTTGTAGGTTCCACCATTTTTATATCAAGAAAATATAAATATATAAAATATATAATTAATTTAATATTTTTATTAATATATAATAAAATTTAAATGTAAAAACTTTATATAAGAATATAATTGATTAATACGAGACTTTTATAAAATTTTATAAAGTTAAAACAGATTAAATACGAAAAACTTCTAAAAAAGTAGGCCATGACCTATGACGCAAAACCTCATGAAAAACCTTACACGAAAAACTTTTACACTATGTGAAAAACCTCAAAGTGAGGTTTTTGCTTTTCGAAAAACCTCACACCTCAAAGTGAGGTTTTTGCTTTTTGAAAAACCTCACAAAAACTCTTAAAAACCATCTAAAAAGCACATTGTGGATGCTCTAAGCACTAACTTCCTCTTACCAGGTAGCAACTAAATACTTGTTGCCTTTTACCGTGTAAGAGATGATGGTCTTTACCACCAATCTTACCGCCATTTTGCTAATTGAGAATCTGAACAGGTAAGTAAGGGTGGTGACTCTTACCCAGTTAGTGCTTAACCGGATAAGAGATGCTTATTCCATGCTATTTTTGATGGCTGGAAATATTACCGGTAAGGTAAGGGTGGTGATTCTTACCAGCCAAGTGCTTACCCAATTTGTGTTGGTAAACGGAACCTTGCCCAGTTAGTGCTTAGACTTCGATAAGGTGAGATAATGTGTAGAGCAACTGAATTAACTAATTACCAGAAGCTGAGGCAACGGGATAGCCAATCATGGATCCAAGCATCATGACAAGCATGCCGTTGAACATGGCAATGAACTCGAGCACAGGAGCTTGACTACTGATGGATAATCCTGAATCTAGCGCATCTTTAAAGGCTTGGCCAAAAGTGTAAATAACAGGCACAAGACAGGCTGAACTTCCAAATCCAAGAAACAATAGCCACACACTTGCTAATGCAAAAACCTGAGCAGGATCTTCCTGCCCTACATCCACATCATATAACATTTTAGTGGAAGAATATAAAATTTACTGATAATTAGGATACAACAATAAAAAGGTGGAAACCATGTCTTGCATTGAAAAAATGAACATTGAAGAAAACTAACAAAAACTAGAAAGTTTTTATAGCAGAAGTCGATCAACACGTTGAAGTTGGTTGACAATCAAACTGAACAAATGGAACTAAAACAATATCTTGCCAATCCAAACTAATAGACATGTGTATTCATACAACAAATTACCTCAGCATCAGCATAAGTTGACTGCTGCCTTAAACTGCAACGTGGATACTTGACGACATACTTTGATCCATACCGCCGCAACTTTAACTGTTCAGTGGCGTTTCTCAAATAAGTAACCAAACGAAGATTGATAGCTACAACTGAGACGAGAGTTTGAGATTACCTCTACTCTATCAAACATGTCGTCAACTATCAACGGTTTCCCACTATAGTAAGCATCCCGTGCCTAAGTCAAGATGATTAAAGAAGAATGTGAAGAAAATCATGGTTGTTAATGCAGGAATCACCCCTAGAAAGATAACACCTTTACAGACAAGAAATAGATCATGGAAATTTAAAACCTCTATACACATGGTGAGATACGAAAAAAAACAGGGATCCAAGACAAAGTTCATGAATTCATCTTTAAGAAGCTCAAATATTAGCATGTATGTTGATGATAAGATGCTTAAGTTTAACATTACCAATTCCCATCCACAAATCCAACTGTACAACCAAACATTTCCTCCGGTGACAACAACATTAGAAATCAAAATCTTATATAAAACCAAATGATGCATCTTTCAATTAAATTTGTTACCCTTGCCAAGAAATAACTCATGAGTTTCACAGAGTGCTCTAAAGTAACTCAATTTATCGCAATTTTCAGCTACTCCTTTCACAATTTGAGCCATAACATGATGAATATATGTACAAAATCAAAGGTTATGATACATAAATTAAGCTCAACTACGAAAACTACATGCAATTCATCAATCATCAATCATCATCCAAAAGTAACAGCAAAAACTAAACTAGCTTAATCGCTAATCTGTTTTTAGCATAGTTCACGTCTCTAATATGCTTCCTTTAACCCTAACATCAGAAATTGCACGAAATCTAAACAATCACTGAGTAATAACACATCCTAAATCGAAACCCTAGCTAATCGGTCTAGAAACTTCAAACATATAACAATCTACTAAAATAACAAATTTACATGCGAACAATTTCAATCTCAGTTTCAATAGTTCTAATAAATTGTTAACCTAGATACATAAACATACGTACCTGACGATAGAGAGCTTCTAACGTTTCCTGGCTAGCGCTTTCGATCGGACCGACGAACAAACACGAAGGTCCTTCAACTAAGCTTCCTCCGGATGCCGGCCGGCGGTCGAGGTCGCTTCGAATCGAAATTCCGTTGCTGCTGCTGCTGTGCTTACACGATATACGAACCAGCTGCGACGGCGGCAAGGTGCGGCTGTTTCTGGAAAGCTCGACGACGGTGGAGCCGATGACATGAGGATTTGGTACATTGGCGTTGGTTCCGGCCGCCATGGAAGTAGGTAGAGTCACCGTCCGGCGAAAGGTTTTCCGGCTGGACTGGAATAGGAGTAGCGTGTGGTGGTGGTGGTAAGGAAGCCAATAGAAATCAATGAAATGAAATGAAATGAAATTTTTTTGAGGTTTTTCTTTTTGTGGATAGGAATTGAGAAGTGGGGTCTTTGAAAAAAGGAAATGTCGAAAATGCCTTTTAGATTTTATCATGTTGATGGGCCCATGTTAATCTTTGTATTTTAATTTTTGAAATAATTATTTATCTGATAGATATATGACGAGTGTATTCGAGTCAATTGTTGTATAACTAAAACCGTGTACAACTCTTTTTTGTGAAAGATTTGAGTATGGATGTCAAATTTGTGCTCACATAACGTTAAACTCTCTTTTCAAATTGTATTATGTATAAATAAATATTGGATTTATATGAACGTGCTTATATAATAGTTAAACTTCTTTAATATCTTGTTTTCTTCCTACATGATGTGAGATACGCTTAGCTAGTATATTGATGCTCTCCGTGTGAGCACCACTCAACTTGGATGCACATATTGCGAAAATTAACGTCTTCCCATAATGTATAATTTTTTTTTCGTTCATAACATTTAAAATTCTGAAGTTCTAAACTAAATCAAAACCCCAAAGGCCTAAACTAAACCAAAAACGTAAAATTACGAGCCTAGAGATGCGGATGCAACTCCATAAGTAGATGAGATAGTTTCACAAGCAAATCAAAATAAGATTGTTTCAAGAGTTGCATGTTCCAATCAATACGAGATGGAGGAGTCATAATACAACCTACAAGAGGATAATTTAATGATGAAATTGAAGCGTTAAAGCCAAAGGAAAAAAGAACCGATCAGATGTAACAATAGAAAAGAAATCAATGGAGGGATGGTGTTTGGTGTATGATTAAGAAAATATATTTACGGAAGTGATTAATGTTATCTCCGTTTTGTTTACTAGATTTGAGGACCAAAGTGACCCTCATCTAATGAATGGAAATTAGCATAAGTTAATCTTTGATTGCAAATATGTAATAAACAAATTCTAAGGACCAAAACTAAGAAAAAATTTGTAATAAACAAATTCTAAGGACCAAAACTAAGAAACTTGGACAAAGAAGGACCAAAAATGAAGTTTACTCAAACAGCATGAAAAAATAATGAAAAATGCGTTTGCCGGGAGTCGAACCCGGGTCTATTGCTTGGAAGGCAATTATCCTAACCGTTGGACTACAAACGCTGCTTGTTTTATAAATCAGTTATTTAGTTATTCTATAGTTTCTGTGCATATATATACAATTAAAACATAATAAATTTACATCAGTCAATAAACTGAAATATAATCAGTGAGCTAATAATTTTATATTATTAAAATAATTCGTGGTAAAATATTTTTACATGCAAATTACATTGTTAAATAAAATTCTTGGATATATAAAATCACATTTTTTAAACAAAAAGTTGATTACTGATAATACTAGCCGCCTTCAAATTCAAGGGCGGAGCCGGTAATATTATCGAGGATGGTCTTTTTGAATAAAAAAATTAATTAAGAGGGTGTTTGGGATTGCTTATTTAAAATAACTTATGCTTATCTGTGTATTTGCTTATTGCTGGTTGGAAAAGTCGAAACCTTTTAACTTCTTTAAAAACTGCTTATGTGTTCGGTGGTGCCATGATAAGCATTTTATCCAAACATTGAAAACTGCTTATTTGCTGTTTTAACCCGCAATAAGCAAATAAACAATTTTAATAAGCAATCCCAAACACCCCCTAAATATATAATGATTCTTTATTGATAGTAATGTTTAGTAAGACAATATTTATGTAGCTAATTAGTTCATTTTGAAATGGAACATTAATATTTACCTAGGGACGATTTACTGAATTTCTACTGGTAAGTGCTTATGATACCACATAGTTAACTGATTGAGCATGCAATGGGCCAAGAATCTTACCCAGTAAGATATATAACAATGACCGATAGTCTTATCCAATAAGTAAGAAAATAAACTCTTATCCGTTAAGTGTGTATCGAGAAGATACTTACCAACAAGTCAATTTGATGGCAAAAAATGTTATATGACAACGTAAGTAAGGGTAATTCTGTTACATGTAAGCAGTTCGTAAACGTTCCTTTATTTCTATACCACAAAGGGGGAAGACGTTGCTTAAAAGATAATCAAATAGAACACCATGCATCAACTTTACCAAAGGCATGTGGTAAATCATTTAAGATTACTTTAGTTGAAGGGGCCTACTCTTTAAGTTAAATACTCGAGGTCAGTTTTTAAAGAAATTAAACATACATGCCTTATATTAAAAAAATCAAAATATTTGACGATAAGCATGGGCCACTCCTAAGCCAAGGTTCGCTCCGCTCATGCCTTTAATGGCACCGATGTCGGAATAACTTTAGGTTACTTTAGGTTTTTCAGTTATTAAGGTTGATGGAAGTAAGTGAAAATGGAACCCAAAACTTATCTTGTTTTTGGACAAAGATAGTTACCCTTTTATCAACTAATAAAATATATTTTGTTTTTCTAGACACAAGTTGAACAAATTTGAACATTTTTGGACCTCGTTAGTTGTAATTTGTATTATCCTCCAAATCTTTTTACTTGTAGCATTGTGCTTTTCAAAATGATTCCACTTTAAACACTTTAAATTATTAAACCGGTAAAACCCCTTGGATTTTGGGACGTGGTTAATTATAATAAATGGACAAAAACTTAATTACATGACATAGATTAAAGATAATTAGAACACATCAAATTTTCTAGATTATACTATAATATATCTCTACATGTAATTATCTTATTAGTGTCAGGTTCAAATGTGAACTCAATTTTAGTTGTGAACGTGAGGACCACTAAAATCACGTCACGTGGTCATATTCACTCTGAATATCATACATTATTCAAAGTGAATAAAGACGCCTAAGCTTTATTCACACTACAAAACAGACAGGCAATTCTGGCGGCCAAATCCGTCGGAAATCCGCCGGAAATTGTCATTTCCGGCGGATTTCCGACGGATTTGGCCGTCGGAATCCGGGTCGCTGCAAATTCAATTTTCCGGCTAAATTACCGGCGGATTTTGAGTTTCCGGCGGATTTGGGCGCCGGAAATCCGCCGGAATCAATTTTCAAAAAAGATTAGATTTTACTAATTAAAAAGACTAATTAACTTTTAAATTAACGTTTCCGACGGATTTCCGGCGGAATTAAAAAAATATTTTATTAATTTTTTTTATTCTATTAAAAATTAAAAATATGTTTCCGACGGATTTCCGGCGGATTTTGCCGCCAAAAAACGTTTTACCAGATATTTTATTTTATTTTTTATATTGAAAAATCAAAAAAATTTCTGGCGGATTACCGGCGGATTTTGCCGCCAAAAACGTTTCAAATTTTTTTATTATATTTATTAATATATGTTTCTGGCGGATATATTCGCCAGAAAAAACTGCAGTTTTAAAAAGAAAAATATCAGCAGCTTTTTTAATTTAAAACCTGTAATTTTAGAAAATACCGCTAAAAACGTAAATAGTGCTAGAAATACAAAAAATACCGCTAAAAATATTAATTAAACACCCTATTAATGAAAAAAGCAATAGTCCAGTTCATGTTGTAAAATCTATATAACAAAAACCATAACCTAAATCTTGCCCTAATTTAACTCCAACATTTTCCAAAATCAGTAACCTATTTCGAACTCTTTGTACTAGAAGGGAGAAGTTTACCGGAAGGGAGAAGGGAGAAGAATGGCTCGAATAATAGGTCGACGGTGTGGTGTCGCCGGACCGGAGGTCGATCGGTGGTGGCGTAGAACAGTCACCGGTCGTCGGTGTGGGGCGCTGAGGTCATCGGTGTGGGGCGCCCGTGAGAAGTCGTCGGTCGCCGGTGTGGGTCGCTGAGGTCGTCGGTGTGGGGCGCCCGTTAGAAGTCGCCGGTCAACGGGGGTGTGTCGCCGGCCGGTGTGGATGCCGCCCGTGAGAAATCGCGTCGTGCAGGGAGGGTGTAAGGAGGGCGCAGGTAGAATTGGGTGAATGGGTTTGACCTAACAAACAAATTGGGGATGATGATATTTTTTTATTATATTAAAAATGTATATATTTTTATAAATACTCATAAAAGGCGGTAGGTAAAATATTTTGAATTTCCGACGGAATATTCCGTCGGAAATCCGTCGGAAACGGATAAGCCGTCGGAAATCCGTCGGAAAAATCTTTTTATTTCAAAATAATAATTATTATTTCATTAATTAACAATTATTAGAAAATATTATTTGAATAATTAACAATAAATAAAATTTTCCAAAGGGAACATGACTAATTATCGGTGATCGTGGACCTATCCGAAAGCCGACCCATGGCTAGGGATCTCCAAATAGATCGATCAATATCCAAATATATCAATCAAAGCCCCAATATACCATTTAAAACCCAACTAGATCGATAAAGCCCAAATATATCAATCAAAGCCCAACTAGATCGATCAAAGCCCAAATATATCAATGAAGGCCCAACTAGATCGATCAAAACCCAAATATATCAATCAAAGCCCACTATATTAATTAAAGTCGAACTTGCTTCATCAAAGTCCAAATAGATCTATCAAAACCCGATATATATTAATTAAAGTCGAACTAGATCCATTAAAGTCCAACTAGATTAATCAAAGTTCCACTCGGATACATTAAAATGCAGATAGATCGATCATGGCCCAACTAAATACATGAAAGCCAACTAGATCGGTCAAAGCCCAAATATATCCAAATATATCAATCAAAGCCCCAATATACCATTTAAAACCCAACTAGATCGATAAAGCCCAAATATATCAATCAAAGCCCAACTAGATCGATCAAAGCCCAAATATATCAATGAAGGCCCAACTAGATCGATAAAGCCCAAATATATCAATCAAAGCCCAACTAGATCCATCAAAGCCCAAATATATCAATGAAGGCCCAACTAGATCGATAAAGCCCAAATATATCAATCAAAGCCCAACTAGATCCATCAAAGCCCAAATATATCAATGAAGACCCAACTAGATCGATAAAGCCCAAATATATCAATCAAAGCCCAACTAGATCAATCAAAGCTCAAATATATCAATGAAGGCCCAACTAGATCGATCAAAGCCCAAATATATCAATCAAAGCCCACTATATTAATTAAAGTCGAACTTGCTTCATCAAAGTCCAAACCGATCTATCAAAGCCCGATATATATTAATTAAAGTCGAACTACATCGATAAAAGCCCAAATATACAAATTAAAATCCAACTAGATAAATTTAACCAAACTAGATCCAATAAAATCTAACTAGATACATCGAGACCCAATTACATTGATTAAAGTCCAACTACATCAATTAAGGCCGAATAAGATCCATCGAAACTCAACTAGATCGACCAAACCTAACTAGATCCAACAAAATTCAACTAGAATCCATCGAGACTTCAAAATATTATTTTTTAAATAATTTTTTCTTAATTCCGCCGGAAATCCGCCGGAAATGTTTCTATTTTTTTTTTTAAAATATAAACATTTCCGACGGATTTCCGACGGACTTCAAAATATTATTTTTTTAATAATTTTTTCTTAATTCCGCCGGAAATCCGCCGGAAATGTTTATAATTTTTAAAAAAAATAGAAACATTTCCGGCGGATTTCCGACGGACTTCAAAATATTATTTTTTTAATAATTTTTTTTATTTCCGCCGGAAATCCGCCGGAAATATTTCCGATGGATTTCCGGCGGATTCCAATTAATTCTTAGGCCGATATAAATTATTAAAGTTTTCCGGCGGATTTCCGGCGGATTTTAATTAAGTAAAATAATTAATTAAAATCCGCCGGAAATCCGTCGGAAATGTGTAATTAATAATTACGAATTAAAAAATTTTAAAAAATAAAGTTTAATCCGCCGGAAATCCGTCGGAAATATTTCCGGCGGAAAAATCCGTCGGAATTTAGTCGGAAATCCGCCGGAAATATTTCCGGCGGAAAAATCCGTCGGAATTTGTGGCGGATTTCCGGCGGAAGTCAACGTTGTTTGACTAAATTAATATCCGCCGGAAATCCGTCGGAAATCCGTCGGAAATATTTCCGGCGGAAAAATCCGTCGGAAATATCCGCCAGAATTGCCTGTTTTTCTAGTAGTGTCACTCTGAATAAAGCATAATATTCAGAGTGAATATTGGCACGTGACGCGATTTTTGTGGTACTCACGTTCACAATGAAAAATGAGTTTTCATTTAAACTTTGCTCTATCTTATTATATGGTATATATATATATATAACTAGATTTGATCTCGTGTAATACACGAGATAATTTAAAAAAAAATCATACCAGAAAAACTAATATTACAAATATGATTTGCTTAATTTAAATTATTTACTATAATTTAATTTATGTTTAATAGTATTATATCCAGTAATTACTATATTTTGGAAGTATTGACAATAGACTTAAATTATATACTCTATTATTTGCATTTCAATTAATATGTTGAGCATCCATCAATATGTATATATGTATATATAATAAATTAAGTTTTACGAAAATTAATATGTTTAATATTGTAAAACATATAAGTATATTTAAATTTATAACTGGACTTTTATTTTTTTTTTTCTTTCGGACTTTTAATTCTTTCTTTTATACAGACCAGTTATTCTTTTATTATATATAGATTATCTTATTATAATATAATGGCGATTACCTTCAAAAAAAATATATATAATGGTGATGAGATAACTATCTTGTACTCAGATATGTTTATCTACTATAAGTTAATATATTAATACCTATAAATTGCAAAGTACTTAAAAGTTTATTATATATAATTATTCAGGAACGATTATTTAAGTAAAAAAATTCTGAGAATTCCCTCCTCTTCCCAAAGCCAGCATATCGTCGTATTCATCCGACACCTTTCTAACACAACTTTCATAATTAATTTTCAACATCTATTCTTAATCTTTCCTATAAACCCACAAATCTAATGATGATGATGATGATTAAACCCATGCCACCACCCCGATCTTGATCAATCCCATAATATATACGTACAATTGTATATATATCTTCGATCCCTAGGGATTGGCCGGCCACCACGATGGCTGGGTCATCCTCAAGGGAGTCACAGATGGTTGAGATCGAGGTGCGATCCCACCATGGTAATTCGGATGGTCGTCCTGACGACCATCCGGAATTCAATCCGTGTAAAGATTGGGTTCCTTGGTTAGTGCCCACCATTGTTTTTGTGAACGTTGTTACCTTCTTAGTTTCCATGTTTATCAACAATTGTCCAGCCCATTCCAATAGATGCATCGCGCCGGCATTCCTCAAACGTTTCGCTTTCGAGAGTTTCAGGATAAACCCTCTTCTCGGTCCCTCTTCCGCTACGTATGTTAATCTCTAGCTTCTTTCATATATTGATTCTAATTTGTGTTGTTTTTCGAATGTTACTTGGTGCATGGTTGTTTAATTTGCACATGAATCTTGAAAAAAAATATATAGGGTTTTGTTATTTTAATGTTTAATCGTCATGTTAATTAGAAGTTCTTGAATAATCCGTTGGTTGGTTTTTCATCAAGTTCCGTATGGATACAGTTTTCTGTGTGAATTGATCTGTCTATATAAACCGAGAATGGTTTTTTTTTGTTCTAGATAGTTTTTTAATATATGAAAGGAACATGATTTAAATTGGAAAGAGCATGTTTTGGTTTTCTCGATAATTCTCGTTTTAGAATCTTACTCAATAAGACACTTTGTATATCGTTAAGCTATGCTTACAAGCAAAAATTCAACCTGGTTGGTTTTTCATCAAGTTCCGTATATATAAATATAGTTTTCCGTGTGAATTGATCAATGGTTCTTTTTTGTCTAGACATATAGTTTTTTCATATATGAAAGGAACGTGATTTCAATGGGAAAGAGCATGTTTTGGTTTTCTGGATAAAGCTCCTTCTAGAATCTTACTCAATAAGCCACTTTGTATATCATTAAGCTATGCTAACAAGCAAAGATTAGGGTGTGCTGAAAATGCCCTAAACTAATCTTCCAACCAAAAGGTTGGAAGATGCAATCTTGAATTCCAACTAACTAGTTCATCAAGATTAGGGTTTTGGCATACATGCACCTTGATTCAGTTGTATTGTTTTTTCACCAGGCTGCTAAAAATGGGCGCTTTAGAACTCAAGAAAGTGGTCGACCAAAAAGAAATATGGCGGATCGCAACTTGTATGTGGTTACATGCCGGCGTCTTCCACATCTTAGCAAACATGATTAGTTTGGTTTTCGTAGGGTATTCCCTCGAGCAAGAATTTGGCTTCTGTAAGTGCATCATTTATCGTGATTCTAAATAAACCTCCCTCTATATATACATGCGGTTTATCACAACTTTTTCTTACAAATTTCCTATCACACACATAACTATCTAACTTTTTACATTTTCAATGTTCTGATTTGACCCGAAAAGTATCATTATTCCAACACTTAACCAATTTCAATCAAAGACTTAATTAAACTTTAGTATAATATATTAATTGATGGTTTAATTTTTGCAGTGAGGATCGGGTTGCTTTACGTATTATCTGGAATCGGTGGCAGTATCGTATCATCCTTGTTTGTAAGAACAATCATCTCTGTTGGTGCTTCGGGAGCTCTATTCGGCTTACTAGGAGGAATGCTCTCCGAACTTCTTATAAATTGGACCATTTATGCCAACAAGGTTGCTTCAACTTTAACATACTCCCTAATTCCTAGTTAATTTACAAGATTGATCATAATTAACCATATAGATATCTTATTTTTACGTATATTATCGTCAGATTGCAGCATTATCGACGCTGATATTGGTCGTCCTGATCAACATGGCGGTCGGAATTCTTCCTCATGTAGACAACTTTGCACATTTAGGAGGTTTTTTCAGTGGGTTTTTTCTAGGGTTTGTGATTTTGATCCGTCCACAGTTCAAATGGAGCAACCAGAAACATGTTCCTCCTGGTTATGTTGCTCCACCCACCAAATCCAAATACAAAAACTACCAATACGTATTGTTGATCCTCTCCCTAATCACTCTACTAATTGGGTAAGTAATTAATAACCCTCCTCTTCATCTAATCTATTCTCTCGTACTACAATAAAATTGGGTTCATAAGGCGTTGTAAATAAGTTTATCAAACGTCTTTGGGTGTCGTAACAAGTTTTATAGACATCATTTGAAACAGTGTCTTATAAAAATAAGTGTCACATAAAAAGATAGGTTTATAGAACATTTTCTCAAAAACGTACTTTCTATGAAATAGCTAATGTGACGTTTTAAAGTATCATTCAAAACTTGTTAATGCCCAAATGAGCCTTTCACACTTTAATTGTTGTTTCCATAAATTAAGTCTTATTTAGTAGTCTATTAGAACGTTTAGAAATTGGTGGCATCCTATAAACTCAATTTTGTTTGTAGTATCGTAAAATTTTCAGGATATTTGGAAACTAATTAATGTGCATTTATTCGTGTTTGCGCAGATTTACGGGTGGTTTGGTTTTGGTTATTCATGGGGTTAATGGAAACGATTATTGTCCGTGGTGTCATTATTTGACTTGCATCCCTACCCCTTTATGGCAGTGTGACGTACGTTGCAAGGTATACATAAATTTTCAAGATCTCGTTAAATCCGACTAGTTAACTAACATATATAATTAGTTGATCGGTGGAAGAATGTTTATGGGTCATTAACTAATTAACATATGTTTTAATTATTTTGTTTCAGTTGTCACAATTGGAGAAGCAAGTGAACCTAACATGCTTGCAGAATGGAAATTTTCAGTCTTATACACTTGAAAATCCTACTGACACTCATGAGCTGCAAAAGTTGTGCTCAGACCTTTGTATATAGTTGATTAAAATTCCAAATCATCACTTTGTTAATTTGGGCCTTTTTTTTAACACTTTGAGTTTATCTTGGTTTGTTTCATGATGTAGCTAGCTAGATCATAGATGTAAAGAACTAGCTAGTGTGGTTCTTTACATGACTTTTGATTGTATTTATGGTAGAAATAGCTTGGAAAATTGCAGTATTGTATAACAATATTTACTATAGATGAATTAATATTAGAACCCAGTTGCTTAGCAAACAATTTTTTTTGAACGACAAGTTAATGCACACACAAGTTTCAGCGGTATCGGGCCTCCTTACGGGCAATCTACTAATCCCTTGCGACCCGGCTCAACTTATGGCTGAACCCGACCGACGGGTTTTTGTAAAGCCCCATTCCCAAAAATAAGATTTTATAAAAAAAAATATCCTTTAAATAGTTTTAAACTTAAATAAATCAAAGGACTAAAAATTTCAATCCAACATTTAATTAAAATCCACCAAAAACCAATTTTAACAAACAAATAAATAAATATGACAAAAGTCAAATGCCGTCGGAATCATCATCTCGGAGTCACATTGGAGCTTTGCCCTTATCCTTAGCCGAAACGGCACCTGAAAAAGGGAAACAACTAACGGGGTAAGCGAAACGCTTAGTGAGCTAGCACTAAATACAATTACCACATTACATGCGCACATACCGAGATAGGTTCCCAAGCAATCACAAACAACAGAGATGGCATAATATCACAACATCATAATCAACAAAACGGGACTCTCATGAGGTCATAAACTCCCGTCAGTTTGGACACGGGTCGGCCCCCACAACTCACCAAGGGCATGTGGAATCCCTTTCGCCCGTCAGTTAGGACACGGGTCGGCCCCCACAACTCACCAAGGGCATGTGGTTCCCTATCCACACTATAACGTATACATGATACACGCAACATAATAACTATAAGTAGTGTAACTCACCTTAATTGCAGAAACGTCAAACACGAACGAATTACCGCAAACCTGGAATAATTTTTAACAATTATAATTATTACTAACATTCCCAAACAATCCCTATAATTATCTAATTAATCCAACCCTTAAATTAACCCGACCACTTTATAAAAGGGTTAGGTGAAGAAAACCTATACGAGAACCGCGGACGATAAACGGGTCCAAACGGTTACACTCAACCCGACTCGCGTCGCCCACAACGACGGACAACAGTTAACCCCAACGACTCTTAGCCAGTCTAATAACCCTAGGCTGACCCGACTTAAACCTAAATAAATGTATTTATATATATATATATATATATAGTTTTCTTTTAAAATATTAATAATTATATATATTTAAAAAAAATAACTTAAATAACTTGAATAACAACAAAACAACAAACGTCCTCATCACAGTACGTCATCAAATTGATTTGATAAAAATTGTATATATATATATATATTTAAAAAGAAATTAACTTATGAAACATCATCACTGTCGTCCTCGTCAAACATCCTCACCAAAAAAAAACATCATCAACATCCTCGCAACTTCCATGCATATATATATATATATATATTAAAAAAATATATAAAAAAAAACAACTACGACGAACATCATCATCGTCACCCTCAAACGTCAAACAACTACATCACCTACGACTTCGCCGGCCACTCTCGCCGGCTGTCGCCGGCGTCTCGCGGCGCGAACAACCAGCAGCTATGCTACCACGGTGTCCTTCCTGCAGCGGCGACGGCTTCGCCACCGGCCAAGACCGGCGCACCGTACACCGCCGCGAGCCTCTACGGCAGCTACCACCACCGCACGCGACAACACCACCCGTCCAACGGCCAGCGGTCGGCCTAAGCCAACCACCGCTGTCGATCGGCTCATACGGCGGCAGCAACGATTATGATCGCCGGCCAAAGCCGGCGACCACCGTGCGCCACCCACAATGCCACCAACCCGAAACTACCAAAAAAAACGACCAAACGAAGGTGTTAACGGCTTACCTTACGAGCAAGTAACGTCTCAAAACACCTTTCCGGCGACCTTCCCTCTCTCCGGCGACACCTTCTCTCCCGTCAGATTATCTCTCTTTCTCAACTTCTCTCTCTCTCTCTACTTACTCCACAAGCTATCTAAAAAGTGAATAAAACAAACTAGCCTAGGTTCTAGATATATGCCAACCCATCCCTATCCTAACCCAACTTTAACTCTCTAAATAGTTATCTGATAACTATTATCAATAAAATAATAAAAAATACTAATATTAATAATAATAATAAAATAAACAACTACCTAAATATGGGGTGTTACAGTTTTAGGGGCCCTATGGGCTATGGACCAACCTGAACCCGGCCCAGAAGGACCAGATCCAGAGTCTGGATATCCCATGAAAGTGTCGCCTATGGGGATCAAACCCTAGTAGTGTAGCTTTCACCCCACTCCCCCAAGGATGTTACTTATCCAACTAAGCTAGCCCCCTTTGATAGTTGCTTAGCAAACATGATCTACCTTTTTACCAAGGGTTCTATATAACTGAATGCCTTTGAATATGTGGTATACTTTTCAACTACCTAAAAAATCTGTCAAATGGCTTGTAGCCCAGTCACATTTGGTGTTATTGAGTGGTGTCCCTTCCTTTGTGGTTGTGGGTTCGAGTCCCGTTGTGGATGTTGGAGTAGATTTAGAGTAGGTTTAGTGGGTGTATGTTGGCCGTAAAAAAAACTACCTAAAATCTTAAATGCCATAATGGCGGTGATATATTAGGTTGGTTTGATTAATTAAACTAAACATACGGATTACAATTTATAAATCGCAAGTAACTAAAAACGCAACATAGTACATAGGGCTTCTAGCCTAGCGGTACCCAGGTGTTTGTATGGTGTTCCCCCTGGCCTTTGGTCAGGAGTTCGAGCCCCATAGTGGGCAAAAATGTGTAATTTAGGAGTAGGTTAGATTTGCCGTTCAAAAAAAAAAAAAAAAAAAAAAAAAAACGCAACATTATACTCTCGATAATGATGATGAATACCTATCATTGATTCGCAAACATAAAAGAATAAGATGAGCAGCTTAAGTTGATTATAGCTGTCAACGAGCTCTAACAACCTTGGTTTACCCTTAAATGAACATCAGCTAAAACAACCTCTTTAGCTAAATCCTAACTACAATTGAAACAATGAACAAGCTCTCAACACCCAATTGTGATTAATTAGCTAAAACAAACTAGAAAACATCGACTTAAAGAATTAAGCTCATAAGATTGGCTTAACTTCACTTCGATAGCAAGATTCCACGAACTCGTTTCGGAAACCTTATCGAAATCAAAAGATTCAATTGTCATTTTGTAAAAATTCAATAGACTATTACGTATCTAAAATTTCTGCTAACGATAAATCACAAGAACATTAAATAATTGGCTAAATTAATTAACATTCAAAATGAAACTAGCATTTAACCTAGAAATTCAATAAATAAACTTGTTCCAAACGATTATAACATAATCTCAAAAGAATAAAATCGTCAAAATCTTAAGCCACCAATATTGGAATGGGTGGGACTGTGGGGGAGAAGTTAAGTGGGCTGCAGGCTTTTGTATGATGATTGATGACATTCAAATACTTGGGCTTTTTATTTGGGCCTAAAAACAACACACAACAAATTGATAACCATTAAATCCATTTTAAGAGTAAAAGAGATTAATTAGTTGGGTTCTTTTAACTCCAAATCAAAATCCTTCAGCGAATTTTCTAAAATTTGATGGGAAATATAGGTTTTTTATTTCATCTATAGGCTCAGGTTTAAATGTGAACCCAATCATTCATTGTGAATGTGAGACCACTAATATCATGTCACGTAGCAATATTTAGTTTGATATTCATGTTTTATTTAGTATGCATGATATTCATACTAAATAAAGCTTATGTGCCGATTCAAATTGCAATGCGGCGCGATTTTGTTGGTCCTCACGTTCACAATGAAAGATGTGTTCACATTTGAACCGAGGAAAGTTCAAATGTGGACCCATCTTTCATTGTGAACGTGAGGACCACTAAAATCATGTAATGTGGCAATATTCACGCTGATCCCCATGAAATCCATGAAGTTGTAATATTAATGAAACAAAATCATTGTTATTCGATACTACTGAGATCCCTTAAACTAACTTAATTTGATCAAACAACAAATCCATCTCCTCGCTACACTTTTCTGTTGGAGTAAAAGAAGAAACAACCGCATTTCATCAAGGCAGCGGAAGTCGCAAGAACGATCACTTGTTGCTTTATTTTCAAAGTGAGCGTTATTTACATTGTTGTAGGTTATATGTTTTGGTTTAGCAAAAGAAATTAAAGTTGTTTTGGTTTAATTTAAAACCTTGAGTTGTGACTAGTAATTGAATAACAATTGTTTAATAATATTGCATGGGTAAAAGAAAAAGACCATTAGTCCTCCTTTCCAAACTCCAATGTCTAAAACAAGTTGTTTTGGTTTTTGTCATTCTTGCTCTTCTTAAAACCTTAACCCAAAACAGGGCATGCATTTTTAATATACAACCCAATTTAACCCTTTTATATTTGGGGCTACTTGTTTGGAATGCCCACATGTAGTAATTTATTTCAAAAATAAAACAATCATTTAGGTTACATTTTAATTCATAAACCAATCATCTTACAAATCTTAGAGCTTTTAATAGAAGTTAAAAAAGGCCAAACCAGGTTTATTTAATATAATCAATAGTCTATATTTCCCTTTTTCTTTGTCTTTTATATGCCTTTTCATATGAGTTGTTAGCTTTCAACCAAAATAACAGTCGTTAACTAATCTTGGTTAAAAGACTTGTCACTTGTAAACGATAAAATAAATAGCTTCAAACAACATTTCAGTTCAATAGTCACCTAAAGCTTCTTTTTTTTTGGAAGAGGTATCCCAGCCCACATTGGGTCCAGACTAATCCTCGGCAATTTTTGGGCCGAAGCCCGACTGCTAAAGCATGCAGCCCGGGGTCGAAGCCCTCGTACCTCCAGAATGCGTCCCCCAGGGCTCGAACTCGGGTTAGTCATCTAAAGCTTTAATCTCATCAAACTTATATTAATCAAATACATATCTATAAAATGTCATGATTAGTAAAATTACACGTTTACATCTCACGATTTCCCCTTTTTGCAAGTGTTTTTGTATATAGGGGTAAAACAACAAGCTTACCATTTTTCATTGGAAATCATGCAGTTGAATCATGAAAGTCCAAAACCAACTTTTCAATAGCAGCCTTGAACGTTATAGGTCGTTTTACTTAGTGTAAACTGTAAACGAGTTGAGCTTTTAACGACTTACTCAAACTCGAGCTTAATGATTATCAAACTCGAGTCAATCTCAAACACACAATATAACTCGCATAACTTAAGCTCCATAACCACCGGTGTACGAGTTGGCTCGTTCGAAAGCTCAATTGAACTTTATGAATCGAGTCAATGCTAATCAAGCCATTCAACCATGCTTGTTACAATTAAGCCACACATATTTATATGCTTACAAATTATATAATCAAAATATAAAAATAATCGAGTTTAAGTAAATAAACGAGTTAATCGATCTCGAATTTCGAGCTCCCGACTATGAAAAAAGTTAATCGAGCTCTGATAACCTACTACGCGACTCGGCTTGTTTACACCCCTAGTTTTAACGGTTTGTTTCCACAAAGTTGATTGAACCAATTAGTATTATACTATTATTCTAGATTTCATATGTCATCATGCAACAAACATAACAAATTTATCTTTTTAAAACAACAACTAAACTCGGAGACACACTCCAAATCATAATTCGGGTCGATTTATGTGAGAAGTTAAGTTAACTTGAGAAGCTTGAGAAGCGATTATCACAATAGGATAAGATGAACCGGATCAAACAAGATTCATGGGTGGGCTTGAGATTAAAATTTGTTCAAGGGTTTAGATCTAGTACTCACCCTTCTTATGTTAACTCAACTTCTAACACAATCATTCGCTCACAATTCTATATTGTGTTTTTTTTTTTTTGTAACCGTGAGTATCTAAGTAAATCCAAAGGTTTCGAAGTTAACAACTAGACAAAATCTTCAATGATCTTGAGAATAGTTAAAATGTGAAACAAATTAAAATTTTTACATATTAATTAAGTTAATTACGTTTGTTTAAAAGTTACCTATCATTTTTATTCTTTGATTGATAAGAGTAAGGCAAAAACAATTTGGTAATGATAATTGAATATTGTTTGATGAGTTGGTGATGGTATTAATTAATTAGAAAAAACCATTATCCATTAATGATCATCTCCAACGCCCATAACTACCATCAGCACCCATGTTTTCCTGCAATTAAGCCTGGTCTCATGGTCTCATGTATCATAACAATTAAAAGTGGTTGACAAATTGATAACTTGAAAAATATATAAAGTCATCAACAAGATATATCATCAATATTCCAACTTCAAATATCAATAAAATATTTCATAATGTGAAAAAAAGCTATAATTAATTGATTTAAATGTAAGAGCACATATATAAAATCTATAATTTCAAATAAATAAACTACTTAAAATATATAAAGTTCAATAATCAATATATTTATTGTTCTTTTAAAATTACTTCTATTTTATCAAAGCATTAGTACCTTAGTGGTCAGAACATCTTTGAGAGAAACAGTGGATGTGGCAATACATTGACCATGGGTCAGCTTTTGGTCGGTCTGCGGTCACCGAGGATTAGTCGGGTGCCCATATGATCGACTTCGTATCGGAACGTGTGCTTAAGTTATTTTCGTAAAAAAAATATTTCTGTTTTGACAAAATTATAATTATAGTTGACGAAATATGTTAATATTAAATTAAGTTGTTTAACTAAAAAAGAGAAAAAAAGAGTTTGGTACGGATTGAATGGGGGTACGGAATGGATTACGGACGGTGCATGCATTTATTGATTGTTTAGCCACGTTCTTTCTTTTTGGGTCAACCTCCCACAAGCCCACAACATGCCAACTTGTTTAATAAATTTGTGCTTTTTTTCTTCTTCTTTTCTTTTTATAAGAAGAATGCCATTTATACTCCATTAAATACAAATTATAATCATTTTTTTTGAACGGCAAAACACAAATTATAATCATTAAGGTAGTATTTCATCCTCGAATTTAATTAAAGTAGTATTTCACACTCGAATTTGTATTTAATAGTATAAATAGTATGAAATACAAATTATAATCATTAAGGTAGTATTTCATACTCGAATTTAATTAAAGTAGACAAAAGTGAGTAATGGAGTTGTTGTAGTGACAATGCTTGTGAAGGTGGAGGCGGTGGTGTTGTCGTGTGGACAATGTGAAAATGTTGGTGGCTGGTTATGGTCGACGTATCAATCAAAAATGAAATAAGACTTCAAACTTCAACATCTTTTAAAAGTCAAATGATAGCCGAGAAATCGGATGATTAGAAGGGGTCAAATTAGAAGTTATTAACTTAAATGACCCCATGCATTAAAGCTTTTGAAGTTCTAACCACCAAAGCTTTTTTTACCAAACTTTTCTTTAACTTAAAAAATGCTATTTGCTAATTAAAAATAAGAGTAGGGACTAAAACAACAATAAGTTAAAATTCATATGGATGAAAAAGTCAATTTTCCAACTAAAAAAGACGTAAACAGAAGTTATTTACAAACCACATAAACGAAAATAACAATTTTAAAAAAATCAATAAAAACCACAATATGTGGTCCGCAAGCTATGATCATCAAATTGCAAGGTTTCTCAAAATACGTAAATTATGTTTCTTTTTTTAGAATGTATCATAAAAAGTTTACACCACACAAGCAAAAAAAAATGTCTTATGGTGTGATAGATTGCGAAATTTTAAACTTTTTTGTTAAGAAAATTAGAGATGATTAAAACTTAAATACTTCTAATATATACGACTATATAAGTAAACAACTCCTAAAATTGGTGGTAAGCAAAAACGCATAGATGATGGCCTCTTCTGTTTGTTTTTTGTTTTTGTTTTTTTTTTTTTTTTTTAACGGCAAAGCAAATTTATTAACAACCAACATCAAAATAGCAAAAGTGACTAAACGCCACCAACCACGAAATGCAAAAGAAGTCCGATGATGACCTCTTCTTAACTTCGTAACAAAATCTAAAGCCACATTACTAAAAGAATTAGGTCTAAGTTGTATTTATTACAAAACCACTTTGCCATTTTCTATTTTTTTTAAAGGTTAACGTGAGAATGAATTTCAAAGCCAAGAACATGGGTGTTGCTTGTAATAAATGTATATGACCATCTGCAATTTTATTAAATTCTAAGGATTTTTAATACAATGGTCAAAGAGTAACCATTATCTTTTCTTTTTTAATATCTACATTTATGTGAAAATAAATTGATTAAAATTATACATTCATTAACAATTGGTCAAATAAGTAATAGTTCCAAAAAAATAGTAAAAAAAAAAAAGATTAAATGTTTTAAATTAAAAATCATCCAAATTTAAGAAGTAAACAATCCATTTTCACCTGGTTAATTTTTTATTTATCCTGATTGAGTCCGTTCATTTTATGTCATATATATCTTAGACAATGTATACCTTTTTTACATTTTTTACAAGAATCATATTCATCATAGCACTAATGTCTTGATATTGAACGTAAACACACTCCAGTAGTCGTGTTCCGTATATCTGATGCATATATAAGTGATTAACACATAAGTTTTAAACTAATACTACCTTCATCTATTATCAACTTGGTGGATCTTGGCAATTCGGCCAATCAAAAGTTGTTTCAGGAGGCTGCTTTGGGGGACACTTTTTGGTTTGTGTGGAAAGCTAGGAATGAAGTGGTATTCAACAACAATTTCTTTAGCGCTCAAATGGTGATGAATGACTTGCACGTGAGTCTTTTTAGTTGGATTATTCATAGATCTAAGTGTAAGTCATTGTCATGGACAAATTAGTGTTGTAATCCTCCTATCCTTTTTGTAGCTCTGTGTACTTCTTCGTTCTAGCTTCTCACTAGCTCTTGAATAAATTTTGGATCTTTTGACAGAGGTGACGATCATACCGAAATTCCTATCTTGAACCTCCTTTAGAAAAAAATCTATTATTAATTGAGCTATGTGATGTTACTTGAATTTTTTAAGAAAATAATATATTTATGATGAATAAAAGTATTTGAAAATGGTTAATGAAATTAGTAGGATACAGTGGGCTAAAAAATATGTGGATGGATGCAATTGCATGGAGACAAGGGAGAATGATTTTAGTTTTGACCAAAAGTCAAACGCCAACTCCCTCAGTCTTACGTCATTGATGGCGTCTGCCAGCCACGTGCCATGTGCTCATTCGTAACCCCTTTAATTCAACAAATATTCTTAATTATCATGTTTTGAACTAGTCATTGTCGATAAACTTATTAAGCTATTAATATTCTTAATTTACGTAACCCCTTTAATTCAACAAATATTCTTAATTAGTACTCCAACCCTTCCAACTTAACTGTCATATCAGCTTTTCTCTAACTCTTTCTTAACCCTCCGCAACCCTCTATAACCCGTATCTCAACCATCTCACACAACACATACAAGACACACAGACAACCAAAGCGGTGTGGCCAACCCACATCTCCTCCAGCCCGCCGAGCATTATTGTTGTGTACCGCATTCCCGCTCAGCCCGGCGGGTTCGAGCCCGCTTAGCCTGAGCATGTGGTACGCATAGCCTTAAAACCAAATCATAAAAACTAAATCCATAATTTACTCTGATTTTTATAAGAACCATAGTAGGAGACACTCTTTAACAATATAAGAGTGTATTTGGCGCTCTATAAATCAAAACTTCATGTTTATGCCTTACAATTTTTAAGTGTTTCTACATACACAACTTTTATATCAGAATCATGTTAAATCATACACATAGAAATGTAAAAAGTAAATCTTCATGTTGATTTTGTAGAGGAAGTGAGTAAGTATGGATGTATTTAGCATTATATATATAGAAGAAAGTTTAAATGTGAACTCATCTTTCATTGTGAACGTGACGACCACTAAAATCACGTCACATAGCATATTGAGTCTGAATATCCTAGAACTCATGTCATCATGGTGTCGTTAGTATCATACCTTGACAAAGACCTAATGCACATGCCGAATTGCCGACAAATTAAGTTATTTTTTGTTTTTATGTACCTATACATAAGCATATGTGCATATTGTAAATTATGTCTATATGCGCAAATGCATGTGGTGTAAATGGAAGGCTACGGATGTGTTACTCGGTTTTTTTTTGTAGGTTTTCCTTTAAATATTATCCTATATATAATTATTATTATCTGTTATTATATAGAGTAAATTATGAATTTGGTCCCTGTGGTTTGACAAAAATAACGGATTTGGTCCCTAGAGTTTAAAAAATACAAATTTGCCACCGTAGTATGCAATTTCGTCCGGTTTTGGTCCCCGATGCTAACACCGTCAATTGAACTTCCGTTAGTCACACCCACGTGCAAAGCATACGAGGGTAGTTTCGTCATTTTAACCATTTTCTTTTATTTAAGTATTTTCATATTATTTTTCTTATTTACCAAGAACAATGAAGAACAATCTTCTTCTTCTTTATCAAATATTCATCTTCTTTATCATTTGGGTAGCGTTTGGTACGCAGACAGGATTGGACATGACTGGACTGGACAGGACAGGACTGGACAGGACAGGACAGTACTGGACAGGACAAGAGAGTAGGACAGGACTGGACGGGACGGGACAGGACGGGACAAAACAAATGTCTGTTTTGTGTTTGGTACGCCTAGGACTGGACTGGACAGAACTAGACAAGTTCCCTCAAAAAATTATTTGATGATCTTATATATCACTTATTAGTTATAATTAACACAATATAACTAAACTAGTAATTTAGAAAAAAATTACACAATTTTCATAAACATAAACACACACACACGCACACACACACACACACACACACATATATATATATACATATATGATTTTTATGTAAATAATCTTGATGGTTATGGTAGTGGTGGAGGTGGTGGCCTGTGGTAATATTAGTGATGATGGTGGTCGGTGGTTGTTGAGAACGTGAAGATGATGGGTAGTGGTGGTGGTGGTGGTTGCGGTGGAGATGGACAGTTGTAAAGGTGGTAGACGGTAGTGGTAGGTAATCATTGACAATTGTAGAGGTGGTGGAGGAGGTTGTTGTAGTGGAAGAGGAGGTGAATGAGGTTGTTGTAGTGGAAGACGAGGTGAAGGTGGCCGATAGTGGCTACCTGTGGTGGTGGCGGCCACGACTAGTGGTGGTAAACACGAAAACAAATATCATATTGAAGTTATATATCAAACGAATGTTAGTTAGTAATATATTAGTTTCTGTCCTATTTCTGTCCCATGTTGTTCCACCTATTTTGGTGGAACAAAAAACAGTTCTTTTTGTCCCATGTTGTCCCACCTTGTCCTAGGTTCTGTCCTGTCCCATGTCGCACCAAACGTGGGACAGTGAATTCCTGTTCTGTCCCATGCTGCGCCAAACGTGGGACAGTCAATTTTGTCCCGTCCTGTCCTGTCTTGTCCCACGTACCAAACGCAGAAGAACAATCTTTATAACAATTCTAAACCACAAATTCTTATCCAAATTTAAGTTAAAATTGAACAGCCCAGATCTAAATAATGAACAAAGCCTAAATCAAAACAGTAAATCAAACCTTAAATCAAGTATCTAAATCAAATTCCAAAAAAAACCATTCAACAAGAAGAATCAAATCCCAAAATTCATTCAACCCCACAAAAACCCAAATCTGAGAGTGAGATAGAAGAACCAACTTGATGAAAGAAATTGAAAATCCAAAACTCATTTGTTTGATAGAAAGAGAAAAACCAAGCATAAATGAAGAACAATCTTCATCTTCTCTAAGAAAAGCCCTAAATTTAATCAACATTAAACTAGATTTAAACACAAAAATCTTAAACGACATCAACTTAAGATTTAAAAGCTAAAATCAAACTATTTTTAGAAAAAAAATCTTTATGAGAAACCTAGATCTGGAACAATACATTAAAAAACCCTAACAAAAACCCATAGTTGTGTTTTTTTCCAGATTAAAAATCCATAGAAAACCTTAACAAAAACCCATAAAGAAATCCCATAGTAGTGTTTTTTTCCAGATTTGAAGAAACCCATAGTTAGGACCATGGGTTTCATATGGACCCCAAAATCTAAACGAAGGTGTAAATCGAACCACAAAGGACAAAATCTAAACCCTCTCTATCGCAAACCTAGATCCTGGAAGAATATGACGGTGGCGGTTTTTGGTTCGAGTGGGAGGGTCTTGATGATGACGGTGGCAGAGAGGTGTTGATTTGGCGGGGGAGGAGGGTGGCAAGCGGGTGGAAGGTGGTGCCGCCTGGAGTTGCGATGAAGAAGATGAAGGCGCCGGAGATGAAGTTGCCGGCGATATGGCGGAGGCCAAGATGCAGATAGGGCTGCCGACAAACAATGGGTTGCATCTCATTGATAACCCTAGAATATAAGATGAGTTTCAAATTTCAGATTTAGTCCCTGTTGTTTAAAAAACATTAAAGTTAATAAAAGAAATGCTAAAATGACGAAACTACCCTCATGTGCTATGCACGTGGGTGTTCCTAACGGAGGCCCTGCTGACGGTGTTAGCTTCAGGGACGAAAATCGGACAAAATCACATACTACGATGGCAAATTTGTATTTTTTAAATTCTAGGGACCAAATCCGTTATTTTTGTCAAACCACATGGACCAAAAGTGTAGTTTACTCTATTATATATAACGATGAGATTTACACATTTTTTTAATTCTTTTTAGTATACGAAGCAATTATTTATGATTGTAACATTATTATCAACATACAGAATTGTATGCAGTCATTGTAGGCACATTTATTTGTATAATGTCTAAAACATATTACTTAATTGGCTGTGTATGGTTATAAAAAAACTCACTCATTGCTTTAGTTCAGGTGTTTAGCTTGTTATCATGGTAATTTTACCTTTTTACCCTTATATTCCTGTGGGGTATGACTTTAATTTGAAGCAAAGGGTAGGTGTCTTTATGGTTATAACTTTTGGCCAAGTGCACATGGGGTTGTATTGAAGCACAAAGTAAATTTTACACTTATTGATGTGACAAAATAACCACACAATCTCCTTTTACCCTTTCTCTAGTGTGAAAAAAGGAGAGCAAAGCCATCATCATTGCATTGCCAAAATTTGTCACAGGAGGGGTAAATGTGGAATTTGACATCTAAAAAAGTATTCATATGATATTGAACATAAATAGCTTCTATTTGATAATTGTATGCTATATTTTTTAAGTATGTCAAGAACAACCAATCATAAACTTTGGACTAAAAAACGAAAAAAGATATTTTTCTTAACAAAGTTATGTTTATGCCTCTCCATGTATCTCCTTTCTAATTTCTATTCCCCTATAATTCAATAAGATTAAATGAATGACAAGAGAAACCACAATTCAAATAGAAATATGTTGATTTTTTATCGTGAATTTTTATCAAATATTCGGGTCTTATATGTATGATATATGTTGCAATATAATTTTCTTTTTTGTATTTATTTTGTTATAAATTACTTTTGAGGTGACTTTTACTAAACTATATATTAAGTTGAAATGTTACGACACCTCTATAGAAAACAACGTCATATTAATTACATTTTTATTATTTGAATATATTTATTATATATAAAATAACCCATGCAGTAAAAGCTTATTAAGTGGTTGTTTACTAAATTTAACAAGTGACTAACGCTACCAATTCATTTTATCTTATTGGATGAGGTTAACAACGATTGAGAATCTTACATAATAAAAGCAATGATAATCCCAGTAAATTACAGTGATAACTCCTACCCAAAAAACGTTTATTGGATAAAGCATGTTGTATGTGTTATCTTTTTAATGGACTAAAATTTTACCCACTAAATTAAGTAAAAAGGTCGATTATTATTGGTAAGTATTTACAAGATAAACGTTGAATAAACAATTTCTAAAACTAAGTTGATGGAAGTGTGAAACAAAAAGTAAACAATCACCATAAGGAGAGTATAAATGATGGGGAGGAAATGGGTATAGGATGGCCACATGGGGAATAAATGATCTATTATATCTACTAATAAGAACCAAAAACTTTATGATAATTAATTAATTATGGATAGATTAACTCCATTTAATAAATACAATCATGTCATTTCTTCATTGTGTAGTAAGTATTGATGATAAGTCGATGAAACGATTCGTGCATGAGATTTGAGCTTTTAATGATAAGAACGTATGAACTAATAACTCGTTATAAAATGATTGAAGATATAAAGTAATCAAGAAATTAGCCTAAAAGATGTATTTTATAATAGATTATGTACCTTTTGTGGATATTGCTTGGATAGGGTGTCTTAAATTAATAAAATAATAAGAAAAGTTTTTGTAATATTGATGTGGTTGTATCCATCTCATATCCCACGACCCTTTAATCACGCCCGATTATCACGCATTGACTTGTCAAACTCTAACACATCCCCAACTCTCTCTACTTACTATATGTTAGTTAGATTTTTGAAGGGAGGTTGTGGAAAACCTTAAAAAGGAAAAACAAGAAACGTTTTTGTAATCTTTTATTTGGATCATATACCGTGAAATGTTTTAGATTCATAAGAATTGTAATCATATCGTTTTAAAAAGTACATTAATCTTATATTCTTTCTACATTTATAAAAAAATTGGGTCTATCCTAATATCATTTGAAGGGACAATCAAAAGTGTACATTTTTGTGTAATTTAGAACACTTCCATGACATGGAATATTATATACGAGAAGCTGATGTTAATATGAGAAGTATGAGAAATGGTTATGAATAAACTATGTCTGGTAAAAACTAGCTGATGAATATGTAAAATGACCAAAATAGTATTTTGGATATAATAGCTAATATTAATAAGGGAACACTTGGACTAAGCTACAAAAAGTTCTCAAAACATTACTCCAAGTAGTATTTCAATAAGCTGGCTTATGGCATCCACACAAATACTAGCTTATAAGCTACTTTATTTTTCTCAAATATAGCCTAAGTGGTCAACGGTTCAAATTTACTTTTCACATTCATTATGTTTTTTTTAAAGGCAAAATAGAAAGAATTAGAAAGAGAGCTTCTACATGGCCGTATTACGATAGACTCAACTTTTCACACGATATTTCACCTATTTTTAACCTACACGCATTCGTATACATAAATTCAAATACCCATGAAAAATCATAATTGAATAAAAAACGTAAACGTCATAAAACTTGTTAACCAATATTAAGGGACCGTGTACTTGATGCTTACCCGGTAAGTACTTACCGGATCAATTTACCTTACAAGATGAACATGACAATGATTAGAATCTTACCCGGTAAGAGCGATGTCAAGACGATAGCATGACCCGAGAGTCTTACCCGGTAAGAGCGATGTCAAGACGATAGCATGACCCGAGAGTCTTACCCGGTAAGTGAGATTTTCAAATCTTACCCGATAAGCACCAACCAGGTAAATTGTTGCATACGATATCGTTTTATCGGATAAATGTTTAAATAAACGGCCTATTAACATGAAAAATAGTGTATAACCATCGGATCCGATTGTATAGAAAACCAGTCGGGTCCATATAAATCCAACGGGACACAACTAACAATGTAAACAAGCAACTTTTTCAACGGCCCCACACAATCTTACATTGTTTATCCATTTCTAATTTCCTTTTATAATCCTAATTTAATTTACAATTTATACCCTCATAAAACCCACCTACATTAAAATTAAAAAAAGTCAAAATTACATAACTACCCTCCTGACATCCATAAGTACCCTACACCCACTGCCCTTTCCCTCCATCCCACACTCCCCAAACTTTCTCTCTACACAAATTCACAAAACCATGGCCACCGTCACCGGCGCCCTCCTCCTCCTCCTCTCAATATTCTCGGCGGTCAACGCGAGAATTGCCGGAAACTACGCCGGCGGCTCTTGGCAAGGCGCTCATGCCACGTTCTACGGCGGCAGTGATGCCTCCGGTACAATGGGTATGTTACCCGATTTTTTAGAGCGTCTTCAACAGTTTCCCCTATAATTTTTCGAAACAGAGAATCAGAAATCAAAATCCTCAAAAAAATTACAAACATCTCCAACAGATTTTCAATTTTGTAGATTTCTTAGTTGGTCTGATGCATGGGTTAGAGTAATAGAGTTCCCAATACGGTGAAGGTTAGGAGTTCGACTCCAACTAGAGTCCATTGTGGGTATTTTCTCTGAACATGTGCCGGGTTCGAATCCCAGCTGATGCCTTGAAGCCCTTTGAATGGAAACCGGATGGCTAAGCTGGGATGGTCATTCTCGTTGAAGAGGTTTCGACCTCGGATCATAGTAACTTGGTGCCATGGTGGCAACTGAAAGATGATACTCTATTGCACCAAGATGCGGTTCAAAAAAATATTAATATATTTCACCTATGTATTAAAAAATTATTTCTCCCCCTAAAAGTTTATTTTCTTTAAAAGTTTGTTTTCAAGCTTTCTATTTGTTATTACTAATCATTTTTCGGGTTGCAAGCTACCTTATCATGGTAACTAGCTTATTAGCTTTTGCTAAACCTTTAAAAAACCCGTTCTCTCTCTAACTTTCTACATTTTGAAGATAGACATGGAAAGCTGATGAGCAACATTTTAGTCTAAAATCTCCGTATTTTACAATTTTCTTTTATTGAGCTCAATTTTTATTTAATTTCATAGGTGGTGCTTGCGGGTATGGAAACTTATACAGCCAAGGCTACGGCGTGAGCACGGCCGCGCTTGAGCACGGCGTTGTTCAATAACGGCCTTAGCTGCGGCGCCTGCTACGAGATCAAGTGTTCCAACGACCCTAGGTGGTGCCACGCCGGAAGCCCCTCCATCTTCATCACGGCCACCAACTTCTGCCCACCGAATTACGCGTTGCCAAACGACAATGGTGGTTGGTGTAACCCGCCTCGTACCCATTTCGATCTCGCCATGCCGATGTTTCTTAAAATCGCCCAATATCGTGCCGGAATCGTCCCTGTTTCTTACCGCCGGTAAACCCTCTCTCCCGCGCTTTTTTATATATATTTTTATTTTTTCATTTTTATGTGCCTAAAAAGTATAATATTTATTGTGTAACGGTTTGACATAGACAAGATAGTGAATATACTTCACTTTCTTTTTACCTTGATTTGACTAAAATACCCCTGGAATATAACCTTCTAAAATAACCAACTTCGGAACTCAGTTAAAAACAACTTAACAACGTATAGCAAAAATGTTACAAAGTTACACTTTTGGTATCTGAACGACATACATCTTTGTCCCTGAATGATAGATTTTTGCGTTTTCAACCTTTCTCTGTTATTAACGGAGGTTAATTATAACGAAATTCCTTTTTAGCAAAAAAGTTTTGACTATATTAAAAGGTTTAGAGAAGAAAATGGTTAGATTAAGGATAATTTTAAATGTTTAAAAAATAATTTCTTTGTAATATCTTAGTGTGAGCATGGTACATTTTTTTTTAACTTTACACCCATTCATTATGTCATGCATTACAAAACACACCCTCCAGTATTTCAAATTGACAAGTCTGACCTTTGTGTTTGTAATTTTCTACTGCAGGGTCCCTTGTAGGAAGGCAGGGGGGATCAGGTTCACAATTAACGGTTTCCGTTACTTCAACTTGGTTTTGATCACCAATGTCGCGGGTGCGGGTGACATACAGAAAGTGTGGGTAAAGGGCACGAAGACAAACTGGATGAGCATGAGTCGTAACTGGGGCCAAAACTGGCAGTCAAATGCGGTCCTGACTGGTCAATCGCTTTCGTTCAGGGTCAGAGGGAGTGATCGACGCACCTCGACCTCTTGGAACATAGTGCCTGCCAGTTGGCAGTTCGGTCAAACTTTCATGGGGAAAAACTTTCGGGTGTAAACTAATGGACGTTGTTGTGTTTTAGAATTTGTTCCCATGAGCGATTGACTTTTGAATTCATCGTTTTTGGTATTTTATCCCTAACAAATCATCGTTATTGTAAAAATGTACAACTTTGCAAGATTTGCAAAGTAGGATGATGTTTTATATATAAATATTTTATGCAATTTGTTCTAATCTCACTCATCTTTCAAATAATGGCTCTTTTTATGAGTTTTTTTCCTTTTGTAATAATGGTTAGTATATACTTAAAAAACAATCCAAAAGGCTATCAAGTTTTTGGTCTTATAATAGGAGTGTAAATCATGGACGGATTTATAGAGGGGCACATGGTGGCATGGGCCACCGTCAAATTCCTCCGTCGTAGTGTAAAAAGTTACGGTGCCACCGTATCAATTTGTCGTGTGCCACCATATATATTTTAAAACTACAATAAAGACACAAGTTTTCTTTGGTTGAGTTGGTTAGTTATTTGCCTTATAACTATGAGGTCATGGGTTCAAGTCTTGTTAGAGACATTTTTAAGATTTTTGTTTTTTTTTTCTAAATTTAGTATTTATATAAAAAAATTTGCTTGTACCAAGAATTGAACTTGAAACTTTACATTTAAAAAGCAATGAACCAACCACTAGATCAATAGAGATTTTGTGAAAATTTTCTTTATATTTTTTTTATAGTTAAATGGTGCCACCGTTTGAAAAAAATTATAGATTCGTCCCTGGTGTAAATGTAATGTTCCTAGGAAAGGGTCTGCTATATAAACTGTTTCTGGGTAAAATTGTTCAGAAACTCACCAAGGGTAGCCAAAATGGCAAGTAATTACAGATACGTTGTCAAGTTATCTAGATGAATAAAGTAAATATGAGGATTATATCGGTAAAAACATCAAGAGTTTTACCTAATAAGAGAAGATGGCGCTTCTTATGTGGCTAGGTCTTATTAGATTAAATACTACATACGCTAATGTTTTAATAAAAGTAAAAACCTAACCTGATAAGGTAAATGATAAAGTTTGGTAAACGGTTACTAAATATCTTGGTTAATATGGAGTCTAAAAGGCGAAAATTGATCAAATAGTCAATTTTCTCAATCAACTTCACTTTTTACCATACCATGGGATCGCAGTATCTCCCCGTTGAAAAGTTAAAAATTTTATGTTTATGAAAAGCTGCAAGTGTATCATTTTAGAAGATATCACCGTATGATATTCAAAAGTTCAAGAAAGTGCAAGCGTACCTTGTAATTAAAAAACCTCTCTTGAAATCAACTGAAAACCAAACTAAATCCTTCGAACTTAAGCAAAAAGCATTAACAATCTCTCAAAATGGTGGGATTAGGATAAAAAATAGACGCTATTGAACGTTGTAAAAAATGACAACAAATCGATAAAAACCATGTTTTTTGTAATTGTTTTTTTGTCTATCATGGTATCACTTGTATGAAAAAAAAATCTGGGTTTGTGTATGTTTTGGCTCATTTATGGAACCAAATTCTCATTTTTAGTCGGATGCGTTTATGCAAACAAGGATTTTTGCTCGAATCCTTATGCAAAATATGAATCGCTATGAGATTTTTCTTTAGATTTGAAGTATAGGGGGATACACAAGGCATTTGTGTAAATTGTGAATCAAATTGAAATTTTCAACAAATAATAGCAAAAAGTTTTAATTTGAACAAAGAAATTGACTAATTTGATCGATTTTTGAAAAGAAAACCCAAAGGCAGTTGTCTACCATAACAAAAATTAGGGTCATGTAATCATTGGGTGAGAAAATTTGGAATTATTTGGAAAGGTAAATGGCATCCTAAGGCTATATAATATATGCCATGCTACTTTTAGTTATCATATGTCTCGTATCTAATTATTATAATTATAATATAGTCACAGCTAGTGGATAAAAGACATGTAAAAATATGCATTTTTAAATGCGATTTACGCGTCTTGTTGATTCTGTCATTTTTGGGTTAAATTATTTGTGATGTGAATGAAATGAAAAATGAAAGAAAAT
Organism: Centaurea solstitialis; assembly: GCA_030169165.1. Lineage (NCBI taxonomy): Eukaryota > Viridiplantae > Streptophyta > Magnoliopsida > Asterales > Asteraceae > Centaurea > Centaurea solstitialis. The sequence continues at coordinate 50,620,741 of CM058044.1, read as the reverse complement.
AATAATATCTTCTACGAACTATATTTTCTTATGTTACAATGGATAAATGGTACGATGCTACATACAGACATACCACATCCACCACCCTCTAAGAGAGAGAACAAGCGTGTTCCACTTGTGTTCTATCTAGTTCCACCTTGTTCCATATTAAGCCATGCCAAACATATCACAAGTCTGTTATGTTCTGTTTTGTTCCACACTGTTCTACAACCAAACACACCCTATATGAACCCACTTATTGGTACAAGTGCTTCTCAGAGTTTAAATAAAAATAGCATCCAAGATGTTGCTAACAACCAAAAGATATTTAGATTATAGGTTAAGACATATGAATAAAATTATAAAATAAATGTCTGTAAGTTATATAACGTATATGAATGTTTTGTACTTTGAGAAAATATGTTCACGGTGAAATACTGAATAAAAGATCCTACCTCCAAAACATATTTAATTAACATACTAAAAATTAAAATAACATTAAGTATTCAACCGAAAACAATTTATTACATATTCATTTCTATCATTGTCAAGTCCATTTCCTATGACATAAATTACATAATTGTCAAAGTTAAATTGTTGGAAGAGCTAAAGAGGGCAAACAAGAAGAGCGGTGAAAGGACTTACCAAATGGAACGTTAAGGCGTTAGGGCAAGGCATGAATAGAAGGGCGTGTTTAATACTTCGTTAAATCGAAGTGAATGTGATGCATTGACAGATCTATGTTTTAATCTTGGGTATTCACGTATTTCCTTTGATTTTTATATTATCTTTTGTTTTTCATAGTTTTGTAGTATGATTATATGTTATATTTATTTTAAATTTTAAAAAGCAATTTTTACAAGGAGAATGCAAATTTTGGCTTGTAGCATAATTTTAAACCGACCAAAAGACAAGTTTGAAGGAATTTAAAGATGAATACTATAAATAAAATAATAAAATGAGTAATTTAAGAAAATAAATGTTAAAGTTTTAAAGTAAAAGTTAGAAACATAGGGAGCGATAAAAGGGTTGTTCTGCTTCAATTGCCAGAGAACCAAAAATAACCAAACCTTTTCCCACTTTTACTCTTTTATATTAACTTTATGAGCCTAAAAAGATTGAAGAGATGATATATTTCATAGAAAATAGTTATAGCAAATATAAATATATTTATGTTTAATAATGTGTTTATTCTAAGTTTCCAACATAAGATATTAACATTGTAAAAGTTGACAAGTTTTCCACAATTCTTTTTCTAAAATTATATTCAAATCATAGATTTTCAGAAAGACATTTTAACCCACACATGACACACCCTTAAAAATAAAAATTTATTAAAAATATGTTATTTTATAAAATTTACCCATTAGGCTATCAGTACCCAACCTTCTCAACCCCACTGCCACATCAGCTTTTCTTCAACCCTCCCGTTAACCCTCTGGAACCCTCTCTAAATAGTAGCCGAACCCTTCCAATCCTCTCATTTAATTAAACACACAACACAAGCCGCTCACAACAGCGTGGCCAACCCGCCTGCCTTCAAACCCGCTGAAGCCGCTGAAGGGAGTAGCGGTACCCGCTAAAGCCTCCCAACACGCCGGCTTCAACCCGCCAGCCAGCGGGTTACCGCTACTCACGCCCTTAACTAAATAAAAATCATGAGTTAACAACTTAACATATATGATGGCATTTTTTCTACCTCTTTTACCCAATTCTACACTGCAACAGAATGATTTATGATCAAATTTTCCAAAACAATAAAAGTTGCTTATCATCTTTTAATTATCATTTAATTGCCTAATATAAATAAAAGAAAATTCTGAAAAGTCAAAAAACTTTCGTATTCTAAACAATTAGTCCCTCAACTTTGTTTTTGAACAAATAATTTCTCTCTTCACTTTTTGAAACCAAATGAAATTGTCACTCTTATTTATATAACATGTTAATACTTTGATATAATAAAAAAGTTGAAAATTTTACCAAATACCCAGCTTGCCCTTCGAAATCCTATTTATATCGCCAGTAAAAATTGGAAGAATTAACGTCATTTGCATCATGCTTTGTTGTTTTCTTGTCCAATATTAACCATTAAAATGTAGACCATATGAAATAACAGATATTGGTAATAAAATCATTAAAAGAAATAATAGCTATTTATATGTTTTTTTAAGAATCCATGAAACTATGATAACATTAAGGACTAGTATATTAAGTGTTATTTATATGATTTTTTTTTAAGGGAAAAGTCCAAAAAAACCCAACGAACTATTCGATTTTGAATGGTTAAATCCTTAAACAATTTTTTTGAACAAAAAAGCCATTAAACTTTCTCACTTTGAATGATTAAGTCATTAAACTATTCTTTTAAATGAAAAAACCATTAAACTTTTTCATTTTGAATGATTAAGTCCCTAAACATTTTTTCCAACAAAATAAATCATTGAATTTTTAAAAATTTGCTACTTATATTTATTTAACCTCAACTAACATAGTTATATTTTACCTTTAAAACCTTCATAGTGGGTTACATTTAATTTTTTTTATTTTTATTAAAAGGGGGTAAGTAACCAATTTTTGAAAGTTTAATGGTTTATTTATCAAAAAGAAATTGTTCGATGACTTAATCATTCAAAAAGAAAAAATTTAATGATTTTTTCATTCAAAATAATAGTTTACTAACTTAATCATTCAAAATGAGAAAGTTTAATGACTTTTTTGTTCAAAAAAATTGTTTAAGGACTTAACCATTCAAAATGGAATAGTTTATTGGGTTTTTTTAGACTTTTCCCTTTTTTTAATCTAAAGCTATGCTTTTAAATATTAATTAACATATATTTATTTAATATTAATGTGTTTGTTTTATAATTAGAACCTTGAACCTAAAGTTACAAGTAAAAAAAATCACATTGTAAACCAAACCAAATACATATGAACATAAGATAATGTAAAACAAATATGTTCATTAATACATTATATGTTATCTTAGATAAACAAAACCATGTAAAACAATATTTTAAAGTAAACGTTATTATGATTATTATAGTATTTAGAGTTCTCATTTGATTATGCTCTATATCAACTAAGTAATAAAGCCATATGCTCTATATCAACTAAGTAATAAAACCATCTTAACTGGGTTGAAAATTTCAACCCAACCTGCTACTCTTGGGTTAAGTTCAGGTTGGGTTGGTGGGTTGGATCACTTTTTGACACCCTTCTTTCCGCCTAAGCTGGCATCAATTGACATCAAACCCAACAAGTCATTTCCTATACAAACACAAAACCAGGGATACATACAAAAAAGAATGCTCCCCTCTAACCTATGGAATAAGAAACCCATAGATCCCTTCAGTGATCAGTAATCAACTCACGTCCCACTGAGATAAAAACCTGGTTCTTATCCAGTAAACGGACGCGAATACATCCTTTTGTTTTAACTATGCAATAGAAAAAAGGGTACGAAAATACACTACTAATGTCTTAATCTGTTTTACTAAAATATATGGAGATATCAATGTTGAAAGATGACGACCATATAATAACCGAATAACCTACCTAATATCTTCCTTCCAACAAACAAGGATTTCAGCCCCTTTTGTTTTTTGGCTTATAGACCCTCCATTGCTTCAGAATGTACTCAACCCCCTCTTTTAAGGTCGCTTTCCTTTTCTCTTTGTTGTTCCAAAGCTCCGGCAATGGATATCTGCCGCTCGGATTGTACTCATTCAGCTCTTTCAGAGCAGTCACCACAGCAGCATATATACCCTCATCACAGACTTCCTTAAGCTCTGCAATCTTTTCATCTTCTTCATCCAGGATCTCCTGGAGAACCACATAAACCACTATATATAATGAGCGTAACTCAAGATTAGACAAGTATTGCATCTCTATCTTCTCCATTATCCATTTATCGTCCATTTACCAAAATGAAAATGATGACCACCATGATGAATAGGATTTAGTGATTTACCAACTTTCTCCACCCAACAATAGAATTTGCAACAGTCTTCCCTTTTTGGGAAGTCCAACGAAAATTTGAATGTCCATTGTGTGTTGAAAGATAAAAGGCATCTAGCTATGGCCTATAGACTTAATGCTTGAATGCCAAAGGATACAATTCGAATGAGATGAAGAGAGCATTGTAGTAAATAAATGAAGATATACTCAAAAATTGTATCTCAAAAATGGAGATGAATATTAAATAAAAAGGAAAAATAGATAGAGTGATTGTTGTCCTGTCACCCTTTTCTCAACTAAATTCTTGAAAAAGTATTATTATTCACATATCTAACCTCTTACGAGCATATATCAATTAATCATTTTAATATAATTCCAATCAAACTAACATAAATGTGTAAAACATTAAATCTGGATGTATATATAGAACTCGAGTTTATAGCTTTTAAAATTCCAGTGATCATTAAATTATCCCAATACTCTATTCATGATACTCATGGCATTAAAGGGTCGAATTGTCGCAATCAATTGATTTATCCAATCTGTTTTGATCAAGTAACCCTAGATGTACACTCCAATAATACTCAAACTAAAACGTTGTCAAGCACAACTTAAACTCTCACAAGAAGCATAGCCTTTCCTTTAAGTTTTAATCAACTTACATAAATGATCAAGTTAGGACAAAAGGACAAAAATAACAATTTGACAGAGAGAATGTTAACAGTTTCATCTTTATGTTATAGATAATTTGATTCAAATCGAAGAAATAAGATGATCAACGAAAGCGCCATAGGCAATTTATTAGTGAAACAGTAAAAGAATCATGCAGAATTGGTAGTTGAACCATGGTTAAAAACGGTAAACTCAGTAACTCAGCTATGCGCTAATGTACCAATGTGTGCAAGAGAGAGGGTATGTATAGTCAGAAAAATACATACCTTGCTATCCCCATTAACGGTAGTGATCTTAAAGGGATGCCAGTTTGGATCCCTCAGCCGCTCCTCCCACGAAGATGCCAACTTGATCGCGTCCTGTGCTCCTTTAACAGAACCACGTTTCTTAGCAGCAGCCTCGAAAGGCTTTACATCAAGATCACCCATCCTCTTCACACCAATTTGAGAACGAGGAGGATTAGCTTTCAAACCCTGTTGGAACGAGGATTAGAAGGTAAATGTTTTTGGAAGAGGAAGATGATAAAACTAATCCTAATCCATTACTTTTAAGTCAAAAAAATTACACCTAATTAGTAATGCACAAGGCTCATATGTTTCAATAACAAAATATCTATGGAACATTCCTTCAATCACTAACAGAGTCCTGTGTCACTAATTACATCCATCTTGAGGTAGACACAGATACTTAATATTAAGTGCTACATTTTCTTAAGATGCATGACAAAGTCTGACCATTGAAAAGGTCAACTATTAGCAGATCACTTCATTCTAGTTTGTATTAGTAAGTTCGTAAAAATTGTATTATTGCATAAAATAAAAACGACAGGAAAAAAAAGGACTCACAGAAATTAGCTCTTTACGAGCTTCCTGCAATTCATCGTTGGTCAATCTTTCTTTAATGATTAAGGCTTGATTAAGATCTTCCAAGCTCTCAAGTTCCTCTTCTTTTTCCTTGAGATCTTCTTCAAGCGACCCCAACTTCTTTTTTGCATCACATCCTCATCTATCATGTGTTTTCTCACCTCTATAGCTCCCTTCAATTTGGTTGATCTCCAGTTCCAACCGTTGCTTATCATCAAGATTTTTCTGAAGCTCAATGATACGGTGGTGGAGTTTTTCTTTTTCTCTCTGTCATGTATTGATAAATTAATATATAAGAAATTAAGAACCAAAAACATGAAGAAGAAGAAGAAGAAGAAGAAGAAGAAAAATAACGTGCTTATCCTAACACACATGATTTAAGAAGAAAAGTTTGTTACAAACCTTCTGCTCCTCAGCCAATTTCAACACTCTTTCACCTGCCTTCTTCTGCTCCAAAATTGCCAATTCATTCTGCAAAGAGAAAAAATCTTTCACCACTTGCAACAGAAACAAATTCACAAACAGCAAAAATATATAAACTGCCTTCTTCTGCTCCAAAATTGCCAATTCACCGCTACTCGGTACTAGCTCGGCCGACCACCTTGTAGCGAGTACTCGGCCTACTCGGGAGTACTCGGATTGGAATTTTTATATATAAATTTTATAATTATATATATACTTATCCAAAATATATGTTTATCTTATACACAGAATAAACAATTATAAGAACAATTATAACGCATAAATACACACCATAAATAATTTATACTTATACACAATCCAATTATAAGAACAATTATAACATATAAACTTATTATTATAAGTCTTATAAACTTAAAACTTATTAACTTATAAGAACAATTACTCAATTATAAGTTTATAACTTATAATTATAAACTTTATAAGAACAATTATAACTTATAGTTAATTAGGACCGAGTTTGAAAGAAAGAAAAGAAAAAGACACATTTTTTTAATAAAACCTGACTTTTAGCCTTAGACGAGTTGACCGAGTTGGCCGAGTTGGACCGATTACTCGCGAGTTGGACCGAGTAGGCCGAGGACCTTGGAACCAAGCCGATTAGGCACTAATTGCCAAGGTGGCTGGCCGAGTTCCGATTACAAGCCGAGTACTTGGCCGAGCAGGCCGAGTTTTACAACACTGAAAAAGATGTTGGCAAACATGCAAGCAAGACCACTCACGTAATCCAGGAAGTTAAGTAATAAACCATATGTAACACAATATGTTAATACCATTTTCTTCTCATCCTCAAGCTTCATTTTCTCACTTTCATTTTTAGCTGCACGTGTTCTCAGTTCCCGTTCACGGTCTTCCAGCTGCAGTTGCGCTGGTCTTGCTCACTGAAAATCTTTCTAAGCTGTTCATCCTGCTTATCTTGCATCTGTTTTAGATCTAATCAATGAAAATAAACTCAGGACTTCTCTATCACAAAGCACATAATTAACCAACTTAGGAACAGAAGACAAATGACTCAGCATATATAGCTAACTTTATGAAACACCATAGAAACTAATACCTGAATTGTGTTTCTCGGTCATCACACTTATCTGTTTCATTACAGCGTCTCTATCGGAATCTGTACATCTTATTTGTTCCTTAATTTCCTCGCTTTTTTGCTCTTTTCCTCTATCAAAGTTTTCAAAGACGAAAGAAGTTTTGAGTTTTTTACATTATCTTCTTTTTGGATAGCAGAAAGAGTCTTCAAATCCCCATTCTTTCTAAGATGATCCCCGACAAGACTATTTGCGTTATAATCTTCCTCTCCCGCAATCCACACATAGAACTTATCGTCTTTCTGCCTTGTCCTATCGTACCAATCTTCCCTCCCATGTTTGTCCTTCTCCAATGCCTTGACAAACATCATTGCATGCTTAAGTCCATCCCACTCTTTTCCAAATTCAACCACAGCTTGTCCAGAATGACCCCTCCAGCTCCACAGAGGATGAACTTTGATTATCTTGTACCCTTGTTTTATCCACTCATCTTTTAGCTTTTTACCACTTCCACCCGAAAACTTACCATTCCTTTCAACTGTCGGAATATTGACAATCACAACAAACCAGGGCCAAACATATAGCTCGTCACCAGTTTTGTCACTTGAAACAGTGTTTCCACTAGTCTGGTGACTTGCAATGTTTCCACTAGTTGACTCTGAACACTTGGTTTTAGAATGAAGGTCCCACTGTAAAAACTCCTCCAATCCCATATGTCTAGCCTTGTCTTCTACCCCAGAACTTCGTGACTCCCTCGCTATCCGAGATGCATGCCTAAGGAGGTCACTGTATGTATACTCTCGGCTACCACGACAATAAGGACAGCTAAAAACGTTATCTGAAAACCTAACATTGACCACACCATTCCTCAGTTCCTTGTAGGCTTGGTCTATATACCACTCAAATTCAGATTCACAGCTTCTTATGTCTCCTCTTTGATGACTCATCCTACACATGCAATATATCAAACACAAAAACAATTGAGCTGCACAAAATCACATGTAATTAGTTGCAACACGAAATCGTCTACAAAGAGCTTGATCTAAACAGCTATTTAAACTCATCTGACTATCATTATAAAAAGATCACCAATAAAACACTATTTACATGATAAGAAGCTAATGCCTTGCATGATCAACAACATATAGACCCCAACAATGATTACAACCATTTAACCCTAAATTAGTCAGCATTTGCTAAATGAAACAATAAGGAACATTAACTTGCACACAACAGCTTGTTTTTGACAAAACTTTGGGGCAAGAGTAACTATACCAAAATTTACCCTAAATTTGGAGGGAAAAATGACAACACCAAAAAAAGAGCTAGCTAGGCATATGAGTTCAAACATCATACAATGTAGGATTCTAACAATGAATATAACATAATAGATCAAAAAGTATCAACTAAATGGCCTTCAAACATCGAAAATAAGGCTGTTTTGCGGCCATAACTACGACAGCTAAATACGATCACATTTTAAGCTACACTACAGATGATGGAAAAAGCTACACTATAGATGATGGAAAAAGGCCGAGTTATAAAACTCTAGTAATAGCTCTGTTCCATAAACAATAGATAATGATACAACATAGAGAAGAAAAATAACTCAAAAACAACGATTAGACTAGTATACTGTATACCTGAGAGTTTCCATAAGTTTGAAGTAGAGGTTTTGAGAAAGAAGAAAGCCAAAACCCTAGGATAGAAGAGTTAGGGTTTTGGTGCGATAATGGCGGAAGTGATTGACGAAACCGAGCAGAAACTGGAACTAGAAGATCAGATGAAATCAAAATCAAATCATCTGTAAAAGCCGATTTTGATGATCAACGATTGTAGGTTGGATTTGGATTTTGGAAGGAGTAGAAAGAATGGAGGATTTTAGAGAGAGAGAAAGAGAGTATGCAAATGGGATGGTGTGTAAAAATAAACCGCCAGAATATATATCTGCACTGCAGTAGCAGGCAGCAGTAGCATTCGCATTTCCGTTCTTCGGTTCCCATAAACCATTTCGCATGCTCTCTTGCTGACGTGGCGTCTTTATTCTTTTGAACGACCGTACAATAAATAGCACTCTCTACAATGCGAATGCTTATTTTTTATTTGTTTCTTTGAGACAGTGGCATGTTTTTTATTAAATGATTATTTTATCAAAGGTTTGTTCAGCAAATTAGCCGATAAGTTGGGTGTTGATTGATAAGTTTGTTAGTAGCTGATAAGTAGCTAGCTTAACAAAAATTAGTTTATGAATATGTAAAATGACCAAAAACAGGTATTATGAGATATAGTATTAATATTAATGAGGGTATAATTAGAAAAAGTTAACTTCAAGAGCATCTACAATGTATGGGTTTTTCACATAGTTTTTTTATAGCTTTTTTCTTACGCATTATTACCACCTCAATAACCTAAAAACCTCTACATATTTCTACAATGCGAAAAACATCATCCAAGCTTTTTCAGAATTTTCAGGGTTCCACCATTTTAACTTTATATCATATTTATTTATAAAAATAAATACAATAAAATTATACAAATACGTATTTAATTATATCAAGAAAATACTATTACATTAATTATGTATTTATTATACATAATTTTTTAAAATATTTTAATAAATATATTTTATAAATAAAACTAAATTAAATCATAGATTAAATACGAGATTTTTATAAAGTTTTATAAAGTTAAAATAAATTAAATACGAAAAACTTCTGAAAAGCAGGTCGTGCAGTTACGACCTATGACGCAAAAACCCACGAAAACCTCATTTGAAAAACCTTTACACTATGTGAAAAAACTCAAAGTGAGGTTTTTGCTTTTAGAAAACCCCCTAAAAAACAACACTGTGGATGCTCTAAGGCTATGTTTGGCAAACTAGCTATTGATTGATAAGCTAGCTTATGAACAAATTATGTTTGGTAAAAACTAGCTTACGAGTATGTAAAATTACCAAAAGGGGTATTTTTGAAATTAATAATTAATGTTAATAAAAGTATAATTGGAAAAAGTTACTTAAAGTAGCACTTCAAAAAGCTAGCTTATGGTACATGTTTGGATGGACTAACTTATAAGCTAGTTTTTTTTTTTTGTCAAACACAACCTAAGTAGCTTATCAAAAAGCTAGCTTATAAGCTATTTTTAAGCTACTTTGTGCTTACTAAACAATGTCTAAATTTGATCTTGAAAAACTGTTACTTCTTTTATTTTTATGGTATCCATTTGTTTCTAGGGTTTACTTCATAAAAGTGTATCCAACTTGTCAAGAAAAGTTATTGTATGTACTGTACTTACGTTTTTACCTTTTGACGTATCAATACTTTCAAAATTGACATTTTAATGTATCTAACTTGTTATAACAAGTTGCCTGCTGACGTGGCACCGGTTACCGCTGATGTGGCACTTATTTAGTGACTTGGCGTCTGAGTTGGATGCTGAGTTGTAATATCTGTGTTTTAAAAAGAATAGCAAATAAAATTAAAAACCCAATTAGGGTTCATCTTCAACAATGAGTTCATCATCGATTTTTTCCGGAGATGAAACCCTACTTCCACCCTGAAAAAAACTCAAATACACTACTATCGCCATCACCCCTGCCAGATAGATGAAACCCTACTTCCATCGGCCATCTCCGGCGAGTTCGCTGGCACAACCACCAAATTTGCTTCTTAATTTGAGATTTCCAGAATACAACAAATCACCGCCGACCCCCAAATCCCTTCATCGAAGACCATCGATTTCGATTTCCGATTTCGATTTGATTGGAGATTTCAGGTAACCGATTTCGATTTCCGCCGTCGTACAGGGTGGAAGCAGAGGAGGGCGGCAGCGACGGAAGAAGGCTGAAATTCGATTTCTCATGTTGACGTTGATGGGGTTAGTGTTATTATAACTCAATTCAATTTTCCCCAATTTTTTGAGCTCTGATTTGGGGCTTTTGTTTCCTATTTTGAAATCTAGGGTTATTGTTGTTGAGATTTTGGATGATTAAACTGTGATTATGTGTTGGAGGGATTTGAAAATTGGAGTTAGATTGGGTACTTTTGGTGTAAAATTTTGTTTCATGGTTTGTTTTTGGTTTGTTGTTCATATTCATCATGTTCATGTTCATCTTCATCATGTTAATCTTCATATTGATATTGATATTCATCTTCTTTAGATTAACTAGTGATGTATGTAAATCAAATCAAATCTGGGTTATCTGGGTTTCTTTCATTCTTGGTTTTGATTTCTATGGATTTGATTAAGGACTAAAGTTTCTTTGATTTATGTGGGTTTTGATTAAGGACCAAATCTGGATTTTTGTTCTTGTTCATCAGCTTCATTCATCTGCTTCATTCATCATCATCATAATCTGGGTTTAATATTTTGTTTAGTGATGTGTAAATTAAAAAAATAAAAAATTATAAATTTTACCGGTTACCTGTTGGATACATAAAAATGTCAATTTTGAAAGTATTGATACGTCAAATGGTAAAAACGTAAGTACAGTACATACAATAACTTTTCTTGACAAGTTGGATACACTTTTATGAAGTAAACCCTTGTTTCTATTATCAGTCTTTCAATCCAACAACGTGAAGGATAATTGTGTTTTTTCATATATTTTTTTACTTTTTACCTCTAAGAAAAAGTAATACAACTTATGTGTTAAAAATTATCACGATTTGCATCTAGATGATAGATTCAAAGCTTCCAATGATTTTAACTTCGTAGGCAAGGGGCCAAGGGAAATCTTGGATGCCATTTTTTTTATGCTCGAGAAATATAAGTCTATATTTTGTAATACGTTGATTTGGTTTAATCTAACTTCTCCATCTCCTTTGTAATATGTATCTAATTGTGGATTTATCGATTGGGTTGACAAAACCTATGTGTCCACAAGCTATAGAAATTATATCAAGCTTATTGAGGTCGAAAAGTACCCTTGGAGTCGCCATAAGGCCAAGACATTTGAAGTTCGTGTATGGAAAATGATTTTGTTTATTAGCTAAATTGCATTGGTAATTTTCTTTTACTTCTTTCAATAAATTATTGGGTAGCTTTCAATAAGAACCTAATTTACGAGTCAAACTTCTATTTTTAGCAATGTACTTGTTGCTTCCTTACTTAATGAACATTATTTCCTTTGTTACTTGGATTTCTTTATACCAAGGATTGAAGATAAATAGTAATTAATGTAACACCCATAATTTCATTGTAATAAAATAAATTAAAGAAACAAATGAGGAATCGTCGGAAAAAGCGGTTGACAAAGGATTTGGAAAACAATAGAGGAACGGTCTGGAGAATGGTCGAGAAAAGACGGGAAACCAGTCGGGATAAACATTGAAAAACCCTCGGTACGGGCTTGGCTACAGTACCCAACAACAATGCCAAATGACACGGTAGTCTGTCAGGGTTGTCAGGATAGAAGAGGTCATGATGCCACATTGGCTATAGTACCGGTGATGGTGCCATATGAATCATATTTCATTTTCTTTAAAATAGGTTGCAAACACAACCATTAAAATCATTATAAACCATTTCATTAAAACAATTATAAACCATTTGTTTTTCATAAAACCATTATAAAATATAGATTTCATGGGGCTAAACAGCATAGGTCAAGGGTATATATACATTATACTAAGGCTTGACAAATCTTCTATAGTCCTTATAAAGTTAAATCTAAATAAATCCTTCATGGTTTGTTACTGGCAACCATTTCAACATCAAAAGCTGTCATACCATTTGATCTTTAAGATGAAAGTAATATAATTTACATTCTTAGTTAAGCATCCACATATATACTATCATTTACATTCTTACATATTTATGTCATCTTCAACCATTGATGATAACACCCATGCTGCTTGCTACATCCAAAACCCACAAGAAAAGCACTACATCTTGGTCATGCCTATAAATCACAAGAAGAAAATTAAAATTAAAACAAGTACAGTGTTCATTCAAGACCTATAACCATTAAAACATGAAAACAAACATCTTTCAAACCATAACAATAGTCTAATTAACACTCTACTATGTATTGATATTGTTAGTATATAGGATATCATGTTGAATGATGACACTACATAATATGATAATAACTTGATAACCTACATAATGTCTCCATGTCTTAACAAGCAAAAAGATGTGTCAAATAATAACCTATACAGATTTGGTCTTCAACCCCTTGTGCATGGGTGGTTGAAGGGCTCTCCATTGCTTCAGAATGTATTCGACCCCCTCTTTTAAGGTCGCTTTCCTTTTCTCTTTGTAGTTCCAAAGCTCTGGCAACGGATGTCTGCGCCTTGGACTGTACTCATTCAGCTCTTTCAGAGCCGTCACAACAGCATCATAAATACCCTCATCATGGACTTCCTTAAGCTCTGCAATCTTTTCATCTTCTTCATTCAGGACCTCCTGGAGAACCACATTCCAACCAAAAAAGATGATGACATCATGGTTATTTATTATTTATTCATCGCTTCTTACCGACTAAAAGCTACTTATTTACCACATTCCAACCAAAAAAATGATGACATCATGGCTAGGTTGGAACATTCATGTTCTAGAAGAAAGTTTCAGTTAATTTTACATACAAATCATTAACTTGTATGCAGAAAAGGTTTTAGGCATTTCCAACAACTTAATGCTTGAATGTTAGATATTGCAATTCGGATGGGATAAAAAGAGCATTATCATATACATTATATGATCGTATCTCAAAATGGAGATAAATATTCACAAGTTATGTACAGATAGAAATAAAGGGCACGATCTAAACTAAGAGGCAAAATAGATAAACTGATCGGCGTACTTTCTCTTCAATTAAATACTCGAAAATGTATAATCATTCGCATATCTACTTCATAGAGTAATATCAATTAATCATTTCTGTAAAATATTAACCAAACTAACTAATATACCTAGTCAAGTCAGTATAATTTCAATCAAATTGACTAATCAAATAAGTCATCTCGACTGTAGTAGATATTTTACTTTTTTTTTTTGGAAGAGGTATCCCAGACCACATTGGGCCCAGACTAATCCTCGGCAATTTTGGGCCGAAGCCCGACTGCTAAAGCATGCAGCCCGGGGTCGAAGCCCCCGTACCTCCAGAATGCGTCCCCCAAGGCTCGAACTCGGGTTCACCACTATGTAGTGCCCAAGCCTTACCACTAGGCTAACACTCCTTTGGTAGATATTTTACTTTAGGTAAACCGCCCAGCTACTCTGTTGATTTCTCATACAAATGTGTAAAACGTTGAATCTCGATGAATATAGTAGAGCTAGAGTTTAAAGAAGAAAAAGGGTATATTCAGTAACTCAGCTATGTGCTAACCCATGTGTGCAAGAAAGAGGGTATGTACGGTCAGAATTATACGTACCTTTATATCCCCATTAATGGTGATGATCTTAAAGGGATTCCAGTATGGATCCCTCAGCCGATCCTCCCACAAAGATGCCAACTTGAATGCGTCCTGTGCTCCTCTATCAGAACCATGTTTCTTAGCAGCAGCCTGGAAAGGCTTTAAATCAAGATCACCCATTCTCTTCACACCAATTTGAGCACCGGGAGGATTATCTTTCAAACCCTGTTGGAACAAGGATTAGAAGGCACACGTATTCTTGGAAGAGGAAGATGGTAATAGTAACACTAACCAATTACTTTTAAGTCAAAAGATTAGCATATAGTGGTTTGTGCTTAATTGATACACCTAATCAATTATGCATAAGGAGTCATATGTTTCAATAACAAAATATGTATGGAACCTTCCTTCAATTACTAACAGAGTCCTGTGTCACTCTAATTACATCCATCTTGAGGTAGACAGAGATATGTAATATTAAATGGTACATTTTCTTTAGATGCATGACAAAGTCAGACCATTGAAAAGGTCAACTATTATCAGATCACTTCATTCTAATTTTTCATTAGTAAGTTCATAAAAGATTGTTATATGGGCATAAATTAAAAATGACAGGAAGAAAATGGACTTACAACAATTAGCTCTTTACGAGTTTCCCGCAATTCATCGTTGGTCAATCTTTCTTTAATGATCAAGGCTAGATTATGCTCTTCCAAGCTATCAAGTTCCTCTTCTTTGACCTTGAGATCTTTGTCAAGTGACCCCAACTTCTTTTTTGCAGCAGCATCCTTGTCTTCCTTGTCTGTTATGTGTTTTCTTATAGCTTCGTTTATTTGGTTGATCTCCAATTCAAGCCATCGCTTATCATCAAGAGTTTTCTCAAGCTTAATGATTCGGTGGTGAAGTTTACGTTTCTCTCTCTGTAATTATGTATTCATAACTTATATATAAAGAAAACTCCTAACACACACGATTTAAGAAGAAAAGTTTGTTACAAACCTCCTGATCATCAGCCAATTCCAACTGCTCCAAGATAAACAGTTCATTCTGCAAAAAAAGACAACATGTCAACACACGAATAGTGTGCGACAAATTTTCAAAATATTATCAACTAACTACATCAAATGTTCATATAGAATATAAGAAAATCTAGGCACCAATATCCTATCATTGTGGAGCTCCACTTTCACACTTTCATTCATAGCTTCAAGTTCTCTCAGTTTCCTTTCACGATCTCTCAGTTCCCTCTCATGATCTTCCAGCAGTCGTAAGCTCTGTTCATGTTCAAGAGTAATCGTTTTAATCTGCGCAGCCGCCTTCTCTTGCATCATATTGACATCTGATCAAGAACGAAATTAGGAATTGCTAGCGGAAACATAAAGCTAACCAACTTAATGATTCAACATGCAATTCTAACCAGCTAATACCTGTATTGAATTTCGCAATCATCGCTTGTCTGATCTCCTCAACAGTAGCCATATAAGAGTCCGCCCAGCTGCGGATTTCTTCACTTGTTTTGCTTTTTTCCTCTGACAGAAGTTTAGCATGAAGGTCTCTCTCTAAATACTCCTCCAGTCCCATATGCCTGGCCTTCTCTTTTAATCCGGCACTGCTTATTGCAGTCCGAGAGGCATGCCTAAGCAGGTTCTCATAAGTATAGTCTCGGCCATCACGACAATAAGGACATCTTAAAATCGTTTCGGAAAACTTAACATTAACCCAACCATCTCTTAGTTCCTCATAGGATTTCTTTTTATATCCCTCAAGTTCAAGTTCAAGATCACTGTTACTTGTCTCTCCTCTTTGCTGACTCATCTTAAACCTACATTGCAATACATTCCAATTCAACACAACAATTTGAGTTACAAGAAAATCATCTACCTAGAAAGGTTTAAAATTGTAATTTACTCCATAATATATAATGATGCGATAGCCGTAGAAAACAGCTCCATTCGCGATTTTTCCAATTTTATTTTAACTTTTAAGTGTTGACACTATATAATCATATATTAAACAAATCATAAATCTTAAAAGCAACTCCCAACAGATACTCTTAAAATTAGATTTTCTATTTATTTTTATATTAGGCTTGATCATTATTATATAAATTATTTTTAAGAAATGTCTTAAAAAACTAAAGTTATACAGAATGTATATGTAATGCGAAAATGAATACAAAGAAGATAAAGACTAATTACTAAACCTGCAAAAATGAGGGAAATAAACTGCACTAACATACAACCAGTTTTTTTTGGGGAAATCAAACCATGAAATTACTAAAACCTACACTAAACTTGGAATAGAAGATACAAACTAAGCTCAAAAGAGCTCGCAAGCAACTTCAAATCTGAAATAGTTTACGATTCCAACAATGAATACGATACAATAAGGTTGAATTAGGTATAGACTACAAAACTAAAGTTGTCTATTACTAAATAAGCATCATCGAAGAGAAGCATTTTTGCTGTGATTAAGGCTGTGTTTGGCAAAAATAAGCTAGCTTTTAAGCTAGTTCATCCAAACATGTACAATAAGCTAGCTTATAAGCTAGTTTTTTGAAATGCTACTTTGAGTAGCTTTTTAGTTTTTTCCAACTATACCCTTGTTAATATTAATTATTAAATTCAAATATACCATTTTTGGTCATTTTACATACTCATAGGCTAGTTTTTGCCAACCATAATTTGTTCAAAAGCTAACCAGCTACTAACTAGCTTATCAATCAACAGCTAGCTTATCAGCTGTCAGCTAGCTTATCAGCTAGTTTACCAAACACAGCCTAAGCTATTTTGAAATATTCAACAAACTACAAATAAGAGTATATGACAACAGAACTTATGATCAGCTTTTCTAGGCTGTAGTTGGCAAAAATAAGCTGGCTTATAAGCTAGTCCATCCAAACATGTATCAGAAGCTAGCTTATAAGCTAGCGTTTTGAAACGCTACTTTGAGTAGCTTATGAGGAGCTTATTGTAGCTTTTTCCAATTATACCTTTATTAATATTAATTATTAAATTCAAAGATACCCTTTTTGGTCATTCTACATACTCATAGGCTAGTTTTTGTCAAACATAATCTGTTCCTACGCTAGCTTATCAGCTACTAGCAAGCTTATCAATCAACAGCTGGCTTATCAGCTACCAGCTGGCTTATCAGCTACCAGCTAGCTTATAAGCTACGCTTACCAAACATAGCCTTAGTCTACAATAGAAATCATGGAAAAAGGTCTACTAGAAGACACGAGAAGGACGATTAAGTAGACTGGTATACCTAGAAGCTTGAGGTAGATGATGATAGAAGCAACAATCGGAAAACCTAGGGTTAGAACGGTTGATGTTTCTCTATATTTTCTGATAATGGCGGAAGAAATGATGACTACTGATCAAAGCGAAAACTGGAAGAAGAAGAAGAAGAAGTAGAAGTGCAAGGGGGAGAGGAGGAGAGTGATCATGAAAACCGTCAGATTGAAACTTGCTATTTTTCGTCCCTCTTATTTCCATTTTGTTTATGTGTTCGTTCCACTAAAGTAGGAATAATTTTGTTTTTATATCTTTTTTTCTTTTCCATGATATATTATTATACACCTTATTAAAGTATTAAGGCTTTGTTTGGCAAGCATAAGCTAGCTTATAAGCTAGTCCATCCAAACATGTACCAGAAAGCTAGCTTATCAGCTAGCTTATAAGCTAGCTTTTTGAAACGCTACTTTGAGTAGCTTATGAGGAGCTTATTGTAGCTTTTTCCAATTATACCCTTATTAATATTAATTATTAAATTCAAATATACCTTTTTTGTCATTTTACATACTCATAAGCTAGTTTTTGCCAAACATAATTTGTTCAACAGCTAGCTTATCAGCTACTAAAAGCTTATCAATCAACAGCTAGCTTATAAGCTAGCTTGCCAAAACATAGCCATAAGTATATAAGGGGTGTTTTAGTTCATTTTAGGAAATGAAAATGAAAATGAAAATAGGGAATCAGATGAATAGCAAGGCTGGCCCTGGGGTGTGTGTCGGTGGTGCCCTTCGAGAGGCTTCGGTTAGGGGTGTAAACGAACCGGGTATCAGGTAGTTCGAATCGAGTCGTTAGTATCTCGAGTCGAGTTTTGACCGAGTTAATATCGAATAGCTCACGAGTTCTTGACTCATTTACACTCCTAACCTCGGTTTGCGAGAGGGGGGATAATTTTTCAATATTTAATAATAGTATATAAATTTTAGTGAAATAAAAACAACAAGATACATTTTCAGTGAAGCTGCGGGATCTCTTCCCTTTGTTCTAGGGGGTCCAAGATTGAGCCTTTTGCAGGCTCCTGTTTTCTTGGTCATGTTTTTGACTTTGCTGATTCAAAGTTAATTTTTTTTTTTTTTTTACTTTTTCTGTTTTATATTTAATATGGATCCAGGATCGAGCCTTGCAAGCTCATGTTTTTTTGTCATGTTTTTTACTTTCGTTGTTTTAAAGTTAATGTTTTTTTTTTTACTTTTTCTGTTTTATATTTAATGTGGATCCAGGATCGACCCTTGCAAGCTCCTGTTTTCTTGGTCGTGTTTTTTACTTTCGCTGTTTTAAAGTTAATGTTTTTCTTTTTTACTTTTTTTGTTTTATATTTAATATGTATAAACTTCTAATGATTTCTTAATTCTAAGTTTCTTTTTAGTCATTAATAAAGCATATAATTTTGGTAATTACTTTTTTTTTCTTAATTTCATATTAATATAATAATTATATTATCAAATTGTTTTATTAACTTATTTTTATAATTTAGTTCTCACACTCAAACATAAAATTATTAATACTTAATTTTTTTTATATATTTTTTCAATCTACATTCATCGTCGTCACCAACAAGTAGTAACTTTTTTGTTCCTTCTACATTACAAGGTATTGAATGAAATTAGATTCAATAACTTTGATTGTGTAGTGTTCTTTTATTTTTATTTTTTTTAATGATTTCTTCTATTATTTTTTCTTTACGATTATGATTGATTGCTTCTTTATAAAACCCGGTAGATCCATTAATTTTTATTTCTACCCAAAGTGGGGAAAATAAAAAATTTATTTCTACTTATTTTTTCCATATGTAGTTCTATCTTTTGATTTTAAATAAAATATCTTTTATATTTTTAAGTTGGAAAAACATATTTTTTAATATAAAATAATTTTTCATTAATTATATTAGATTAACCAAACAACATCAATGCAATCCTCATTCCCATTATCATGTATTCTCATTTTCATTCCTTAAAAGGAAACAAACATCCCCTAAATGTTACCATTTGAAACCCAAAGAAGGCACCAAGCCATTCCACGAGGTTATGAAACACGTTATGAACCCCAAACGATAATTGTTCATGATAGTTTATCTAAAACATAGATTCATGAGCTACAATGCTTCTTCTTCAGGAACCGACCGAAATGCGGTCACTTGCTTCGATGAAAACATTAATGGACCGTAAAGTTTTGAATGACGCCATAGATGGTCAATCTGAGTCTCTGAGAAGGTTGCCGAAGAAGTTGGACGAAGAAGACGACTGGCCGGTTAACCAAGTGGAGAAGGGTGGGTGGAACAATAGAGTTGTAGGGCTTGGTTGTATCTTTTATTTTTCTTTTCTTTCTTTTAATGCGTTAAGGATTTTTTATATATGCATTAGAAACCTATACACTATTTGGTGTACTAGATAGAAGGTTAAAAAAACCAAAATTCCCATAATATTAACGGGTTTGTAGGTAAAAGAATGTATTAACCGGTTTTAGAAATACTATTAAGCCCAATAAGTTATTAGTAAAAGCGCTATCTTAATTTGGTTCATATTGGTGTAGGTTGTTTTCAAATTCCATAGAAGCTAAATTCCTTTCATATTAAAGAGGTTCTCATTAAATGTGAGGGGCTAAATTCCTTTCATATTACCGGAGGTTGTTTTTAGCAGACTTTATGATTATTTTGGATATTTTAAAAAGAAAATGGCTAGAGAATGTTAGAGATATTTTCAAATGACTAAAAAAATTAGTTTCTCTATTTAAAACTAGATAAGTAGATAATTATTAGGAGTTATAAACACAATTGTACCAGGAAGTATAAAAATTTTATTAAAAAAATGTTAACTAAAAATAAATTATCAGACCTTCGGATGCTTCTTATGAAGTTTTGATTATCTATACAAACTTAGTAGTTAGCAGTAAACGTCTTTTTGGTTCAAAAAACGGAAAATACACTACTAATGTCTTAATCTGTTTTTGCTAAAGAGTATAGAGGATAACATGTTGAAAGATGACACTATAGAATAACTTGATAACCTACATAATGTCTCCATATCTTAACTAGCAAAAGAATATGTCGAATAATAACCTGACCCATGAACAGATTCATCCTTCAACCGCTTGTGCATGGTGGTTCAAGGGCCTTCCATTGGTTCAGAAGGTATTCGACTCTCTTTTAAGGTCGCTTTCCTTTTCTCTTTGTTGTTCCAAAGCTCTGGCAACGGATATCTGCCGCATGGATTTCACTGTAGCCAACAACTTAATGCTTGAATGTAAGATGTTGCAATTCGGATGGGATAAAAAGAGCATTATGATAAACAAATGGCCACATTACATCATGATCAACCCAAAGGATCATGTGAGAAGAAGAGTTAAGATGAGAAGGGTAAAAAGGGATCTGGACCATTGATAACTTTTAATCTGAAACACATCCCATGAATTCTGTTTGATGGGGAAGTGATCCGGTGCATCTCATCCTAATGTGTATCCAAGGGTGGATATCCTTACCCGTCTCATGATAACTCCACTTCTCACCTTAACACAATGTTATATGATCATATCCTAAAATTGGAGATAAATATTCACAAATTATGTACGTATAGAAATAAAGGGCACACGACCTAAACTAAAAGGAAAAATACATAAATTGATCGACGTCCTTTCTCCTTTTCTTCAATTATATACTCAAAAACATATGATCATTGGCATATCTACTTCATAGAGCCATATCAACTACTCAATTCTGTACAATTTTAATCAAATTAACTAATATAAATAGTCGAGTCGGTATAATTTCAATCAAACTGACTAATCAAATAAATCAAAGAAAAACACGTACCTTTATATCCGTATTAATTGTGGTGATCTTAAAGGGATGCCAACTCAGACATTCCTCTCACAAAACAAGATGCCAACTTGATTGCGTCCTGTGCTCCTTTAACACAACCATGTTTCAAGAGTAATCTTTTTAAGCTGTGCATTCGCCTTCTCTTCCATCATATTGACATCTAATCAAAAAAAGTCAAGATTTTGCTATCGGAAAACATAAAACTAACCAACTTAGAAATAAAAGAAACGATTCAGCATGCAGTTTTAACTTGGGAATAAAAGAAACTATCTAATACCTGTATTGAATTTCGCAATCTCGCTTGTCTGATCTCCATCTAATCAAGATCTCCAAAAAAACATGTAAACAACACACTTCTCCTTCGTTCATTAGAGTGTGGCAATTTCCTGTTTGATAAGCCCATATGTAAGGTACGGTAGCACTGGCGTTGATATTAAAAAAAATTAGGGGTTGTGAAAGGTGTCACACTGTCACTAATTATTTTGTTGGATGCAACTGTATATTCTTTGAAATTATAATAATAACAAAGGGGCGGGTTCGAATCACATTCACCTCAGATACAAAAAGCAAGAGACTAACCGATAGACAACAATGACTTTCTAGAAAATATCCGAAGCTTCTTTTTTTTATAGTCAAACTCAAATGGTGCCATAATTTCACCACTTTGTAAAAATTCCTAGGTTGGCCTTTTCTTTCGGTTTGTCATCTGAAATCTGATTTTGCTCCCAATTTTTCGCCACCCTAGATGTTTATTTGTTTATTGATTTCATGATTTGCTTATAAGGTTATTTGTATATTTTGTCTAGAATTTAAGTTATTTTTTGATTGAAAACATAAGTATAGTGTTCTTTTCTTTCCTGATTGACATCATAACAATTTGTTTGATGCTAAAGTTCGTATTCCATACGAGTAAAAGATTAATCATGTTAACGAGTCAAGTTGAGCCTTCTAGGGGGTACCAAGCTTAATTTCGTGCACAGACAAAAGACAGTCCGACTTGAGTACTCCAACTTTAGGTGGGGAGTTTTTCTGATGCTCGATGCTACGGTGGTCGAGTTTTTCTTTTTCTCTCTGTAATTATGTATTGATATTGTTAGTATATAGGATATCATGTTGAAAGATGACATTATTTGATAATAACTTGATAACCTACATAATGTCTCCATGTCTTAACAAGCAAAAGGATATGTCAAATAATAACCTGAACAGATTCAGTGTTCAACCCCTTGTGCGTGCTGGTCTAAGGGTCTTCCATTGCTTCAGAATGTATTCGACCCCCTCTTTTAAGGTCGCTTTCCTTTTCTCTTTCTTGTTCCAAAGCTCTGGCAATGGATATCTACCGCTCGGATTGTACTCATTCAGCTCTTTCAGAGCAGTCACAACAGCATCATAAATACCCTCATCACAGACTTCCTTAAGCTCTGCAATCTTTTCTTCTTCTTCATCCAGGACCTCCTGGAGAACCACATTCCAACCAAAAAATATGATGACATCATGGCAAGGATTCACCAACATACGGGTTGTTTACTATCTATTCACCGCTTCTTACCGACTAAAAGCTACTTATTTACCACATTCCAACCAAAGATGACATCATAGCTAGGTTGGAGCATTCATGTTTTAAAAGAAAGTTTCAATTAAAAGGTTATAGGCATTTCGCTATAGCCAACAACTTAATGCTTGAATGTTGGATGTTGCAATTCGGATGGAATAAAAGAGCATTATGATAAACAAACAGAGATCATATACATTATATGAACGTATCTCAAAATGGAGATAAATATTCACAAGTTATTTACAGATAAATATAAAGGGCACGATCTAAAGTTCTAAACTAAAAGGCAAAATAGATAAACTGATCAGCGTCCTTTATCCTTTTCTTTAATTATATTCTCGAAAACATATGATCATTCACATATCTACTTCATAGAGCCATATCAGTTAATCATTTCTGTATAATTTTAATCAAATTAACTAATATAAATAGTCGAGCCGGTATAATTTCAATCAAACTGACTAATCAAATAAATCATCTAGACTGTTGTAGATACTTTACTTTAGGTAAACCACAACCACCCAACTATTCTTCTGTAACTGCCGTTTCTCATAAAAATGTGTAAAAGTTGAATCTGGAGGTATATAGAGCTTGAGTTTAAAGAGTAAAAAGGGTATACTCAGTAACTCAGTAACTCAGCTATGAGCCAATGTACCCATTGTGCAAGATAGAGGGTATGTACGGTCAGAAAAACACATACCTTGCTATCCCCATTAATGGTCATGATCTTAAAGGGATGCCAGTGTGGATCCCTAAGCCGCTCCTCCCACAAAGCTGCCAACTTCATTGCGTCCTGTGCTCCTTTAACAGAAGCATGTTTCTTAGCAGCAGCCTGGAAAGGCTTCACATCAAGGTCACCCACTCTCTTCACACCAATTTGAGCACGAGGAGGATTATCTTTCAAACCCTGTTGGAACAAGGATTAGAAGGCAAGGTTCTGGAAGAGGAAGATGGTAAAACTAACCAATTACTTTAAAGTGAAAAGATTAACATATAGTGCTTTGTGCTTAATTGATACACCTAATCAGTTATGTATAGGGCTCATATGTGCCAATAACAAAATATATATGGAACCTTCCTTCAATTACTGTCAAAGTCCTGTGTCACTCTAATTGCATGCATCTTGGGGTAGACAAAGATATATACTTAATATTAAGTGGTACATTTTCTTAAGATGCATGACAAAGTCAGATCGTTGAAAAGGTCAACTATTATCTGCATAAATTGAAAATGATAGGAAGAAAATAGACTCACAAAAATTAGCTCTGTACGAGCTTCCTGCAATTCATCGTTGGTCCATCTTTCTTTAAAAATCAAGGCTTTATTAAGCTCTTTCAAGCTGTCAAGTGCCTCTTCTTTGTCCTTGAGATCTTCTTTAAGCGACTCCAACTTCCTTTTTGCATCAGCATCCTTGTCTGTTATGTGTTTTCTTAAAGCTCCTTTCATTTGGTTGATCTCCAGTTCCAGCTGTTGCTTATCATCAAGATTTTTCTGAAGCTCAACGATACGGTGGTGGAGCTTTTCTTTTTCTCTCTGTAATTATGTATTCATAACTTAAATATAAGAAAAACAAGAAACATGAAACAAGGACGAGCTTCTCCTAAAACACATGATTTAAGAAGATAGGCTTGTTACAAACCTTTAGATCATCGGCCAATTTCAACATTCTTTCATTCGCCTTTTTCTGCTCCGAGATAAACAATTCATTCTGCAAAAAGAGAGAGAACCTTTCACCACTTGAATAGTGTGCTATAAATTTCAAAATAACATCAACTAACTAGTACTACATCAAATGTTCATATAGAATATCAGAAAATCTAAGGCACCTTTATCCTATCATTGTCAATCTCCACTTTCGCACTTCATTCATATCTTCAAGTGCTCTCAATTTCCTTTCACGATCTCTCAGTTCCCTTTCACGATCTTCCAGCAGTCGTAAGCTCTGTTCATGTTCAAGTGTAATCTTTTTAAACTGCGCATCCGCCTTCTCTTGCATCATATTGACATCTACGAAGAACAAAGTTAGGAATTTGCTATTGCAAACATAAAACTAACCAACTTAATGATTCAACATGCAATTCTATCTACCTAATACCTGTATCGAATTTCGCAATCATTGCTTGTCTGATCTCCATAACAGTAGCCATATAAGAGTCTGCCCAGCTGCGAATTTCTTTACTTTTTTTGCTTTTTTCCTCTGACGAAAGTTTAGCATGAAGGTCTCTCTCTAAATACTCCTCCAGTCCCATATGTCTGGCCTTCTCTTTTAACCCGGCACTGCTTATTGCTGTCCGAGATGCATGACTAAGAAGGTTCTCATAAGTATAGTCTCGGCCATCACGACAATAAGGGCATCTAAAAATCGTTTCTGAAAACTTAACATTGACCCAACCATCTCTTAGTTCCTCATAGGATTTCTTTTTATACCCCTCAAGTTCAAGATCACTGTTACTTGTCTCTCCTCTTCCCTGACTCATCTTAAACCTACATCGCAAATTCGCAATACATTCAAATTCAACACAACAATTTGAGCTACAAGAAAATCATCTACCTACAAAGGATTAAAATTGTAATTTACTCCAATCCATAATATATAATGATGTGATAGCCGTAGAAAACAGCTCCATTCGCGTTTTTCCAATTTTATTTTGAGTGCTGACACTATATTTAATCATATCAAATCATAAATCTAAAAGCAACTCCAACAGATTCTCTTAAAATTAGATTTTTGTTTCTAAAAAAAATATTTTTTATTTATTTTTATATTAGGGTTGACAAAATTACCAAAATTTACCCTAAATTTGGAGGGAAAAATGGCAACACCAAAAGGAGCTAGCTAGGCATATGAGTTCAAACATCAAACAATGTAGGATTCTTAGAATGAATATAACACAATAGATTAAAAAGTATCAACTAAACGGCCTTCAAACATCGAAAAAAGGCTGTTTTTGCTGCCATAAATACGACAGCTAAGTACGATCACATTTTTAAGCTACACTACAGATGATGAAAAAAGGCCGAGTTATAAGACTAATAATAGCTCTGTTCCAGAAATAATAGATGATAAAAAAACTCAAAAACAACGATTAAACTAGTAGTATACCTTGAGAGTTTCCACTAGTTTGAAGTAGAGGTTTTGAGAAAGAAGAAAGCAAAACCCTAGGATAGAACAGCTAGGGTTTTGTTGCAATAATGGCGGAAAGTGATGGATGAAAACCAGCAGACACTGTTGCTTGCGAGAAGATCAGATGAAATCAAAATCAAAATCAAAATCAAAATCAAAATCAAATCATCTGTAAAGTAAAAGTCGATTTCGATGATCAACGATTATAGGTTGGATTGAAGGAGTAGTAGAAGAATGGAGGATTTGAGGGTTTGAGATTTTAGAGAGAGAAAGAGAGTATGCAAATGCAATTGGTGTGTAGAAATATATCTGCAGCAGCATGCAGCAACAGCATTGCATTTGCCTTCATTCCCCCATAAACCATTATTTCGCATGCTCGCTGACGTGGCGTCGTTATTCTAGTTTTAGCAATGTAACTATTACTTCCTTTGTTACTTGGATTTCTCTATACGAAGGATTAAAGATAAATAGTAATTGAATGTAACACCTGGAATTACATTTTAATTATGAAATAAATTAAAGAAACAGACGAGGTCGGAAAATATGGCTGACAAAGGATCAGGAAAACAATAGAAATGGTCAAGGAAAGACCGGGAAAAGCGGTCGGATAAACATTGAAAAACCCTCAGTACAGGCGACTTGGCAATAGTACCTGGCAAGTGGAACATGCCAAATGACACGGTAGCCTGTCGGTCGTCAGGATAGAAGAGGTCATGATGCCAACACTGGCTATAGTACCGACGATAATGCCATATGAATCATATTTCATTTTTTTTTAAAAATAGGTTGCAAACATATCCATTATAATCATCAAAACCATTTCATTAAAACCATTACAAACCATGTGTTTTTCATAAAACCATTATAAAGCAATGATAAATTATATTTCATGGGCTAAAAAGCATGTCTTGAGTAAATATACATTATACTAAGGGCTTGACAATCTTCTATAGTCCTTGTAGACTTAGATCAAAATAAACCCTTCATGGTTCGTTACTCGCAACCATTTCAACATCAAAAGTTGTCTTACCATTGATCTTTAAGATGAAGGTAATATAATTAACATTCTTAATTAAGCATCCATAGAAACACCATCATATACATTCTTACATTATTGTGTCATTTTCAACCATTGATGACATCCAAAAGACCAACCAAAAACTATTCCTCTTTCCCAAATTGACAGCAGCAAAGATAACATTTTCATCCAAAACCCACAGGCAAAGCAGTACATCTTGGTCATGCCTATAATCACAAGAAGAAAAGTTAAAACAAGTACGCTGTTGATTCAAGACTATAACCATTAAAACATGAAATTAACAAGCATCGTTCAAAGCATAACGATCGTCTAATTAACCTTTAAAACTTTCTACTTTTCTTTCTTGTGGCTCTACTACATGGTACAATAGAGCACAAGAAGGAAAAGTAGAAAGTTTTAAAAGTCAATTAAGATCGCAAAATAGTTACGTTTTTTTTTTTTTCATAATATACTTACCTATCTTGTTCTTATACTCTTTATAGCAGTATAGCAATCAAACAAATTACCTCATTTTCCTTCAATTATTTATCAAATTAACTAGCTTCAGGGAATCAAATATGAAGACAACAAATATTAGTATATTAACTACAATTAGCAATGTATGTTAGACGATTTGATTAAGATTAGATGAAAATGAGGTGATTGACATAACTAGGAAAGTATTTAACAAAATGTAATTAGTCAAACTAGACTCACCCAAGATTTTGTTTGAAGTCAACTCCTCTTCTGTTGTTTATAGATCTTCTTCCTTTGGCTGAGAATGAATTCGACACCTTCTTTCAAGGTCGCCCTCCTGTTTTCCGTGTTGTTCCAAAGCTCTGCCAATGGATACCTGCCACTTGGATTATATTCATTGATCTCATTAAGAGCAGTGATAACAGCGTTATAAATATCATCGCTCTCCTCCTTCAAGCTTGCGATCAAATACTCTTCTTCATCCAGGATCTCCTACACAAACCAAACCAATATATAGGTAATTTAGAAAAAGAATCATGCACAAATGGAAGTTGGACGACACTGAAAAAGATGAACGGACCTTGGTATTCCCGTGGATGTCAGTGATGATCTTAAAGGGATACCAGTTTGGATCCCTGAGTCGTTCCTCCCACAAAGATGCCAGCTTTATTGCATTATCGGCCCCTCCTTTAATAGAACAACGTTGTCTCTTAGGACCAGCAAGGAAAGGCTTTTCATCAAGCTCGCCCATTCTCTTCACACCAATATGAGCACCACCACGATCGTCTTTCAAACACTAGAGATATATACTGTACAAGTTTAATCTTGGAACAAATTTTTTTTTTTTTTTTTGCTTAATCCATATTTATAACCATTTATGCATAAAACTAATTATGTTTCCATATAGGGAGGTTTGTTTAGAAATCTTAAATATTTTAGCAACCTGTGAACCACCCTTTTTGTGAATATTCATCATTAATAACTGTTGGAACAAGTAGTATTTATTACTTCTTAGCTTAGTCCCACTCCCACATAGGAGCGCAGAAACTTTCCATGGTTTATAAGTTGAAACTCACTTGAATTATTTGGAAAGCAATTTGAAGGGAACATAAAGGGACAAAGTCTAGAAGGGGGTTTTTGGAAATATTATATAGGTTAGGGACTATATATGATCAAAGACTAGCACTTAGTTAACATTCAGTTAAACTATTTCGATTTTCAGTTATTTTTGGAGGGAAAAAGGAAAGATCCATTGCATCTTTTCATGAAAGGTTGCAACTGTTGGAAAATTTTATGCTATATAATGTTTTTCTTCAACTTTAATCAATTTCATTATTTCCATCTTCACAATATCACAACCATGATCTTGAGAAGAACTTGTAGGATTGTTGTCTACAGTTCTTAAAACTCGAGGAGGTCCTGGGAGGAAATTAGCCTAGTTCCATAAACGACCTAGTGGAGGCTAATAATGTCCTAATTTTACTGCTTCGATCAAATCGTTTATATCCTCTTACTTCTGATCTAACAATAACGTGATAAAACAATGATGATGAGTAAATACTAAATATTCATCAAGAACAGTCACAAAATAGGTGGTTTCGGAGTTCCTAAAATATTTAGGGTGTGTTTGGTTGTGGAAATTTTTCCAAGGAAAATGAAAATTTGAAAATTGTTTTGTTTCTTCAGTTTCAAAAGTTTTCCAAGAAAATGAAAATTTTCAATTTCTAACTTCTATGCAAGTTAGAAAATTGATTTTAGTAGTTTTCCAAAATTTTCTAAGCGTGTTCTCTAATTTTCTAAAATGCAAAATGAAAACTCCACCATTTCAACCAAATGCTTTTTCTAAAAGTTTCATAGAAAACTGAAAATGGAAGTTCAGCTCTAATTTCTAAAAACGTTTTCTAGGAAAATGAAAACAATTTTCCACGACTAAACGCACCCTTAAGGTTCCTAAATGAAATTGCCCATATTTCCATAACATATGGAATCTTCCTTTAATAACTAACAATCCTGGGTACTGTAAATACATTCACTATTAAAGAAGGTGAAGTATTATAAAATAACTTCATTTCATTCTAGTAGGACTTAGTAAATTTATTAGCATAATTGCAAATGCATAAACTAGACAATGATTAGAGGGAAGGTAACTCACAGAAATTAGCGCTTTACGAGCTTCATTCAATTCATCGAAACTCTCTCGTTCTTTGGTTATCAAGGCTTGATTTAGATCTTCCAAACTCTCAACTTCTTCTACTTTTTCCTTAATAAGCTCTTGAACATAAACGAGCTCTTTACGAGCTTCATCCAATTCATGACTGCTCGATTGTTCTTTGCATCTCAAGGCTTCATTAAGCTTTGATTTCAAGCACTCAATTTCCTGTTCCTTATCCTTGAGAGCTTCTTGCATAGAAATCAGCTTTTTACGATCAACTTGTAATTCCTCATGTCTAAGTCGTTCTTTCTTTTTATAAACTTGATTAAATTTTTTCAACCTCTCAATTTCCTCTTCCTTTTTCTTGAGATCTTCTTGAACAGAAATTAGCTTTTTACGTGCAACTTGTAATTCCTCATTCTTCGATAGTAATTCTTCGTTCCTTAATCGTTCTCTGTTTTCGAATGATTGATTAAGTTTTTTCAAGCAATCAAGTTGTGATTCCTTTCTGTTAAGGTCTTTTCGGAGCTTCTGCTTCGAGTGAACATCCTCATCGGTCAAGTTTATCCTCAATTCTATGGCCCCATTAGTCTTGTTGATCTCCAATTCCAGCTGTTGCTTATCATCAAGGTCTTTCTGAAGCTTGATGACTTGGTGGTGAAGTTTTTCTTTCTCTCTCTGTTGGGCATTGATAAGTTAGATACTAAAAAGAAACAGAAACACACACATATCTGCTTCCGTAACACATATGATTTAAAGATAAAGGTTTGTTACAAACCTTCTCAGCCTCGGCCAACTTCGACACTCTTTCATCTGTGGCCATCTTCACTATGCAAAAAGAAGAAAGAAAAATGGTTCACCAATTAGAGTGGCGATTTCCTATTTAATATGGCATGCATATGTAATGTGCAAATGAACACAAAGAAGATAACGACTAAGGCCGTGTTTGGCAAACTAGCCGATAAGCTAGCTAGCTGGTAATGTTGCAAAAATTGCTAGGCGGTACTCGAGCGAGCCGACCCCTTGTAGCAAATACTCGGATTAGGAGGGGAGCACTCAGATTGGGATTTTTTATGTATAAATTTGAAAATTATACATATAGCATGTTCATAAATCATAAATAATCAAATATAAAGATGATTGTTCATAGCATATGTTCAAAAGCACCAACATAATTGTTTGAAAATTCAAATACTTCAAATAAAAATATTCATTCTTGGTATATATTATTATTATTATTATTTTTTGATCGAGTTTGACCAAGTAATCACGAGTAATCACCAAGTTGCTCGAGTTTGACTAAGTACCGAGTAATTGGCCGATTTACCCCAACTCGCCTCGGCTAAGGCCCGAGTAGCGAGTAATGGCCGAGTACTCGGCCGCCTAGGCCAAGTTTTACAACATCCAGTCGCTGATAAGCTATTTGTTGACTAAGTCCATCCACAGCCGTACAGGTGATACCACCTGTACAGGCTGCCACATCAGCTTTACCACCACCTTACCACTACCATACCATTTCATCCACAGCCATACAGGTCATACCACCTGTATTATTTAAATAATAAAATACAATTCATATATTATATATATATATATATATATTTTAGAGGAAAGTTCAAATGTGAACGTGAGGACAACCGAGAGCGCGACACGTGGCGGCTTTGAGTGTGGTCCCCCTCTTTAATTCAATGCCCTCCCATGAATCGCGCCTAGTCATCCGCCGTGGATCTAACGTGGCGCCTAGTCATCCGCCACGTGTCGCGCTCTTAGCTGTCCTCACGTTCACAACCAAAAAAGTGGTTCACATTTGAACCCACCCCATATTTTGTATGTATATATGTGTGTGTTTGGGCTTTTTTAGAACGGTAAGCGGGTACCGTTGAGCTCCCATACAGCTCCCTTGTAGGTCCACCTCCGCGGTGTTACCACCTGCAAGGCAGCGGTACCGGCCCCCCAAACCGTTGGCTGCGGATGGCCGAATAATTAATAAGGTAGCTTACGAATAAATTATGTTTGCTAAAAACTATCTCATGAGAACGTAAAATGACCAAAAAAATATAATAATTGATATAATAAAAGCAAAACTGGAAAAAAGTAAGAAAAAGCTCCTGAAACCCTACTCTAACCAGAGTTTCAACAGGCTAACTTGTAAGTTAAAAGGGATTTTGGCGGCTATACCCATAACGGTGCTCCCCTTTGCACATATACCCATACCATAACGACGCCATAACGGCCCCAAACGCCGTTATAACGGCGCGCAATGTGCATAACAGCCCTTATAACGGCTTTTTAAGGGTAATAGTGCAAAGTGGGGGTGGGGCTATGGGTATACACATCAATTACCCATTAACTTATGGTTCATCTACTACTGGCTTATCAACTGGCTTATTTTTGCCAAACAGTGCCTAAACGTGCACAAAGAATGCAATAAACTGCATTAAACACACCACTTTTTACTAACTTTCTCTTTGGGGGAAATCAAACTATGAAATTACCGAAACTTACCTTAAGTACTTGGAAGGAAAGATGCAAACTATAAGATCAAAAAAAGCTAAGCAAACAACTTCAAACATGAAATAGGGTAGGATTCTTACAATGAATACAATAAACTTGAATGAATCAACTACTGGAATAAAGTTACCTATTATTAGGGTTTCTTTGTATTTTGTGATAATGGCGGAAGTGACTGATCAAAGCGAGAACCAGAAGAAGTGCATGGGGAAATGAAAAGTGATCATGAAAACCGTCAGATGATGTGAAAGCCATCAGAATATAGAGTAAGGTTTTAGTCCCTCTAGTTTATAAAAATACCCATCTTTGTCCATATGGTTTAAAAACTGTTATCTTTTGTCCTTGATATTTCCTTAAGCTACGTTACATTAGTATGAACTCCATTAAAGTAGAAATAATTTGCTTTCTTATCAATTTTTCTTTTTTCTTATGTTATTATATAGTTTATTAAAGATATTAAGCACAAATAATTAAGAAAAAAATGGGCATACGTGTACATACATTATTAAACGATTGACATGACAAACTTTTGCAACGTCCAAAAGCATTTTAAAAAATTTTATAACATTTTACAGTAAGATGTTTTTGTGTTTAATCTTATAAACAACATCCTATAAATATTCTATTAAAACATATTTTTATTTTAAATGTCATATAAATTCAATCTTATTTGTTATAATCAATACAAGAAAATTTTGCATCAAATATTAAAAATGCTAATTTTAAAGGCGGTTCCACAACAGGGATGGCAATGGGACGGGTATTGGTAATCTCAGTTCCATACCCTATTATGAAACCATGTTCCATACCCGGTCCCGTCCCGTCGGGTATCCCATCACCAAATAACCATCGGGGTTGGGTATTCCCGTGGGTATCGGGTATCCCATTTATATACTTAGTCGAATAAAATTTATTAGACAAAATTTCATTTATTAGAATTATATGCGAATCAGTTTCGTCTTCGAGGTCAGTTTCGGCCAAGATAAGGATCGAGTTCACAGAAACTTGAAACTACAAAGTTGTAGTGATATCTTTCGGCCTTCCAGAACATTTTGAATCGTGACAATCGGAGCATGGACAAGTGAGATATGCTTGAAACACCAATGTCGTGCAAAGCTGTCAAATTGTAAAACTTAAAGGGTTAAGTACATGGGAGTGTATCGAACTTGTCACGTTTTATTATTGTATGTACTCAACTTTAAAAATTACCGATTAATGTACTGAACCTGCTAAAATTGTCATTGTATGTATCCAACTTTATCAAAAACCTACCATTTAATGTATCTAACTTGTCACGAAAATGTATCCAACTTGTCATGAAATACATTAAATGACAATTTTAGCAAGTTCGGTACATTAATCGGTAAGTTTTATAGTTAAGTACATACAATGATAAAACGTGACAAGTTTGATACACTCTCATGTACTTAACCCAAACTTAAATATATATTTTCTATACTAATAAAATCCATTTCATCATTTCTATTATTCTATATATCAATAAAGTTGTAATGTATATTATATTAATAATAAAGTTATTGAATTACTAAATATATATGGTTCGGGGTCGGTAAATGGGATCGGGTAAATGGACTAGTATTGACTAAAACCATAACCATCCCAAAACCGTGAAGTTTTTTGAAAAAAATCTCATACCTAGTCCCATAACCATTTACCCGGCTCAATCCCATCCTACAAGGTTCGAGTTCAGAGATTCTCATCGTGTTCGAGTATTTCTGTCATTCCTATTCCAAAAAATAGAATATAAAAAAGTTGATTTTATTTTGACTCACTTTTCACTTTTCTAAAATACATACTATTTCTCGGGTAATTGATTCATATGCCCATAATGCACCTCCACTTTGTATAATATACCCACACCGTTACGCCGTTATAACGGCGATATAACGGTGCGTTACGCCGTTATAACACACCAAAACGCCGTTATAACGGCTCAAAACCCCGTTATTTGACTGAAATTGGTATAACGGCCCTTATAACGGCCTTTTAGGGTATGGTTGCAAAATGGGGGTGGGGCTTTGGGTATACCGGTAAAGCTCCCCTATTTCTCTTGCTAATTACCATATATGAAAATAGCTATTTTATTGACATTTTTAAGGACGTCAATTTTAACAAGTATAAGTGAATTTATTTTTGGATCAGTATAGTAGATAATATTATATATTACAATTTTATCAGTACTTATAGAGTAACATTACATTTTTTGGTCTATGATTTGTTGAAACTTTTCCCTTTTTGTCCATCTTTTTAAATTTATCACACTGACAGTTATTGTTGATTACAATTTAACAAAAATAATATCATTGATAGACCATAAGATTAAAAAAAAAACGAATTGCACTTTTTATTTGAATGTAGAAAAGAAACAACCACTTCATCAAATATTGGCAAAAGATAAAAACAATTGATATATTGCACACTTCATCAACCAGAATAACCCCTTAAAAATGAGCATAAAAATAAAACACTACACATGCAAGTGTTACAAGGGTTCACTTAGGAGGCAAAAAAGATTTAACAATCTTATGAAAAACAGAAAATGCACTACTAATGTCTTAATCTGTTTTGCTAAAGAGAGTATATAGGATAACATGTTGAAAGATGACACTATATAATAACTTGATAACCAACATAATGTCTCCATATGCATATCTTAACAAGCAAAAGGATATGTTGAATAAAAACATCAACAGATTCGGTCTTCAACCCGTTCTGCGTGGTGGTTTAAGGGCCTTCCATTGCTTCAGAATGTATTCGACCCCCTCTTTTAAGCTCGCTTTCCTTTTCTCTTCGTAGTTCCAAAGTTCTGGCAATGGCTGTCTGCGGCTTGGATTGTACTCATTCAGCTCTTTCACAGCAGTCACGACAGCATCACAAGTACCCTCATCACAGACTTCCTTAAGCTTTGCAATCTTTTCATCTTCTTCATCCAAGACCTCCTGGAGTACCACATTCCAACCAAAAAAGATGATGACATCATGGATAGCATTCACCAACATACGGGTTATTTACTATCTATTCATCGCTTCTTACCGACTAAAAAAAATGATGACATCATGGCTAGGTTGGAACATTCATGTTCTATAAGAAAGTTTCAGTTAATTTTACATACAAATCATATCAACTTGTATGCAGAAAAGCCAACAACTTAATTCTTGAATGTTAGATGTTGCAATTCGGATGGGATAAAAAGAGCATTATGATAAACAAATGGCAATATTATATCATCGTATCTCAAAACAGATAGAAATAAAGGGCATGATTTAAACTAAAAGGCAAAACAGATAAATTGATCAGCTCGGTCCCTTTCTCCTTTCCTTCAATTATATACTCGAAAACGTATGATCATTCGCATATCTACTTCAGAGTCATATGACATATCAGTTAAATCATTTCTGTATAATTTTAATCAAATGAACTAATCAAATAAATCATCTCGGTTGTAGATACTTACTTTAGGACGTAAACCGCCCAACTAATGTGTAAAGCTTTCATATAATAGAGCTAGAGTTTAAAGAATAAAAAGGTTATACTCAGTAACTCAGCTATGTGCTAATGTTACCCATGTGTGCAAGAAAGAGGGTATGTACGGTTAGAAAAATACGTACCTTGCTATACCCATTAACGGTCGTGATCTTAAAGGGATGCCAGCTTGGATCCCTCAGCAGTTTGTTCCACAACGATGCCATCTTCATTGGGCCCTCTGTTTCTGTAACAAAACCTTGTTTTTTAGCATCAGCCTGAAAAGGCTTTAGATCAAGCTCGCCCATCCTCTTCACACCAATTTGAGCACAAGGAAGATCATCTTTCAAACCCTGTTGGAACAAGGATTAGATGGTAAAGTGTTCTTGGAAGAGGAAGATGGTAAAAGTAACCAATTACTTTTAAGTCAAAAGATTAACATATAGTGGTTTGTGGTTAATTGATACACTTAGGGCCTGTTTGGGAACAACTTAAAGAGCTTACTGAGCTCTTTAGCTTTTTCGCTCAGCCATGTCATGGTGTTTGGAAGTGGCTTAATTACTTCTTCACCCATTTGGTATTAGGAAATCAATAGATTAAATATAAGGGTAAAATGGTCATTTAAATTGTTCAGACAGATTATTCGGCATAACTAACAAACAACACTTTTATTAATCAAAACAGACAACTTTATCAATATAGCTAATTTTATCAATACAAAACTTAATGAAAAAACAACCAAACATGACTTAACGAAAAAACAACCAAACAGGCCCTTAATCAGTTATGTATAAGGCTCATTTATCCTTCAGTGTGAAGTCCATTTTAACGGACCCTAACAACAGACAAAGGTCTATTTTAACGGCCCCGTTAACGGGCCTTAGGTCAAGACAACTTGGTCAATGTGGATTTTTTTTGGATTTTAGTGCTTAACGGACCCTTTAACCGCGTTTCATGGACATTTGATGCTAAGGTAGGTTAAATGTGGGGTAAGGCTTTGGGCATACACGCCAAATTCCCTCCCATAGTTCCTGATTGCTATTCGGACCCCCCTCACTCACATAATAATACTGGATCCCACCATTGGGTCCCACATCTACACTCACACCACCAACTCCCACCCCCTAATAAATAACGTGGTGGGGATAGAATTCACCATATTTAAAATTTAAGGTCCCTAAATGAAATTATCCCTATTTCGATAACAAAATATATGTGATCTTCCTTCGATAACTAATGAATCCTACTAACAAATCATGGGTCGCTCTAAATACATTCGCTATTATAAAATAACTTCATTCTTTTAGGAATTAGTAAAGTTATTAGGACAACTATAGATGCGTAAAATAAACAACGATCGGAAAAGAAACTCACAGAAATTAGCACTTTACGAGCTTCATTCAATTCATCAGAACTTCTTCGTTCACGGATTGTCAATGCTTGATTCATAGATTCTAGATCCACAACTTCTTCTTCTTTTTCCTCGAGATCTTCTTTAACACAAATGAGCTCTTCCTGCAATTCATTGCTCAATTGTTCTTTGGCTTTCAAGACTTCATAAACCTTTGATTTCAAGCGCTCAATTTCATGTTCCTTTTTCTTGAGATCTTCTTGAACAGAAATTAGCTTTTTATGAGCATCTTGTAGTTCCTCATTCTTCGATTGTAGTTTCTTATTCTTTAATCGTTCTTTGTTTAGACTTTTTTGGAGCTTTTTTTTGGAGTTAAGATCCTTATCAGTCAAGTTTATCCTTAACTCTATAGATCCATTATTCTTATTTATCTCAAACTCTAACTGCTGCTTATCATCAACCTCTTTTTTGAGCTTGAGTATTTGGTGGTCCAGTTTTTGTTTTTCTCTCTGTTAGAAAATTAATAATAACTTAAAACATTAAAAAGAAAAAAGGAAATAGAAACATAGAAACAAACAAATATATGTTCACATGATGTAAACTAAAGAGAAAAGTTTGTAACAAACCTTTTCATTCTCAGCCAACTTAGTCATCTTCAGTACACAAAAAGAAAGAAATGATCGAAGAACAATTGATCTGGAAGAAATGCAATGCGTTGATTCAGAATGTATACATAACATTTATAACGGTTGGAAGACCATCAGAATATGTCAGTAAACTGCTTTTAGTCCCTCAAGTTTATTACAAACTGCAACTTCTGTCCTTGTGGTTTAAAAATTTGTGTTTTTTCATACATGTGGTGATTAGAGATGGCAAAAAATATAGAATCTGACTGGGAAATTTGAAACCTAAGAGCATCTCCAACAGCTTCCCTATAATGGGGAAAAAGAAGTAAAATGGAGATTTATGCTTAAATTGAGCTCCAACAGATTCCCTATTTCTTTCTCCAAAATGGAGAAAGTATAAGAGAGAAATGAGTTTTTCTCCAAATATGGAGATAACCCCATTAATGATTACCATATGAAAGAACCAATAGGAATTCTTGAAAATAATAACATAAAGAAAAAAAATATTTTTTAATGAGTAAATAGAATATTTTATTATTATAATCAATTTTGATTTCTCCAAAATGGAGAAGCTGTTGGAGATGGATGTACATTTCTTTTAGAGATTTTGAGTTTTGATTCTCCATTTT
The DNA here is from genome assembly GCA_030169165.1 of Centaurea solstitialis. Classification (NCBI taxonomy): domain Eukaryota; kingdom Viridiplantae; phylum Streptophyta; class Magnoliopsida; order Asterales; family Asteraceae; genus Centaurea; species Centaurea solstitialis. The sequence continues at coordinate 50,582,362 of CM058044.1, read as the reverse complement.
GGAGAAATTATAGGGAAGCTGTTGGAGATGCTCTAACTAAGTTTGGGGAGGGTTATTTCGGGGCAGGACGGTTAACAGAGAAATGTTCGGGGATTTTGGGGGTCGGGTATCCCGCTCCGATATATATATCTAATTAAAAATAAAACTATATATGTAAAATAAAAAATATAAATAGGTTTAATTGTTTAGGGTTTTATTTTTTTTACTTTAACGTCTACCAGCTATGTATACAAGTAATTAAATTGTTTTTTGGTTTTTATATACATACATATTGTATACATATACATATGTACATATACATACAGAGAAAAGTGATAAAAAAATGAGAAGTAGAAAACTGATATCCACTACTCATTCGGTTAATAAATGCGGCTTTAACCGGTTACGGTAGACGCGATCACGGAGGATTGATGCGATTCATGGAAGGTAGAGACGATTAAAGAAGTGTAACCCAGTCAAATCCGCCTTTATTAACCAGATGAGTGATGAAGATCACTTATTTGTTTCTCAATTTTTTAGCACTTCTCGTTTGAACCTAATATTATACATGTGTTGACCAAAAGGATGAAAAGCAATACAAATTTCATACAAAAAAAACTAAATTCAAAGTTACAAGGACGAAAGTAGTACCTTTCAACAAACTACAAGAACTACTATTGTAACTTACCTCATAACTTAGGCCATCCTTAATGGCAACCGGTACCACATCGGTACCACCCCCTTACCATCGGCTACACCATCGTGGATGGGGGGTATGGTGCCGGTAGTGGTACCAATCGGCACCCACACACCGGTTGAAGAAAAGCAACACCCACCCCCTACCCTCCTCTCTCTCTCTATCTCTCTCTTCTTTCTCTCTCTCTCTACCTTTTTTAATTTTCCTTTTTTTAATCAATTAATTAGAGGGGTATGGTATTGGTATGGTTAAGGATGGATTGGTATGGTGTTGGTAAGGTGTTGGTAAAGCCGATGTGGCGCTGATGTGGCAGCAAAAATGAGAGGTATGAGGGGTATGGCTAAGGATGGCCTTATAATGATGTGATAGCAGCAATAAATAGAAAACAACTCCTTTCGCGTTTTTCCAATATCGTTTTGAGTAGAAAACAGATCCTTTAAAATTGTTTCACTATACCTTTTAAAAAGAAAACACAAAATCTTCGTGTAAAAATAATTTCTTAGAACTTAATTAGGTCTTATTTATCAAAAGCTTACTCTTTTAAATAATTATCAATAAAATTCAACATTATTAGTTATTTATTGGATGAGAATAAGATTAGCTGATTAGGGGTGTCTTGAAGTGTTCATGATAAAAAATATTTATCCTTTTTTAAAAAGTTAAAAAAACTTATCTTCTTAAAAAACTACTTATAGCTTCTTAATAAAGCTATAAATATTTTACCCAAAAGTTTTAAAAGAACTTATTAAGTCATAAGCACCTTCAAACAAGCACTCCCAAATACTCTCTTAGTTTACAAAAACGGTATTATATGCAACAACTTACCCGGTAAGCGTTAACTATTGTAAGAGACAACGACCTTAATTTACCAGATAAGACTCTTATCTTTGTCTTAACTCTTACTTGAGTAATATTCTTGATACTTATCATATATTCTTCGAAATTCATTTTTCTAGTTTTTCTTTGAAATTAATCTATATATAGGTCCAATTAGAAATAAAAATGTTGAATTTCATCTCATACCAAAAATCTATATAAAGTTCAAAATTACAAAGACAAGAGTAGTACTTTCAACAAATTACAAGGACTGCAAATGTAATTTACTCTATAATATTTAATGATGTCGTAGCTCATAGCCGTAGAAAAGAGCTGCGTTTTCCCATATTTATTTTGAGCTGACACTGTAATGATACCGAATCTAAGGGGATGTTTGTTTGCCTCTTTTTGTAACCATTAAGAGGGTACCTCTTAATCGCGCAGAGGTGTATTTTGTTTGGCAAAAAAATTTAAACCTCTGTATGGTGACAAATGGCTCTGTACGGTTCTGCAGCCAGGGTATAGGCGTACCATTCAGAGGTCTTTTCTTCCACATATGCCCTCCTCACGCTCTATCATCACCTCCATCGTTCTCGCCTTCTGATCGCCTCCATGCTGCGATTTGGTCTCCTCCACTTTCCGGCGACATCTATTCTACAAATTCCGGCGACATCTGTTCCAGAATTTCGGCGACATCTAAGATACACACCTCCATCTTTCTGCAGTTTCGTGAAATCGACTTCATCCATCTGAAAAACGCCTCCATCCATCTGAAAATCGCCTCCATCTTTCTTTAGTTTGGTGAAATCGATTTCCCTGGTGAAATCTTTGGTGAAATAAATGGGTTTTCCAATCAATGGGTTTTCCAAATTAATGAATGTTTCCAAATTTGCTGTTTCCAAATCGTATCCATAGACTTCTCCAATCAAGTTTTTGAAGCTTTTTTTTTTCAAATCAATGATTGTTTCCAATTTCGTTGTTTCCAAATTGAATTCATAGACTTTATCTAAATCAATGGGTTTTCCAAATTATTGTTCTTTCAAATTCGTATTTTGGAGTGAGCTTTTTTTTTATCAATGGCTTTTTCCAAATCAATTGTTTTTTTCTAAATCAACTGTTGTTTCCATAGGGGTAAAATAGTCTTTTGTTGTCTTTCAGACTATCCATTCAGAACTGCTACCAAACAACCATATTTCATTCTGCACTATATCATACAGAGCCTCTCAACCATTCTGCACTATATCATTCAGCAACTACCAAACAGCCCCTAATAAAAGATAATTTCCAATGGTAAAATTTTTTAACAAGTTTTTATGGGAAAGGCTAAATGAATTTACTCACGTACATCAATATCAAAATATATATTTTTTTATTCTCAATATATTCATACCCAATAAATTGGTGTAATAGCAACCCTCTTTTATTATTTGAGAAATCTTTTTTACAGTATTTTAAGCTATGTTTGGTAAACTAGCTAATAAGCTAGTTGTTTGGCAAAAATTAGATTATGAGTATATAAAATGACTAAAAATAGGTATATTTGAATTTAATAAATAATATTAATAAGGGTATAACTGAAAAAAAATTACAAAAAGCTACAAAAAATCTATTCAAAGTAGCGTTTTAAAAATCTAAGTTATAAACTAGTTTCTTGTACATACATATTTGGATGGACTAACTTGTAAGCTAGCTTAGCTTGTAAGCTAGCTTATTTTTGCCAAACACAACCTAAATATTAGAATTCAAAAGCGTTTAAGAAACAAATGAGTGTATGATGAGTTTTTTCCTCATATTTTCATTTTTTATATTAAATTTTTTTGTATTGGAGAAACTATAAGAAGATTGGTTTTTTTAACAAAAAAAATAGACTTTAAATAAGTATTTGGAAGAATTATTTAATAGCGGCGGATAAATAGGATGTCTGTGGATGTCTGATACCGTAAGGGAGGTGTGCGTACATGTATAAATATACTCGTACTAGTCGTTCATTAGTTCGATACAGCTCCACTTTGGAGGCAAAAAGATTTAGGCTTGGTTTGGCAAGCATAAGCTAGCTGATAAGCTAGCTTATAAGCTAGTCCATCCAAACATGTACCAGGAAGCTAGCTTATCAGCTAGCTTATAAGCTAGCTTTTTGAAATGCTACTTTGAGTAGCTTATGAGAATCTTATTGTAGCTTTTTCCAATTATACCCTTATTAATATTAATTATCAAATTCAAAGGTACCCTTTTTGGTCATTTTACATACTCATAAGCTAGTTTTTGCCAAACATAATTTGTTCAACAGCTAGCTTATCAGCTACTAGCAAGCTTATCAATCAACAGCTAGCTTATCAGCTATCCGCTAGCTTATCAGCTACCAGCTAGCTTATAAGCTACGCTTGCCAAACATAGCCTTAATCTTGTGCTTATATTTTAGTAATTAAATAAATTACATCATTCTGATTCAATTTTTAATCAAACCATCTATCATAAATTACCAATTTAAAGATAAAACAAATTTTGCATGCCTATCTAAAACTAGATATTATCCTTAGAGCATCTCCAACAGCATTGCTATAACTTTTCTAAAATAGAGAAAAATAGATTAAAATCTCTAAAATCATTTTCTTTCATCTCCAACAGCTTTTCTATTTTAGAGATTCTATCACCACTTATATTATTAAAATATACACTATATTTATTATCCCAATAAACTTTTTAAAAACTTTTACATAACTAATTATACCATTGGTGGAAAAGATTAAAATAACATTTCTCTCTCTTCATATAGAGATTTTAGAGAAATCTCTATATTTAGAGAAAACTTCATTTTTTTCTATTTTAGCAATTGGTTTAGCAATGCTGTTGGAACACTTTAGAAGAAAAAAACCTTGTTTTTTCTATTTTAGCAATGTTGTTGGAGATGCTCTTAGAAGTCATAATTGCATAGGAAACCACAATTGCATGGGTGTAAAATTTACTTTAAATAAAGGGTGTTGTTATATAGACCCCCTTGACTATTTCATGCACTCACAAAAAGATAGACCCCCCAATACTGGGACCCACCAGTGCACTCACATAACTTACACATTGACTTAGCAAGGGGGTCCATTTATAATTTCCCTAAATAAATTATCATACCTTCCTATGCTTCTTATGAAAATTTGATTCTCTATAAGAACTTAGCAGTTAGTAGTAACACTTTTTTGGTTCAAAAAACAGAAAATACACTACTAATGTCTTAATCAGTTTTGCTAAAAAAGTATATAGGATAACAGGTTGAAAGATGACACTATGCAATAACTTGATAACCTACATAATGTCTCCATATCTTAACTAGCAAAAGGATATGTCCGAATAATAACCTGAAGAGACTCGGTCTTCAACCCCTTGTGCACAGTGGCGGAGGTACCTTAGCACCACAAGGTGCATTGGTACCCCTCAGCATTTGAAAAACTTTTTTTTACTTACTAATAACCAGCCCCGTTTACTTGGTTTTATGGATTGGCCCACCCTTGACTTCCACAAAAGACATAACTACAACCTTCTTAAAGCTGCAAATATCTCTTTATTTACTAATTGGTGTTGTTAATTGGACCCCCTTTGACTCTTCTCCCTCTCACATAAATGTAGACCCCCTTGTACTGGGTCTCACCTGCATACTCACAGTCACATAAATAACCCATTGACTTAGCAAGGGGTCCATCACTCCTATGACCCTTCCCCCTGTTTTATTACGATTTCATATTAAATATATATCCAAATGCTTAATTCATTTGAATTTTTCATAAAAACCTAGGTCCGTTTACAAAATCTTACCCAATATGCAGGGGCGGAACATAGTGAGGGCCAAAGGGGGCCATGGCCCCTGCGGTTTTGAGAATAAATACCATATAATAGAAATAAAGTTTGTATAAAATGCTGTAGCTAAAGTGGTTATCACTTCCAACCTCCTTGTGAAGTGTCCCTAGTTCGAATCTATGGAATGCTTTTTCTTTTTACTGCACCTTTTTTCCCTTCAATATTTTATCAAGAATCATTTTACACTTATTTCCCTTCAATAATTTACCAACAATCTTTTTTCTTATGTATATAGAGGGAGGTTCATTTGTAAACCACAAAAAATGTGTAAACTGTGTAAACCAATCATAGTCGTTGATCAAAAAAATCAAAGGAGGATATGGATTCATAGAAAACATGGAAATGTGAAATATATGGTAAGTCATTGATTATTGAAAGATGAAAATGTGAAATATAGAAATGTTTTTGAAAATCAAGGGTGTAGATTGGTTTACACGGTTTACACATTTTTTGTGGTTTACAAATGAACCTCCCTCTATACATAGAGGGAGGTTCATTTGTAAACCACAAAAAATGTGTAAACCGTGTAAACCAATCATAGTCGTTGATCAAAAAAATCAAAGGAGGATATGGATTCATAGAAAAGTTTATAAATTGATTTAATTTTAAATAAATAATGTGAAATATCTAAAAACTACATAAATATTTATGAATTGATTTAAGTTTTATATAACTAATATGAAATAAACATCTAGATTTTCGTTTTATATTAGTCGATCTTTGTTTCTATCTTAAAGTTAGCTAAAAATTCATCGTATATAATAGTAAAAGGGTATATAAACCATTGATATATCTATATTAATTAATAGTATAAAAATTTTATGTACTAATAGTTTCTTTTTTATTAGAGTATTCTATTAGGTAAAAAGTTTCTATTTTTATTTTTATAAAAGTTATTAATAGATTATCGTCAAACAAACTAACTAAAAAAACAATGAATGTATATTCCATATTTTGGGTCCTCGAATTTTTGCAATATTATTCTTCGGCCCCTGAGGCTATGATGTTCGTGTTCCGCCACTGCCAATATGCACTTATCTAAACATTTACCCTCCGGATAAATATGGTAAGACCGAGAATCTTATTCGGTAAGAGCAATGATAAGGATCGAAAGTCTTACCTGGTAATTGAGGGTGACGACTCTTACCTGGTATGCGATTACGAGGTAAATTGTTGCATACGACATCTCTTCAATGGAGTATAATTAATCTTACGTGGTCAAGTAAGCTAGAGTGTTCAAATCATGCCGGTATGCATTTACCGGGTAAGTGTTTGGGTAAACGGCCCCCTTAGTCTTTGTCATTCTTCTTATCACGATCATTCTTTATGTCATGCTTACTTAAGTTATCCGATAAGCATGTAGAGGGTTAGCATTTGGTAAGTGGCTCTTTAAATGGGTTAAAACAATCTGTTGGAAAAAAGTGTTAAAATATTATAGCGTTCTTAGACTTGATAGATTTATGTAATGGATGCTCCCCCTAATCCACGATCCTGGCTCCGCCCCTGCTTGTGCATGGTGGTGATTCAAGGGCCTTCCATTGCTTCAGAATGTATTCGCCTATGGAATAATAAACTGAAACTCGGTCTTTGACCCCTTGTGCGTCACCGATTATGGGCCCTCCATTGCTTTAGAATGTATTCAATCCCCTCGTTTAAGCTCGCTTTCCTTTTCTCGTTGTTGTTCCAAAGCTCCAGCAATGGATATCTGCCGTTCGGATTGTACTCATTCAGCTCTTTCAAAGCAGTCACCACAGCATCATAAATACCCTCATCGCACATTTCCTTAAGCTCTGCAATCTTTTCATCTTCTTCATCCAGGACCACCTGGAGAACCACATTCCAACCAAAAAAAGATGATGACGTCATGGTTATATACTAGAATCTGTTCATGGCTTCTTACCGACTAAAAGCTACTTATTTACCACATTCCAACCAAATGACATCATGGCTAGGTTGGAACATTCATGTTCTAAAAGAGTTTCAGTTAAATTTACATACAAATCATTAACTTGTATGCAGAAAAGGTTTTAAGCATTTCCAACAACTTAATGCTTGAATGTCAGACTCAGATGTTGCAATTCGGATGGGATAAAAAGAGCATTATGATAAACAAATGGAAATGGCGATCATATACATTATATGACCGTATCTCAAAATGGAGATAAATATTCACAAATTATGTGCAGATAGAAATAAAGGGCACGATCTAAACTAAGAGGCAAAATAGATAAACTGATCGGTGTCCTTTCTACTTTTTCTTCAATTATATACTTGAAAACGTATGATCATTCTCATATCTACTTCATAGAGTAATATCAATTAATCATTTTTGTATACCTTTAATCAATTTAACTAATATAAATAGTCGAGTCGGTATGATTTCAATCAAACTCACTAATCAAATAAATCATCTAGAATGTTGTAGATACTTTACTTTAGGTAAACTGCACAACCACTGTGTAACTACAGAATTTTCAAATGAATGTGCAAAACGTTGAATCTGGATGTATATAATAGAGCTAGAGTTTAACGAATAAAAAGGGTATACTCAGTAAATCACTTATGCGCCATGTACCCATGTGTGCAAGATAGAGGGTATGTACGGTCAGAAACACATGTACCTTGCTATCCCCATTAACGGTAGTGATCTTAAAAGGATGCCAGTTTCGATCCCTCAGCCGCTCCCTCCACGTAGATGCCAACTTGAATGCGTCCTGTGCTCCTCTAACAGAAGCATGTTTCTTAGCAGCAGCCAGAAAAGGCTTTACATCAAGATCGCCCATCCTCTTCACGCCAATTTGAGCACGAGGATGTTCTATCAAACCCTATTGGTACAAGGATTACAAGGTGAGTGTTTTGGAAGAGGAAGATGGTAAAACTAATCCATTACTTTTTAAGTCAAAAAATTTACACCTAATTAGTAATGCATGAGGCTAGCTCATTTGTTTCAATAACAAAATATCCATGGAACCTTCCTTCATACATCCATCTTGAGGTAGACAGAGAGATACTTAATATTAACTGGTACATTTTCTTAAGATGCATGACAAAGTCTGACCATTGGAAAGGTCAACTATTAGCAGACCACTTCATTCTAGTTTGCATTAGTAAGTTCGTAAAACTTGTTATTAGTGCATAAATTAAAAATGACAGGAAGAAAACGGACTCACAGAAATTAGCTCTTTACGAGCTCCCTGCAATTCATCGTTAGTCAATCTTTCTTTAACGATTAAGGCTTGATTAAGATCTTCCATTCTCTCAAGTTCCTTTTCCATTTTCTTGAGATTTTTTTCAAGCTTTCCCAACTTCTTTTTTGCATCAACATCCTCATCTATCAATTGTTCTCTCACCTCTATAGCTCCCTTAATTTGGTTGATCTCCAGTTCCAACCGTGGCTTATCAGCAAGAGCTTTCTGAAGCTTAATGATTCGGTGGTGAAGTTTACGTTTCTCTCTCTGTAATTATGTATTGATAACTTAAATATAAAGAAAACCAGAACATGAAACCAGGACAAGCTTCTCCTTACAAACATTATATAAGAAGAAAAGCTTGTTACAAACTTCCTGATCATCAGCCAATTTCAACACTCTTTCATGCGCCTTCCTCTGCTCCGAGATAAACAGTCCGTTCTGCAAAAAGAGAGAGAACCTTTCACCACTTGAGTAGCGTGTGACAAATTTTCAAAATAACATCAAATAACTACATCAAATGTTCATATAGAATATCAGAAAATCTAGGCACCAATATCCTATCATTGTCAAGCTCCTTTTTCACACTTTCATTCATAGCTTCAAGTGCTCTCCATTTCCTTTCACGATGTCTCAGTTCCCTTTCACGATCATCCAGCAGTCGTAAGCTAAGTCCATGTTCAACAGTAATCTTTTTAAGCTGCGCATTCGCCTTCTCTTCCATCATATTGACATCTAATCAAGAACGAAATCAAGAATATGTTATCGCAAACATAAAACTAACCAACTTAGGAATAAAAGAAACAATTCAGCATGCAGTTTTAACTTAGGAATAAAAGAAACTAGGTAATACCTGCATTAAATTTCGCAATCATTGCTTGTCTGATCTCCATAACAGTAGCCATATAAGAGTCCGTCCAGCTGCGAATTTCTTCACTTTTTTTACCTTTTTCCTCTGACAAAAGGTTAGCATGAAGGTCTCTCTCTAGATACTCCTCCAGTCCCATATGCGTGGCCTTCTCTTTTAATCCGGAACTGCTTATAGCTGTCCGGGAGGAATGCCTAAGGAGGTCCCCATAAGTATAATCTCGGCCATCACGACAATAAGGACATCTAAAAATCGTTTCGGAAAACTTAACATTGACCCAACCATCTCTTAGTTCCTCATAGGATTTGTTTTTATATCCCTCAAATTCATGATCACTGTTACTTGTCTCTCCTCTTGGCTGACTCATCTTAAACCTACATTGCAATATATTCAAATTCAACACCACAATTTGAGCACATAAAATTACAAGATAATCATCTAACTACAAAAAGCTTTGATCTCAACAGATATTTAAACTCATCTTAATATTTGCATTACAAAAGGATCACCAGCAAAACTCTATATATAAGATAAAGATGTAATGTCTTACAAAATCAACAAAAAGCATTTAAAATCCTAAATTTGTTAGGGTTTGCAGTTTGCTAAATGAACAAACGAGACCACAGAGCAATGAAGAACATGTATATACGCAGATTGAATAAGCTATAGTAGCATTCGTATATTCAGCTACTTCTAGGATCTCAACGAAATTGGAGAGGAAATTTCGTATTTAATAAGTATATGCAAATCAAACACAAAGAAGATGAAAGAATCAACAAGTAAACCTGCTTAATTAATAAGCGCATTAAGCTGCTACATTAAGTTAAACACACACCTGTGAAATTGCAGAAGGTTAGGGTTTTGGTTGTGATCATCAATGGCGGAAGTGAAGGATGTGAAAAACGTAGTCGGAGAAGATGAAATATTTAATGCTCACTCTGAAGATCATAGCCGTTAAATGATACTATTAATAATAATCTTATAGTTGATTAATGTAGGTTTCAGTTTTATATAATTTATTTTACATGTCAGTTTTAGAGAAACGTGAGGAGAATCTTGCCACTCATCTTGCGGTTACGGTGGATGTAATTGCGGAGGATTGACGCGATTCATATTAAAGAGGGGGACCGGTCAATGCCGTCTTTGTTGACTGGATGAGTGATGAGTGGCTGAGATTGCTTTTCACGTTTTATTAAATTAATATGTTTATGGTTTGAATCTCCCTCTTGTTTTATAATTCAGTTTTAAAAAGACTTGCCTCCACTTTAACCAACACCAACCTCACCTTCATCAATCACCACCCTCCTCGGCTCCTCGGCTGCCGCCAACATCTCCGTCACCACCGTCATTGCCATTGCCATTGATGTCCGCCATCACAGTCACCACCCACCCTTAACAGATGCATATCCAATTCTTTTGTGATATTTCTTTCTAATTCTTGCCAACCATACATGAAACCATGTGGTCGGATTCAATTCAAATGCCCTGGATTTCGAAATTCGTTTTGTGAACCAAACACCAGTTTCTTTATTGTATAACTTTGAAATACATATGCACAATTTTTAATCGCATTTCCAAATAAAAAACTAACTATCCTTTCTTTAGGATACTTTATATTTGTTTGTGTTAAGATCATGGTTATAAATAACTTGTTATTACGTGTAATGGTATCAAGGCTTGCGCTCACAACCATGTTAAGAGCATCTCCAACAGCATCCCCAAATTTTCTTCAAAATGGAGAACTGAAAACCAAAATCTCTAAAAAAAAGTTGTATCCATCTCGAGCAGGTTCTCCATTTTGGAGATTTCAACATTAATTTTAATATTAAAATATTTTATCAATCTATTAAAAAATTATTTCTCTCTTCAAATTATTATTTTTCGAGAATTTCTATTGGATTTTTGATATAGTAATATTTTTGGAGTAATCTTCAAATATGGAGAAAAAAACTTTCTATCTCCAATTTTCTCCATTTTGAAGATAAGTTTGAAGAAGTTGTTGGAACACCAAATTAACACAGAATCTCCATTTTCTCTCTTTTTCTACGTCTAGAAGAAATGCAATGCGTTGATTCGGAATGTATTTATAACGGTGGGAAGACCATCAGATTATAGAGTAAACTACTTTTAGTTCCTGAAGTTTCTTACAAACTGCAACTTCTGTCCTTGTGGTTTAAAAAATTGTGGTTTTTCATGCATGTGGTAATTAGAGATTGGCAAAAAAACCTAGAACCCGACCGGGAAACTTGAAACCTAACTAAGGGTATGCTTGGTTTATTTTAGGGAATAGAATGAAAATGAAAATAGGAATGCATGAGAATGAGAATGGGAATAAGTATTGTATTGATGCTGCTTGGTTAACCCAATATAATCAATGAAAAATTGTTTCATATTAAGAAAATATTTTTCCTCAACTTGAAAATACAAAGATATTCCATTTAACATCAAGATATGGAACGACATATGGAAAATGAGAACTAAATAAAAATAAAATTTTCATAACCCCCAATTTGGTCAGCAATGGAAATTAATGGATCTGCAGAAATGATTTCATTATATAATATCCGACCAAGCATCAAGTTTCATTATCATTTCCATTCCTTACCCTGCAATACATCTAACCAAGCAGCCCCTAAGTTTGGGGCGGGTCAATAAAATTCAACATTATTAGACATTAGTTAGTTCTTGGATAAGATAAGATTAATAGCATCTCCAATGGCTAACACTATTTTTTACACCAAATGTCAAAAGTAGTGTAAGAAATAGTGTAAGATTTGATGTTACTAGTAAATCTTCTCCAATGGGTAACACTATTTTTACACCAAATCTTTTTTACATTGAAAAGTAGTGTTAAAAATAGTGTTACACCAAATATATTGTGATACTATTCATCACACTAAATTTAGTGTAAAAAATAGTGACCCATTAGAGATGTAAATAGTAACATTTACACCAAATTTAGTGTTTAGTGTAAGATTTGATAACCCCATTGAAGATGGTCCAAGGGTATTTTGAAGTGTTGATGACAAAAAATACTTATCAGCTTCTTTAAAAAGTTAAAGAAATTTAACTTCTTAAAAAGCTATTTATAGCTTCTCAATAAAGTTATAAATATTTTACCCAAAAGCTTTAAAATAACTTATTAAGTCATAGGCACCTTCAAATAAGCACTCTCAAATACTCTCTTAGTTTACAAAAAGGTATTGTATGTAACAACTTATTCGGTAAGCGTTAACTGTTGTAAGAGACGACAACCCTAATTTACCAGATAAGACTCTCATCTTTGTCTTGATTCTTACTCGGGTAATATTCTTGATACTTGTGATATATTCTTCAAAATTCATTTTTTTTGGTTTTCCTTTGAAACTAATCTCTATATATAGGTCCAATTAGAAATAAAAAGGGTTTATGACTTATAAGGGTAATTAACTATTCGATTTGTACACATATTACCATTGAACGTTTTTTTTGTACTCAATATACCATTAAACTCTTTTTTGTACATATAATACCATTATGACCGGGTATAGCCCTTAAACCACCGTAAACCACCGGTAACCACCACCACAACCGTCGCCGCCACCACCACCACCACCATCAAAACACTTCAAAAACACCACCACCAAAACCACCACCTTCAAACCATCACCACCACACCCACCACCACCACCATATCCAAACCATCACCACCAAAACCACCACCTTCTCCGATCACATCGCCGCCACCTGCAAATGCAACCGCCACCACAAACCCTAACCCAATAAATTAAGGTTTTTTATTCTAAGCAAAATCGAAGAACGAGAAGCAAAAACCCAAATCGATTTGGGGTTTTTTGATTTGAGTTTTTTAGGGTTATTGGGATTGGGGTGGAGATGGTGGTGTAGTGGTGGTGATGTGGAGCTGGTGGTTGTGGTGGCATTTGCAAGTGACGGTGATGGTAGTTTAGTGGTGGTGGTGGTGGCGGTGGTTTGGATGTGGTGGTGGTGGTGGGTGTGGTGGTGATGATTTGAAAGTGGTGGTGGTGGTGGTGGGTGTGGTGGTGATGGTTTGAAAGTGGTGGTGGCTGATTGGTTGTGGTGGTATTTTGGTGTTGGTGGTGGTGGTTTAGAGGTGGTGGTGGTGGGTGTGGTGGTGATGGTTTGAAAGTGGTGGTGGTGATGATGGTTTGAAAGTGGTGGTGGTGGTTTACCGGTGGTTTATGGTGGTTTACCTTCTATTCCCGGTTGCAATGGTATAATCTGCACAGTCAAAAAGAGTTCAATGGTATATTGACTACAAAAAAACGTTCAATGGTAATATGTGTACAAAACGAATAATTTATTACCCTAATAAGTCATTAACCCAAATAAAAATGTTGAAGTAATCTCATACCAAAAACCTATATAAAGTTCAAAATTACAAGGACAATAGTAGTACTTTCAACAAATTACAAGGACTGCAAATGTAATTTACTTGTAATATTTAATGATGTCATGGCTCATAGCCGTAGAAAAGAGTTCCATTTGCGTTTTTATTTTGAGCTGACACTGTAATGATACCGAATTTTAAAGATAATTTCCAATGGTAAAACTTTTTAACAGGTTTTTATTATTTGAGATTTGTTTTTTTACAGTATTTTTAGAACATCTCTAATAGTTCTTTTAAAATAAAAGGATGGAGTTTTGTTTTCTAAATTACTCCAACATCTTTTTTATATGGTACTTTAAAATAAATAAAACTTGAAAAATCTTCAAATTTAGAGAATTCTTTAAAACTTGATATATGAAGAGAGAAATTCATTTTGTATCCATTTCCACCAATGAAGTTAAACCATTATTATACTATATAAACTCTTTTTAAAAGATGTATTGAGAATACAATAGAAGTTGAAATATCTAAAATAGAGAATCTGTTGGAGTTAAATAAAAATCTTTTAGAGATTTTGACCTTTAAATCTCTATTTTTAAAAAATTATACAGAAGCTGTTGTAGATGCTTTTAAGGCTATGTTTGGCAAACTAGCTGATAAACTAGTTGATAGCTAATAAGCTAGCTGTTTGGTAAAAATTAGCTTATGAGTATGTAAAATGAGTAAAGATGGTATATTTGAATTTAATAATTAATATTAATAAGAGTATAATTGAAAAAATGCTACAAAAAGCTAACAAAAATCTACTCAAAATAGCTTTTTAAAATGCTAGCTTATAAACTAGCTTCTATTACATGTTTGGATGGATTAGCTTGTTAGTTAGCTTAGCTTATAAGCTAGTTTATTTTTGCCAAATACAACCTAAATATTAGAATTCAAAAGCCTTTTAGAAACAAATGAGTGTATGATGAGTTTTTTTCTCATATTTTCATTTTTTATATTAAATTGTTTGTATTGGAGAAGCTATAAAAAAGATAGGTTTTTTTTAACAAAATATAAAAAGAATAGAGATTTTAAATAAGCATTTGGAAGACTTATTTAACACCGGCAAATTAGTGAGATGCCCGTAGATGTCTGATACCGTCAAGGAGGTGTGCATACATGTATAAATATACTCATACTAGTCGTTCATTAATTCGATGCAGGTCCACTTTGGAGGCAAAAAGATTTAACAATCTTGTGCTTATATTTTAGTAATTAAATAAATTACAATTATTCTGTTTCAATTTTTAATCAAACCAACTATCATAAATTACCAATTTAAAGATAAAACAAATTTTGCATGCATATATCTAAAACTAGATATTATCCTTAGAAGTTATAATTGCATATGAAACCACAATTGCATGGGTATAAAATTTAGTTAAATAAATTATCATACCTTCCTATGCTTCTTATGAAAATTTGATTCTCTACAAGAACTTAACAGTTAGCAGTAAACACTTTTTTGGTTCAAAAAAAACAGAAAATACACTACTACTGTCTTAATCAGTTTTGCTAAAGAGTATATAGGATATCATGTTGAAAGATGACACTATATAATAATAACTTGATAGCCTACATAATGTCTCCATATCTTAACTAGCAAAAGGATATGTCGAATAATAACCCGAAAAGACTCGGTCTTCAACCCCTTGTGCATGGTGATTCAACTCGGTCTTTGACCCCTTTTGCGTGGTGGCTTATCCATTGGTTCAGAATGTATTTGACCCCCTCTTTTAAGGTCGCTTTCCTTTTCTCTTTGTTGTTCCAAAGCTCTGGCAACGGATATCTGCCGCTTGGATTGTACTCATTCAGCTCTTTTAGAGCAGTCACAACAGCATCATAAATACCCTCATCACAAACTTCCTTAAGCTCTGCAATCTTTTCATCTTCTTCATCCAGGACCTCCTGGAGAACCACATTCCCAACCAAAAAAAGATGATGACATCATGGATAGGATTCACCAACATACGGGTTGTTTACTATCTATTCATCGCTTCTTACCGACTAAAAGCTAGTTAATTATTTACCACATTCCAACCAAAAAAATGATGACATCATGGCTAGGTTGGAACATTCATGTTCTAAAAGAAAGTTTCAGTTAATTTTACATACAAATCATTAACTTGTATGCAGAAAAGGTTTTAGGCATTTCCAACAACTTAATGCTTGAATGTTAGATAATGCAATTCGGATATGGGATAAAAAGAGCATTATGATAAACAAATGGAGATCATATACATTATATGATCGTATCTCAAAATGGAGATAAATATTCACAAGTAGTTATGTACAAATAGAAATAAAGGGCATGATCTAAACTAAGAGGCAAAATAGATAAACTGATCGGTGTCCTTTCTACTTTTTCTTCAAGTATATACTCGAAAACATACGATCATTCGCATCAAGGTTTAAAAAAACGGAAACGAGCCTTGAGGCGTTTTCCTCTTAGGTACGTGAGGCGTAAGCCTCGAGGCGGTCAAGGCGTAAGCCTCAGAAGATAAAACAACAAATTCATAGATGCATAACACTTAACAAAAGAAAAGCATAACTTCATATTTCCATACCAAACTATAGTCTCACAATTCAATAAACCTACTTACTATAAGCCTTCAGACAGAAAGCATAGAATGCTTAGCTAAACCATTAACCTATTATCTCCACTATCAATTAATGACTATTATTTATTCTCTGGAATTACTTAAATCTTGTAACTAAAAAACATATAGGAAATTATACAAAAAGAAACAAAAACCAAATATAAAATTATTAAATACACAAATATTATAGTAAAAACATATAATTTCACTACTAAAAATGAAACAAATACAAAGCTTATTCAATATAAAAATATGTACTGTCATAACAGTATAAAAAAGATTATTGAAAAAGTAAAAGATAAATTAATAAATATAGAAAACTATTAATTAATACATTCTTATATATTTGTAGTATAAATATATAAAAAATATCAGAAAATCAACAATCAGAAAATTAGAATAAAATAAACAATTACTAAATGAATATAATATGTCAGATAGTAAAAATATATAAAAACAACAAAAAGGTAATCAATATATAAAAGGTGATAAAGAACAGCCGTCATTTTTGACTAACTTTTAAAGTGTTATCCATTTACTAATGAGAAATAATGATAAAGCCACTTGGACGCCTCTTGAAAGTCCAGCGCCTCATCATTTTTGCCACGTATCTATTAGTCAAGGCGTACGTTTCAAATAGACCTTAAGAGGCGCCGCCTCAAAAATGTTTTTTGGACGTTTAGTTTTGAGGCGCGCCTCAAGGCTTACGCCTCTTACGTTTTTTTAAACACTGATTCGCATATCATCTTCATAGAGTCACATCAGTTAATTTTATATGTATAAATCTAATCAAATTAACTAACACTACTAAAAAATCCTATATTACCGATCAGAAATTTCCGACTGCTTTCCGATGGCTTACCGATTGTTCTTTTTAAATTTATTTTTTAACAAGTTGTTAGAAAATCGTCAAAAAAACAGTCAGAAAATAGTCAGAAAGACGTCAGTAAATGAAATAGTTGGTAAAAGTCGGCTGGAAGCCGTCGGTAAATGAAACAGTCGGTAAAAATCGTCGGTAATTTTACCGACCAAGGTTTTAGCAACGCTCATTTGTCGGAAAACAGTCGGTAATTTCAATCAAACTGACTAATCAAATAAATCATCTCGACTGTTGTAGATACTTTACTTTAAGTAAACCACCCAACCACTTTGTAACTGCCGATTTCTCATATAAATGTGTAAAACGTTGAATCTGGATGTATATAGAGCTTGATTTTGAAAAATAAAAAGGGTATACTCAGTAACTTAGTTATGCGCCATGTACCCATGTGTGCAAAATAGAGGGTATGTACGGTCAGAAACACATGTACCTTGCTATCCCCATTAACGGTAGTGATCTTAAAAGGATGCCAGTTTCGATCCCTCAGCCGCTCCCTCCACGTAGATACCAACTTCTTTGCGTCCTTTGCTCCCTTAACAGAAGCATGTTTCTTAGCAGCAGCCTGAAAAGGCTTTACATCAAGATCACCCACCCTCTTCACACCAATTTGAGCACGAGGATAATCTTTCAAACCCTATTGGAACAAGGATTAGAAGGTAAGTGTTTTTGGAAGAGGAAGATGGTAAAACTAATCCATTACTTTAAGTCAAAAAATTTACACCTAATCAGTTATGCATAAGGCTCATATGTTTCAATAACGAAATATGTATGGAACCTTCCTTCATACATCCATCTCGAGGTAGACAGAGATACTTAATATTAAGTGGTACATTTTCTTAAGATGCATGACAAAGTCTGACCATTGAAAAGGTCAACTATTATCAGGTCAGATCAGATCATTTCATTTTTAGTTTGTATTAGTAAGTTCATAAAAATTGTTATTAGTGCATAAATTAAAAATGAAAGGAAGAAAACGGACTCACAGAAATTAGCTCTTTACGAGCTCCCTGCAATTCATCGTTGGTCAATCTTTCTTTAATGATCAAGGCTTGATTAAGATCTTCCAAGCTCTCAAGTTCCTTTTCATTTTCCTTGAGAACTTCTTCAAGCGACCCCAACTTCTTTTTTGTATCAACATCCTCATCTATCATGTGTTTTCTCACCTCTATAGCTCCCTTAATTTGGTTGATCTCCAGTTCCAACCGTTGCTTATCATCAAGAGCTTTCTGAAGCTCAATGATTCGGTGGTGAAGTTTACGTTTCTCTCTCTGTAATTATGTATTCATAACTTAAATATAAAGAAAACCAGAACATCAAACCAGGACAAGCTTCTCCTAACAAACATTATATCAGAAGAAAAGTTTGTTACGAACTTCCTGATCATCAGCCAATTTCAACACTCTTTCATGCGCCTTCCTCTGCTCCAAGATAAAAAGTTCGTTCTGAAAAAAGAAAGAGAACCTTTCACCACTTGAATAGCATGTGACAAATTTTCAAAATATCATCAAATAACTACATCAGATGTTCATATATAATATAAGAAAATCTAGGCACCAATATCCTATCATTTTCAAGCTCCTTTTTCACACGTTTATTCATAGCTTCAAGTGCTCTCCATTTCCTTTCACGATGTCTCAATTCCCTTTCACGATCATCCAGCAGTTGTATGCTCTGTTCATGCTCAAGAAAATCTTTCCAAGCTCCGCATTCGCCTTCTCTTCCATCATATTGGCATCTACCAAGAATGAAATCAAGAATTTGCTATTGCAAACACAAAACTAACCAACTTAGGAATAAAAGAAACTAGCTAACACCTGTATTGAATTTCGCAATCATAGCCATATAAGAATCTGCCCAGCTGCGAATTTCATCACTTTTTTTGCTTTTTTCCTCTGACAAAAGTTTAGCATAAAACTCTCTCTCTAAATAGTCCTCCAGGCCCATATGCCTGGCCTTTTCTTTTAATCCGGAACTGCTTATTCCTGTCTGAGAGGCATGCCTAAGGAGGTTCTCATAACTATAGTCTCGGCCATCACGACAATAAGGGCATCTAAAAATCGTTTCTGAAAACTTAACATTAACCCAACCATCTCTTAGTTCCTCATAGGATTTCTTTTTATATCCCTCAAATTCAAGATCAGTGTTACTTTTTGTCTCTCCTCTTTGCTGACTCATCTTAAACCTACATTGCAATATATCCAAAATTCAAAACAACTATTTGAGATGCATAAAATTACAAGATAATCATCTACCTACAAAACACTGTTTAGTGTTTACTATACAACAAGAAGCATTTAACAAGTGAAATTGAACAGAAAACAAGTTATATATATAGGGGTGGGTTCAAATGTGAACCACTTTTTGGTTGTGAACGTGAGGACAACCGAGAGCGCGACACGTGACGGATGACTAGGCGCCACGTCAAGTCCACGGCGGATGACTAGGCGTGATTCATGGGAGAACATTGAATTAAAGAAGGGGACCACACTCAAAGCCGCCACGTGTCGCGCTCTCGGTTGTCCTCACAATCACAACCAAAAAGTGGTTCACATTTGAACTTTATTAATATATATATATAGGGGTGGGTTCAAATGTGAACCACTTTTTGGTTGTGAACGTGAGGACATCCGAGAGCGCGACACGTGGTGGATGACTAGGCGTCACGTCAGGTCCACGGCGGATGACTAGGTGCGATTCATGGGAGGACATTGAATTAAAGGGGGGGACCACACTCAAAGCCGCCTTTATTGACTAGTCTCCGCCACGTGTCGCGCTCTCGGCTGTCCTCACGTTCACAACCAAAAAGTGGTTCACATTTGAACTTTCCTCTATTAATATATATATATATATATATATATATATATATAATATAAGCACAGATTTAGCGAGTTATGGTAGCATTTATCTAGTTGTAGGATCTCAATATAACAAGTTAAATAAATCAAACGGAAGTGAAAATTTCATACTATAAACACAAATAATATCACAGAAATAACAAGTAAACGTGCTTAATAAGAGTTGTTGAAATAAGCTGCTACATTAAGTTAAACAGACGTACCTGTAAAGTGAAATTGCAGAAGGTTGAAGTAGAGAGGTTAGAAAGAAGGTTAGGGTTTCAATGGCGGAAGTGAAGTTGTAGCAAATGCTTTGATGAGTATAATTGCCAACCGTTGGTTCGTTTCCTATTCCCTACTCACTCTGTCAGCATAATAAGAAAGTAGGAAGGTGTTTTTGAAATATTTTCAAACTAAAGATCAAGGCTATGTTAGCCAAACTAGCTCAAAAATTATTTGGTATCGGATAAGTTAGTTTATGAATAAATTATGTTTAGCAAAAACTAACTTATGAATATGTAAAATAATTAAAAGGCTATTTTGAAACGTAATAATTATAATTAATATTAGTAAGAGCATCTTCAATGGGTAACATTATTTTTACACCAAATGTCAAAAATAGTGTAAGAAATAGTGTAAAATTTAGTGTTACTAGTAAATCTTCTCCAACGGGTAACACTATTTTTTACACCAAATCCTTTTTACATTGAAAAGTAGTGTTAAAAATAGTGTTACACCAAAACTTGAATTAGAGAAAATTCTAATTTTATGAGATTTCCTTTTCGATTCTTGTCAACCAAATACATGGCCAGATTCAATTCAAATACCCTAGATTTCAAATTTCGTTTTGTGAGCCAAACAACAATTTTTTTTATTGTGTAACTTTGAAATACATATATACAATTTTAAATTGCATTTCCAAATAAAAAACTAATCATCATTTCTTTTAGATATGTTACACTTGTTCGTTGTTTGTATCAGGATCATGTAAATAACTTGTTACTATGTGTTATGTCATCAAAGCTTGGGCTCGTCGACAAGTTAACCTCTGTAATTTCACTTCAATGTTTGACATGTTAAGCTTCGGTCATGGTGTGTTACACGTTACAACATATTAATTTGTAAAGCGTGGGATTATATTTTAATATAATAATTTATGGGATAAATGACATTTTATTCGAGATGTCAATAAAAATTAAAAATAAAACTCAAAAACTAAAACTTTGATCGCGCAGATGTATCTGCGCGGCAATCTGCGCCAGCGACCAGATCAGCTACTTTATGCTTTTTGCTGATTTTCCCTCCTTTTTGGTTGACAACACATTCATCTACACAATTGTTTATTACTAGGATGCCATACCTCTTATTATTTTATTAATAAGAGAGTACCTAGTTGTTCCCTCTTGTATAAACACCCACACACTCCACATTTTGAATTATGCACAAAATTCATCTTCTCCATAGTTACTAGTTGAGAGCTCAAGAACAAAAAGATAGAAGCCATAGATTCTCTCCATTGTAAAGCTTTGTAACATCTCAAGTGTAATCATCATCAAGTGATAGTGGATCAGTTCTCGGCGTCCTCCGCCCATGGTTTTCTCCCGATTTGGGTTTCCACGTAAAAATCTCGGTGTCTCTCTTTATTAGCTTTATCTTGCATTATATGGTTGGTTATTGTTGCATATGCTTAGTGATTAGTATTCTCATGTTCGTTGATCATATTTCCGCTTATTATCTCGTATAAGAACCTAGTTCATTGTCCTTGGGAAATTACGTGTTTATAGTGAGGTCCAACTAGTGAGTTCTTTGTTAGTTGGGTTTCGGTATTTTCACAACAAAACTTAATCAAACTAAATAACTAAAGAAATCCTCTAAACTATTGTAGATACTTTACTTTAGGTAAACCACCCAACTACCCAGTAACTATCGATTTTTCATATGATTAACCAAAGTGCCATAGGCAATTTATTAGTAAAGCAGTCAAAGAATCATGCAGAATTGGAAGTTGAACCATGATTAAAAAGGGTATACTCAGCAACTCAGCTATGCACCAATGTACCCATGTGTGCAAGAGAGAGGGTATGTACGGTCAGAAAAACACGTACCTTGCTAACCCCATTAATGGTCGTGATCTCAAAGGGATACCAGCTTGGATCTCTCAGCCGTTCCTCCCACATAGATGCCATCTTCATTGGGTCCTCTGCTCCTTTAACAGAACAATGTTTCTTAGCAGCAGCCTGGAAAGGCTTTAGATCACGCTCGCCCATAATCTTCACACCAATGCGAGCACGAGGATGACTATCTTTCAAACCCTATTGGAACAAGGATTATAAGGTAAGTGTTCTTGGAAGAGGAAGTTGCTAAAACTAATTCATTACATTTAAGTCAAAAGATTTACATATTGTGGTTTGTGCTTAGTTGATACACCTAATCAGTTATGCATAAGGCTCATATGTTTCAATAACAAAATATATGGAACCTTCCTTCAATAACTAATAGAGTCCCGTGTCACTCTAATTACATCCATCTTGAGGTAGACAGATACGTAATATTAAGAGGTACATTTTATTAAGATGACCAAAGTGAAAAAGGTTAACTATTGGACTCCCAAAAATCATTATAAATGCATAACACAGAAATGGCGGGAAGAAAATGGACTCACAAAAATCTGCTCTTTACGAGATTCCTGCAATTCATCATTGGTCAATCTTTCTTTAACGATCAAGGCTTGATTAAGATCTTTCAAGCTCCCAAGTTTCTCTTCTTTGTCCTTGAGATCTTCTTCAAGCGACTCCAACTTCTTCTTCGCATCAACATCCTCGTTTGTCATATTTTTTCTCAACTCTATAGCTCCCTTTATTTGGTTGATCTCCAGTTCCAACCGTCGCTTATCATCAAGATTTTTCTGAAGCTCGATGATACGGTGGTGGAGTTTACGTTTTTCTCTCTGTAATTGTGTATTGAAAACTTAGATAAAAAAAAGCAACCAAAAACATGAAACAAATACATGCTTCACCTAACACACATGATTTAAGAAGAAAAGTTTGTTACATACCTTCTGATCATCAGCCAATTTCAACACTCTCTCATGTGCCTTCTTCTGCTCCAAGATAAACAGTTCATTCTGCATAAAACAGAAAATCTTTACCATTTGAATAGTGGGACAAATTTCTAAAAGTATCATCAACTAGCTACATCTATGCTGATATAGAATATCAGAAAATCTAGGTACCAATATCCTATCATTTTCAAGCTCCATTTTCACACTTTTATTCATAGCTTCGAGGGCTCTCAGTTTTCTTTCACGATCTCTCAGTTCCCTTTCACGATCTTGCAACAGCAGTATGCTTTGTTCATGTTCATTAGTAATCTTTTTAAGCTGCTCATTCGCCTTCTCTTGCATCATCATATTGACATCTACATAGAGCGAAATCAGGAATTTGCTATCGCAAAGATAAAACCAACCAACTTAATGATTCAGCATGCAATTCTAACTCGCTAATACCTGTATTCAATTTCGCAATCATAGCTTGTCTGAGCTCCATAACAGTATCCATATAAGAATCCGCCCAGCTGCGAATGTCTTCACTTTTTTTGCTTTTCTCCTCTGACAGAAGCTTAGCATGAAGGTCTCTCTCTAAATACTCCTTCAATCCCATATGCTTGGCCTTCTCTATTAATCCGACACTGTTTATTGCTATCCGAGATGCATGCCTAAGGAGGTCCACATAAGTATAGTCTTGGCCATCACGACAATAAGGACATCTAAAAATCGTTTCTGAAAACTTAACATTGACCCAACCATCTCTCATTTCCGCATATGATTTGTATTTATATCCCTCAAGTTCAACATCATCGTTACTTGTCTATCCTTTTCGTTGACTCATCTTAAACCACCTACATTGCAATATAATTTAAATTCAACACAACAATTTGAGCTGCATAAAATTATATTAAATCATCTAGCTACAAAAAGCTTTAAGATATTTAATTAAACTCACCTTAATATTTGCATTACAAAAGGATCACCAGCAAAACGCTAAATATAAGATAAAGATGTAATGTCTTACAAAATCAACAAAAAGCATTTAAAATCCTAAATTTGTTAGGGTTTGCAGTTTGCTAAATGAACAAACGAGACCACAGAGCAATGAAGAACATGTATATACGCAGATTGAATAAGCTATAGTAGCATTCGTATATTCAGCTACTTCTAGGATCTCAACGAAATTGGAGAGGAAATTTCGTATTTAATAAGTATATGCAAATCAAACACAAAGAAGATGAAAGAATCAACAAGTAAGTAAACCTGCTTATATAATAAGACTTGCTGAGCTGTAGAAATAAGTGCATTAAGCTGTTACATAAACTTAAACAGACCTGTGATGTGTGAAATTGCAGAGGCTTGAAGTAGAGGTTAATTAGAAAGAAGGTTAGGGTTTTGGTTTGTGATCATCTTCATCAATGGCGGAAGTGAAGAATGACAACAACGTCGTCTGAGAAAAACAAATGTTTATGCTGAATCTATTTATACTTTATAAACAAATGTTTTTTGATTTATTTATATTAATATTTAAATGTATACATGCCCGTCCAAAAGTATTTTCAACGTAGTTTACAAATGCTTATTAGTATTTTTTTTTATATATATATATACTAGTTTTGATCCCGTGTAATACACGGGATAATTTCAAGAAATTGAGTTATGCAAAAAACCTTATATTACAAATATGAATTGTTGTGCTATTGATCTTTTAACATCAATATTATTTTCTATCAAATACGTTAATTATATTAAAAAAAAGTACAAACTCTATTTATTTTTAATAATTCAATTGATATCAAATTATCAACAACGAAACTATAACAAAGACATTTATAGATCAAACTATAAACTATCTTTGACTTTAAAATGACGTTAATATACTTTCACATATAAAATATAATAATGGATACGTTTAACAATAATTTGTTATAAAAATATTAATTAACTATTATATTAAAATTCAATGATTATATTCATTATATTTAAAATGAAATATTTATTTTCTATTTGATGACGTCTATCAATTAGTTACATGAATACAAATATAAATTATTATATGCTTCTACTGATGTAGATCAAAAAACTAAAAAAAAGTAAATCAGAAGGAAATCAAACCATATGATTTAGTTCATCATAAGAAAACAATGACACAAATTTTCTTACCATTTTTCAAATAATTGCAAAAACAAATAATAAAAAAAAATTATGCATGAATGTTCTTCGAAAAAATGGTTGACGAACTTACCTAAGACGTTTGCAAAAAGAGTAATGGAGGAACTTGAAAAATTAAAATGGAAAAAGTAAGGTTTATACGGTTTTTGTTGAATACGCTTAGTATTTAAATATCAATTTAGGGAGAGAGATAGAGATATAGATGACTTCATACCAACAGATAGAGATAAAGTTTGTTATATTTAATAGATAATTTTGGATTAATTTTTAATAATTTTAAATTTTGAATCAGTGCCATGTGTCAACATATGACACATGACACATATACATATGATGTGGCAATGGCTCACCAGAGCGCGACACGTATCAATGAGTTCACCAGAGCGCTACACGTGTCAATGAGTTATTCTCAATTTAGGGAGAGAGATAGTAAAATATAGAAAACTTCATACCAATAGATAGAGATAAAGTTTGTTATATTTAACAGATAATTTTGGATTAACTTTTAATAATTTTAAATTTTGAATCAGTGTCATGTGTCAACATATGACACATGACACATATGCATATGATGTGGCAATGACTCACCAGAGCGCGACACGTGTCAATGAGTTACTCAGAACGCGACACGTGTCAATGAGTTACTCTTTTATTATATATAGATTAGGCTGTCTTTGACAAAAATGAGGTATATTATGATCTAAGGCCATCAAATATCGATCCAGTACTACCCAATGGTTTCAACTGGCACATCAGCGCCACATTATCTTTCCACTATTTTACCCAAAACAACCCAATCCATCCACTATCAACCCAAAATCATTTAAAATAAAAAAAATAAATAAATAAGAGAGAGATAGAGAGAAAGAAGAGAGAGAGAGAGAGAGAGAGAGAAGAGAGAGAGAGAGAGAGAGAGAGAGAGAGAGAGAGAGAGAGAGAGAGAGAGAGAGAGAGAGAGAGAGAGAGAGAGAGAGAGAGGGGTGGGGTGGGGTGGGGTGGGTGGGAGTCATCGGCTTGGAGAAACAGATCGGCATCTACCCGATGGCAGCCGCGGTGGTGTTCCTTGATGTACCCGTTGGGTACTAACTACCCGGGTACCTACCCGCTTTGCCATAGCGGATGGCCTAATATATGTTTTGATCCATCATAAGCTAGTTAATTGAAACGTTAGTTGGATTAGCATTTCAGGAGTTTTTTTTGGCCTCTTCTAATTATATCTTTATTAACATTAATTATTATATCCCAAAATAACATTTTTGGTTGTTTTACATACTCATAAGCTATCAAACATAATTTATTCATAAGTTAGCTTATTACTCAACAACTAACACTACCAATAACAACTAGCATATCAACTAGTTTACCAAACACAACATTAGTATTTTTACCCAAGTCGGTTGGACCAAACAAAGAAGTCAAATCATCTTAAATAACTCAAGGTCATGATAATGTCGACGCCAAAAGTTAATTTTTGGCCTATTTTACGCCCAAAAGCGAGCTTGCCTTGATTTAGGCATTGTTTGGTAAAAATAAGGTAGCTTATAAGTTAACTTATAAGTCAACTTATAAGTCAGGTACATGTTTGGATGGACCATAAGTTAACTTATAAGCTGACTTATAAGCTAGCTTTTTGAAAAGCTACTCCTACTAGCGTTTAAGTGACTTATGGAACTTTTTATTTTTTTATTCCAAATATACCCTTATACTTTTTATATTATCAATTTTTAAACATGCCTTTTTTTGTCATTTTACAGTCATAAGTTACCTTATCAGCTAGTTTTTGCCAAACGTAACTTATTCATCAGCTACCTTATCAGTCACCAGCTACCTTATCAGTCATAAGTTACCTTATCAGTCATAAGTTAACTTATCATCTAGTTTGCCAAACATAGCCTTAAAGGCCTTTGCCTTTTTGCACTAAAAAGAGGCTTAAGAGGTGCAAATCCCAAACACCAAGGTCTTACGAATATGTACTCTTAATAAAGTCTTAATGCCAAAAATAACATGTACAAACACATATAACACACAACTTTACACATCAACACATAATTATAGTGTGTAATTAAGCCTACATGCACACATATACATAGACACATGATAAACACACCAAAACCACTTTGCTTTCATTAACTAACTTGATATATGATGAAAATATGTTTATGTTCATGCCTTTTCTTTGTAACCATGGATATATATATATATGGCAGCTTGTGCAATTGTTAATGGTCTATTCTTGGCAATCATTCTAACATAAAAAAGTTTGTCATACATCATGTATAAACATGCTTACATTATCGGTTTTAGTAGTTTCAACATGGTACTAATAGTGTTCTAGAGTGTCCAAATCATAATAACAATTAATCACATAATTCTAATTTTGCATATGAATCAACCAACAAAATAGTAGAATTTTCTCAAATACAAGTTAGATCTTACAATGAAAGTAATACCATTTATATTCTTAACTAAGCATCCATCCATATACAACTACAATCATTTGCATTCTTACATACATGTTCTGATGTTCAACCATGATGAGTGCTAATTCACCAAGAGAAGTTCTTTCCCTAATTCACAACAGCAAATGTAGCAATTTTCATTCAAACCCACAAGAAGACAAGCCTATGAATCACAAGAAGACAAATTAAAACAAGTCCATAAAAAATTACAGCAACAAACATCATTCCAAACCATACCGATCTTTTTATCCTTTTAAACAAAACCAACATACGTAATAGTTACATGATATACTTTCCATTCATTCAAAATTATTATTAGCAAGTATATAATGTTTATATACGACAAATTGAACTCACATAAACTCACTCAGTAGTTTTGTGAAACTTGAACCCTTGACTTCTAAAAAAGTTGGGTTACTAGGTATCACCAGGCCAAAGGCCCATTGGTATCCTACAAGGGCATGGTAGGGGGTGAAGTCGAGAAGATGAAGATTTCAATGGAGGAGGGGATTCAGTGTTGGTTCGTTGGAGAAGGTTTTGCTACGAAAGACGGTTCATTGGCGGTTCTCCCATATATTGACGCAGCGTAGGTTTGCGGAAGGATCGACAAGCGTCTAAACCCTTTGAAACGGAACGAGAATCACAAACGAAAACTCGTACGAAAGAGAAAATTCTCAAAAGCTAAACTTTTATTGATTTAAAGATGATTTACAATGAAAGCATTAAACCTTATTTATAACCTAAAGCTAGAAAAGATAAATATGAGAATAAATCTAATCCTAATTTAAATAAATCCTAAACCAATTGAAATAAATCAATACTAAAACCTATATCACCTAAAATTAGGAAAACTTATAAAAGGGAAATAAATAATAAAAGATATGGAATGAATATGGAATGAATATGGAATGGAATGGAAGCCATGGAAAACGTAGAAGTTAAGGAAATTGGTCAAATAAGGAAACTTAAGTCAACAATTGAGGCTTTCATGAATGGCATGCACGGACGAGTTTTCGACTCTTCTGTTTGTGCCCTTTGACTTGGTTTTCCATCTCCATCGCAACCTTCTCTATATCAGTCTCCTCTACTTCAGAAGAACTCGACCCCGAGTTCTCTTCCAAAGAAACCGATTCATCCTTGTGATACTCGTATATGTCGGCTACATTGAAGGTGTTTGATATATGTAACGAATCCGGGAGGGCGACGACATAAGCATTGTCGTTAATCTTCTTTGTGATCGTGAACGGACCGTATTTCTTGGGTTGGAGTTTCCCGTAAGTACCGACTGGAAATCGTTCCTTTCGGAGAAAAACCATTACCTCGTCTCCCTCATTGAAAATCTTTTTCCGACGGTGTTTATCGGCAGCCGCTTTATTCTTCAACCCGATTGCTTCAAGTCGTGTTTTGACAACTTCCTTTGTTGCTTGAAAATCTTTTGCCATATTACCCGCTGCGATACTAACGCCGGAATCTCTCGGTAGCTTGACTAAATCGACCACATGCCTCGGCGATGAAGTATAGACCAAAGAAAATGGTGAGCAACCAGTAGCCGTGTGAACAGCGCTATTATAAGCAAACTCGATTTGTGCCAAAGCCACATCCCATTGTTTCGGTTTCTCGCCACACACGCTCCGAAGCATGTTTCCCAACGTTCGATTTGTGACTTCCGTTTGGCCGTCGGTTTGGGGGTGAGCGGTGCTACTTTTCTTGAGAGTTGTACCGAACAACCTCCATAACGTGATCCAAAAGTGACTAAGAAACTTAGTGTCACGATCGGAAGTGATGGTTTTCGGGACACCATGAAGACGCACAAATTCTTTGAAAAAAAGTCGAGCAATATTACTAGCATCGGCGGTTTTCTTGCAAGCGATAAAATGACTCATCTTCGAGAAACGGTCAACCACAACGAAGATCGAGTCCACCCCCCTTTGAGTACGCGGAAGACCCAATACGAAGTCCATCGAAAGGTCTTGCCAAATGTCTTCGGGAACCGGTAAAGGAGTGTAAAGACCGGTGTTTTGCGACCGTCCTTTTGAGGTTTGGCAAATGTAGCACTTTCTTACGATCGAGCCTGCATCCTTCTTTAAGTGTGGCCAATAATATCGTTCTTCCAAGCTAGCAATGGTTTTGTCTCGTCCGAGATGACCGCTTAATCCTCCACCATGCATATCACGAATTAATTTTTCTCGTAGCGAGGAGTCGGGAATGCACAATTGGTTGCCTTTGAAAAGATAACCGTCACGAACATAGAAATCACCGTTAGGCGTGCCACCGATACACTTTTCCCATGTTTCTTTAAAATCGCCATCTTCCTTATAAAGTTCCTTCATCATTTCGAAACCCACGACCTCATGGGATAAGGTTATGAGTAAGGAGGCCCTCCGACTAAGTGCGTCGGCAACTTTGTTCAAAGTACCCGATTTATGCTTAATCACAAAAGGAAATTTTTGCATAAAGCTTACCCAACGAGCGTGCATCTTGTTGACCGTTTTCTGACTGTTAATGAACTTTAGAGCTTGATGGTCTGTAAACAAAACGAACTCCTTTTGAACCAAGTAGTGCTCCCATTGTCGTAGAGCTCGAACCACCGCATAGAACTCTTGGTCGTACGTGCTCCACTTTTGCCGGCCTCGCTTAGTTTTTCGCTAAAATAAGCGACGGGTCTCTTTTCTTGACTTAGGACAACACCAATTCCAATGCCACTTGCGTCACATTCAACTTCAAAAACTTTCTCAAAATCGGGTAAAGCTAGAACGGGCGCGGTACTAAGCTTTTCCTTGATTAAGGCAAAGCTTGCATCTTGTTCGGGACCCCATCGGAACTTTCCTTTCTTTAGACATTCCGTGATTGGAGCGGTGACGGTGCTAAAGTTCCGAACAAATCGCCGATAAAAAGTTGCTAGGCCATGAAAACTTCGAATGTCGGTGACCGTCTTGGGTGTCGGCCATTCTCGAATGGCTTTCACCTTTTCCTCATCCACCTCGATTCCCTTTTCTCCGACTATGAATCCAAGGAACAAAAGCTTGTCGGTGCAAAAAGTACACTTTTTCAAATTGATATAAAGCTTGTTCTCTTGAAGGGCTGTTAAGACTTGTCGTAGATGATCTAGATGCTCGGTTTTTTTCCCGACTATAAATGAGTATGTCGTCAAAGTAGACGACAACAAAAGCTCCAATGAAAGGGCGTAATACCTGATTCATAGTCCTCATGAAAGTGCTTGGCGCGTTAGACGTGCCGAATGACATAACCAACCACTCAAAAAGTCCAAATGGTGTCTTGAACGCGGTCTTCCATTCATCGCCCGGTCGAATACGAATCTGATGATAACCGCTCCTAAGGTCGATTTTGGAGAATACGGTGGAACCTGCGAGTTCATCGAGCATGTCTTCCAATCGCGGAATGGGGAATCGGTACTTGACGGTAATCTTATTAATGGCTCGACTGTCAATACACATCCGCCACTGATTGTTTTTCTTTGGCACCAAAAGTACGGGAACGGCGCAAGGGCTCAAGCTCTCGCGAATGAAGCCCTTCTTTAGCAAGTCTTCCACTTGTTCTCGTAGAATCTCGTTCTCTTTCGGACTCATTCGATAATGGGGCAAGTTTGGCAAACTAGCTCCCGGAACCAAATCAATTTGATGCTGAATGTCCCTCATCGGTGGTAGCTCGGGTGGCAAGTCTTCGGCAACCAGCTCCTTGAAGTCTTCTAGCATCTCGTTCACCTCTTTTGGAATTTCGGCCTCAACTTTTTCTGCACTCATTAACCCTTTGATGACAACGGGGCAAAAGATGTCAGCTTTCTTTGCATCTTCCTCCATCTCTTGCTCGTTACTAGTCATGATGAGTAGGTTGTCGCTTTTTGTTACGGCCGTCTTTTCAAAACTGCTAACGGGTGCCATAGCAATCTTTTTGTCGCCCCAACGGAATAACATGACATTATCCCGCCCCTTATAAGTGACATCATTATCAAACTGCCAAGGCCGGCCGAGTAGAATATGGCATGCATCCATATCAAGAACGTCGCACAAAACTTCCTCCTGATAGTGTTTCCCAATCGATATAGGTACCCGACAAGTCTCCGTGACTTTGACTTGTGGACCCTTCTTGACCCACCCAAGAGAATAAGGAGTCTCATGGGGCTGAGTGGGTAGATTGAGATGATTAACTAATTTTCGAGATACCAAGTTTTCACAACTTCCGTTATCAATGATAAGATTACAAACCTTCTTATAGACGGAACAATGAGAACGGAACAAATTCTTTCTTTGGCCTTCTTCCTTAGACGAGAAAAGTACTCGTTGGAGTACGATGTTGATTGTCTCTTGGAAGTCTTCCTCGGCGAATTCGGCCCCTTCGTATTTATCCTCTTCTTCGCTTTCTTCACCTTCTACCAAGGCTACCGTTCTCCGGTTCGTGCATTCATTAGACCGGTGACCTGGTTGGTTGCATCGATAACACTTTAAACCCATCGGCTTAGCATACGGATTGGGTGTTTTAGAAGAGGAAGGTTTCCCACCGCTCGGGCTTGCGGTATTAGTTTTATGAGGAGGGTTGGTGTCTCGAGGATTTACGCCCCCCTTGTCTTTATCGGTGGTGGCGTTTGAATTTTCGTTGGGACGCCGATATGAATTGGAGGTACGTGCAGACTTCTCCAATAGCTCGGCTTTTAAGGCCAAACTAGAGGCTTCAGACACGGTCCACACGGTTTGGAGCCCGATCTTGTCTTGTATCGAGGTCTTTAAACCACTGATGTACCGGGCTACTTTTTGGTTCTCAGATTCTCCAATTTCGTTACGATCAGTCAATCGTATGAATTCAGCGGTGTAGTCGGCTACGGACCTCGAGCCTTGGTTACAAGCGAGGTACATCTTATAGAGTATTTGCTCGTAATCTTCGGGTAAGAATCGCTCTATCATCAATTGTTTCATTCGGCGCCAAGATCGAACCGGACCCCTTTGTTGTCGTCGCCGCTGGGCTACAAGCTTATCCCACCACACGGCGGCAGTGCCTTTGAGATGGAAGGCTACCATCTTTACCTGTTTATGCTCAGGCACTTCCATGATTTCGAAAAATCTGTCGACTTCAATCTGCCAGTCTAAGAATTCTTCTACTCCAGTGGTTCCATAGAAGGACGGAATGTCCGCCTTCATACGGTAATCGCGCTCATTCCTTCTTCGGTTGTCTGGTTCTTCTTCCTCCTCCTCTTCGGATTCGAAACTCGAAAAGTGGACCCGGTTGCGGATGCCAGGGCGTGGCTCCACAAACCGTTCTTCAAACCTGTCTTCTCTCCGACGACGGTCGTTGATGTTGTTAGGTTGAAGCCTGTTAACAGCCGCCGTCAGTTCAGCGAGCGAGGCGGTAAGGGCCGCACTCAACTCGGCGAAATCTGCTTTGGTAGCGGGCTGTTGATCTGCCATTGTTAGTGAAAAGACAGGCGAATCCTGCTCTGATACCAACTGACGCAGCGTAGGTTTGCGGAAGGATCGACAAGCGTCTAAACCCTTTGAAACGGAACGAGAATCACAAACGAAAACTCGTACGAAAGAGAAAATTCTCAAAAGCTAAACTTTTATTGATTTAAAGATGATTTACAATGAAAGCATTAAACCTTATTTATAACCTAAAGCTAGAAAAGATAAATATGAGAATAAATCTAATCCTAATTTAAATAAATCCTAAACCAATTGAAATAAATCAATACTAAAACCTATATCACCTAAAATTAGGAAAACTTATAAAAGGGAAATAAATAATAAAAGATATGGAATGAATATGGAATGAATATGGAATGGAATGGAAGCCATGGAAAACGTAGAAGTTAAGGTAATTGGTCAAATAAGGAAACTTAAGTCAACAATTGAGGCTTTCATGAATGGCATGCACGGACGAGTTTTCGACTCTTCTGTTTGTGCCCTTTGACTTGGTTTTCCATCTCCATCACAACCTTCTCTATATCATATATACACAAGTAATATTAAGTATGATTTCAAATATATAATATGATATGTTATTTTACCAACCAACTAAATCTAACAAACCTTACAAACTAATCCTAACCACTCTTTTGTTACATCTACGGTTCAGATTAAGACAGTAGCATGATTGTAATTACACATCAAATGTGGTTTGTTTCCAACTCATACTTCACGCACCGGAGGGTTAAAATGGTTATTATCATTATTTGAAGTAAATCGTCTAACCGGATATATTTATTAGAATCAAATCCCAAGATTCTCTTGCCGATATAATCAACCTACGGAAAACGGTTTACCATTCCCTGCAGATTTTGGAAAATAAGAAACACGCGGTCCATGAAGTAAATTGCTATCATCTAATTTTTTTTCTAGAAAAGGCTCAAACCAGCAACAATTTACTATCATCATTTTGGGTGCATTCGGTAAGCACATAAGACTAGATAGAACAAGACTGGACGAGTGAGCGTGACGTACACGTGTTAAAGAATTGCACATGGTTTTAGGGTATTAACTTCACATGGGTAGCTTAGTAATTTACCAACTTTGTCACGTCCCCTGATTTTTGTTCCAAGACAAAAACAAAGAAGCATATCTGTCCCATTCAGTCCTATCCGGATCTAATTTCGCACCAAATGTGGTATAACAAGTTTTGCCTTGTGTTCGATCCATCATGTTCCTCATACCAAACAGACCCTTTTATCCAATTTTGAATCAAATTAACTAGCGTAAAAATAAACATATATTTAGCATCTCAACCAGAATTAATGATTCATAACTATGAGTATTTTACTAGGCATGAAAATACCCCGATTTAGATTTCAGAAAACATCAGAAATATGTCGCAAAACATAAACTCATCATAAGTTTCCATCCATAGAAATACTATATACACTACCATTTTAAAGAAATCTCAATACTCACCCAACCAAGATTGCATGCAGTACTCAACTCCTTCTCTGTTGTTTATAGGTCTTCTTCCTTTGACTCATAATGAATTCGACGCCTTCTTTCAAGCTCGCTCTCCTGTTCTCCGTGTTGTTCCAAAGCTCTGGCACTGGATACCTCCCACTTGGATTATATTGAATGATCTCATTTAGAGCAGTGATAACAGCATTATATATATCCTCACTCTCCTCCTCCTTCAGGCTTGCGATCAGATAATCATCTTCATTCAGGATCTCCTACATAAACCATATATATAGGTAATTTAGAAAAAGAATCATGCACAAATGGAAGTTGAACAATACTGAAAGATGAATAGCTAGACAGACCTTGGTATTCCCATTGATATCACTGATGATCTTAAAGGGCCACCAGTTTGGATCCCTTAGGCGTTCCTCCCACAAGGAACTACGTTGTCTCATGGGACCAGCAAGAAAAGGCTTTTGATCAAGCTCGCCCATTCTTTTCACACCAATATGAGATCCACCACGACCATTTTTCAAACACTAGAGATATATATTATACAAGTATTAATCTTGGAACAAAATCTTTTTTTTGCTTTATTCATACTCATAAATCGTCTATGCATATAACTAATATGTTTCCATAGAGAGAGGTTCGTTTAGAAACCTTAAATATTTTAGGAACCCATGATGAAACAGTGATGATGAATGAATACTCACAAAATAGGTGATCCAGGAGTTCCTAAATAGTTAAGGTTCCTAAATGTTTCCCCTATTTCCATAACAAAAGGTAAAGTATTATAAAATAACTTCATTCTAGCAGGAGTTAGTAAATTTATTAGCATAACTTTAGATGCATAAAATAGACAATGATTGGAGGAAAAGAAACTCACAGAAATTAGCGCTTTACGAGCTTCATTCAATTCATCGTAACTCTGTCTTTCTTTGATTATCAATGTTTGATTTATATCATCCAAACTGTCAACTTCTTCTAAATTTTGCTTGAGTTGTTCTTTAACATAAATGAGCTCTTTACGAGCTTCCAGCAATTCCTGTTCCTTTTTCTTAAGATCTTCTTGAACAGAAATCAGTTTTTCACTAGCAACTTGTAACGCCTCATTGCTTGAGCGTTCTCTGTTTTCAAATGATTGATTAAGTTTTTTCAAGCACTCAAGTTCCTTTTCCTTTTCCTTGAGATCTGTTTGGAGCTTCTTCTTTTAACATCCTCATCAGTCAACTTTAGCCTCAATGCCATTTCTACGTCTCCATTATTAGTCTTGTTGATCTCAAACTCCAACTGCTGCTTATCATCAGGATCTTGCGGAAGCTTGATGACCTGATGGTAAAGTTTTACTTTTTCTCTCTGTTAGGCATTGATAACTTAAAACATTAAAAAGAAAACAGGGACATGAAACAAATATATGTTTTTTTTCTTTCTAACACACATGTGTTTACAATTTACAAACCTTCTTATCCTCAGCCAAGTTCGGTCCTCTTTCATCCGTCATCTTCGCTATTGTCAATTCACTATACAGAAAAAAGAAAACCATTCACCTCGAATACAAAAAGCAAGAAACTAACCAACAGACGACAACGACTTTCTAACAAAATATCCATAGTTTCTGTTTTTTATAGCCAAACTCAAATGGTGGCATAATTCCACCACTTTGTAAAAGTTTCTAGGTTGGCTTTTTCTTTCGGTTTGTCATCTGAAATCTGATTTTGCTCTTGGTTTCTCATCTTTTCCTTCTAATTTACTTATTTGATTTTGCTCTCAATTTCTCACCACCCTAGATGTTTATTGATTTGCTTATAATTATTGTGTTCTTTTCTTTCCTTATTGGAATTATAAAAATTTGTTTGTTTATTGGATTACCAAAACCACAGGATCGCCAAGGATAACAAAAAATAAGGGCATTAAACTGCATTAACTTAACAAAGCACTTTTTCTAGTAATTTTTTCCTGAAATCAGCTAAGAAATCACCAAAGCTTACACTAAACTTGGAGGAAAAGATACGAACAAAAAGAGATCGGCAAACAACTTCAGAGATGAAAATAGTGCACGATTCTTACATACAATGAAATTAACACAATAAACTTGAATATAGATATCACTACGTACACACAGACTAAAAAGTTCCAAAATCATCGAGAAAAAAGCTGTTTGAGATCTGAACTGATTAAGCGTTAACGAACAACTAAACTAACTACGAATATGATTATCGTGCTTTAATCTACAAATCTACAAAGCTCTACTAACTTAGAAACAGGATTAATCAAACAGCAGTGCGTATAAGATAGATTAATGAGACTGTTTTACCTGAGAATTGAAGAAGCTTGAGGTTAGGGTTTTCTTCTGATAATGGCGGAAATGATCGATCAAAACCGTCAACAATTGAGATTTTTGGAAGAAATGCAAATATGGAATGCAGGAGGAGAGTGTATAATGGTGGGAAAACCAACCATCAGAATATGTCAGTAAAACTAAACTTTTAGTCCCTCAAGTTTATTAAATATTGCAACTTCTGTCCTTGTGGTTTCATTTCCTTTTTTTTTCATAGTTGTGGTTTACATTTTCTTTTAAAAACCAGCGGTAAGTTGGTTTTTATATCTAATTTTCCTTTCCCTAAAGTTTATTAGGTAACTACTATAATTTATTAAAGTTCAAGAAAGTTCAAGTCAAATCATTAAAACATCTAAACCTCTCACATATGAGACCTACTCCTTCCATATGTGTGATCCTCCCAACCCATTTCATTCCCTTTCCGAAGGTGTGTGACCAAGGGTGAAAATGAGTCAAGCTATTTGTGATCGACTTGTTAAAAGTTCGATTTAAACTTCAGTTAAAAGAGCTTGAACTTCATTTTAAGCTCACTCGTTTAATAAACGAGCTCGAGCTCGAGCCTTTATGATTAAACTTATAAGCCTAAACGAGCCTCAATTATTAATATATAACTAGTCCAATACCCGCGCGATGCGGCGGGTGTAAAAGTTAGTGTAGATCAATAACATATAAATTAGCAACTTAAAAGGGTTGTAAGCAACTAAACAATATAGATTGCCCCTGACACTCTCTCTCTCTCTAAATATATAAAAAAATCCGACTAATCCCCATGGACCCACTTAAATACCCGTATAATTAAGTGGGTATTATGCACACGAAAAGGTTCGAACTCGGTTAGGGCGCTATGAACCCCCGAGCAATAACCAATCCGCCACAACACTGTCGATTGTGTTTTACATTGTTATACATGGTGCATAAAGAACAGTAAAGTTGAATATTGAAATCTTGAAAAATAACAGTTTTCAAGACTTATTTTTCTTTAATATATAGTATAGATATACATATAGATAGTATAGATTAAAACATAACTGAAAAACAAAAATGTAAAAATATAAAATAAATTAATTTGCATGTATTCTTGATATTAAATAATACGATTAAATTAAAAAAATTCAATATTAGACTTATTTTGAAGGTAATATCGAGACGATTACAATGATATTATTTGCTAAAAAAGAAAATTAATATTTTAATACATTTTACTTTAGTTCATATATTATTTGTGTTAATATAATAAAATGTAAGCGAAAAACGAAAAAGTAATAGATTGAATATAAATTAAATTAATTAATTATACGGGTATTAAGCGTAAGTTATAAATTAAAAATGATAGAATGAATATTTAATAAGGGGGCTACTTGAAATATTGAATAGTTAATCTTGAAAATTGAAATAAAATTATTACCTTTATATAATAGAATATGTAATATAATTGCATAAAAAATATTCAATATTGGGCTCATTTCGAAGGTATTGACGAGACGATTATGATGGTATAACTTGTAAAAAAAAGAAACGCAATTTTAATATATTTTAGTTCATAATATATGATTATTTAAATTATATGATAAGGGTTTAAAATATAAAATGAAAAAGTGAAGGACTAAAATAAGATTTAATAACTAACTATAGGGGTACAAAATGTAAATGTGTAAAATCAGTTTTGTTGAACAAAATAACCACCTTTTTAAGTTATTCTCTTTATATAATAGTATAGATATAAGTTTATGTATTAAATAATAAATAATAATAAAAAACATGTCAAGTATTGATTTATAATTAAGACAAGTTGAGCTTGAGCTGAGCCCAAACTTGCTAAATCCTTGACAAGCTCGAGCTCGAGCTCGAGCTCGACTCGACTTGTTTACACCGCTTCAGTATGACACAAGTGTGTATGAATGATAAAGGTGAACGTAAATGTACTAAGATATTCTTTGTTTTCCATTAGTTTGGTGTGTATAAAAATATTGTGGTACGAACATATCATGAATCAACCACAAGGCTTGTGGCGTAGCGGTAAGGCCTGTGGGGAATGTGGATGGTATCTCATTCACCCCAGGTTCAAATCCCCTCGTACGCATCTTGTGGCCAAGCTTAGTCTCAGACGGCCGAATTTTCAATTTTTGTTCTATATTGCCAAGGATGTAGTCTTGGCAAAGCCTAGATGAACCTTTCCAAAAAAAAACATATCATGAATCGTTATTGTTTCCACACAAGAAAAATGATTTTTTCAATACAAGACAACTGATGTAGCGTGAGTGGGGATAAACAAAGATCAAACACGTTAATTCAATGAATACCGTGTTCAACCTCTTCTAAAGTTTGTTGATTCGAAAAATACCAAACCCTAGGCTTCAAAACCTGAACCCTAATTGGGAATTCAAGAATTGGAAAAAAAACAAAAGTTCTGTAAATTGATTAATTAAAAAACTGATTTACAATGAATGATAATAATCCTATTTATAATGTAGCCTAACTAAAAGATAACTATGAAACTGAAAATCTAAACCAACTATAAAACTAATAGA
The DNA here is from genome assembly GCA_030169165.1 of Centaurea solstitialis. Taxonomy (NCBI): domain Eukaryota; kingdom Viridiplantae; phylum Streptophyta; class Magnoliopsida; order Asterales; family Asteraceae; genus Centaurea; species Centaurea solstitialis. The sequence goes on along the minus strand of CM058044.1, from coordinate 50,542,837 downwards.
TAATTAAAAATAAACTAATAATAATCCTAAAAATATGAAATAGTGAAATTAATATTTATTTAGGGCTTTTCCATTATCATTATCTATATTTCCTGCATCATCCTCCCCCGTTTGAAAAAAAACTCGTCCTCGAGTTTGCTTTATCTTCAATAATATTTTGAGAAGACGTCGTTTCCACTTGGAAAAATGGATATTTTTGTGCCAAATGACCTTCTTGAATTTTCCTCGGATCATGCGGATTCGACTCGCCTTAACATTGATTTCTTGTCGTGAGGCATTTTCGTATAAATCAGCGAATGCTTCATCATGCCCTTTGCCGGGTTTCGAGGAAATTGCGGCCAAAGCCAAAAACCGATCTGTCATATTTGTAGCGGCGGTGTAGTCATGCAACAAAGGCTCGATCACTTCTTGATCATTGAGAGATCCAAGATAACCAATGTTTGTGTTCTTGAGAGGTTGTCTCACCATATTGACATGGTTAAGCGTATACTTCTCTGAACTCCGATTTTCTATGACCCATTCCTGTTTCAATTTACCAGTAGGTTTCTTTCGGCTATAGAGTCACTATCTTGTGTTAAAGGCCTCAAACATATCTGTTGCCAAATCAATACGAGACTTACATCGTCTTCCGTATATTCGGCTTCATCATATTGTGGTATGTCGTTGACGTGGTCGACTTCGACATCAATGTTCACACCCAAATTGGTTTGAATCGGATCGTGAGGCGGCATAGCGCAGGATCGGTTTGGCTCTGATACCAAACTGATGTAGCGTGAGTGGGGATAAACAAAGATCAAACACGTTGATTCAATGAATACCGTGTTCAACCTCTTTTAAAGTTTGTTGATTCGAAGAATATCAAACCCTAGGCTTCAAAACCTGAACCATAATTGGGAATTCAAGAATTGGAAAAAAAAACAAAAGTTCTGTAAATTGATTAATTAAAAAACTGATTTACAACGAATGATAATAATCCTATTTATAATGTAGCCAACTAAAAGATAACTATGAAACTGAAAATCTAAATCAACTATAAAACTAATAGATAATTAAAAATAAACTAATAATAATCCTAAAAATATGAGAGTGGAATTAATATTTATTTAGGGCTTTTCCATTATCATTATCTATATTTCCTGCATAGAAATGTCATAAAATCCCTACTAAATAATACAACATTTATAATGGATAATACAACATTCATGATGAACGATACATTAACTCAAAATTCATGTATTATTCATATGAATCGTGTATTAGTTATTTTAAGTGTTGTATTATTCATCCTGAATGATAGATTATTTATGATGAATCATACATGAACGACCCATGAAGATGTGTGGATACATAAAACACCCTTCTTTTCCCTCATGTCCATAACTGTAACTCAGGTTTCATTCAAACTTGAAAAAAACTAAAAATTGGTAAATTAAAGAAAACTTTGGTAGTCATTCATCTGGACGACATATACAATTGTGCATCCAAGTAATTAAGGTATTTTTATTTTATTTTTATACACATGTATATTGTACACATATACAAATACACATACATATACATAGTATAAATTACTTGTATGTATAATTACACACGGTTTAAATGAAAGATTAAGAAATATAAAAGGCAAAATCATCCTAGATTTGATGCTTTTGTAATAAAGTTGATGAAGAGGATGAAAAGCGAGATAAATTTCAGAAAAAAAAAAAACTAAATTCAAAATTACAAAGATGAAATTAGTACTTTTCCACAAACCACAAGAACTACAAATGTAATTTACTCCATAACTTATAATGATGTGATAGCCGTCGAAAATGGCTCCTTTCGTGTTTTAATGAATTTTTGTTTTCTAAAACTCTCCAATTGAATTTCCTAAACATAGAAATTCCTCAAAAATCTTTAAATTAGAAAAAAAAACAATTTTTAATATATTTCAACTAAATAGTTAACTAAATTAAAAAGAGATTCTCATCAAAAGTTGTTCAAAAATTTAATAAAATACTTTATCTAAAATAGCAAAACAGTTGGACATCAAAGAAATGTTTTTCGAAATTTTTTACTCAATCATTCTCTATTATAGAAAAAGTTAAACAAGGCCATTAGAGATGCTCTCAGGGTGTTTGAGAGAGAGTTCTTATAACTTATTAACTTTTGGGAAAAGGAATAAGTTTTAAGGTGTTTGGATAAGGTGCTTATGACTTTTGTGGAAAAGGAATAAGGAGATTTTCAAGATCGCAAATCTTTTAACTTTTTAACAAAGTTAATAAGTTGATAAAGACTTTTAATGATATTAGGCCCATGTAAACCATCAGTTTCCAATATTCAACCCATTGCCTTGATGGTCAGTAACCAAGCCATTTGACTACTACTAAATCCTTGGCTCACATCATCACATAGAGGATCTTGCATAGATATTAATGGTTTCAAAAAGTATTTCTATATGATTGTACAAGTCAAAATAGCCATATAAAGGCTCCAATGTGTCCCGGTCAAAAGTCAAAACAGCCATACCGTCCCTTCATGGTCAAAACACGTATGTGATGCTACTTGTCATACCAAATCATGTAAATTAGTATTTATGTTGCATGTTTTTTGTTTAATTATTTGGTAAAAAAAACCACCATATGTTTATCAAGAGTAAATTGGTCATTTAACCAGTCATGTCTAATCACGTTGGGGAGTTGTTCTGTCATGTCTTGTCCTATCTGCATCTGCATACCAAACGCACCTTCAACGATCTTTAATCTTGGTGGATTAATTTCCTTTATAGATTAGAGTGGTGTGTTCTTACTCATATCTTTATCGATCAAAGTTTCATTTCTTTATCAAAGTTTCAGTTCCAACTCTTCTTATCTTTCTGCGTTTTGGGTGTGTGTACCGATTTCACATCAAGTTTTCTCTGGCTGCTAAATGGAATCAGGAAGCTGGAATTCAGAGATCAAAACTATTAAATCCAAAACCAAGCAGCACCTACATGCACAACTTGATTAGTGTTCAGACTACCAAATAATTAGCTACCAAAAGTAAAAGAGGGGGATGGGCACTTGATGTCACCTTTGGACAAGGATGTTGTTATCTAGACCCTATCTAGCATTTGACCCACTCATATAACACAAGGTCCATTTATAATTCTCCTTGGACAATTAACTATTCCTATAATGAGGTTGTAGTTGGCTGTTGGCGTGTAGAAAAACAATCTCTTACTAATAAACCATATATATAAAGGCTAGTTGTTAGTCTTGAGTTGCAGCTCCTTGTTAAGTTATGTGAATCCCAACCCAACAAGCATCGAATGCTTTAGGAACTTCTCTGCAAATCTCCTAAGGCTTAAGGGTGCGTTTGGTTGTGGAAAACGGTTTTCGTTTTCCTAGAAAACGTTTTCAGAAAATGGAGTTAAGTTTTCATTTTCAGTTTTCTATGAAAATTTTAGAAAACGCGTACGGTTGAAAATGTGGAGTTTTCATTTTCCATTTCAGAAAATTAAAAAACGCGTTTAATTTTTTTTTAAACTGCTAAAATAAGTTTTCTAATTTACATAGAAGTTAGAAAACAAGAAAATTTCATTTCCTTGGAAAAATTTTGAAATCAAACAAGTTTTCTAAATTTTCATTTTTCTTGAAAAATTGGGAAATTTTCCACAAGCAAACGAAAGCCTCTCTCCAAGTGCATTTTACATCCTCAAACAGAAAGACACCAAAATCATTAGAAGATGAAATCTTGGATTTCTTTCACAACATGAATAATCAGAAATTTGAGGGCAAGGAAGATACCCTGAATATATTAAGGGGTTGCCAAAAAAAATTATTGTGTAATTAGACCTCGAATGTTAAGAGCATATAAAGGGAAAGAAGATGTGAGGCCATGATTGACATTTCAAGTTTGCAAATGATATACGCGCTCTCAACCTAGTCAAAACTCAAATCTTAGACCGACAAATTAAAAGCATGAAAAGAACATTCCTCGATCGGTGATCTTAAAACAACTTATGACCAATTGACCATACATAACGGTCAAGCAACTGTTGAACGACCCACGATATCGTTGATTCAACTTCTAACAATGAGATACCACACAAATTAGATATGACTAAACTAGTGTATTTCATTGCATAAATGTTGTTCCCTTAACGTCCAACTGCAATAACATAATTGCATTGGTATTTAGAAGAACATCACTATAGCTTCACACAAGATGCATAACTTAAAAACATAAATCATGCAATCAACAATAGTAAGTGAAGCCATTAAGGCCATCCACTGTCGACCCACTGCAACCTAATGGTTTCAGCTGCCACATCAGCGCCACATCAGCTTTTCACTATACTACCCAAAACTACCCAATCCATCCACTATCAACCCAATACTCAATCCAACCTTTTTATTTTATTAAATAATAAAAAAAAAAGAGAAAGAGGAGAGAGGTAGAGAGAAAGAAGAGAGAGAAAGTGGGGGTGGTGTTCGGCTTGGGAGAACCGATGCCTCCTACCCGATGGACTGATGCGGCGGTGTTCATCAAAGAACCCGACGGCTTCAATGAAGCCGAAGCCTTACCCGACGATAAAACCATCCCACAGTGGATGGCCTAACTTCAAAAATAACTAAAAAATGCCCTAGATTTAATTTGATATCACCATTTTTTCACACAATAGCCAGGATCCGTCCAAGTGTAGGGGGACTGGGGGAGCATCAATTATGAATAAAATAAACTTAAAGAAAACGTAAAGGTTATGTTTAATGTCTTAATTACAAAAACATGACTGTTAAATATTATCTTACTAGCTTTTATTTTTTCTGATATAAATAACGAAATCACAAGTTGTTATTCTCTTTATTAAATAATTATACATTAATATTAAACTCCTTCATATATTAAAAAAAAGAAGCTAAAATCAAACACTTAACAAATACTAACATTTAACAATATATAAATCAACAACAACAAATAACATCACACTAGTTAAATAATTAATAACAAGACTAATAGCAAACCCAAACAATTATAATTAACAATAAACATAACTTAAAAAAAATCCAGCTAATGATATAAGCCAACTTTACTTTAACACTTTTTAAGTTGATAAACCCTACAAAATAAAAAATAATAAATTAACAATAATAAACAAACAAATAATTTATTATGAAGAGATAACAATTTAAAAATAAAAAATGCAGAAAACCACAACCAAAAAGAGTGGAGTTGTAATAAAATCAACAGCTTTAAATATTATAAATTAAGAAGCAAGACATATAACAGAAGCAATGGATCAAAATCATATAGATTAATTAAAAGAACTGCTCCTTTTAACGCATTTTCAACAATGCCATAATCGAATTAACTCAATTAAGCAGTTTCACAAAGAATTAAAGTTAGAAATATCATAAATCATACACGATTGAAGAGCATAATCATACTCTTCTTCTGCATCTTCGCCGATGATTATTTATTTTCCTCCATTTCTTCAGTAATTTGTTAAATTTAGGGTTTAGGGATTGGAGCCCATTTTATAGGTTGGTTATTGGGTCACACTATGTCCAGGCCTTTTTAACGTCAGGGCCCATTTTGTTATCCTTCGAGAAGGTTCACATGTGTTTCATTATTTAATTTAGTCACACCAAAATAATACTATAATTTGACAAAGTGTTTTATAAATTAATGGTTACTTAATAACTTATCTGGTAGCTGATAAATAAATTCTATTTTCTAAAAACTAGTTAATAAATTAGAATATAAAGTGATTAAGAAATCATATTTGAAAATTAGTAAACTGGAATATTCTATAATATAATCAGGGACGGATTTATAACTTTTTTCAAACGGTGGATTCATTTAACTATAAAGAACCTATATAAAGAAAATTTTCACAAAATCTCTATTGGTCTAGTGGTTGATTCATTGTCTTTCAAAGGTAGAAACAATTTTTTTATATAAACACTAAACTAGTTAATGGCCCGTGTAATACACGGATAATTTAAACATATTGTTTAATTTCTAATAAGAATAGGCATCTACATTATAAGGTTTACAAATATTTTACCTTCAATTAACACTATAAATATAACTTAGTTAATAAAAAAACATTAATGGTTCGGATTTCGTGAAAGATTTTAAAACTGAAGGGATTCAGAAATAAAATATGTAGTATTTTTTATTAGTAGGGTTTTTAAAAAAATTATTATTTATAAATAATCTATAAAAATAGTTAGATTAAAAGAATGAAATCTTTAAATTCAAGAATATCAACATAGGGTTTTAAATAAAATTAATTTTCATTATTTATAAATAATCAATAAGTTAGATTAAAAAATATGAAATATTTAAATTTCTGGAATATCAACAATAGAATTGTAATAAAATGTAAACAAGTCAATGTATATCTATTTTTAATATTTAATAATATAAATAAATTAAAAAAATATTTAATAATATACTTAATTTAATACATTTTAATTCATATATATTATTTAAGTTAATATGATAAGGATCTAAAGTGAAAAATGAAAAATTAAAGAATAAAAAGTAATTTAATAACAAGAATACAAAATGTAAATTTAGGTAGGTGAATTTTGGAAAACACTTTTTCTATATTTGTTAGTTGTATTTTAGAAATTAATATAGCATTAAAAAATAAAAAAATAAAAAAAATAATGACATCATCATTTGAACTAATTTCTTCTATTGACCAATGCAATATCTCAATTTCATTTTGATGACATCAGCAAAAACCTTCTTTTAATATATATATAGATATAGATTTGAAATCAAAAGCAAAAATCTAAAAAATGTCTCTAACAAGACTTGAACCAATGACCTCATGGTAATAAGACAAGTAACTAACCAACTAAATCAAAGAAAACTTGTATTCTTACTGCAGTTTCAAAATATATATGGTGGCACACGACAAATTGATACGGTGGCACCGTAATTTTTTACACTACAACGGAGGAATTTAACGGTGGCCCGTGCCACCGCGTGCCCTTCATTAGCTCCGTCCATGAATATAATATGTTTATCAAATATACGCAAGATAATAAAAAATGGAAAATAAAAATATGTTAATTAAAAAAATTCAAATTGATTATTATGTATTAATAAATTTTCAACCAATTTATATGAATCATATGATTAGTAGTTGTAACGTTCTGCCTACCTCGACAACAATACTGTCCGTTTTGTCTTTGAATTTAACCAACGTATAGCGCACGGATTTGTTTTTGGCGACCTGGTGAGAAACTTCCCAAGGAGTCATCCATATTGGGACTACTCCACCCAAACATGCTTAACCTCAGAGTTCCCAGGACCTGACGTGCTTGTAGCTCTAAAATATGTTGTTGTTAGGAAGACCAAAATATTACTAATAACACCTAACATCACTCATGTTCACGGTCGATATGGAATATGCCTAAGTTGTTACAGTATTAGTTCTAAATAGTTTTAATATTAACCTATAATTGCAATTTTTAGTTCTTAATTAAAATTTATTACCATAAATTAATGTTTTTGACAAAATGTTGATATTGGTAACCAACTAAAAGTTGAATTATTTTTGCAATAGTTTTGAAAGTTACACAAAAATACAAACTTAAACTAAAAATATCATAAAAACATTATTATTACTTGAAACTTGAAGTAAGAGCACACACAAAAATGTATTGAGATATACAACGAAGTTATTGAAGTTTACAAAATGAGTCAAACGTAGCAATCGACTATTAAAAAATCACTGGATAGTACTCAAACTTTCAATTTAATATCATATAATTCAAATGTAGGATAAAATAACAATTTTAACAATTTTACCATTTCCTCCAATTTTAGAATTTGAAATTTATTAGATAGTGATACAAAATTCAAGTATTAACTTTTGCTATAAACAAATTTTTAGTTTTGAAGAAGAATATGATTTTAATATACAATTTGCGTAGCCCAAAAAATATGTTACCTCTGATAGATGTCTCGTAACAAAGCTTGTCTAGCCCAGTGATAAAGATAACATCTTTGGGGCCAGTGAATGGTAATTACCTGGGTTCGAAACCCTACGACAATAGGTGAAGTTAACCAAGTTATGGATTGGCTTTCGGACCGGTTTGAGACCGATGTGGATTAGTCGGGTACCCAAATCGATCTCCTATACTGTGAGAACATATGTATGAGTTTATGCCTCGTTGTTGATAGTCGTCAACACTCAACACCCATAAAGATGTTAATAATTCGGGACATTTAACGAGTCACTTCAACTTAAATAAAACTTCTTTTGTTAATAAATACAAGTTTCTTAACACAGTATTCGGCAGAACTTGGTTAAGAAGGTATCTATCTTGACTTTTTGAATCAAGTTGAATCTAGCCGAACAATATACATGAATGTATTTTTTTGTGGTGAATATATTCATTCATTGGTAAATAACAAAATAAAAAATTATTTATATTTTATTTCTGAGACCAATGCGGTACGTGTTTGGATGCAACATAATCTAGTTTAAAAACTAACTTATAAACTAGCTTATTGAAACGCTACTTGGAGTAGCGTTTTGGAAGTTTTTGTTAGTTTTTTTTCTAATTATATTTTTATTAATATTAACTATTATACCCCAATATATTCTTTTTTGTCTTTTTAAATTCTCATAAGCTAGTTTTTGTCTAACATAATTTGTTGATAAGTTAACTTATCAACTATCAACTAGTTTATCAGCTACTAGATAGCTTATCAGCTAGTTTGCCAAACACAACCTTCATAGAAAATTACCAAGATGCTTTCCCCAATTTCGGGAGTTAGGCCGGAAAGACCAGATTCTTAAGAAATTTCAAAAAGTTAGAAATGATTTGTAAAACTTTAAAACCATAGGACTGAAATTTAAACAAAACGATGTCGACCAAAACTGGTATCAATTCTTTAACAATATTATATATTAAAGTTTTTATCATCTTCTTCTCTCTGTATGTTATCCCTGTAATCTATGATCTCGATAAAGTACAAGGCTTTTGTGGTGCACAAGTAACCTGGCTACATTACTTAAGATCACGGTGCTGAATTAATTAAGAACTTCTATTATCAATCAAAGGCATTCAGCCGTGCTATTCAGCTCCAATAAGCTAGTAACTGAAGATGCCGAGAACGAGCTTCGTTGGTTCACTCTCTTCTCCCAAGGTCGACGTCTTCATCGACACCGGAAATCCTCTCCTTAATCACACCGTCGATGGATTCCTCAAGATCGGAACTGTTTGTATTCTTAATCACTTCTCTGTTGTTTTTTTTTGGTATACGGCATTGAACCAACGAACAACTACCACGAGCACACGAACACACGCACACGCGTACACCTCCCTGATGGTATCCGGCATCCACGAGCAGCCCACTAATCTGTCGTTGTCCCGGTCCAGCTAGAGCACAACCAAAGTCTTTGACTGGACTAAGGTTGGGCTGGACCTAGAGCCCAACCAAAGTCTTTGACTAGGCTAAGGTTGGGCAGCCCAGTCCATCGTGCTGGACCTAGAGCCCAACCAAAGTCTTTGACTGGACTAAGGTTGGGCAGCCCAGTCCGTCGCTGTCCCGGTTCAGCATATGTTAGAACTAGAGCCCAACCAAAGTCTTTGACTGGACTAAGGTTGGGCAGCCTAGTCAAATCATAGATTGGACCACCAAAGACTGGGTACTCCTCGTGTCCTCAATTGACTCCCCTTGGGATCGAACCCAGATAGACTGGGATCCCATCCAATGGCAACCACAGCCCTCCCTCATGGTGTTACCGCCCTTAGGAACACAAACTGAGCTAGACATGATTTGTTTCTTAATGTAGGTTTTAAATGTTTGAATTTCGAATTTGTGATCATTCACATTTCAGGTTGCTGCTGTAAAAACGCTTGCTGAGGAGACTTTCCATGTCGTTAAAAGAGGTTTTCTTGTGTCTATTTTGAATCCTTGCTACCACATTGATGTTAGTTTTGATTTGAATCGCACTTGTGTGTATGTTAGTCTAAGGTTAATTGCATATCTGGTTATTTGTTGCCGGTGATTTCGTCATTGATGTCCTGTTTTAAGCATACTCTGTAGGAATTGGAGCTATTTTAGTTAGGGCTTCTCATTCTGGATCTGTGATGTTAAACTTGCTTTGGTGCATTTCAATTTCAAAATGCATGCTCATATGTAATTTAATTTTTACAAATTCCTCAATACATTATACCACTCCTATGCTTGTTATCAAGTTCAATGCTAATAGCTGTTTTCTCTGCAAACTTCAAAGTTTATACCAAATTTGAAGTTAATGCTAGCTTATTTAACATCTTAAGTCAAAGCATATTTATACTCTTTTTTTCAAACTAGCATGGGATTTGGACAAAATTAGTTGTTATGGTTGGTTGCCTTGATCACAGAGTTCGTTTCGTAGCTATATTTAAGAATGGCACTATTAAAGACTATGCCATCTCAAACGTTCTTCCTCAAATCCAATATCTTCAGCGATGGCCGCCATTTAGTTCAATAAGCTTCTTCAACTTCGAGTTGATTGCCTACACCAAAATTGAACGTTGACTTGACCTCGCCCATCCTACAACTTCAGAGAGATGATGAAATATTTTGTGAATATTCAGTAATATCTTCTGTATTTGCCATATTTTGGCTCTATATATTGAAGGCAAGGTCTACTCCTAAGGCAGAGGAGCTTTACACATGGTATCAGAGCTTACCCCGTCCCTCTCTCTCTAAATCTCACCATCTTCTTAGCCCAGGCAGTCATCAAGCTTTCTCCTCGGCATCAACATGACCGAAGGTAAAGATCAATCCCCTCCCCAACCCACTTCCTCTTTTCATCCAGCCATAGCTGTTACCAACATCCGAAACCTTCTGCCCCTTACCCTTGACCTCGAGAAAGTACAGTTCTCATCTTGGGCAGAATTGTTCAAATGTGCGGCTTGTGCATACAACGTCCTTGACCATATTGATGCCTCCACCCCAAAACCCACATATATCGATGATCTTCTCTGGCAAAGACTTGATGCCATTGATGTTCATTTGTTCAAGTTTTTTCTTGTTGCCATGAACACACTTTTAGATGTAACTAGGTGCATCTTTTGTAGTGCATATGGCACATCATGCTTTGCAGTTACCTTAGTCAAGTACATTTCTTGAATTTCTTCTGACAGCGTTCGTCTCTTGATCTTCATTTTTCAGGCAGTGTTTCAAAACATAACGTTGAGGATGCGGTGAGATACTGATATATCTCTGTAGATCATTTCAATTTAAATTGTTAAGCATTATTTACTTGCGAGCTTACCACCGTTCTTTGTAAATTATACCCCAGAAAAATGTTTAAATCTATATAATAAATCCATACAGTGCCATGTGCTTTATGTTCGTTGACCTGGTTATGCATACAGAAATTTAGTGAAAACGAGATCTCTAACAGCCGTTAATATTGCAGCTAAAGAAAATGTGTAAAGAAGGCGCATACTGGGGTAAGTTCAATTACACTAAAAGTCTTCGAAACCCACCAGTCTATTGTGATGCTTTTCTTTAGAAATGGAAAACTTAGTTCTATCTTATTTTAACAGGAGCCGTGGCTGGAGTATATGTTGGAATGGAGTATGGCATCGAGAGGGTGCGTGGCACCAGAGACTGGGTAATTTATAAGATTTCTTTATTGTGAAAACTGTTTTAAATAACGGTCTACAGCATGTTGTGTTTTTTTGGTTAAACAGAACTAAACGTATCCTGTAAATCCCATTTGAAAATATGGGAGTGGGATGTACGCACACTTGTCATCTACCCAAAAGACTAGAACAACCGTCTTGATATTGTTCGATTTACTTGGAAAAGATCTTCCCTTCTAAACACACACACACACACACAGAGTTTATGGTGGGGTGTGGCTAAGATGTTGTTTTTCATTACAAACCCAAAACCAGCATCCATGATTCAGGCCTTAGCGTGGATTAAGGGCTGTTTACTTAAACACTTACCGATAACATTATAGTCTACCATATCGGACAATATTTTAGTCTCTCAAAATGGTAAAATTGAACAGTCTTTCGATTTCTTAGGCTGCACAATCCACCATAAAGTAGTGTCTAGGGAGAATAGGATATACATGCACATCATTCTTGCTTCCCATTACTACTATTATTATTATTGCATATTTACCTAGTTGTATGACATTTATTGGCATTTGAGCTTCTTGTTCTCTGCATATATAAATCATAGTTACTAAATTGCTGTTTGTAATGCGCCCACAGAAAAACGCGATGATCGGTGGTGCATTGACCGGAGCACTGGTATCGGCAGTCAGCAGCAACAAAGGAGACAGAATCATAACAGATGCCATCACAGGAGGTGCAATTGCAACTGCTGCTGAGTTCATCAGTTATCTGACCTAAACATGGCTTGTTTTTTTAGGATTATAACACAATCCCAGATACCTTCAAATCTTTTTTTTTATCTCATATTACATTATGATTATGATGATACCTTCAAATAAGTGAGGAAGGAGCGTGTTTCATGATTTCATTTCGTTAATTTTCAAAAACAATTTCTTCTAAGAACTGTCTCATTATCCATCTTAGATCCTCCAAGAGTCATTGCAACTCATGAGAAAGAACAAAAACTTATTGGTCAATGTTTGACATGACATGTAAAGGGACAAAAACTAAGGGAGCATTTGGGTCGCAAAATGACTTTTGAAAGGAATGAAATCTGTAAAAGGAATTGGAATCTGGGAGAAATTGGAATGAAATTTTATCAGGTTTGACCAACTATTTGGTTTACAGGAAATGGAATGGAATCTGTTAGAGAAAATGAAATCTGTCTGTTTGGTTAACAAAATGCAGCTTTGGAATTGGAATGAAATGATGAGAAATGACCAAAATACCCTTTTATGGTTTTTTAAAATACTAATAAAATACCATTTAATAATGTTGAATGGTAGTGGTGGGCTGGTGTTGGCCGGAGGTGGTGGTGGTGGTGGTTGCCGGTTGCCGGTGGTGGCGGTGGCCGATGGCGATGGTGACCGGATGTGGTGGTGGCTAATGGTGGTTGAATGAGGGCATTTTTATCATTCACAAGATTTGGCAAATCCAAATCGTTTAATACATAACATTAATGATAGCTGCTTTAATGGTCACTACCACAACCGACCGTCACTACTGCCGGCCGCCACCACCTTCCCTTCGACAATAATATAATAAATAAAATCATTAAATAATCTTTAGAGGCAGCTTGTGGAGTACCATCTTAACCCACCCTAGTCTTACCAAACACCATAGTAGAGACGATCCTAGAAATTTTACCAACCGGTGACACCGTTTGGTTATAAGAAACAAACATATGGATATTTTTCATAGAATCAATATTGATTTGGTGGTTAGTTTCTTTTTTTCAAACGTAAGGACCCATGCACAATTCTTTTAGAGTATCTCCAATGGGTAACACTATTTTTTACACCAAATGTCAAAAATAGTGTAGAAAGTAGTGTAAGATTTAGTGTTACCACTAAATCTTCTCCAATGGGTAACACTATTTTTTACACAAAAAAAGTAGTGTAAAAAATAGTGTGAAAAATAGTGTTACACCAAGTTTAGTGTTATACTATTCATCACACTAAATTTAGTATGAAAAGTAGTGACCCCATTGGAGATGTGAATAGTAACATTTACACCAAATTTGATGTTTAGTGTAAGATTTGATGACCCCATTGGAGATGGTCTAAGTGCAAGTTGTTTTAGAAACATGATAAAATCTGAAATTAAAAGCTAAAAACAAAAAATAACACTAAGAAGGTTCAAACTCGGGTCATAGGTGGAAGAAATATCCTACAAACCAACTCTACCAAAACTTGTGCTCTCATTGTCGTTTAAAATATATACAATCGCACCCAACAAATTGATACATTTAACCCTTTTCATGACCATATAATTTTTACACTATGACGGAGAAACGAAATAGTAGCACGTGCCACCTTATGCTTTAAGTTGGATCCGTCCATGCCACACAACCACTCGTCTTTGTTAGGATTATGTGCGAGACAGTAACAGGGTTACCGTGTCCAATGTTATAAGACACTAGTAGGTCACACCGCTGCACACTAAAATGAGAATGTTTGGATTATGTGAGAAATAATTAATTGGTTATTAATTATTTAAAGAGAGAGAAAGAAATAAGTAAATAATTAGTTAAATTATTTATTTGTAATTAATTAATCAGTTAGGATTAATTAATTGATAATTATCTAAATTATACAGTTAATCTATTTGATTAATTATAGAGATAATTATAAGAAATTATATATGAAATCAAACACTGCCAGGTTTATCCATATAAATAAAGGCCTAGGGGTAACAAGAATATTGATCAGAAACTTATTCCCCAAGAAAAGCTTTTTTTTTCTCTCCCCCTTCCCAAAACCGGCGACCAGACACAGTGGGTGAACGGAGTCGTTTTTCGGGATAATCCTCGGTGGTCTAGCAACCTGTCTCACGTGGTGCCAGTAGCGGTGTATCCCCTATTAGCGATCCGGAGTTTTTCGCAAAAGGTAAATACACTAAAACATCCTTGTATTGTGTCTGTATCGTTTAGGATTGGATCCTCGATTGGGAATCGGATTTTTATTATCCGCTGCGTATGTTTGTGCATCCGGTTCCCAACAGTCTTGTCCTGTCCTCTCTAGTCCAATCTCTTAGGTATAGGGGCATTTTATTTTTTACCCATCTAGCATGAGTAGAGGGTATAATTGTTGGAACACACATCGGTTATAATTAAGATATTTCTCTTCAATATATGTTGAAACCACTTACTTATTACTCACATTAAAGGGTTCTTTGGAAGAGTAAATTGAAATTCAGGATATGCATTAATCAACATCATCATATATGTTGGAACCACGCACCTGCTCGTTACTCATACATACATACGTATACATATATTTTGCGGCAAAAATTACATCTTCTTCTTCACCCATGGCTAGTGTTAGTTGTATATAGGCCCATGGGCCTTGGCCCATTGTTTTCCTTTCCCTTGTATATAAATAGTCTAGGCTTTTACTCTTTTTGTAACACTTTTTTCATTATCAATACAATCAATCTTTCATCCATTTCCTTTTCTAACATGGTATCAGAGCTTTAGGCTCCTTAATCACCTTCATCAATCCCGAGTTGGGATTCTTCAAATCCGAGTCAGATTTTCTTAGTTTTCCGAGTTGGAAAACCCGTTTTCTGAGTTGGAAAACCCGTTTTCCGAGTCGGGAAATTCGTTTTCCGCACCCGGTTTTCCGCACCCGTTTTCCACATCTGTTTTCCACACCCGTTTTCCACATCCGTTTTCCACATCCAAAAAAAAACTCCCGAGTTGGGATTCTCCCTTGTTTCTCCTTTCCCAAGCCGATTCCGAGTTGGAAATCTTTTGATTCTGAGTCGGGATACGCTTTCCCTAGTCGAAACTCTGCCCGAGTTGAGATTCCCTTGTCAAGTTTTACTTACTCTCTAATCATGACATCCAACCTCAGTCATTTTCAACCCAAATCCACCACTTCAAATGGGTCTGTGTCACTGGATCTGTAACACCCCAAAACCCAAGCAAAGTAATTAAGCATAACAATGACAAATCCCAGTGATCTAAGTACTCAATATCATAAACATCGATTCAAAAGTAAGTGGTCTAAGAGTGCATGCGGAACAACCCTCCACAGCTGAGATTCTAGAGTATTAGGTACTAAAAAATAAACTGACACGCTGCTCTAAGCGTTCACCTTCTCTTTTCCTCTCGCTACTCGATCTTTCCCTGAAAAGTATTTAGAGTTTGAAAAACGAGGGTTAGACCGAAAGGTCTAGTGAAATCCCCCAAAAACAATTGAAACAGTAGTTCCGGCCCGCTGGCCAAATCAACAAGTACAGATGTGATACGGACAAAGAAATCTCACACAGCATAAAGGCAATCATTCACTCCCAGGGGACAATGTCCCGAGGTACCCCCAAATGGTGGATCAAACCAGATGGTAAACACTCCCAAGGAACGTACAGTCCCAAGGTACCCAATGTCCAAATTGCAACACATCTACTTCAAATCATTTTAAACATTACTGTTTAAGCATGCATAAACGTAATCATCAGTTTATCTCATTCATCGCATAAAACAGTGTTTAGTCATCATAAAAGCATTTCATAAAAACCGCATGGATACGTGTTGAAAACAGTAAAATCAATCCATGCATTTCAGGCAAGGGAACTCACCTGAGCTTAACTCGCTGCTTACTCTATCTCCTGGTATCTGTATAAATTCCTAAGGCATTAGTGATTCGCACTTAGTAAAACCCACAACTAGGATACCCCTAGGCAGACCCAGCACGGAAAAACACCTTTCCCGACTCACTCCTCCCAAAACCCGACTCGGAAAAACACCTTTCCCGACTCAAAAACCCGATTCGGGATACTATCACTCCCGATTCGGGAAATAGCAATCCCCGATTCGGGAAACGCCAATTCCCGATCCGGGAGGCATCCAACCCGAAGACCCGAATCCAAAAGTTGCAAGGTCAAAGTGACGACTAAGTTGGCCAAATCCCCGATTCGGAAATCATAGATTTTCCAATTCGGGAAAGGCAAACGAAGAAACGAATTTCCACCCAAACACCCAAGCATTTTCCCGATTCGGGTTAAATGTTTTCCCGATTCGGGAGACATGGACTCCCGATTCGGGAAACATGAATTCCCGGTTCGGGAAAAATGAATCCCGATTCGGGGAACATGAGTTCCCAATTCGGGAAACGCAACCAGATCCGGAAAAATAGCAAAAATCGGCCAAGAATTGATTCTAAGTCGATCTAAACGCTTTCTAAATCATTACAAGGTAATCCTATATCATTTAACAACGATTTTACACTAATAGGGTATCGAATCTTACCTCGAACGACGAAATCCCGACCCGAAGATGAAGAAATGGCTCTAAACTTGATTTTGTTAGGAATTATGTGCAGAGTTGACAAACCAAGTGATAACACATCCAATGTTACGAGACACTTGAGGGTCACACCTGTGAGGACCTATAAGTCGAACAAGTTAGATGAAACCCCGAAATGGAGAATTAGTATTTATAATAGTGTATTATAAATGTATTGGGTAATTACAGTCAGAATTACCAAAGTTGGAGGGCTATTAATTAATTAGGATGTTATATATTTATTAGATAAATAAATATATAATAGTTAATTAATAAAATTTTATATATTAGATAAATATATAAATCATAATTATCATAGGCAAATTCTTTTCCAGTTAATAAGGAAAAGATTTGAGATAATTATAATATGGAAACTGGATTACTTTCAAACTGTATTTTCTTCCCATATAAATAAGGCTTATGGGTTAAGGAATAATCAAGCTTTCAGTTAAGAAAAACAATTTCCAGTTTCCTCTCTCTCCTCTCTCTCTCTACCGACGCCAAGTACCCCCCCCCGGGTCGGTTTTGTTTTTGTGTATTCGGGTTTTCATACAGTTCTACTAGAGGAGCGTTCGCTGGTCGATCATTGGTGAATTATAACTCAAGCAATCCAGGTAAATTAATCTAACCTAATCCTTTAGGTTTAGAACTATAAACGATTAAGATCAATTAGGCTTTAATGGGTTTTTAGCTTTTATCGCTTCCGCATGTTTAGATCAGAAACAGCGTGTTTCTGATCACGTGGGTTTTTAACAGTTTGTTTTATAACCCACGAGATACATCAAACCAGCGAGGTTTTGATAGATCTGAGATAATCCTCGAGTCAGTTTGATCCGAGGATACCCACAAAAACCCAACAGTGGTATCAGAGCCATTGTTAGAATCGTTTTCAGTTTATCAATTTATCTATTTATGTGATCCGTTAAATTTATTCTTGTTTCATATGTATCAAGTTTTAAAAATCTGATTTTTATTAGGTTTAATATGATTACATAAAATTCGTTTTTTTATTGCACGAAAAACCTAATCATCGAAAAACACCGACGATCGGCGGCAGAACGACGGCAGTTGGCCGACCGGACTACCAGGCCGATCGCCGGAAACTCTTAGCCACACGAACAACCGGCCGCACCACAGCTAGTGGTGGCGGCGACGGCTGTTATGTTTCTCGAACCACCAGGCCACGCTACCAATTGGGTAGCGGTGGCCGAACCACCTTCGCAAAACACGGCAACGAACGCCCGGCCAAACCACCAGATAGGTGGTGGCGGCGTCTGGTGTTCGCAAAACGTGATCGATGGCTGTTTGATCGATGGAAAAGCGACGATCTACGGTGGCGGCAGATGCCCGGCCATCGAACGGAAAAACACCGAACCACAACCACCCAGATTGGTGGTGGCTGTGGCGGTCACAAACACGGAACCGCAACCACCAGGCGGTGGCTGCGGCGGATACACACGCACAACCGCTACCACCCGATTGGTGGTGGCGGGTTGTTCCTCAATGATGGCCAAGGGTGGAAACACCACGTTGATCACGATCGCCGGCCACACCGCGTAAAGCGGCGGCGGCAGACACACAGCCAAAACCACCGAGTGGTGGTGGCCAACGTTTTTCTAAAACCACCGAACCGCACCACTGTGGCGGAGGCGGCGGTGGCGATGATGTTGTTTTTCAATCAATCGGCCGATCGAAAGATGACCACCACACCACCGATTGTGGTGGTGGTGGCATCGATGTTTTTTTTTTCCAATCAAAATCGCGGTGGTAAAGCTACTACCGTTGCTAATCGACAGATGACGGCGATTACGCAACCGCCAAACCAAACCACCAGCGTGGTGGTGGCGGCGATTCCATGACCACCAAGTCACACCACCAGCTAGGCGGAAGTGATTGGTGATGGTCGAAAGGGATAACGGTAACCAAACGCAAATGTTACTACCCTAGGATTTTTCCGTTTTGGGACAAGTTTCGTTATCAGGCCCAAAGGCCCAGTTCTTTGGACCAAGTTATGGTCCAAAAGAACTCGTTTGGTTTTTAAAACATTTTATCCAAAATAAATTTTACTTGGGATTTCTTTTATCTGATAAAACTTATTCAAATTAGTTTTAATTAATCTCTTAGGAAAAATTAAAATTTTTCGAATAAACCAGTTTTTAATTGGATCGTTAAAACCAGTTTAATATTTTTGGGTAAAAGGATTAAATGATGTTTAGATTTATTATAAATCTCAGTTTTAAAAGTTAAAACAATCTAAAGTTTTTCTTTTAAGATTCATAAAACAGTTTGTTTTTCGAATCAGTTATAAAACCAAGTTTTGCAATAAGATAATTGAGACAAGATAATTTTAACGGATCCAGGTTTATTTTTCTCGTAATTATAATATTGCTTTTGTTGCATATATACATATAATTGTGTGATTGCTTGAGAACTATATATGATTTTCAGTTTGATTTTACATATATATATACGTTATAGTACTTGCCAACTTAGACCCTTGACATATTCATGGGGAGGCCTGCGTGCCATTTACAACTCCTTATGTAATAATGACCCTAGGATAGATTTTTCTTTCTTTTGGGATGACGAGGCCAGTGGGAGCTATTCTTCATCTTACCGGAATACTACAAAGCATGGCGAAGCCAGTGGGAGCTACGCGAAGTTTTGAAGTTGTAGAAAAACTAGGTCATTATTGGTCCCTAGGAACAAAGTTGGCAAAACCTATAATTAGTTGTTTGCGTAGTTATAATTATCCGTGTGCATAATTAACTGCGTAGTTGATGCTAATAACTGTTAGTTTATTAGATATGTTTTAAAAGGGAATTTTTTTTAAAAACAAGAAGAAAATAGGTTTTATTAATTTTTCAATCGAAAACCTTTAAAGTGAAGCACTTTAATAAAACCTAGTGTATTGTTATAAAAGAGCAAAGTTAACAAAACAGTTAGCTTTTGTCAGACGGAGAGGTTATTGAAACAGGTAGTTTCGATCAGCCAGTACACTTTAAATCAGTTGATTTCAATCAACCGATATTTTAAACAGTTGGTTTAAAACAACATGAATATTTAAAACAGTTAGTTTAGAATATTAATTGCTCTTTATGACAACGTATAAATGATTGTTTTATAAAAGGGCAAAGTTGACAAAACAGTTAGTTTTAATCAACTAGGTATGCTATTAAAACAGCTAGTTTTAATTAGCAAATGATTTTAGAACAGTTAGTTTTAAAATTACATATATGTTTCAAACAGTTAGTTTAAAACATAAGTAGCCTTTATAAACAATCAGTTTTTCAAATCCTGGAAATAAAGTTTTTCAAAAACCCCGAAAATCATAGATCAGTAGTGCAACCCATCTAGGGGCACCTTCGGCGTAAAGTACATAGGCGTTGTAAGTGATCACACATTCGACGTCTGTGTTCAAACTGAAGCTGAAGGGGTTACATAACTCTGCGAATTATCTCCGGGTGGTACCGGCCAGAGTATAGTAATCAGGTCCCCAAAATGGTGAGATCTGTTTTGGTACTGTAAAGTTCACCGGGTGGTACCGGGCCAAAAAGCACTTAGAGGGACTAAAACATGCACAGGTAGTTGCCAAAGTCCCGAAAAGATCTAGGAGTCATGTCAGTTAGATATGATTGGTAAAAGTCCTTACCTACCGAAATAAATACGGGTCTGGTGGAGCAAGAACATTACGCACATCAGGACGTATGAAATAAGGATCCTAGTCCAATAAATTGATCATTTAAGGGTTTATTGATATTTTATTGGAAATTAGTCTATTTACAGTTGCTAAGACCAAAATTTTTATTTTGTGTAGATGGCAAGCACTGTTACCAGCACTAACAATCTTTCCCTCCGCTCTATCCTGGAAAAGGATAAGTTGACCGGCTCTAACTTTCTTGACTGGGAGCGCAATCTGATGATTGTGCTCAGACATGAAAGAAAGTGGTATGTGCTTGAAGAGCCACTTGGGGAGGCACCTCCGGCAAACGCTCCGGCTGCTGCCAGAAACGCCCACAAGAAGCACTCAGATGATCTCCTTGATGTTGCCTGTCTGATGTTAGCAACTATGAGCCCAGATCTGCAAACAGGGCTCATAAACACGAATGCTTACGACATGATCCGCCAGCTGAGGGACATGTTTCAGACTCAGGCTCGTACAGAGCGCTACGATGCCACCAAAGCATTCAATGAGTGCAAGATGGTCAAAGGGACATCAGTAAGTGACCATGTCATGAAAATGAAACGGCACTTAGATCATCTGGAGAGGCTGGGTCATCCCGTTCCGTTGCAGCTAGCAACTGACACCATACTTAATTCACTGTCAGAAGACTACAGGCCCTTTGTAGTCAACTACAACATGAATAACATGGAGAAAACTGTAGCAGAGTTACACTCCATGCTTAAGACAGCTGAACTAAATATGGGGAACAAGAACAAGACAAAGGATGTCTTGATGGTAAAAGACGGAGGGATTAAAAAGAAAAATGGGCATGCTAGCACCAGCAAGGGAAAAGGACCAGTTCAGGCCATCCAGAGTGCACCCAAGAAAGGCAAGGGCAAGGGCAAGGGCAAGAAGGTTAAGCCAAACAAAGCTAGGACCGAGAATCGCTGCTTCATATGCAACGAGATCGGTCATTGGAGGCAAAACTGCCCTAAGCGTCATGAAGCAGGTATGTAAAACCTCAGAAAAATTTATGATTGCTTTGATTTGACACTTCTTACTTGTTAGCTTACAAGTATACTGATACCTAGAGCAAATGACATTGCAGGAAATCAGAAATGAAGTGGAGTGCCCAGGAGTTGCCGAGGATCAAAGCACGAGATAATTTAAGTCAAGACATCTTTTGAATTTATAGTTGTAAAACAGTTATTTTGGGGGTTTTATGTTTTAAACAATGTTTGGATAATTATTTTTATAATTCGATGCTTTTATTTTTCAAAAGTTATTGTCTTGACAAATATCTGATTATGCTTAGTGTTTGTATGATCCTAGTTGTTAATGCCTGTTATAATTACTTTAATGAGATTGAAGTAATTTGTATAAAAACTATCAAAACACACAAGATTCTATAAGGAATGTGTTTTGAGGATAAAACATTTATGAATAATAGTTTTGTGATCAAAAGGAAGAATTTAAGATATTAACTCAGATAGCGTTAATAACAGTATTTATAAAACTAGAAAGATTCCAAGTTCTGGAATTAGGATTTGACCAAATCCAGTTAAGTTTTATAAAAGAAATTCTCAAATCAAGTTTGATCAGGTTTTATTCAAATGTTTTAAAAAGGAGAATTTAGGATATTAACTCAGATAGCGTTAATAACAGAATTTATGAAACTAGAAGGATTCCAAGGTTTGGAATTAGGATCTAACCAAATCCAGTTGAGTTTCATAAAAAGGGAAATTCTCAAAGTTCATTACTTGAAATTAGGATTGACTAATCAAAGTCTTGAATAAGTCAATAGTAAATTTTGAGTAATAGTTAGTTTTTTATGCAAGCAAGTGGGAGCCCGATTATTCTCTATCTAGTCTAAGATAAAAGAATAAAAGACATAATTATTGATATATCTCGGAATTCATAAATCCAGGCAGGATAAGAATTCATAAGATATAGTTTACCCTTTTAATTAAAAGGATAAAAGTTTCAAGACCCATGAAACAGAGGTCGTGACTGACTTAAAAAATCAATAATTAAAAGTGTTGGATTAAAATATATAGCATTCCAGTAGATTTGCCAGGATTGCAAATGGAATCGAATTTCAGGTAGAAATCATTCATCTACACAGCAACTAAGGAAAGTTGCAGTTTTACATATTCAGGAACTGGAAGTTAGTCCAGGTCTCCAAGTTCATGGAATATGATAAAAGTCTAGTTATTGTTCTTATAAGGTGTTTGCAGAACAATAATTAGCAGATACAAGTAGATCGTATGAACAGACTTGTGTTTTTGGTTATCACTTTGATTAAAATGGTAAACTTTAATCAAAGGGTTTAAAATTGAAGGTAGGTGATACTTCATTTTTGACCAATATTTAACAAACGTTAAATAGACATTATGAAAGTTATTAAAGAAAAGACATTCAGTCTTGTTATTATTACAGCGTGTAATATGGACTATACTAGATTGATTTCTTTATCACTTTCACTATTTTGCATGTTTTAATATATCCAGGAATGAAACTAGTTTCCAGTTTTCATTCAAAATCTGTCCGTGACAACTTATCACTGTGGGAGCATGATAAGGCATTAAAGTCATTGTGAACTTTTAGGTAGTTATGATCAGTTGCTGAATAACAGCTACAAGTGTTGTAGACTAAAAGTTGCACAGATATTTGATAGAGTAGCAAATATCGGACGTGATCCGCGGTTGAGATTACTTCTTGGAAAAAGGTCATAAGTAAATCTCACAGTGGTTGTCCCTATCACCTGAGGTATCTGATTTGATATCATGAGGACTACTGAATTCTTAGTGCACTCAACCGCTACGCCGTAACAGGGTGGCTATAAAGGGTGTAACTAGATTCAGCGGAAGCCGTGGTGTCAAAGGCAGATATGCAAGATGGGATTTGCACCTCTTCTCAGAAGAGAGATATTTCTGGGCCCATCTTGACTGACTAAGTATACTGATGAAGTGCATGGCCATGCCCAAACGAACTGATTAGTTCTTTGTCGTTTACCTATCAGTGAAAGTCAGATAATCAAGAAAACAGAATCTTGAGTATTTAGAGTTGACACTTTCCAAGCTCATACTCATAGATGAAATATCGCGATGCAAAGGGAAAAGCCAAGATATACCCAATCAATGAACAGTAGTTTCATAGATACCAATTCCTCACGGAATATTTATATCACCAAGTCTGGGTATAAGAGTTCTTGTAACCTGGTCAGCCTAAGTGCCTGTCTAGGGGCCTCCTTAGGTCAGTGTAATCAAAGGTGGTATTGCCAACTTGCACAAGTGGGAGTCTGTTAGGAATTATGTGCAGAGTTGACAAACCAAGTGATAACACATCCAATGTTACGAGACACTTGAGGGTCACACCTGTGAGGACCTATAAGTCGAACAAGTTAGATGAAACCCCGAAATGGAGAATTAGTATTTATAATAGTGTATTATAAATGTATTGGGTAATTACAGTCAGAATTACCAAAGTTGGAGGGCTATTAATTAATTAGGATGTTATATATTTATTAGATAAATAAATATATAATAGTTAATTAATAAAATTTTATATATTAGATAAATATATAAATCATAATTATCATAGGCAAATTCTTTTCCAGTTAATAAGGAAAAGATTTGAGATAATTATAATATGGAAACTGGATTACTTTCAAACTGTATTTTCTTCCCATATAAATAAGGCTTATGGGTTAAGGAATAATCAAGCTTTCAGTTAAGAAAAACAATTTCCAGTTTCCTCTCTCTCCTCCTCTCTCTACCGACGCCAAGTACCCCCCCCCCGGGTCGGTTTTGTTTTTGTGTATTCGGGTTTTCATACAGTTCTACTAGAGGAGCGTTCGCTGGTCGATCATTGGTGAATTATAACTCAAGCAATCCAGGTAAATTAATCTAACCTAATCCTTTAGGTTTAGAACTATAAACGATTAAGATCAATTAGGCTTTAATGGGTTTTTTTAGCTTTTATCGCTTCCGCATGTTTAGATCAGAAACAGCGTGTTTCTGATCACGTGGGTTTTTAACAGTTTGTTTTATAACCCACGAGATACATCAAACCAGCGAGGTTTTGATAGATCTGAGATAATCCTCGAGTCAGTTTGATCCGAGGATACCCACAAAAACCCAACAGATTTCACCACACACACTAATCACACACTATGATTTTCCCCAAAATGGTAAAAAAACCCTAGGTTAATACTATAAATAGTATGGGCTAAAAGGCTAAGCCCATACCATTTATGGTATAAGCCCAACTATCAAACTTTACCCAACTTGTCACAATTCACCCATAAGGTTCAAATTCTTTTCAAAATAGTCATACTTAACGAGTGACTAACCTTATGGCTAACTTTTAACCCCGGTTGTTACAGGATCCGTCACAAAAAGTTGTACTTATGCAACTACTGCGTCAGAATCAACATCTTATGCAACTTTTGGTGCGTCGACAACTTATGCAACAACCAATGTCTTGGACCATGGGAATGCATTCTCCACGATCGTCTACGTCGGATAATTTCTGGATTTTTGACTCTGGCTGCTTTAACCACATGTCACCATATCCTGCCGGGTTCATCGCTAAGCAGCCATCTCAGCATCCTACTGTTCGCACAGCGGACCTTACTCCCAAACCTGTACTATTCAGTGGAAACTTTTCTACTGACACGATTCAGTTAACCGATGTACTGCATGTACCAGGACTAGCGATAGGGCTAGTCTCTTACCCAGCTTCAGGAAATGGGTCTACTTATATCTTTTGATTTCTCTGGTTGTATTATACAAGATCCAAAGACTAAGCAGATTCTTGGAAAAGGCCGTAGAGTTGGACGGACCCTTGAAGTCGTCTACCTTCGCTTACCTTTGTCTTTGTCACACACAAACCTTACTGCGTCAGTTTCCACAGCTTCCTCTTTTGATATCTGGCATGCTCGCCTAGGACACTTGTCATCGGCCAGAATAAAACTATTAGCTAACTCTGGTGTTCTAGGTAACGTCACTTCCAATGACATTTCCTGTTTATCCGGTAAACTTGGCAAACACCATGCTCTACCTTTTGAACTCAATGACTATACATCTGTATCTGCCTTTGACCTTATTCATTCCGACGTATGGGGACCAGCACCATACCCATCTATGGGTGGACACAGGTACTTCGTTATCTTCAACGATGATCACACTCGCTTCACCTGGATATATCTTATGAAGCACCGCTCAGAGCTACCTCAACTCTACATTAACTTTGCCCGCATGATACAAACTCAGTTCTCAAAACCCATAAAGATTCTTCGAGCTGATAACGCTATGGAATACAAAGAATCTTCTCTCATCGCCTTTCTTCGATCTCAAGGCACTATCTCTCAGTACTATTGTCCGGGTACCTCTCCCCAAAATGGTCGCGCTGAACGCAAACATCGACATATCCTTGATACCGTCTGCACTCTCCTTGTCTCTGCCAAGTGCCCTGAACGCTTCTGGGGAGAAGTTGCATTCACTGCTGTCTATACCATCAACAGACATCCCACTCCAGTACTCCAACACAAATCTCCCTATGAAGTTTTACATGGAGTCCTTCTTGCTTATGAACTTCTCAAGGTTTGGGGATGTGCATGTTTTGTTCAATTGCAACCTCATGAATATACCAAACTTGAACCTCGTGGCAGACTATGCCTCTTTCTTGGATATGGCATTGAACACAAAGGCTATCGCTGTTGGGATCCTATCTCAAAACGTCTGCGAATCTCTCGACATGTCACCTTCTGGGAGGATGTCCCTTTTTACACCATGCCGAACGCCGAGACCAGTATCACTCCTACTACTACTCCTTTCTTTACTGACCCTTCTTCCTCTTTCGATACTCCTATCTCACCTCCGATCCCTACTATTGTTCCTGACTCACCTACAACGACCTCTGATTCCCTGCAACCTGTGCCAACTCCATAGCCTACACCTGAGGTTCCTGCTGAATCTACGGATCCTGCACCCTCAACATCAGACACGGTTCGTCGTTCCGATCGGGTAAGACAGGTTCCCGCTCATCTTCGTGATTATCATTGTTATGCTACTGATAAGTGCATTTTATGTACATAATTTTGTTAGTTTAAATTGCATTTTTTACTGTATTTATTAGTTTGTATATAGTTTGCACATAGTTTTTATATGATTTTTAGTTAATTTTCATTTAATTATTGATTGAGGATATTACATCGGTATTTTGTGATTTTGTCGGGTTTTGACAGGTAATTTACGTTGAGAGCATGGATTTGGATGAAAATGGATTTGAAATGCTTGATCAATTAAATGGAGGACTAGTTTAAGAAGAATGGTCAAACATGGATCAAGATTGAAAGAAAGAATTCATGAGAAGATTATGTGAAAGAAAATAAATCAAAGAGCCGTTTTTGAAAATGCTGCAAACTTTAAGGGGCTATTGTGAAATTAGTTTTGTAAATAAATTACCTTAGAGGTTTTTGAAAACTTCCTCTTCTCTTCTTCCCCCACGGCTTCGGCCGTTTCTTTTTCTTCCTTTTTTTTTTAATTTTAGTTTTAGGTTTTAGTTAGATTTTGATTTCTTTTAGTTTACGAAGATGCAAGATGACGGATCGATAATGAAGTTGACAATCTCATGATCATCACCTATTGTATTGTATTTTTATCCTTCTCCCTTCACCTTTTAATTTTATGTTTTAGTTTAGTTTGTTTATGTAATTTATTGCTTTCGTAGTTTAGAAACGATTCTTGGAGAGTGACACTCCTTGGAACGTTGTTTACCGTTTTCTTAGACTAATGTTATTGCTTTCGTTCTATTTATGTTTATGTGTTGTTTTGTAGTTTAGTTTTCGTTCATTTGGGTAATCGTTACTTTGGACCGTTGTAATGATATTGATCAATTGTTTTTATAACAAATATTGAGTTTTAAATTGATTGATTTTTACGTAACGATAGTTAACGTTTGGCTAATTGATTTTTATAAAATGTTTGGTTAATTTGGTGAATTTTGATTTGAACGATAGTTTGATCTTAATTTGAGACTAAATGGATCAATGACTACGGTCCTAACATGAAAATAGTTAGGGACGTAGATTGGGGAAAATATTTGTTTTTGATCTTAATGTTTCTTTCTAATGTTCTCATACTGCGAAAGTAAGTATGAGTTTTAGTTTAGAAAAGCTTTTCCGCCTCGAAAGAGGGTTAAAGTAATTTTGTTTGACGAATCCTCATTGTTACTGAAAATTCGAAGTTGACATTACCCAATGTTCGGTTTTATTTGTTTTCTTGTTTATTTATTTTATGTCTAGTTATTAAAAAAAAAAAAAACCAAAAGATTGATGACTTTCCCGTAGATAGGTCATAGTCCTGAACGAGTCTATGTTTAGTCAATCGCCTCCCCGTGATCGACCCGTATGCTACACACCCGTACGCTTGCGGTATAAATTTAAAAACACATCAAGTTTTTGGCGCCGTTGCCGGGGAGGCAATCAGGCTAACATGGACTTTCTTCTGGACTTACTAGTCTACGTCTTTATCCCATTTCTATTTTCCTTTTTTTTCGTCTCCATTCATTAGGTAGCGTGTTTGATTTTTTTTCTCCGTTAATCAACCTCTTTTTGCGGAGTTTAATTAATCATGCTTAATAGTGTTAAGTGACGGACCGTTGAGACGTATTTTTTTCATGATAGAGATAGTTATCACCATTAGAGGTTATGTGTGATACTAACTCAATTGTGTTTAATGTGTCTGACGTGTTAATTTTACATTTTACTCGGATTCGGTATTTTTTATGTCAAGCCGGACATCACCGATCCTTCTTTCCCTACCCTTTGTTTAATTCTCGGCTTTGGGTTGTGTAACTTGGTTTTAAAATGAAAATGCATCGGTTATCCGGTATCTTTTATATGTTACGCAACTTATTCAAATCGGTGAGCAATTAAGTCAATCTTTCGAAATGCTCGAAAACCGACTTCTTTATCCTTTTTCCTTGCTTTGCTTTGAGTTTTGAGAAGCTAAAACTTTCTGCCCACTTTCCCGGGCGCGAAAAATCTTTCCCGGCCGGGAAGACATTTCTCAAAAAAAAAAAACTTTTTTTTCTTTTCTTTTTATGTATATATTATTAAAAAAGATTTGTTTTGGTTTTTTGTATATAAAAAAGATAAAAACATTTTGTTTATTTTCTATAATATTTTTTTCCTACAATTCATTTTTTTTGTATATACGGTAGAAACGATTTTTTTTTTATTTTTGTATATACTATATATATTTTTTTTGTATAGATGTTTTAGTATAAAAAGAATTCTAATTCTATTCTTACCCTTTCTCACTTTCCATCCCCTCTCCAAACTTATTCTTTTTATTTATTTGTTTTTATCTAACGTTGGCATCAGTCATCTCCCCATCGTGGCAGCGCTGACAACCGCCAAAGCTATTTCTCTTTCCTTTTGTTTTGTTTGGTATTTTGCAGATGATCAAGTACTTCTAAGAGTTTCAAAGCATCAAAAGACAACAAGGTCTTCAGTTTCCACACCCGGTAAATTCGTTCTTTTAATCTATCTGAATCTATTGACTTGTTATTTCATATATGTGGTACTTGAGATGCATGATTTTCAGTCCCTTTACCCGTAGTCAAGCATTAAGGACAATGCGTCTATTTGCTTGTGGATGGGTGTTCATTTTGTTTTTCTTTGCATATAGTTTTTTTCCTTCATATAGTGCATTTTAAATTTTTAGGTTGTATATATAAAAGTTATAAAAAATCCAAAAATATTTTTTATTATGTTTTCTTCTTTTTCTTTTCTTTTTCTGTTTTCTTTGCATGTAGTTTTTTTTTCTACTTATAGTGCATTTAGTTTTTTAGGTTGCACATAGAAAAAAATCCAAAAAGATTTTTGATTACTCTCCGATGTGTTAAGACTCGTAGTACACTGTGTTTTATTTGCATTCTCAAGTTCTTTTGATTGCATGCTCGCTACTTGCTATGTTGTTAAATGATTTTTTTTCTAGGAATGATGTCACCTTAGATGTCACTTGAATACAATATTAAGCATGTTGTTTTACGTAACCTCTTAGGATTAGTTTGCATATCATAGTCCCCCTACATTACAAACGTGACTATAGTGGATGGATTTTACTTGGTGAGATTTTGAAACTTTTTGGATTGACACATATATAATCAATTCCAATTCTCAATTCTTGTGTGTCACCTTCCGTCGAGGTGTAGTTCTAGACTTTTGAATGGTTTTTTCGTCCAAAGTTATCACATGTATACATAGAGGCCATCGTTTCTTGAAAAATAAATCCCAAAAAAAAAATTCAAAAAAAAAAAAAAGTTTTCCCTTTTGTAACCCCATTTGAGTCTATCACTATCCATTTCTTTTGATAACCCCAAAACCCCAAAAAAGATGCACGTTAAGGATGATTCATTTTGAGAGATGTATGGATTTGGCATTTAGTTTAGTAATAAACACAAGCATAGCTTGTGAGTGGTTCGTTGAGCCCCTAAAACAAGCATAGCTTGTGGGTTCACAAAGCGCAAAAAAAAAAAAGTATCAACAAGAAAGAAAAGAAAGAAAAGAAAGAAAAAAAAAGTCTCCAATCCATCAAAAACATTAAAAAAGGATCCCTTACGTGCATAAAAAAAACATAAACCAATATCCTTAACACCAATAATCAAGCCTAATCCCACCTTTAACCCCAAACGTACCCCAAAGCCCTCATTACATGTATTATTGTGGTAAACTTTTGGACTTGAGAATAAATTCAACGGTGTCAAGATTGCATTCTCGATTGGGTAGGATTTGAGCGTATACACGTCCCTATATACATATTTGAGAGCATAGAGTGACACTGTGAGCTTCCATCCGTATAGATCATTATCCCTTTCCCTAGCGGCTATGGTCTGTTTGCAAAATTTTATTTGGTTGTGACTTTTTTGCGATATGCTTGATTGGTGAATAATGGTTTGACGCTTCGGTAGACATACATCCCTAGTTACTTTGCTTTAATCCAACTCATGGCAGTTGTGTATGTGATCCCAATGCTTGATTATGTTATTTGAAATCATGGGATAACTTGTTTCGGCATATTCGGAGGTTTTCGTTTTTTCTTATTTTTGTTTTTTTTTCTCTTTTTCTTTTCACCCGGTTTTGTTCTATTTCTTTCTTGGGGACAAGAAAGTTTAGCTTGTGGGTGGTTTGATAAGTGCATTTTATGTACATAATTTTGTTAGTTTAAATTGCATTTTTTACTGTATTTATTAGTTTGTATATAGTTTGCACATAGTTTTTATATGATTTTTAGTTAATTTTCATTTAATTATTGATTGAGGATATTACATCGGTATTTTGTGATTTTGTCGGGTTTTGACAGGTAATTTACGTTGAGAGCATGGATTTGGATGAAAATGGATTTGAAATGCTTGATCAATTAAATGGAGGACTAGTTTAAGAAGAATGGTCAAACATGGATCAAGATTGAAAGAAAGAATTCATGAGAAGATTATGTGAAAGAAAATAAATCAAAGAGCCGTTTTTGAAAATGCTGCAAACTTTAAGGGGCTATTGTGAAATTAGTTTTGTAAATAAATTACCTTAGAGGTTTTTGAAAACCTCCTCTTCTCTTCTTCCCCCACGGCTTCGGCCGTTTCTTTTTCTTCCTTTTTTTTAATTTTAGTTTTAGGTTTTAGTTAGATTTTGATTTCTTTTAGTTTACGAAGATGCAAGTTGACGGATCGATAATGAAGTTGACAATCTCATGATCATCACCTATTGTATTGTATTTTTATCCTTCTCCCTTCACCTTTTAATTTTATGTTTTAGTTTAGTTTGTTTATGTAATTTATTGCTTTCGTAGTTTAGAAACGATTCTTGGAGAGTGACACTCCTTGGAACGTTGTTTACCGTTTTCTTAGACTAATGTTATTGCTTTCGTTCTATTTATGTTTATGTGTTGTTTTGTAGTTTAGTTTCCGTTCATTTGGGTAATCGTTACTTTGGACCGTTGTAATGATATTGATCAATTGTTTTTATAACAAATATTGAGTTTTAAATTGATTGATTTTTACGTAACGATAGTTAACGTTTGGCTAATTGATTTTTATAAAATGTTTGGTTAATTTGGTGAATTTTGATTTGAACGATAGTTTGATCTTAATTTGAGACTAAATGGATCAATGACTACGGTCCTAACATGAAAATAGTTAGGGACGTAGATTGGGGAAAATATTTGTTTTTAATCTTAATGTTTCTTTCTAATGTTCTCATACTGCGAAAGTAAGTATGAGTTTTAGTTTAGAAAAGCTTTTCCGCCTCGAAAGAGGGTTAAAGTAATTTTGTTTGACGAATCCTCATTGTTACTGAAAATTCGAAGTTGACATTACCCAATGTTCGGTTTTATTTGTTTTCTTGTTTATTTATTTTATGTCTAGTTATTAAAAAAAAAAACCAAAAGATTGATGACTTTCCCGTAGATAGGTCATAGTCCTGAACGAGTCTATGTTTAGTCCATCGCCTCCCCGTGATCGACCCGTATGCTACACACCCGTACGCTTGCGGTATAAATTTAAAACACATCAGCTACCCTATTATCAAATCACGAACCCACTTCCTATAAGGAAGCTGCCTTTAGTTCCCATTGGCAAGAAGCTATGCAGGAAGAACTTCGAGCTCTCGCAAAGGCTTACACCTGGGATCCTGTTCCCCTACCGCCTGGCAAACGACCCATTGGATCTAAATGGGTCTTCAAGATCAAAACCAAGTCTGATGGTTCTATTGATCGGTACAAAGCCCGTCTAGTGGCCAAGGGATTTAATCAAGAATATGGCATCGACTATGAGGAGACTTTTGCTCCAGTTGCGCGTGTAACGTCTGTTCGCAGTCTCCTTGCCATCGCGGCTACCAAACACTGGCCTCTGTTTCAAATGGATGTCAAGAATGCATTCCTGAATGGCGATCTCTCTGAAGAGGTTTATATGACTCCACCTCCTGGTGTCTCTCTTCCCTCCGGCCATGTCTGTCGTCTTCGCAAAGCCCTGTATGGTCTCAAACAGGCTCCTCGCGCATGGTTTGAGAAATTCAGTAGCACGGTGCTTTCATTGGGCTTCTCTGCGAGCAACTATGATTCAGGAATGTTTACCCGCACCACCACTTCTGGGAGCATTCTACTTCTCCTGTATGTGGATGATATGATTATCACTGGCAGTGACTCAACCGGTATAGCCTCCCTGAAACAGTCTCTCAGTTCTACTTTTGAGATGAAGGATCTAGGCAAACTACACTACTTTCTTGGGTTAGAAGTCCTATCTTATTCATCTGGCATCTATCTTTGCCAAGCCAAGTATATCTCGGATCTTCTCTCAAAGGCAGCTCTTTCTGATAACAAGGTGGCATCTACTCCCCTGGAACACAATCTTCATCTGGCACCTAATTCTGGTCCTCCCCTACAGGATCCAACACGATATCGTCAACTGGTTGGCTCTCTTGTCTACCTCACGGTTACTCGACCAGACATCGCCTATGTTGTTCATATCGTGAGTCAATTTATGGCTGCCCCCTGTTCTGATCACTACGCTGCTGTCATCTGCATTCTTCGCTATCTCAAAGGCACCATGTTTCATGGTCTCCACTTCTCCTCCAAATCGTCATTAGTCCTACGTGGCTTCTCGGATTCTGATTGGGATAGCGACATGACTGATCGTTGCTCCACTACCGGGTATTGTTTCTTCCTTGGCGATTCTCTCATTTCATGGCGCAGCAAGAAGCAATCTCTCACCGCCCGATCTAGTACGGAAGCTGAATACCGGGCTCTCGCGGACACCTCTCAAGAACTTATCTGGCTCCGCTGGTTACTCTCTGACATGGGCGCACCGCAGAAATCGCCTACTCCGCTATGGTGCGACAACAATAGTGCCATCCAGATCGCTCACAACGATGTTTTTCATGAGCGCACCAAACACATCGAGATTGATTGTCATTTCGTTCGTCAACACGTTGTTTGCAACACCATTCGCCTTCAACCTATTTCGACTCTAGATCAACCAGCCGACATCTTCACCAAAGCTCATCTACCAGGACGGTTTCGAGAGCTTGTTACCAAACTCAATCTGTCTCGTTCCTCCCCTGATTAAGTTTGAGGGGGGGGGGGGGTGTTAGTTGTATATAGGCCCATGGGCCTTGGCCCATTGTTTTCCTTTCCCTTGTATATAAATTGTCTAGGCTTTTACTCTTTTTGTAACACTTTTTTCATTATCAATACAATCAATCTTTCATCCCTTTCCTTTTCTAACAGCTAGTTCGTCTACACACGTTAACATATAAAACCACACATCCCACAAAAAAACTCCAATTTAATACGTTTAATCAAGAACATAAGCAATCAGTTGCACCATAAAAACCAACCATTATTATCCAACCACAAATATAGGGGATATTTAAAATAAATACCACCAAAATTAATTTAAAAATCATAATACCGAAAATGCCCCTACTTGGTGGGGAATTAATTTAGAGACAAAAGAGTTGTTGGAAGATGTCACGGGAGCGGGATGCCAATGGGGAAGTGGTAAATTAGGAATGAGAAGATGGATGGCGGTGGTTTGGTGCTTCCTCTACTTCGTGTGGGCAAATAGGAACAAATGCGTCGTTGCAAACGAGAATATGGCGTTGGTCGAACGTTTTTTTGAGTACCAACTAAAGGCGTTCGATTGGATAACGAGAAGAGAAAAAGATTTGAAGATCTCTATGGGAGCGTGGCTCGTGGACCCGTTTGGGTCATAACTCATAAGTTGATCAAGACTACGTTCGGTTTAGCCTTCAAAAGACGATATTCTTAAGAAATTTCAAAAAGGAGGACACGATATGTAAAATTTTAAAACTATAGGGACTGAAATTTAAACAAAACGATGTCGACCAAAACCGTTATCAATTCTTTAGAATATTATATTAAAGTTTTATCAACTTCCTGTCTATGTTATCCCTGTAATCTATGATCTCTGGTGCACAAGTCACGTAGCTACATTACTTAAGATGACGCTGCTGAATGAATTAAGCACTTCTATTTTAACAATCAAAGGCATTCGTTCATTCAGCCGTGCTGTTCAGCTCCATTAAGTAACTGATCAAAGATGCCGAGTGCCAGTTTAGATAGTTCTTCACTCTCTTCTCCCAAGGTGGACGTCATCATCGACACCGGAAGTCCTTTCTTCAATCACACCGTCGACGGATTCCTCAAGATCGGAGCTGTTTGTATTCTTAATAATCTTCTGTTTTGTTCGTAAGTTCGGGTTTTGATTGTTCGAATTTTGAATTTTGTTATCATTATTCACATTTCAGGTTGCTGTGGTGAAAACGGTTACTGAGGAGACTTATCAAGTCGTCAGAAGAGGTTAGTTTTGATTTCAATCGCCACTTTCGTTATTTTATGAATTCGCATTCTAGATCTGATTATTAAGGCTATGTTTGGCAAACTAGCTGATAAGCCTGTCGGTCCTATGACTGATAAGGTCGCTTATCTTACGACAGATAAGGTAGCCGATGAATAAGATGCGTTTGGCAAAAACTAGCTAATAAGGTAGTTTATGACTGTAAAATGACAAAAGAAGGCATGTTTAAAAATTGATAGCATAAAAAGTAGCTATCTGGAATAAAAAAGGAAAAAGTCTCATAAGTCATAAGTCACTAGAGTCTCCTTAGCTTTTCATTATAAGCTAACTTATGGTCCATCCAAACATGTAATAGCTTATAAGTTGACTTATAAGCTAGCTTATTTCTACCAAACAATGCCTAAACTCGCTGCCTTTTTCAAAATGCATGTTGATGTAGTTAATTTTTTTACAAATTCAATACAGCATAATACAACTGATAATACTTGTTATGATGTTCAATGTTAATAGTTGTTTTTGCAAACTTCAAAGGTTATACCAATTTTTAAGTTGATGCTAGCTTGTTTAACATATGATTATACTAAGTTAAAGTAATAGCATGTCTTTTTCAAACGAGCAGTGGATTTCGACTAATTAGCTTGTACGGTTTCCTTGATCAGACAGTTCAGTTCATAGTTAAAGTATCTCAAATCAGTTATGTTGTTCCTCTGATCCAATACCATCTGGATGGCCATTTAGTTCAATAAACCAGCTTGAACTTTGAGTTAATTGCCTACACCAAAATTGAACTTTCAGAGAGATGATTTCTTTTTGTTAATGCCTAGTTTCCATCCATCACGATACTCATATGTTGAAGTCTTCTCTTTGTTGCCATAACCGCACTTTTAGATGTCACTGAGTGCGTTTTTTCGTAGTGTATATGGCACATTATGCTTTTCAGTTATCTTAGTCGAGCACGTTTCTTGGATTTCATTTGATAGTTTCTCTTGATCTTCATTTTTCAGGGAGTGTTTCACAACATAACCTTGAGGATGCGGTGAGATACTGATATATCCGTAGATCATTTCAATTTTAATTGTTACGCGTTAACTACTTGCGAGTTTTAGCACCATTCTTCGTAAACTATACCCCATAAGGAAAAGATTTCAAGTATCATCTTATCAATAGTACAAACAGTCAAGCAGATACATTCAACCCTCCTTAAACTTCACAAGATAACCGTTTAAACCTTAATAATAAATCCATCCGTTGCCATGTTCTTTTTATGTTCGTTAACCCGGTTATACATACAGAAATATAGTGAAAATGAGAACTCTAACAGCCATTAATATTGCAGTTAAAGAAGATGTGTACAGAAGGAGTAAAGTGGGGTAAGTTCATTTACAGCAAGTCTTGATAACTCGCTAGTCTTGCTATTCTTTTATTTAGAAATGGAAGACTTGGTTCTCTCGTCTTAACAGGAACCGTGGCTGGAGTATATGTTGGAATGGAGTACGGCCTTGAGAGGGTGCGTGGAACCAGAGACTGGGTAAGTTGGGAAAAAATGTTTTAAATAACAGTCCACGGCATGTTGTTTTTGTTAACCGAAACCAAACTTATCCCGTAAATCCCACTTGAACTAGGGCTTTGGGGGTGTGATGCATACAGACTTGTCCTCTACCCAGAGGTTGGAACAACTGTTTTTGTACTATTTGATTACTTGGAAAAGATCTTCCCCCTCTAAACACACACACACAGTTTTCTTTTGGAAGGGTGTCCCAGGCTACGTCTAGACTAAGCTTGACAAATTATCAGTGGCCACAATTGTTATTAATGCATCGAATTGAACCATGAGCAAATGGGTATTTCTATCACATCCCCTAAAGTAGTGTCTAGGGAGAATAGGATACATGCACATCATTCTTGTTTCCCATTGCATGTTAACCTGGTTGTATGACATTTATTGGCATTTGAGCTTCGATCTTGTTCTTTGCATATACAAATGATATTACTAAATTCCTGTTTCTAATGCGAACACAGAAGAACGCGATGCTCGGTGGTGCATTGACTGGAGCACTGGTATCGGCAGTCAGCAGCAACAAAGGAGACAGAATCATAACGGATGCCATCACAGGAGGTGCAATCGCAACTGCTGCTGAGTTCATCAAGCATCTGACCTAAACATGGCTCGTTTTTTAAGTACCACGAGTAACACAATCCCAGATACCTTCAAATCTTTTGTATCTCATGTTATATTCTGATGATACCTTCAAATAAGTGAGGAGGGAGCGTGTGTTATGATTTCATTCCGTTAATTTTCAGAAATAATTTTCTTCTCAACCCGTCTCATTATCCATCTTAGATCCTCCAAGAGTCATTGATTTGGATCATACGTATTGGTGTTGGACTTAGATCTCACATTGGCCAGACTTGAACCATTTCTGCTCAATTATATGTTCTAACCCCCTTTCCTCAAAAGGAACTTTTGGAAAGTAATCGCTCATGTTATCAAAGCTAGTGTCTACATGCATAAAATATTAAAACCTCTATTTAAAAAAACTATAAACAAAAGTATTTTTACAAGACTGAAGGAAATACTTATTTTCAATTGATTATGTCCCTTTAATTAACTCATTTTTTATGTTGCAAATTCCATTAAGAACCATGCACAACAATGTTGAAGTTTGATCGAGGTGGTGTACTACTCACATCTTCTTTGGTGCAACACCGTTGATGAATACGTTGGCGCTGCCGGAGGTCTCGATGTCTGGATACATCCCACATCTGCAAATAAATATGTTCAATTATCAAAACATTAATAGCCTAATGGTCGGTAACATCCTTGGGATCGAGGGACAGTGGATGGCATCCCTGTCTACTCGGGTTCGATTCATGAGGTAAGCATGTGATGGAACGCTGACTATGAGTCTGCTTTCGAGTCGGTTCATGGTCGTCCTCGATTAATTGGATACCCGTATGGATTCCAGATACCTCGTCGACTTTGTGTCAGGATGTGTGCATGTTATTAAATAATAATTAATTCCTTTGCAACTGCTGCCACAAGAGCAGCTTGAGCCACAACCGCACTTTCCATTGCAACAAGACATGGTTTCAAGTTGATTAAATGCACAAGTGTTTTTTCTTTCTTTCTAAATCCAATTATATAGCCAAGGCTTTGGTGAGATACTGAGATTGATGGTGTGATAATTGGGGTCTATTTATAAAGTACCAAGGATGAAAAAGAGTGGCTCTTCACCGTACACGTGTATGGATGTGGTTTATCTTTCACTGTCAATAGTCCTCTATCACGTCAAATAATTGATACATTTTTTCAACTTCTTTAAGATAAACAAAAATTAACTGTGGGCATCAAAATATGTGGAGTTAAGATATATATTTCTTAAGTTAAATATTAGTTAAAAAAACTTATTATGTTTTGTATGAATCATTTTTATAACGGAAATTCATTATTTTAAATTTGCGATTTGATTTTTAGGTCATTTTTTTTTTGTAAAAATTTACAAAATAGACACCAGGTATTACCTATGTTCGTAAAATAGAGGAGTTAGGTCTGCCAACGGATAAGGTGGTAGTTTCGATATTAATAATTTATACCTAGATCCATCAATGAAGAAGTTGTATTTAGCAAACCTGATGGCCATTTTATAAACTTTTACAAAACAATTTAAAAAATCAAAACATTAATTTAAAATAGTTAAAATAATGAATTTTTCCTTTTATAATTAGTTGTAGGAAATGTAATATTCCCTATTATCACAACTATTAAGATTTAAAGCCAAATACCTCACAACTATTAGATTTAAAGATGATTGATAGTTATCTTATAGCTTTTGAATGATTGGATGAGCTAATTTTGCCAACCTTTCACAAAACTACATATGAAACATAGGCTTTAACATGAAAAAGAAGAAAATTACATTAAAAGCACAATGAACATTTACATGAGAACACATCAAACTTTTATAGAATTTATATATATATATATATATAGGGGTGGGTTCAATTGCAAACCACCTTTTCATTGTGAACGTGAGGACAGCCCAGAGCGCGACACGTGGCAATCTGAAACGGCGGGTAAAGGCTTATTCATTCTGAATAAACTCGCGAGTTAGTGTTATTCATACTGAATAAGCCTTTACCCGCGGCTTTACCCGCGGCATTACCCGCCCGCGTCCAAGTCAGAGTGCAACTAAGCCTTATTCATACTGAATAACGCTTTATTCAGTCTGAATATAGTGTTATTCAGTATGAATAACACTAAAGTCGAAAATTTTTCAGATGCCACGTGGCGCTCTCTGGGCTGTCCTCACGTTCACAATGAAAAGGTGGTTTGCAATTGAACTTTCACCTATATATATATATATATATAGTGTTCTTACGAGACTCACAAAACACTGATTAACCTTATTGAAATCCAACATACTATTGTACGACATACATTTCATGTGTTTACATTTTATGAGTAAAAAGGATGGTTACGGAGAAGTCCACACCTTAAATTCTAAAAAGCAATCCCCTTTCTCGTCAAACTACATTTTATCTTGTGACTCCTTCTTTCCTTTGTCCACCTTTTTTCCTTTTTTTTCTCTTTTTCTATATTAAAAACGTAAATTAAAGTGTCATTTGTTTTTTAAAAAATTTGAAGTCTGAAACATGATTTCATATCTAAAAAATATAAGATGGATTTTGCACCTTCTAGTTTTACAAGCTTCTTTAATTTTCAAAATTAGAAGAATGGGCCTCTAACTATCAAATTAACTACTATTTTCAGTCCCTATGGTTTGTTAAGACTTTCAAATTTAGTCCCTATGATTTCAAAATTAATGTTTCCACCATGTGGTGTGTTTTCTATTATTTGACCATTCACAATAACCAACTGGACTAGTTCAGTTGGCCACCAAGGGAAACCTTGGGAGGTTTTACCCTTGTAGGTCTCAAGTTCGAGCCTTGTAAGGAACTTTTTCTCAGGTGAATTTAGGAGAATTATGGTGTTGGAAAGGGAGGCGATTGTCGGCCGCCGGGATTACCGGACCCGCTCTAACGTTCCTGAGTACAAAGCTAATAACTAACTTTAACTCCGCTGGTTCCAAAAAGACCATTCACATTCACAATGGGGACGGTATGAGGAACGGTAAGGGGTGGTAACACCACCGAGGATGAATTGGTACCACCCCACCGGCAAGAAAAACGGCACCTCCATGCCGGTTGCCTACCCCATCCCACCCACCCCACCCCACCCTCTCTCTCTCTCTCTCTCTTTTCTTTCTATCTCTCTCTTCTTCTTTTTTTTTCTTTTTTTATTAATTATTTAGATTGGTATGAGAGTGAAGACCATTGTGGATGAATTGGTAAAGATTGGTAAAGTGTTGGTAAGATAGCGAAAAACTGATGTGGCAGCTGGTACCATTGACAAGAGGTAAAACCACTAAAGATAGTCTTAGGATAACGTTTTTTTGACATAAAAGACGAGAACAACAATAAATTCTACACGATTAGAAAAAACAAAATAATAACTTATAAATTGAAAGATGAAAACAATGATAAATTATATAGATAAAAGTTATAATTCCAAAAATACAAAGATGTAAATGAAAATTCTCAATAAATCACATGTAAAGAAAACATAGTTTACTCTTAGGCTTTGTTTGGCAAGCATAAGCTAGCTTATAAGCTAGCTGATAAGCTAGCTTATAAGCTAGTCCATCCAAATACATGTACCAGGAAGCTAGCTTATAAGCTAGCTTTTTAAGACGTTACTTTGAATAGCTTATGAGGAGCTTATTGTAGCTTTTTCCAATTATACCCTTATTAATATTAATTATTAAATTCAAATATACCCTTTTTGGTCATTTTACAT
Source organism: Centaurea solstitialis (assembly GCA_030169165.1). Taxonomy (NCBI): domain Eukaryota; kingdom Viridiplantae; phylum Streptophyta; class Magnoliopsida; order Asterales; family Asteraceae; genus Centaurea; species Centaurea solstitialis. The sequence goes on along the minus strand of CM058044.1, from coordinate 50,502,023 downwards.
ACTCATAAGCTAGTTTTTACGAAACATAATTTGTTCAACAGCTAGCTTATCAGCTATCCGCTAGCTTATCAGCTACCAGCTAACTTATAAGCTACGCTTGCCAAACATAAAAAAGAACTTTCAATTTTCTTCTCTCCTTTTCCAAATTCCAAATTCAAGAAGTGAGCAAAAATCAAAAGTGAATATTTTGGTTTAGTCATCAGTCAATGCCTCCTCATCAACTCTTCTCTTTCTTACAATATTTAATGATTTTCTTGTGAAAACCTCTTTGAAGTTTGAATATCTGCAAAAAGAAAAAGTCAAAATTCTTTTTGTTCATTCAAAGATTGCTATTTGCTCCTCTGATCTGATTACTAATAATAAGCTATAAGCAGCATGAACATATCTGGTAATTTTCTTCAAAATATCATCAAACCCTTCAGGTTTAATTCAAGGAAAGGTGAAACCCTCAATACCCAATTCAAGATTTCTTTTTATTTTATTTTAGATCACAGATGCATGCTCTGTTCTTGATATATATATATATATATATATATGTTTCTCTTTTTCTTGATTATCAGAAGGAGAAGAAGAAGACTTGGAAAAGATTGCTGCTGAAGAACACAAGGAATTTACTTTCCAAACCCTTGTTTCTGCAACAAGAAATTTCCATGCTGATAATAAGCTTGGCCATGGGGACTTTGGCCCTGTTTTCAAGGTTCTTTTCCATCTTAAGTTTGATTCTGTATAATGGAATTCGATAGAATTGGAATCAATAAAAAAACTAATGAAATTTGATAGGATTTGACCATTCTTTTGGTCGATAAGAATTCAATTCCTTCACTTTAGTCAAGGAACGATGAATTACTTGAATTATGGGATTCAGTAGAATCCAAATGATCCTATTAAGTTCATTCCACAAATTAAACATCACTAAATAGCTCCACGAAAGGTGTTTCAGAGTACTTATTTGAAGGTGTTTATGACTTATTAGCTTCCTTGGAAACCACCAATAAGGTATTTTAACAAGTTTTTGAAGAAGCTAATAAGCTGATAAGCACTTTTAATCATAAGCACTACCAAACACCCCCTAAATAGCTTAACACCTTTGTTTTATAGTTATTTCAAAAGGGCATAGCATCTTGACAGAAAGTGCCAATTGGTCTTTTTTATAGGGAAATTGTACAAAATAATCAAAGCCATTTTTAGCAACTTATTCCTCGAAATAGTCAAGATTACGTAAGTGACACTTACGCAACTTACGTAACCCAACTAAACCTTAATTGAATGTGCACAGGGGAAGTTGGAAGATGGTAGAGTGATTGTTGTCAAGAAATTGTCACATTCCTATCAGATAATAAAGGAATTCACAAAAGAGTTGAGACTGTTAACCCGAGTTCAGCATCGTAACGTTGTCAGCTTATTAGGATACTGTGTGCACCCCGAAAAGCTTTTAGTATATGAATACGTTGTCAATGGAAGCTTAGATAAGCTTCTTTTCGAACCTCAAGATCAAGATTCGCTAGATTGGAAGAAGAGATACGATGTGATTTCTGGCATTGCTCGTGGACTACGTTACCTGCATCAAGATTCGCATGAATGCTTCATCCATCGAGACTTGAAAGCGAGCAATATACTTCTGAACGAGAAATGGGTGCCCAAGATTGCCGATTTCGGGATGGCCAGGCTCTATCCGGAAGATCACACTCGTGTTAACACCCGTGTGGCGGACACTAACGGGTACACAGCCCCGGAGTACGCGATGCACGGTAACTTAACCGTTAAGACGGATGTTTATGGGTTCGGGGTGTTGGTTTTGGAGATCGTTAGCGGTCAGAAGAATGCGAGTTTCGATCTGGATTCCGATTGCAAAAATCTGCTGGATTGGGCTTATAAGATGTACAAGAAAGGGAAAGGTTTTGAGATTGTGGATTCGAGATTGGGTGGTTTGGTTGTGGGTGATCAGGTTGAGACGTGTGTGCGGATCGGATTGTTGTGCACCCAATCCGATCCGCTGCTCCGCCCCACGATGGACCGTGTGGTGATGATGCTATCGAAAAAGTCTAGTGCTTTGGATGAACCGATTCGGCCTGGTATACCGGGTACAAGGTATAGAAGGTCTAGGGCCTCTACTTCTAACTTTTGAGCTGCATTTAGATATTCTAAGGTGGCGTTTGGTTCGCTAGAATCCGGCGGAATTTGAAGGAATTGGAATGGTCAATTCCATTGACTAAATTCCATTCCTGCGTTTGGTTCATCTTTTGAATTTTCACAAGGAATTCAAATTCCACAAATGATGGAATGTAGATTCCTTAGGTTTTAGCAAGGAATTTGAATTCCTTCCTACCGTCTTTTAAGGTGGTGTTTTAGCAAGGCATGGCACCACCTTTACCGCCACCCACCCGCTACCATCGTTACCGCCACTGCCACCCGCCACCATCGTTACCGCCACCAGCCACCACCGTTACCGCCACCCGCCACCAGCCACCACCGTTACCGCCATCCGCCACCGCCACCCGCTACCGCCGTTACCGCCACCCGCCACCACCGTTACCGCCACCACCGTTACCGCCACCGCCACCACCGTTACTGCCACCCGCCACCCATCGTCGCCGTCTCCACCACCTCCTCCATCCCTCACCAATACCATATATTCAATGAACTAAACATACATATTCAATTTTTTTTGACAAATTCCAATTCCAATTCCTCTCAACCAAACGCATGGTCAAAGATTGTTACATTCCATTCCAATTACTTCAGATTCCAATTCCTTTGACAGATTCCAATTCCAACAGATTCCATTATGCGAACCAAACGCCGCCTTAGGTATTGGTGCGTTTGGTTGTTGTAAAATTTCCAATTTTCCAAAAAATATAGAAAATACGTTTGGTTCATTCAACTTTAAAAAAGATTCCAGGAAAATGAAAATTTTCTGTTTTCTAACTTTATATAAATTAGAAAACTGATTTTAGTAGTTTTCCAAACATGTTTTCTAATTTTCTAAAATGTAAAATGAAAACTCCACCATACGCGTTTTCTAAAGTTTTCATTGAAAGCTGGAAATGAAAACTCAACTTCATTTTCTGAAAACGTTTTTTTTTTAATAAAATGAAAACAATTTTCTACAACCAAACGCATCCTTAACATTTGTAGACAAACGGCACAAGCCGATAGTCTTAGGAGCAGAAAACTTGTGAAAGTTGGTCAAATATCAGATTTTGCAACTCTAGTGTTCGCACTCAAAACTCCAATTGCATATTCATTAAAGCATTGTATTTTTTTTTTTGAAGGGTGTCCGGCTTTAGCCCCGGCTAATCCCCTACAATTTTGGATGCTAAACATGACCCCACTTAAATGTCCCCAGGGATGTGCTTGGGAAGGTTCGAACTCGATTAGGACGCTATGAACCCCCGAGCGATAACCAATCCGCCACAACACTGAAAAACTTAAAGCTCGTAAAAAAATTGGGTTTATAGCATGTAAACAGTTTCCAGGTGTCTTAATAGACAATGGCTGAGCTACAATCAAGGGAGTGGGGTCTCTTGACCTATAAAAAACAATTTTCTTTGATTTAAAACCTTTTAATTTGAAAATTTCCCATGAATTTAAACCTTCTGACAGCATTGAATTTATAGCAAGACACCATTGAGTTTTACAAAAGTCAAAATTGAAATCCTCTTTAAGCTTCACTCGCCTATGTTCCTTAAAATCCGACCCCCGTCACCTAAATTCCTAAATCTAGATCGCTTTATAGAACTTAATAGGATGTCTTAACAAGCTGTTAGAATAATTAAATATAATTAGCTATTTTATAGGACACTATAAACACATCTTTTTTTAGGCATTTGTTTTCTATACAATTTTTGAAATGAGTAAATGTAAAATAGCTAATACGACAATTGTTTTTAATAAAAATGTTCTAAAAAGTTATTACATCATTTTTTGATAAGACGTTTTGTTATTTGATCATGTAAACTTAAAAATTATAAAATAGTTAATAGTTTACTATTACGCTTAATCGCTTATACGTTTTGGTGTGCTAGAAAATCCAATTATATAGTGTGTAATAGCTCAACAAGTTATTCTTCAATGGATTATGGATCATGGAGATATTGAGATTATATGCTCGTCTTTTATTGGCCCGTCCCTAAACCGCACTTTAAGGTAATTAAAACAGTCATGATTGTAATTAGTGATGGTCCTCCTTAACTGGTTATAACTGGTCCAACCGGTTAACCGATGTCCGGCCTGGTCGGTAACTGGTTATAACCGGCCCGCCTTGTAATCGGTTAAAGGCCCAGCCGACTCCATTGGTTAAGGATTTTGGACAAATTCGCATAACCGGTTATAATGGCCCGAAACCAGTTACATAACCGGCCTGTAAAAACCATAGCCGGACCCAATCCATTTATAAAATGTAACATCCTGATGTGGTAAATATCATATATAAAAAGCGACACAAGTTTTAACCTCTAAAGCCTAACCATAATTACCACATTCACATGCAAGCGTACCTGATCGCGAGTAATATAGTGTAGGAAAGTCCAGGTATCGTATCTACCACTGGGAACGGTCAAGTTATGTAGACTAATAATCTTAACCAATTTAATTAATCTAAAGCTAATGGGGGTTTTATGAAAATGGTTTAATTAACTAAAAAGACAAATAATTAAACTACTAATTAACTAAGAAGCAAAAAGAAGATGATTTAAACTTTATAAAAGAAAACAGTAGTACTTATCATGGTAATATCGACTCCCCAAGTGGATGATTTAAACTTTGCCAAATGTATGGTTGTATTGATTATTGTAGGAATTCAAGTCCGGGAAACCCTAACATGCGATGATTATGGTTGTCAACTAGGTTGGTCTTCCTAGTCCTAATACATAAACTGATTGTCAGACAGTCTAGTACCAGTCACCCAATTCTATCACTATTGCACGAAATTTTACTATCTAGCTGCTCTCGGTCTGAGCTAACCACCTAACACAACTCTTCGGGTTACCGAAGTGAAGGTCAAGAAAGGTTGATTAACCTATCGGAGTCTATCTATCTAGGTCAAACAGATACATGTTGGGAATCACAGGCTACAGAACATGCACAGCGGAATAAAAAAAAACCCCGGATTCCCAATCGAGGATCCAATCCCAAACATAACAGATACAATACAATGGTGTTTGGTGTGTTTTACCTTTTAAACGAAAAATTCCGTATCGCTAATAGGGGATACACCACTACTGACACCACGTGAGACAGGCTGCTAGACCACCTCCGATTTCCTTCTTCTGGTCGACGGTTATAGAGAGAGGGGGGGAGGAATTTCAGGGTTTTTCTCTAGGCTTAAACTTGATGAATGAATAAACTAGTTGGGGTTTTACCATATTTATATGTTTAAATATGGTAATATCCATTAGTTAGAAAAAGCCCGTCTAATTAAAGCCCATTAGGCTATTTTAATTAGATCCACAAACTAAACCCTTTTAATTAATTAATCCTACTATTAATTAATTAATCCTTTAATTAATTAATTCACTATTAATTAATTTTACCTGATAAAATATACAAACTGTTATTTTATCAACTATAAATAATAAATAACTTTTATTATTTATTTCTCTCAAATAATTAATTTTACACTAATTAATTATTCCATCAAACCAATTTGTCTCTAATTGGGTGTGCAGCGGTGTGACCTACTAGTGTCTTATAACATTGGACACGGTAATCTCTGTTACTGTCTCGCACATAATCCTAACAGACTCCCACTTGTGCTAGACACGTAACTGTACTGTTACCATTAGCCTAAGGAGGTCCCTAGCCAGACACTTAGGTTAACCAGGTTATAAGATCTCTTACATCCAGAGATACAATTCTTGGTTGAATTTGTACACCGGTTCATTCCTTTTGCACACGATATTTCTAAAGTGATTTTAAGACATGGAGTGGAGGATTCATTTCTTAAAATCAAGTATTTCTTGACTCTGATTTCGACTGCCTGCAGTAACGGATATTACTAAATAACACCTGTTATTCTATCCGAGCGTGGCCACGCGTTTTCTGCCAATCTTAATCGTCAAGGGGCCCGGAAATATCTCTCTTTTGAAAGAGGTGCAAATCCCTTCTTGACTACTTGCATTTGGATCCATGGCTTCCGCTGCATCTAGTCACGTCCCGTATGGCCGCCCTGTTACGGTGTAGCGTTAGGACGTGCTAAGAGTACAGTAGTCCTCATGTTCCCAAACCAAGTATCTCAGGTCTAAGGACAACCTATCAAGTCAATGCTTATGACTGAGGCTCCATGAAGCAGACTTGATTACTGGTCACTTCCAATACCCAAACACTCTGATGAGTATCTATAAATACTTGGTCACATCACTTGTGCTTTTATTCTTAACTTCGAATAAATCATCAAGTATTCATAATAGCGTTAAACTCCCTATTGAAATTCCCATTTCAATAAGTGGCTACGGAAATTTTGATTTCTTACAAAACTTCGTAAAAATCATGGATACATTAAATATGCGAAAAATAGTTAATTTAGAACAATCATGAAATAAAACCTTCATTCATTTTATCACACTGTAAAATTTACATGATTGTATTGTTCAAAATTAAACTACAGTAATAATTAATAAACTAAAAACTAGCTACTGGCTTCCAGGTACTGCATCCCAATGGAATTTGCATGTGCCTCATGCTTTACCCTTGCTAGTGGCTTTGTCAGCGGATCTGCGACATTGTCTTCTGTTGGAATTTTGCATATTCTCACATCGCCTCTTCCAATGATCTCTCGGATAAGGTGATATTTTCTGAGCACGTGTCTTGACTTGTGATGCTCTCTAGGTTCCTTTGCTTGCGCCACGGCTCCCGAGTTATCACAGAATATATCAATCGGTCTAGAGATACTGGCAACGACTCTGAGATCCGATAGAAAATTCCTTAGCCAGACAGCTTCCTTTGCCGCATCAGATGCTGCAATGTACTCTGCTTCTGTAGTTGAATCTGCAATCGTGTCCTGCTTTGAGCTCTTCCACGAGATCGCGCCTCCGTTTAGGGTAAAGACGTACCCCGACTGTGATCTAAAATCATCTCTGTCGGTCTGGAAACTGGCGTCAGAATATCCTTTCACACTGATTTCATCCTCAGATCCTCCAAAGACCAAGAACATGTCTTTCGTTCTTCTCAGGTACTTGAGAATGTTCTTGACAGCCACCCAGTGAGGTTCTCCTGGATTCTGCTGATATCTGCTCGTAACACTTACTGAGTAAGCAACATCGGGCCTGGTACATAACATGGCATACATAATCGATCCAATTGCCGAAGCATATGGAACCGATTTCATCTTGTCCTGATCTTGACTAGAAACAGGACATTGTGTTTTACTTAACACTATGCCATGTTGCATTGGGATAAATCCTTTCTTGGATTCATCCATCCTGAATTTCTTCAGAATTTTATCAATGTACGTACTTTGGCTTAGTCCGATAAGCCGCTTAGATCTATTTCTGTAGATCTTTATGCCAAGTATATAAGCGGCTTCTCCAAGGTCTTTCATCTGGAAACATTTGCTCAACCAACTCTTTACACTCTGTAAAGTTGGAACATCGTTTCCTATGAGTAGAATATCATCTACGTACAAGACCAAGAAGGTTACTGTGCTCCCACTGAACTTAGTGTAGACACACGGCTCGAACTCACTTTTGGTGAAATCAAATTCTTTGATTCGCTCATCAAAGTGTAAGTTCCAGCTTCGAGATGCCTGCTTTAATCCGTAAATGGATTTTAGCAGTTTACACACCTTATTAGGATTCTTAGGATCTTCAAACCCCTCTGGTTGTTCCATATAGACGTCTTCTGTTAACTTTCCATTCAGAAAGGCTGTCTTGACGTCCATTTGCCAAATCTCGTAGTTAAAATACGCTGAAATGGCCATAAGAATCCTAATTGATTTTAACATGGCCACTGGTGAAAAGGTTTCATCATAGTCGATACCATGAGTTTGCGTGAATCCTTTTGCGACCAGTCTGGCCTTGAAGGTGTGTACATTCCCATCCATGTCGGTTTTCTTCTTAAAAACCCATTTGCGTCCAACAGCTCTACAGTGTTGTGGCAAATCGGTCAACTCCCAAACTTGGTTGTCGTACATGGATTGCATCTCATCCTTCATGGCTTCCTGCCATTGTTCAGACTCATTGCCTGACACAGCTTCTCCATAGGATGCTGGTTCATTCAAGTCTCCACTGTCCTGAGAGACTAGAAACCCAAGATACCTATCTGGTTCTTGTCTTACCCTACTGGATCTGCGAAGGTCCTGTGTTTGCACTTCCTCAATCGGTTCTGATTGAGGTTCAACATTCTCATGTTGAATTTCTGGCTCAACAATTGGTGTAGTGTTTTCTTCTTCTACTACCTGTAGATCTACATCCTTTCTGGTGTTCCCAGAACTGAGAAACTTTTCTTCCAGAAATTTTCCATTTCGGGCAACAAAGACTTTGTTCTCTTCAGCGTAGAGTGACACATCATCGTTCGTACCATATCAAGCAAAGTACGATTTCTCCTTTCTGATACACCATTCATCTGAGGTGTATACGGAGGTGTGAGTTGGGATACAATCCCACACTCCATTAGATGATTGTCAAACTCGTCACTAAGATATTCGCCTCCGCGATCCGACCGTAAAAACTTGATCTTTCTGCCAAGTTGATTCTGTACTTCATTCTGAAATTCTCTGAATCTTTCAAAGCTTTCAGATTTATGTCTCATAAGATAGACATAACCATACCTACTAAAATCGTCAGTAAAGGTAATGAAGTACCGGTATCCTCCTCTTGCCACATGACTAAATGGTCCACACACATCTGTGTGAATTATTTCTAACAAGTCAGTAGCCCTTTCATTTTCTTTGTTGAAAGGTTGCTTTGTCATTTTGCCAGATAAACAAGACTCGCAATTATCAAAAGGTTTATAATCGAAATTGCCAAGAAAACCTCCTTTTAGGAGTAGTTCAACGCGTTTCTTGTTTATGTGGCCCAAACGACAATGCCAAAGGTAAGTCTGATCCTCAATGTCTTTGGATCGTTTACTTATATGATAGATTTCATTGCTATTGTCTTGTAGATTTACTGTATATAGACCATTCACAGGTGTTGCTTTAAAATAGAAAATATTATCTTTAAAGACAGAAATCATTATATAATCGTACTTATAATAAAAACCTTGGTCTACTAACAGATCGAAAGACAAAACATTCTTAATCATATTTGGAATATAATAACAATTATCCAGTTCCAAAACTAGACCCGAGGGTAAACTAAGACTATAAGATCCTACAGCTTCAGCAATCAGCGGAGTGCCTTCGCCAACTCGTAGGTTCGAACGGTCCTTCGTCAAAGTCTTTCTTCTAGTGAATCCCTGTAAATGATTACAAATGTGGTTACCACTTCCTGTATCAATTACCCATGATTCATAAGAAGTGATTAAGCAATCTATCATAAAGATACCTGGAGCATCGGGTAAACCGATCTCTATCTGGTCGATATTCATCGAGTGCTCGTAAATATCCTCGCTGCCGCATTCTGGGCAACTCAGATCTCCCAGCTCATCAATCACATCAGTCTCCATGAGATCAGCAGGTTCTGGTACTGGCTCTAGACTGGCCAGAATATCCTCATGAACTTTATCTACGTCTTTCTTTGGTTCCTTCATATAGGCACTAGCTGTGTCTTGAATCTCTCTCGTGAGGGAAAACCACATGAGATACACTAACTCTTCCTGAGTCATCTTGTACCCTAAACGCGATAAACATTTAAAGAGCCTTCTCATTTCAATAAGATGGTCTTTAACTGACTGACCCTTTTTCAGCTTCAGTGAAAAAATCTCTTGCATGATCAGAAGTTTACCTGTGTGCTTATAGAGCCCTAACTGGTTCTCTATATCTTTCACGACCTGGTGACATGATTTAACTCTTAAATCTCCCGTGAACTCGGGTGATGTTGAGAAAATCAGAATGGACATTACATCCGATTCATCTGCCAAATATTTAAAGTACTGAGTAAAATCCCTCTCGGGAGAATTACTCTCTGGTCGTGAAACAGGTTTTTCTAGAACATACAGCTTACCCTGTGCACGCAAGACATTGTCAAGGTGCATTTTCCAAACTGGAAAATTTTGGCCTGTAAGCTTCCATTTACTGTTGATGAGTTTTAGGGATTCCTCAGGGGTATAAAACGGAATTACAGATTTCGACATCTACAAATTAAGAACAAATTCCAATTTTAGTTTATAATTACAAGATTCTAATAAATTATTACCCTTAAAAATAAATTTATTAGACTAGAATCCATATTTCACATGTGTCGGGAAGCATGTGATCATGTCAAACCGACTCATGCGATTTATGGTAGGTAAGACTATACCAATCACATTTTAATACGACTTCTAGATCGTCGGGACATCGGATATTTAATCCGTGCATATTTAGTCCATCTAGTGCATTTTGGCCTGGTACTACCCAGTGAATAAATAATTACCAAAATAGACTGCACCACCCGGGACCTGGACAAAACCTGGCCGGTACCGCCCGGAGATAATTCGCAGAGTTTTATCACCCTCCAGTTTCGGTTTGAACACGGGCGTTCATAGTGTGTGCACTTACAACGCCCTATGTACCTTACACCGGAGGTGCCCCTAAGGTGGGTTGCACTTACTAATCTATGATTTTAACAAGGGTCATAAATGCCAGTTTTCAAAACTTTGGATCCAAACACAAACTGTATTTGTATCCAATGTTACTTTTAAAACACTTAATTTTAAAAGGCGTTTATATTTAAAAATTACGTAACTAAAACAACTACGCAATTTTTATATATAACAGATAAATATAAACAACCACGCAATAAAACATGTCATAGTCAAAACCCTTAACTATTGTCGTTTCGTGAGCCAACACAAAACGACAGTCTTTTATTCCTAAGGGACAACTTGATCTTCTTGGCGCTCCCACTGGCTCCAAGATCCGTCTCTTGTCTCCATGCTCCGTCTTCGGCTTCGATAGTTATATATTTAAAATTTACAAAATAAGGCGTGTTGTAAATGGCACGCAGGCCTCCCGTAACCATTAATTAAAAATAAATAAACAAAAATTAAGAAACCACCACGGTCAAAAAAAGTGTTTGACTATGACAAAACAGGATAAAATAATTTCTAATTATCAAATTAAAATTGAAATTATCCTTTAGGGTTCCAAGCTTATCTAGTTTTATGATTACCCTTATCCGACCGTAAACAGTAACAGCTACCTGCTATCGCCGCCACACTGATCGGTTTTTTTGAAAAACTGCCACCATTCGTCAGCCATGGCTCGCGGCGCAAAACTTACTGTTCGCGGCGCGAGACCGCCTCTCGCGGCGCGAGTCGGCAAACGGTGGTCCGACGACGGTAGCCCGAAAACCCTCACCGCCGTCCCTTCTAACGATCGAAACCCTGCGGTGATCGACACCCCATTGCAGTGGTTGTCGACCACCGCCACCAACATAACCATCGCCGCCATCAATTGCGCCAGCAACAGCGGCGGCTAGGTGCCACCACCATTGCTGCGTTCGACGGCTTTGAACCGAAAACAAGTCCCGCCACCACGATTCGGTGGTGTGACGGTTGAATTCGGACGACGACGGCAGCGGCGGCCGCTGCCACCACCACCACCGCCTCCGGCGGTTGCAATCGAATAGAAAAGCCATCGCTACCACGAATTCGATCGGCGATGGCAGCAATTGGCCACCACCGCCGTCGATTGCGGTCACCAGCAGCAGCAATCATCGCCGCCACCACCACAGACGGTGGTGTGGCGGTTGTTTTAATCTGGCCGGCGACAGCAGTGGCTCGAAACCACCACCGCCACCGTCGATTGCTATCGATTCCGATTGCGATCACCACCATATCGAAGACCGATCACCACCGCCACAGCAACCACTAGCTGTGGTGCGGCGTGGTGGTTGTTTTTCGGTGGACAGCCGCCGGCCACCACAGTCTGTGGTTTCGCCGGCGGTGGTTCCCGATACGTATTAGGTTTTTCCAAAAATTCAATTTTTAACAAACGTAAACCATAAAATCAAATTTTTAACAAACCTATTAATCAAGTGAACCTGATCTGCAGGTTTGGGAAGTGGCTCTGATACCACTGTTGGGAATCACAGGCTACAGAACATGCACAGCGGAATAAAAAAAAACCCCGGATTCCCAATCGAGGATCCAATCCCAAACATAACAGATACAATACAAGGGTGTTTGGTGTGTTTTACCTTTTAAACGAAAAACTCCGTATCGCTAATAGGGGATACACCACTACTGACACCACGTGAGACAGGCTGCTAGACCACCTCCGGTTTCCTTCTTCTGGTCGACGGTTATAGAGAGAGGGGGGGAGGAATTTCAGGGTTTTTCTCTAGGCTTAAACTTGATGAATGAATAAACTAGTTGGGGTTTTACCATATTTATATGTTTAAATATGGTAATATCCATTAGTTAGAAAAAGCCCGTCTAATTAAAGCCCATTAGGCTATTTTAATTAGATCCACAAACTAAACCCTTTTAATTAATTAATCCTACTATTAATTAATTAATCCTTTAATTAATTAATTCACTATTAATTAATTTTACCTGATAAAATATACAAACTGTTATTTTATCAACTATAAATAATAAATAACTTTTATTATTTATTTCTCTCAAATAATTAATTTTACACTAATTAATTATTCCATCAAACCAATTTGTCTCTAATTGGGTGTGCAGCGGTGTGACCTACTAGTGTCTTATAACATTGGACACGGTAATCTCTGTTACTGTCTCGCACATAATCCTAACAGACTCCCACTTGTGCTAGACACGTAACTGTACTGTTACCATTAGCCTAAGGAGGTCCCTAGCCAGACACTTAGGTTAACCAGGTTATAAGATCTCTTACATCCAGAGATACAATTCTTGGTTGAATTTGTACACCGGTTCATTCCTTTTGCACACGATATTTCTAAAGTGATTTTAAGACATGGAGTGGAGGATTCATTTCTTAAAATCAAGTATTTCTTGACTCTGATTTCGACTGCCTGCAGTAACGGATATTACTAAATAACACCTGTTATTCTATCCGAGCGTGGCCACGCGTTTTCTGCCAATCTTAATCGTCAAGGGGCCCGGAAATATCTCTCTTTTGAAAGAGGTGCAAATCCCTTCTTGACTACTTGCATTTGGATCCATGGCTTCCGCTGCATCTAGTCACGTCCCGTATGGCCGCCCTGTTACGGTGTAGCGTTAGGACGTGCTAAGAGTACAGTAGTCCTCATGTTCCCAAACCAAGTATCTCAGGTCTAAGGACAACCTATCAAGTCAATGCTTATGACTGAGGCTCCATGAAGCAGACTTGATTACTGGTCACTTCCAATACCCAAACACTCTGATGAGTATCTATAAATACTTGGTCACATCACTTGTGCTTTTATTCTTTACTTCGAATAAATCATCAAGTATTCATAATAGCGTTAAACTCCCTATTGAAATTCCCATTTCAATAAGTGGCTACGGAAATTTTGATTTCTTACAAAACTTCGTAAAAATCATGGATACATTAAATATGCGAAAAATAGTTAATTTAGAACAATCATGAAATAAAACCTCCATTCATTTTATCACACTGTAAAATTTACATGATTGTATTGTTCAAAATTAAACTACAGTATAATTAATAAACTAAAAACTAGCTACTGGCTTCCAGGTACTGCATCCGAATGGAATTTGCATGTGCCTCATGCTTTACCCTTGCTAGTGGCTTTGTCAGCGGATCTGCGACATTGTCTTCTGTTGGAATTTTGCATATTCTCACATCGCCTCTTCCAATGATCTCTCGGATAAGGTGATATTTTCTGAGCACGTGTCTTGACTTGTGATGCTCTCTAGGTTCCTTTGCTTGCGCCACGGCTCCCGAGTTATCACAGAATATATCAATCGGTCTAGAGATACTGGCAACGACTCTGAGATCCGATAGAAAATTCCTTAGCCAGACAGCTTCCTTTGCCGCATCAGATGCTGCAATGTACTCTGCTTCTGTAGTTGAATCTGCAATCGTGTCCTGCTTTGAGCTCTTCCACGAGATCGCGCCTCCGTTTAGGGTAAAGACGTACCCCGACTGTGATCTAAAATCATCTCTGTCGGTCTGGAAACTGGCGTCAGAATATCCTTTCACACTGATTTCATCCTCAGATCCTCCAAAGACCAAGAACATGTCTTTCGTTCTTCTCAGGTACTTGAGAATGTTCTTGACAGCCACCCAGTGAGGTTCTCCTGGATTCTGCTGATATCTGCTCGTAACACTTACTGAGTAAGCAACATCGGGCCTGGTACATAACATGGCATACATAATCGATCCAATTGCCGAAGCATATGGAACCGATTTCATCTTGTCCTGATCTTGACTAGAAACAGGACATTGTGTTTTACTTAACACTATGCCATGTTGCATTGGGATAAATCCTTTCTTGGATTCATCCATCCTGAATTTCTTCAGAATTTTATCAATGTACGTACTTTGGCTTAGTCCGATAAGCCGCTTAGATCTATTTCTGTAGATCTTTATGCCAAGTATATAAGCGGCTTCTCCAAGGTCTTTCATCTGGAAACATTTGCTCAACCAACTCTTTACACTCTGTAAAGTTGGAACATCGTTTCCTATGAGTAGAATATCATCTACGTACAAGACCAAGAAGGTTACTGTGCTCCCACTGAACTTAGTGTAGACACACGGCTCGAACTCACTTTTGGTGAAATCAAATTCTTTGATTCGCTCATCAAAGTGTAAGTTCCAGCTTCGAGATGCCTGCTTTAATCCGTAAATGGATTTTAGCAGTTTACACACCTTATTAGGATTCTTAGGATCTTCAAACCCCTCTGGTTGTTCCATATAGACGTCTTCTGTTAACTTTCCATTCAGAAAGGCTGTCTTGACGTCCATTTGCCAAATCTCGTAGTTAAAATACGCTGAAATGGCCATAAGAATCCTAATTGATTTTAACATGGCCACTGGTGAAAAGGTTTCATCATAGTCGATACCATGAGTTTGCGTGAATCCTTTTGCGACCAGTCTGGCCTTGAAGGTGTGTACATTCCCATCCATGTCGGTTTTCTTCTTAAAAACCCATTTGCGTCCAACAGCTCTACAGTGTTGTGGCAAATCGGTCAACTCCCAAACTTGGTTGTCGTACATGGATTGCATCTCAGCCTTCATGGCTTCCTGCCATTGTTCAGACTCATTGCCTGACACAGCTTCTCCATAGGATGCTGGTTCATTCAAGTCTCCACTGTCCTGAGAGACTAGAAACCCAAGATACCTATCTGGTTCTTGTCTTACCCTACTGGATCTGCGAAGGTCCTGTGTTTGCACTTCCTCAATCGGTTCTGATTGAGGTTCAACATTCTCATGTTGAATTTCTGGCTCAACAATTGGTGTAGTGTTTTATTCGCCTACTACCTGTAGATCTACATCCTTTCTGGTGTTCCCAGAACTGAGAAACTTTTCTTCCAGAAATTTTCCATTTCGGGCAACAAAGACTTTGTTCTCTTCAGGGTTGTATAAATAATATCCCACGGTGAGAATCAGCCCTACAAAAGTGAGAATCAGCCCAAAACATGAGTAATCAGATCAGAAATGGGTGAGAAATGGGATAAATTCAAGCAATTAAGTACGACTAAAACATGTATAATTTTGGTGTTATCACATCCCAAAACTTAAAGCATTCACTTTTACTGAAAAGTAACCAAGTTCATACAAAAGCGGAAGCTCGTCCAAAACCAACATTAAAACCATTTATAAGTCGTAAGTTATAAGAAAACATAAGCTAAATGTTTGAAATCATAAACGTAGTTTAAACAACCCAAATCCATATGTTTACATGCCAAACCAACAAAAATAACTCATCCCTTCAACAACGTCATTTATTAAACTTCATGCCTAGACTGAACTGCTGCAACCTCGGAGTCTCATTCGGAAGCTTACTCTTTTCCCTCCCGGGACGTACCTGACACTAAAAAAAGGATAAATAACAACGGGGTAAGCATAAATCTTAGTGAGCACACACAGTTAACCACTTACCATCATACATACACAATCACATCACAGCGCAACAATATACATGCAAGTCTCCAACCTTCCTTACGGCTCAATACCATCAAGGAAAGATAAATGACACTGTTACCAGGCCTCTCCAAATTCCCTAGGGGTATCACTACCACCATAAGTACTCTCCCAAGTCCCTGGAGGAACACTTCTCATAATAATTCCCTAGGGGTATTACTACCACCTTAGGTACTCTGCCATGTCCCCAAATGAACGCATACACATAATCACACATGCAAACATAACCATGCACACATAACAATAAGAGTTAAGTGAGGTACTCACCTGACAATTGCTGGCAATTCAACACTCGTCACAGCTAAGACAATTACTTCTGATTACCTAATCAAGCGCAAGCACATAACATATCAACTTAGCCCAAAAAGGACCACTCGACACTCCATACCGAGACACTAGTCTTAGCCATAGCTAGACTAGTCCATTTGCCCTCAAAATCTACCCATCACTATCTCATAACATCCCTAACATAAGCCCACCAACTCCCAAAAAGAACCGCAAACGAAAAATGTGACAAGTAATTCGACCCTAAAACCTCCCAATTACATCAATTTGATGATTCTATGACCATCAATCCACATCCAACCCTAACCATCACTAGACTCCAAAATAAATCGAAATTGACAACAAAACTAACATAGAACTCTTACCTTAAGTGCAATTAGTGCAATCACCACCCCAATTGCTTGATAGAAATCTCCAATTGACTCCTTTGCTTCCTTCTCTCTCAGTTGCTACTTCTCTCTCTCTATACGTTTTCTGAAAACTGCCTCCTGAAAGAGTTAAGAGTTCTCAACCCTATATACAATAACTGCTACAAACTCCCTTGCACTTCCACAATTTACACTTAAGCCCTTGGACTCCTACATTACACAATAACCAGGTTAGAAAGTTGACTAACACTCCGTTAAGCCTTAAAATTGGAAACGGGTGTTACATAAAAATAGTTAATAGAGCCGTTAGGTGCGATTTTAACCCCCCTTTTTTGGCATTTTTACCCCCAAACACCATATAAATAAGTTGTATGGTGTTTGGGTCCAATACCAACTTACGAAAACGCAAAGAACACAAACAATTCTCGCTATAATTCGTGTTCTCGACTCGTATTCGTTTCTCACAAGTTCTACTCTCTCAACTCTCAAGTCTATTATAAATTTCTAACCTCTCAAGTCTCAAGTATCTATCTAATATCTCAAGTTCCAGAAACGCAAAATGGCCGGTGAACAACACAATTCCTCATTTCCTCTAACGAGCAAATTGCGCAAGTTGTTGCCGACCATGGACAAAATAGGAGCCAAATAGGATTAATATTGCATTCAGACTGAATAATACTTAATGTTGAATTTTGTATTATTCACCATGATGCATAATATTCACTCTGAATAATCTTGTATAATTCAAACCAAATAGGAGCCGAATAAGACACGTGTTGCTCTCTTGGTTGTATTCACATTCACGATTAGATTTGATTTTTCATTTGAACCTTCCCTTGTAAATACAGAAGTAGGTTCAAATATATATCCACACACACTCATCAGTTAAAGACATTTATATCAACTTGAAACGTACTAGAACATTGAAATTAATGTATATAAACATCGAAATTTTACACACATGTACTATTAAATAATTAATCAAAGTATCATATAAGACCTCAATCTAAACCAATGTAATGTGAATGGTCCACTCTTATAACTAAACTAACCATGTACAATGATTGTTACAAGTGTTAACTAAACTAAGTACAAAAACAATCCCACAATACATGTACTAAATAATTTTATGCAATTTTGAAGTGTTCCATGGTTATCTTATTTGTGAACTAAAAGTTAAAGTATCATATAAAATTAATGGCAATCCAAATAATATCCTGTTTTAATCAATTTAAATTAAAAATAATAATGAATAATTTGGAGTTGCCCTCAACACAGGAAACATCATCAACAAAAGGTGCCCCTTTTCTTCAACTACTTGCATGTGTTAACAACTTCGGTATTTGCATATATATGAGAAGATAATAAATAATAATATACTAAATTAATAAATAATAAACAATAAATAATAAAACAAACTATCATTTAATGATAAAAGTATGAAAACCTATTCTTTTTCTTCGCCGGTGGACGTATTAAATGCACCACCTAAATGTATCAGCTTATTTGCATTATAGCACCCAAAGTTTTTGCACTTTTCATGCCAACTTATTTACATAGAAACAGTATCAATTTTTGGTCTAGATTAAAAAAACAAAATTTGAACAACTCCTTTGAGAAGTAAATGGTTTTTTATTTATCTATAAATAACAAGGCTATACGATAATAGTGGCATGGTGGTTGATGAGGGTGGCAGTTATGACGAATGGCGGATCAATGTTTTTTTTGCCTAATATGGGCACTTCTAAGGTTAAAGGTCCTAAAGTTGTCAGATGTGTTTCTAGTCTAATTCTATCGTTTGAAAATATTTTAAAGTTTGTTGGTTGATTTCGAGAGATTTTTAAGTTTTTTTATTGATTTTGAATGACCCTTTTAGTTTTTTGGTTGATTACAAAAGCTTTTTTAATTGATTTTGAGATGATTTTTTAGTTGGTGGAGCCCTAACTAGACATTGTGGAGGAACTATAATAAAAAGCTTAAAGAATTAGTTTTTGACCTAGAAAAACCTTTTTTAAATAGAGTTTATCCCCCACCTTTTACAAGGCAAGTCCATCACCGGTTGTGATAACAATAATAGTAGTATGGCGCCATGGCGGTATTCGTTGTTAGTTGTGGGGGAGTAATAGTAGTAGTAGGATTGGGAATGGCAGGGTTGGCAATTATAACGGTAACAATAGTGATTTGGTGGTTGGTGAAAGGGGTGTGTTGCGTGAAAGTGGTAGTAGTGGGGGTAGGGGTAGGTGGGTTGCGGCTGTGATGATGAACAATAGTTGTGTGGTAGCGGCCGTCGACGAGGGAGTGGGTGGTGTTGGACTGTTGGTTAAGTTAGATGCAAATGTTGTTTTGATCGTTTAAAACCAAATAATTAGGTCTACTACAACTGAGAATGGATGAAATTCGATTAATTCATTTTTCTCATAAAAATCATGAAATTGTTAGTCTACAAAATTCAAATGAATTTAAAAGATTCCATTCATTTAAAAAGGAATTGAAATTTGGTTTAAAAATTTCACCATTCTAATTTCTTAGAAATCTCATAGATTCTACAAACCAAACCTTATGTGTGATATTGATGTCAAACCATATTGAAATCAAAAAGTATCAAAACTTAAAAGAATCTTTCAAATTAAATGTTAAGAGGGAATAATTATCCTAATTACTTTTGGTTTAGAAAGAAAAATTTCATATCTTTTCATTGCTAGTAGGCAATCACAATAAAATCAAATAAAATATATAAGTGTTTAACTTTAAAATAACTAAAAGACAGACAATAACATAAAAAACTATGAATAAGATTGAGTCATCTACTCATCTTAAGAGATCTCATGCTATTAAACTACAAGAAATTTGATGAAAGAAAAGATTATAAATACTTGTTTTCTTTAACAATTTTATAATGATGGTCGACATACAAAACACAAGTGTAATTAAAAAAAACCCAAAATTAACAAGATAGGTTGCAACATCTATAAATGAAATCTATATCAAAATAAACTATAGAAGGTCTAGTTGTCAAGGTTGAATAAGGACGAGACTAATTGTATCTAAAAAGTTAATAAATTCATCATTTTCCTTTCATACATATCACCCTCACAAACTGTTTTTTAAATTCTCAATGCAGAATGACCTGATTTTGACATAAAGTAGTGCAAATAACAATCTTTGTTGAATAATCTTACTTGGTTTTATGTATTACTATCGCTTATAAACAAGTCGTTTTATCAACGATTTGTTTGGAAAAATGTAACACATAAAAATGAACCAATTAGGCTATATTTAGGGGTGACTATGGGACTAGTACCGTACCGAACCGGTACCGTACCGAAAATTCCCAATACCGAAAATATGGAAAACTTAATAC
Organism: Centaurea solstitialis; assembly: GCA_030169165.1. NCBI lineage: Eukaryota > Viridiplantae > Streptophyta > Magnoliopsida > Asterales > Asteraceae > Centaurea > Centaurea solstitialis. The sequence goes on along the minus strand of CM058044.1, from coordinate 50,481,850 downwards.
CGAATACCGGACGGATTAGAAGTGTACGGTACCGGTTCGGTATCGGTATCAGTAACGGTATTTTAGTACTAGTACCCTATTAGTCCCGATTTTACAATATATAACCTTCAAAGCAAACATTACAATCACTCTAAACTATTAAAAAACATCCCTAGAAAAACCAAAAACAACATATGAACTCTTGAACAACGTAAACAAGAATCGTCATCAAGTAACACACAATTTATATTCGTGTCTCAATAAAGGTTTCATCGTCCTACAAATAAATGATACATAAACCAATTAAAAAAAGGGATCAGTGAATGAAAGAATGATTTTTTATTTGGTATAAGGATTCTTCTGGTACCCTTCCCACCCAAACAATGATTTTACTCACAAAGATCAAGTTTCACAAGTTCATAAAAACAATAAAATAAACCAACAAACAACTTCATTACGTCATAAAAACATCATCTTCGTAATTGGATGGTTTTTTGAAGGTTTAGGATTGGTATTATCACTCATTGGATGATTATGAAATCGTTTTAACTTTGGAATGGATGTGGGATTTGTTTTAGGAATTTTGAAAAAATTGTGTTTTTTCGTGTTCGGTACGGTACCGGTATTTTCGGTAATTATAGGGACCCGATACCGATATTACCGAATACCGATTATAGGAAAAACATAGAACCGATTACCGTACCGAAATACATAAATCGGTCCGGGATTGGTACGGTACCGGTTCGGTATCGGGATTTGGGACTTGTTGCTCACCCCTAGCTATATTTGGCAAAAATAAGTTAGCTTATAAGCTAATCCCATCCAAACATGTATCATAAGCTAGCTTATTGAAACAGTAGTTAGATTAGCGTTTCAGGAGTTTTTTGTAACTTTTTCCAATTATACCCTTATTAATATTAATTATTATACCCCAAGATACCTTTTTTGGTCATTTTACATACTAGGGGTGTTTGGGAGTGCTTATCTAAAACAACTTATGATTTTTGATAAAAGTGTTTATCAACTTATTTGGTGTGGAAAATGAGTTTTTTTTAAATGTTTAGATTAACTTATTGTTGTACCAGAAAGTTATAAGCCGATAAGTTGTTTTATAATGTTTGGCAAATTCAACGTATTTGTGCAAAATGACAAAAATGACATAATATGAAAAGGAGTAACAAATAAGGCAACAAAAATAAGGGTATAATTGTAATTTGGTAACATAAGTTGGAAAGGAGTTTCTCAAAAGTTAGAAGAGTGACTTTTGAAAAATGATTTACACCTAAAAGTGATTGCTTCCGTGGAGTGAAATAAGTCAAAAGCATCTTCAAATAAGTACTTCCAACACTTCTAAACATCCTTTATAAGCTAGTTTTTACCAACATAATTTATTCAACAATTAAATTATCAACTAGTTTACCAAGCACAACCTAATTGTTAGAGTTAAATATGATTTCATTTGTACTTCCATTAGGAAAGATATTATAAAGAAGTAGTTTGAGATATTCTCATAAAAAGGATAAAACATGGACATTATTAACCACAAGGACTAAAATAATCAATAAACAGAAGTATATGGACTCAATATATAATCCATCATATTTCAGAATGTATATGCTTTCAACAAATCATCATCATCATTCACATACACACACCATCACTCTCAACTAGTCCAGCTTCCCACTGGATAGATAGATAGATAGAAAAGAAAAATGGCCATTTCTCTTTTCATTTCCCATTTTACCCCTATCATTTCCCTATATTTACTCTCCACTACCCTCATCTCCGCCGTTAACATCACCCACCCTTATCCCTTCCCAGTCTCTCCGACTTCCCAGACTCCTCTCCTCCACCGCCGTCCCGCCGATCTCACCACGCGGCTCTCCCACACCCCTCCCTCCGCCGTCCCCAACTCCGTCCTCCGCTCCTCCTCCCTCCTCCGCCGCCCACCCTCCTCCACCAACATCGCCGACGTCCTCCGCTACCACGTCCTCCTCCAATACCTCTCCTTCCACGACCTCCGCCGCCTCCCTCCCTCCGGCAAGCTCATCACCACCCTCTTCCAGACCACCGGCCGCGCCACCGCCAACTTCGGCTCCGTCAACGTCACCTACAACCCCCTCACCAACACCACCGTCGTCCGATCCCCAAACCAAAACCCTAACCCTAACCCTAACCCTAACAGCAACGCCACCGTCGTCAAATTGATCGGAAACTTCCCCTACAACGTCAGCATCTACGCCGTGGACGCCTTAATCGTCCCCTACGGCTTCGATCTGCTGGCGTCGGAGACACGGCCGCCGCTAGGGCTCAACATCAGCGAAGCCCTAATCGACGGCCACAACTTCAACGTGGCGGCGGCGATGCTCGCCGCCTCCGGCGTCGTCCAGGAGTTCGAGTCCGACGAAGGCGGCGCCGGAATCACGCTCTTCGTTCCGACCGACGACGCCTTCGCCGATCTGCCGGCGACGGCGAACTTCCAGTCGTTACCGGCCGACAAAAAAGCCGACGTCCTCCGGTTCCACGTGCTCCATTCGTACTACCCGCTCGGGTCGCTCCAATCGATCGTGAACCCGGTCCAGCCGACCCTAGCCACAGAGGACAAAGGGGCCGGAAGCTTCACGTTGAACATTTCTCGGGTTAACGGGTCGGTTGCGATCAATACGGGCATAATCCAAGCCTCCGTGACCCAAACCGTATTCGATCAGAATCCGGTTGCGATTTTTGGGATTTCTAGGGTTTTTGTTGCCGAAAGAGATCTTCGGGAAGAATGCGGTACCGGAGAAGTCGAATTCGCCTCCGGTGACCGGCGCTCCGTCGCCGGTAATGTCGACTCCGCCGATGAATCTCCCGCCGGAGCTGTACGGACCGTCGGCGCCGCCCGGATCGAGGGAGGAGTTGCGGTCGTCGTCGGCGGTGACGGTACGGAAATTCGATTTGGGGGTTTTTTTGTGTATAGGATTGTTGTATGTATTTGTATGAATTTTTATTTTTTTTTTTCTTTTTCTTTTTCCATTATTATAAAAAATTAAAAAAATCAATCAACTCTATAAGTTATTATTGGATGGAAAAAAGAGAGAGCCAAAAAGGTTTCTTTTTCTTTTCATCTTTGTTTTTTTTTTGAAAGGTAGCATTTTTACTAAAAAAAAGCATCCATTTTCAAGAAGGATTTCAAGATTTTTCTTTTTGTTTTTGGTTTTTGATTTTTAATTTTGTTCTTCTATCTACATTGAAGTTCATGTTGTTGTAAAGAATTATTATTATTCCTTTGTTTGTTCTACAATTTAATTTGTTGTTGAATGAAAACATGCATTTTGAAGGCTTCTTATGCTTTACATTTACATACATATTTTTTGGATTGTTTCCATGGGTATTCCAAAACTAGAAGCTTAATCAGTCTCCTTAATTGTTGTCTTTTTGGGGTCTCTGTGTATCATCTATGTTAGAAGGTTTCCATTGCTCATTTTGTACATTCTTGCAATGTTTGGAACTATACCACTACACTATTGAAGAATTCTATATAAAGATTGTGGTTTATATATTTAGGCTGTGTTTGTCAAACTTGCTAACAAGGGAGCCGATGAATAAGATACGTTTGACAAAAACTAGCTCGTAAGGTAGCGTATGATCGGAAAATGACAAAAAAAAAAGCAAAAAAGTAGCTTGGAATAAAAAATAATAAGTTCAATAGATCACTAAAACGCAGTAAAAGTAGCTTTTTAAAAAGTTGGCTTACAAGGCCATGCGTATCGGGACATTGGGCTGGCTCGAGCGGCATTGGCTATGCGGCCGGTGGGCTAGGCGGCATCGGGCTCAAGTGGTGTGCCCACACCGTTCCCAACCGCTGTGTTGTGTGTGTGGTGTATTGTGGTGTATGAATTAATTTAATAATTAAAAAGTGGAAGGGTTGAAAAGGTTCGGTACTAAACATAAAGAGTTTAGAGAGCTTATTGTGGATTTATGGCCTTAGCTGGCTTACTTTGCAAACTCAATTGAAAGTTGGTCTAATTGAAGGGGGTAAAATGGGTAATTTAGAGGATGAGTTAGAAGTGTAAATGTGGATTTTTGGTGGGTTGTTTTGGATTTTAGTGGGAATAGAAATGAAAAAGGGAAGTGGATGACAGAGTGGCTAAAAGGGGTGATTATGGAATGGACGGCTGAGATTGGAAAGACATTTATTCGGAGATAGATAGATTGCTTGCTGTAATGCAACTGTAATCAATCTGCCACCACACTTGCGTTTTTGTACGGTTTGGAAGTGATAGATCTATTCGATGTTGCTGTCGTAAGTTCGATCACCATGTATAATGTTGGCCCAATTTAGGCCAATTTTTGGCCCATTGAAGAAAATGGCAAAATAGATCAAGGAAAAAAAAGTGTATTATGTTTTCTTATATATATTTTTTTATTTATCAAACTAAATTCGAATGTTAAATTTTGTTCGATTAACGCGTGGAAGAATTGCGGTCCGGGCTTCGTGCTGAAAGGTTGTGTTGCAGTGATGAGACTGAAACTGTCGAGTATTAGTTTTTAAATGTGCAATGATAGTGGGGTTTGAATTTATCACCATCTATTTGGTTCGATCCTTTGATGAATGATATGGCCCCCTTGCCATTCTTAGGCTGAGGAGCCACCTATGGAGAGCCGTATGTTGGAGCGATTTTGAGCTATGGAAATAATGGGATGTTCTCTAACAACCGGGGGCCGATTCATGGTCTAATTAAGCGAGGGGGGAGGGAGAGCCACTAGAAAACAAAAGCATGAGATTTTCTTACGTAAAAGTAAAAAACATTTAAGCTTTTATTGTAATTCCCTTCAATGATTCTTTGTGTGGGACCTTATCAACCAAAAAGAGTATCTTGAAATCAATCAAAAAAAAAAAAAACCCTTAACATCAATCAAAAAGACCAAAAGTTATTTGAAATTGACCAAAAAAAAAAAAACACTTAGAAATATTTTTGAAATCAACAAAAAAAAAAACTTTAAAAATCCTCCAGGACATTAGAATTATGCTAAAACATAGCGGACGACTTTCAGACATTTAGTCTACCTTTAAAGGTGTCCCTACCAGGAAAAATTCTTGGATCCGCTATTGCTAACAACCTATGGGATCTGTCATCTTATTGTGGTTAGGCATCACTAGTTCCAATGTATTTCCAGGCATGCTTTGTCTTCAATATGTCATGGATGGAATGGTGTGGGGGTCAAGGGCTTGATAGCTACGCCTCTTGGCTCATTTTTATTAGTTAATTATCGTTGTTTGGTGGCTCTGGTTTGCGGTTGTTTTTTGATTTCTTTTGTTGCGTTCTCTCGTTGGCTTCTTCTTTAGCCTGGATTTTTAGTTTAGTTTTGTCTATTGTTTTATTGTTTGATTGTCTCGGTCTGTTGTTGCCTTATGTGAAATTTGGTTGTTCATTTTGCTTTGTACTTTGGCGGTTTTGGTTGTTGTGGGTCTTGGTTATGTTTTCTAGGTTGCTTGTTTTGGGTTGGTTTTGCGACTTGTAAAATCTTTGTATATTTGTCTGTCGACTCATTTGTTTTTAATGAATCGTTGGCCTTTCAAAGAACGTTTGTTCCTGGCAAGAATTTAGCATTCAATTTAAACATACTTCTATATTGATGTTTGTATTAGACCATTGACAATTGATCCATTGACCCGGTCAATTGCTAATTATTAAAACGATCTTTATTTCTAAGTTTTAATACATTAGATCTTAACTACCGAATGATCTTTGAAAAACATCTCTTTTAAACACATTTGGAAACTATCATTACCTCAGTTCATTATTTAATTTATTTACTATTTTGTTTATATTAATTAATATATTAAATTATTGGAAATTTATTTTAATTACAATATTAGATACTTGTTTTAATTATATTATGAAATATTTGTAATTGGTTATTTATTCAAATATTCTTTTGATCATTTTACATAATTATAAATTATTTATTCATTAGTTATTAGCTAGTTTATCAGTCAATTTACCAAACATAGGCTAATAGATATATGTCATAATAAGGTGCGGTATATATGTCATAATAAGGTGCGTTGTATGTTTAGAGAGTTAAATCATAAGTTGTATTATATTGTTTGGACATGAAAACAATTAAAAATAAGATGGAAACTTGTGAAATCGAGACTTTTACTTTATCTTGAAACATACCTTTTTTTTTCTTTCAAACATATATAAGCAATCACAATACGGTTCTTTAATAATTGTGAATTTGTGAACTATTTTGTTAAATGACTTTTCATAAAAGCCATTATTTGCAATTAACTTTCTACCTTTTTTTTAATGTTTTATAAAGGAAAGCTTTACAAAATCAGATATAAGATACTAAGAGCATCTCCAACAGCATTGCTAAAATAGAAAAAAGTGAGTTTTTTCTTCCTAAGTTGCTCCAACAGCATTGCTAAACCAATTGCTAAAATAGAAAATTTTAGGATTTTCTCTAAATATAGAGATTTCTCCAAAACTTCTAAATGATGAGAGAGAAACATATTTTTAATGCATTCCACCAATGACATAATTTATTTTTTAAAAGTTTTTAAAAAGTTTATTGGGATAATAAATATAATGTATATTTTAATAATATAAATGATGATAAAGCCTCTAAAATAGCAATGCTGTTGGAGATCAAAAAATAAAATTTTAGAAATTTTGATCTCTTATTCTCTAATTTAGAAAAAATATAGCAAAGCTCTTGGAGATGCTCTAACATCCAAAATAGATAAAAGGTTTATGAGTTGAACAAAATTTAAAACAACGTTTTAAAATCTATGTTGTCTCGGGCAGTTAACCACGACTTGGGGAAGAGAGTGATTCGATTACGACCGGGTTTGTGGCAATTTATGTCCCGGAGTGAACGTGTCGGTTTTATCAAAAAATCGACTGTAATGAACCGCTAGTAACAGCCGTCACTACCACCGCCACCCACACCATCGGTACCTCTGGCAACACCACCACCCACACCACCTCCCCCACCACCACCACCCCCGCCAACAACACCACCACCACCACCCATACTACTTTCACCACCACCATTCTACATTGATGATTTTGCATTGAAATCACATATGATCTTGTGATTACATATGATTTTGCATTGAAATCACATGTTAACCAATCAGATTATATTAAATCACATATGATTCTGCATTGAAATCACATGTTAACCACCACAACCACCTTTGCCACCACCACTACCACCTACACCGCTAGTCCTCCACCACCACCACCACCCAACATCACCTTTACCACCACTCACACCACCATTGCTACCACCTCTGTCACCAACAACAACAACACCACATCTGCCGCCACCACCACCAACACCATCGCCAGCACCGCCAGCAGCACCTCCGACACCACCACCAACGAAGGTGGTGGTGATGGCGGAGGTGGTGTGGGTGTTGGTGGTCCTGGTGGTAGTGATGGTGATGGAGATGGTGTGGATGGTGATGGTAGTGGCGTTGGCGTTGGCGGAGGTGGTTTAGGTAGTGGTGGTGGTGAACATAACGATAAAAATGGCAACAATTTGGTGTGGGGCTTGTGTAAATAGAAGTAGGAGTTGATGGCTTAGGGGGGTCTCCACTTCCAGATGTTGAATCATGTTGTCATTAAAATCCACAAGTGGATTTAGTGTTCCTTAATTAATTACTTATTTGTTTAATAATGATACCAATATAGTAAACTATGTTTTTATTGGAGGTTGAAGAGTAAACTTTAATTTTGGTTCCTAAGGTTTAATGAAATCTTTGGAGTGAGACTTGTACTTTAATAAGTCAAGTTTTGTTAATAAGATAGCGTTTACTACGTAGACATGATTGGACAGCACATGACAAGAGAGTAGAACTAGACAGGACAAGTATATATATGGTGTTTGGTACGATTAGGATTGGACAGAAGATAACAAAGATGGACAAGTTTCCCCTAAAGTTATAACGAAAAATAAAATCATCACCCTCCAAAGAATCATACGAACCAGATTGAAGTGATTGTTTTGGAATTTTACCTCACGGTTTGAGAGATTTAAATCACAGCAACAAAGAACGTTTGATGCTTTCATGGTATCAACGCAGACAATCCAAATCCTTTGCCTTCTTGTGATGCTAGTATATGTGAGATTCCACATCCGTTGGAAGAGAATTAAGTATTCCCTATAAGGGGTGTGGATACCTTACCTTGCAAGAGGCCTTTTGGATGGACTTGAGACCATGCCAAGAACAAAACCATGAGGTGAAAACCATTCGAAGGGGCCAAAACGGACAATATATATCTTGTTATATGGGTTCTGGGGACGTTACAGCATGATTTAAAATTTTAAAAAGAAAAAGAGAGCATATAAACACTTGTACCAAAAAGTGTTTATAGCTTAGATAAGCACTTCCAAAACACCCATTTAGTCTAAATAAAGTTAACCGACGAATTGGTTCGAACTTTGGAAACTTTGACACTAAAAATGTAATTCTTTGAAAATTTAATTAAAGTTCAAATAAATTATGATTTTTCGTTTGAATATAGGGAAAATAAAATAATTCATCAACTTACGTCATATTGAATATATATGGTCTCTTATCATATCTTGTTCTTCTTCTGTCCCCATTATATTCCCCATTTAACTTTGTTTCTTTGTGGATATACAAGTAAATTTTCATATTAAAAACATTATATTTAGATATCAAAATAATTCATGTGAGATGTTTACGTATTCAAACAAAAAATAAGTATATTAAATATTTGTCCAGTTTTAATCAAACTACTTAATATGAATATAAGTATTAACAACTCGACAATTATTGATAATTTTATAGTGTTCCATGAAATTAATGTAACTTATATAATCATGAAAATATATTAGTTTAATTCAGATATATAATATCTTTTTTTTAATATTATGACATTTTCAATTATCAATTATGTAATTCTTTTTGGAAGGCATAGTGGGCAACGAACCAATAAATGACTACCACGAGCACACATACGCATCCGCCTCCCCGTCTGTATCGGACAACCCACTAATCCGCCGTTATCCCAACCCAGCTTACGCTGGACCTAGAGGCTAGAGCCCAACCACAGTTTTTTACTGTGCTGGAGCGGCAACACAGTCTTGTTGGGATTTTATACAAAATATGTTTTCAAAACTTAAAATAGACAACGGAAACATTTTATAAATGTAATATAATAAACCATTTTATATCCCACTAATTAGGATCATCTTGCAATACATTGGAAAGATTAAAACATCTAAATGAGCTATAAGGAGATACAACCTTTGTAGACTTTGAATCCTCAAGGGAGGCTAGATATTTGACGAAGATGGCAAGATCCCAAACTAGAAATCCTCTGCAAGTATCCACCAAGCAAGGCTAAGACACTTCAAAATGCTAGTCTTCACTTGTATTATAAGCTTCTTAAACCATCAAGCACTTATTCCAAAATAAGTCTGAAGAAGAATAACTCATCAACCTTCCATATATGCAAGTAATCTTCAAAAGACAAACAAGAATAAGGAATGAGAAAGGCTATAATTAGAGAGAACAAGAGAACCACCCCTCCAAAAACTAACTACAAGTAGTTTTTATCACCCTTTTCTTTATACTTCCACATAAGTACAATACACCATACTTTTACCATCATGAAGGTATGGTAACTTGTAAGACCATCTCCAATGGGGTCACCAAATCTTACCCTAAACACTAAATTTGGTGTAAATGTTACTATTCACATCTCCAATGGGGTCACTATTTTTCACACTAAATTTAGTGTGATGAATAGTATCACACTATATTTGGTGTAACACTATTTTTTACACTACTTTTCTATGTAAAAGGATTTGGTGTAAAAAATAGTGTTACCCATTGGAGAAGATTTACTACTAACACTAAATCTTACACTATTTTTTACACTACTTTTGACATTTGGTGTAAAAAATAGTGTTACCCATTGGAGATGCTCTAAGGGGTATAGGAGGAAATGGAAGATTTCTTGTAAGAGGGTATGGGAAACAAAACTAGTCATACAAGCCATGTCCATACTCTCTTGTCTCTTCTTTGTTTTACAATAAAATAAAGAAGACAAAATTGCGTGAATTTACACAAGTTAAATACATATATGTCCATATTATATAATGAACTTCTAGAAGTCCAAATATATGTACACAACTTATAAACATACTATATGTGTATACAAATTGTTATTTCTCTCTTAGAAAAAATATTATTTCCATAAATAATAATTTTCCGGTTAAATATTATTTTTATAAAATAATAATTATCCAATTAAATACAAGAGTTGATTATATTTATTAATAATCAAATTATTTAATAAATAATCAACAAGTGTCAACTTGCTATTAGGTGTAACCCAATAGGATCATATGTTATTAGTAAATATCAAACCCAAGGACTCGGTACTCCTCATGTCCTCAATTAAGTCCCTTCAAATCGAACCCGGATCAACTAGGATCCCCCCCCCCCTCCCCCAAAGCCAAGAATGTTATCATCCTTAATAAGATCAACTAAGCTAGACATGATTTGTATCAATTATGTAATTACATGTGTTAAGTAATTTCTTCTTTAATCTCGATCGAGATTGTTTAATGACAGGATTATCGATCGTTACTTAAATTTATTTGATAAAATAATATAAATTCACCCTAGGGAGTTCAAAATTATAATAAGAGCTAAAATTTAAGAACTTTTATGATAAAAAAAATGATAATTTCAAGGTTGACCTTATTAAGGTTCAAAAGGAGTAGTAATACGTTTCCTCGAGTCATAGAAGAAGAAAACGAAACACGGTTTGGAAAGATTCACGGTAAAGTCAAAATTTTGACTTTTTAATCGTTTTTAACTATGACTATTTATTTCACATTCATATTAAACTTCATTTGGATAAATAAATGCCAAAAAAAATCACAAAAACAAAGACCATACTACACGTCGTGTTTTTTCTTAACTATATGTTTTTTCTTGGAATTTATCATATTCTAATACGCGCCTTTCATATTTGTAATGATATATTTTCTTATAGATACATACAACTTTAATTGATTCATATTGTTTTGAATCCGTGTATATTATATATGCAAATATCGTATTATAAATACATGGTCATACTAATGGAAAAAAAAATTATAAAATTGTTGATATTAGTTTATAGACTTGTACAATCTTATCAATTATACTAAAAATTTAGTATGGATTTAATAGTTAAAGCTTTCTTATATTTGTTCTTGTCTAATCAAATAATTTTTTTTTAAGCCTTAAACTTTTGTAATTCTTAAAAAAATACCCAATTAATTTGTGCTCGAGCTGTATTTTAAACTATGTATTTTCTGTACAAGACACATATATGATGTATACGATAAGCATAACTCAAATCACGAGTGATCACATTTTATAAAGAAACTATTAATAACTTTAAGTTTCTTCAAAAGTTATTTATAATGTATTATGTTCCAAAAAATGCAACTCTGCTAGTTACATGTACTTTACAATCAACCATCAATCCACAATATAATTATCCTCAAATCCTAATTGATTATGATTTTCTTTGTTTTTTGTATTGTCTTGTTCTAAGATATATTTAGGTCTTATTTGGTGTGTTATAATATGATTTGAGAAGATTTGGAATTAAATTTCATATTTAGAATCACATAATTTCATTTAATTTCTACAAACTCTGGATTAAGAAATCCCATTGATGTAGACATGTAGTCAATATTTCATGGGATGTGTTTTGTTTTAATAAGTTATATCTATTATAAGGAATTACATTTCATTCTAAGTTATACAAATCAAGTACACTAAATATTTAAAATCTTTTCCAATTACAAATTCTTTCATGCAATCCAGATCCTTGTAAAATGTTCCATCAAACCAAATAAAGTCTTAAAATATTTGATTAGTTAAGTACTTATTAAATTGTATGGCATTAATCAAATTATATCACATGTAATCCATCATATATATGTCTAAATAATTAATATAATTATAAGAAAATTAAAAGGATATTTATACCATAATATATAAATAAATGAAAAAACGTAGTTAGAGGCTTAGAGCATGGAAATAGGATGATGGATTTTTCCAAGAGAAAAATGGGCCTACGAAGATCCCAAGTGGAAACATTCTTGATTTCACTACTCAATTTCCACAATCATAAAGTCAAATCATATAAAAAAAAGGTCAAGCTTTCATGCACGTTTCAACCAAGATTATCAAACCTTACATAATTTTTCTCCCTTTTTCATTGTGACGGATTTGTATTGATTTTTGATGTATAACTTGAAGTATATGGATTTTCTTTAATGTCAAATAACTCACGCAGACGTCTTAATACGAAGTCGACGAGACATCCAGGATCCATATATACGAGCATCCGACTAATCATCGGCGATCATGGACCGATCCAAAAGTTGACCCATGGTTAGGGTATCGTCACATGTTTATCCCATGAATCAAACCCGGATAGACAGAGAAATCATAGATCCATTGTAAGGATGTTAGTAACCTCTAGCCTACTAATGCTTTTATAACTTGAAGTATATGATAGTAAACTTAAATCATATATATAAATGACCAAATAAAAATCGAGAATACTTATTTAAACCAACTCAACTTTATTAAAAGAATAAATACTTATTTAAAAATAATATAAAATAAGATTTTAACAACTAATTGTCTAATTCGATTATTTTGTAAAATTTTAAATTATTTTATTTTAGTTGTTTTTTATATGTTTATAGATGTATCAGTTTACATGAATATTTAAGTAATTAAGTATATTTTAAATTGATTTTTATTAACTCAAGCGGTATTAATTTTTGGTTAACTCTATTTATAGTTTTATAATTTATAATGTTTAATATATAAAAGTTTTAGACTTTTCACTAAACCAAAATTAGACTTCACTCTTTTTTATATGTATATCATATAAGGAAAGGGTGTGGAAACTTGATAAAGTTTGTCCACATGTAGCTAAAGTATGAGTAACCTTCAATTTTTGTCCTTGTGGTTTCTCAAAAATATTGATTTTAGTCTTTAGAGTTCATTAAAAGAAAAATGGCATTATTGATTGCTTTTTTGTTTGATTTTGGTACTTCCGACTAACAACCATGAAAAAGAATTGTTCGATCAAGGGCATAAATGGTGTGAATCATGATGTGGCGATAAAGCCAAGCCTTAAGGTTTAGGAGCCATGACGAACCTACAACGGTTTTCAAGACGTGACTTACTGTGACAAATTTCTAATTCATATGTACCATTATATAAAAACCCATATGTTTTTGTATTGTTACTCAATTAGTTAATGGTAATAAACAAGCTTAATTGGATCGCATATTAAAAATTAACAAATAAGACATTAAAGGTAAAAGAAAATTCAAATGTCGGATTATAGAAACTGCACATTATGTCGCGGCATGTCACGAGCTTAATGTGGCGTGAGAGACTTTTTGGTTTTCAACTCTTACATGCCACTTATGTCTGGTTTGTTAGACATAAGATAATTCAGACCGTTTGTTTTACCTTTCCTTTTTAGCTCTTAAGTATTAACCTTTAATGTCCTCTGATAAATTAAGTCATAACCTAACCACTTATATACCTCTTATTTTCGTCCAACATCATTCATTCGATTTCAACGTCGTGTTTAGTCCAAATGCACACCGAATTTGCAAAAACATAAAACATGAAGGTTATAGATATGTGTGTTGGCTTTCCAAAAAATGTTGGATTACATAAATCGGGGCTTTGGTGTGTGAGATATGATTAAAACTCCATAGTCTCATAAATCCGATAACATCCTTTTGTTTTAGTTTTTCCGTTCCATCCTTCGATCATCGACGGTAACTTCAATTGATTTTTTTGAGTTAAATTTTTTAGGGATAAAATAAAGAATTATACATTTTTAGGTTGTGTTTCGCAAAAATAAGCTAGCTAATAAGCTAGATCATCCAAACATGTACCATAAGCTAGCTTTTTGAAACGCTACTTTTAGTAGCTTTTTGGGAGCTTTTTGTAGCGTTTTCCAATTATACCCTTATTAATATTAATTATTAAATTCAAAGATACCATTTTTGATCATTTTACAAACTCTTAAGCTAGTTTTTACCAAACATAATTTGTTTATAAGCTAGCTTATCAATCACCAGCTAGCTTATCAACTAGTTTCCCAAACATAGCCTTAGACGTTGACAAATTTACAAAACAAACATTTGTATTTTAGTTATCGGATTTTACCACCACCTTTTAAAATAGAAGGGAAACAAGATTTTAGACTTCAGCACATCTTAAAAAGCAAACGTCACCTAAAACTTAAAAAGACTAACACACCCCTTATCTAACATTTTTTTGACAGTTGCTAGTGAAGGAGACTAAAACCAAGCAAAAACTACAAACGATAATAGCAAATCCGTATTAAACGAACTCTTAAGATCAAAACAAGATTTTGGAAAACCATAAGGACCAAAATTGAAATTCACTCTTAAAATAAAAAAAATATATTGGTATTGTTTTGTATTTTATTACAAAAAAAAAAATATAAAGGCATGCTTATGAGGGTCAAGCCACCTAAAACAACTCTAGCTGTATTCTCTGTCTTCTTATTACCAACTTGTCCCTGATCCAACCACCCCACCTCCAAGTCCACCAGGTATAATCTTCTTTCATTATTTATCTACAAATAAATAATTATTAAATATTTTAAAAGATATAGTGAGCTATTGTAATTTGTAAGCTCTAAATCAGTATCATTAATTTATCTATATTTGTAATATATAACAAAAAGGGGAATATAACAGAAGTTAATTAGAGTATATTACAAATTTTGTGTCTAGATTGTTAAAGAACACATTAACAGATTATTTTATTTACAAATTTACATTTTTAGTTCTTCAATTATGTCAATAGTTCACCTTGTGAAAAATAGTTGATAGAACTTCGTTAAATTATGCAATTATGCAACTGATATAATAAATATAAATAACGTATGTTTGTAAGTTTTTACTAGTACTTAACGTTTTTGATATACTTTTTTCTAGTTCTACAAAAATAATTTACTTTTCATCTCAGTAGCCTTCTTTCTTCATTGTTTCCTAATTAAAAAGACAAAGAAAATTCCCAAATTGATAATTAAATATCTTTCGTTGGAGAGACCAATTTATCAGTTGGTTTCGCGACATTGATTACATAATCGAAGAATGAAGCGAAATAATTTCAACGTTGTGGAAGAAGAGGCTAAAAGAGAGAGCAAAACCATCTACATATGTCTAACAAAATGACGAAAATGCCATCTAAATGGCATGGACGATAGCCGCAAATGAGTTATAGTGTTTTAAGTAAACTTCGTTAAAAGGATCATATCTTATACATTTATACTCACACTAGTTTACAAGTTGGAGGGTGCATAAACTGCATATGTTCTATATAGGCACAAGAGTTGTAACTTATTATTGAATTGTTTATTTTACTCGTATTCATGATAGTATTTAAGTATTCATTAATGTCGCTATCTTAAGAACTATCTTGATTCTGAAGATTATTCCATCTTTTCATTATTGGAAAACATTACATTCAAATAATAATATAATAGAATTAGAGTAAACTTCAGTTTCAGTCTTTATGGTTTAAAAATTATACTCGTATTTCAATAAGTACATAAATAGTCCATAAAGTATGAATCTGGCTCTCAAAGAGTCCTTTTCCCTAACATTGGTAGTTAAATGTCCTCACGTAAGGAACACTTTCATATATAAAACTAATTCAAATACAATATCTCAAGAACACCATGGACATATGAAAATAAAGAACAATTTTATAGAAAACCATGAACATATGAAAATAAACAACACATTTATACAAATTTGTTCAAGTTCATCATCACGAAATCATTGTACAAAAATGAACAATAAATAAAAACCTTAAATAATATATAAAAGCTCGCAACCAACCTCGGAGACACAAGGATAATGGGATCAAAACATAACTTTTTGATAAACAAAAATTTGTTTCCAGTGACATCTTCGTAGAATGAAAACAATATGGCTTCAAAAACAATCGTCAAGAACTCTACAAGTGCATTCTTGTTACGTGGATGTAGAAGGTAAACCACAAGAAAGAAGATTCAATATGGTTGCAATTCCTTCCCTTTTTTCTTGGGCTTCTAGGTTTTGTAAGCTTTAGCCAATATATTGTTGTCTTTCCTCTTGGTTTCTGTGACGATTTTGAGATGCAAGGCCCCTTTTTAGGTTTTCGTGTTTCAAGAACCATCTCTGCTATCTTTTTCAAATTCATTTATCCATTTTTCATAAGTAACTATGAAAATATGAGATAATATGCGTTCAACAAAGTTTGTCAATGGTATCAGGATAAGGGACTAAATATAGAGCCATATCGTGTTACGGTAAAAGACTTGATATTTACATACCTATTGAAGTACATGACGATTTTTTATTCTGTAACCACAAATACTAATAATGGAGTTTACTGATAAAGTTATGTGCAATAAAATATTGTAATTCTTTTTCTTTTGTGTCATAATTGGTTCCAAGAGATTTTGGAGATTTTTTTCTTTTCAAAATTCATTAATAAATGTTGTAATTGATTGTTAGTTGGTTATGTTTTGATCGGATCAATTACCTTAAAATTAAATTCAACAATTTTCATGCCTCTCCATAGAATAAAAAAAGTGCATGGTATTTTCTATTTATTATTTTAACAAAAAATTAATAAAAGAAAAAATTGTCATTCAGAATAATATACGACGATTGTTTCAATTTTGATTTTCCTTAAATATAAATAATCAACATTCATCCATATTTTCTATTTGTGATTTGTGATTTTGTAAAAACATGAATGAGTCATGGAATACATCTTTAGTCATGGTGATTCATTTTTGATGTTTTAGAAACATGAAGAGTATTTCAACTTCAATATAAAAACTAATAAACAAGGTTCAATGAATCATGATTAAAAATAAAGATTCTAAACCACAATATAGTTGAATAAATGAATTCAATCCCAAATTTTAGTTAACATTAAAACTATGTGAAAATTTTATATCTTATTATACAAATGAAACAAAACCAATAATATTTCATATTTACCCGCAATTATATCTTAACATGGTTGTAATGATTTTACTCTTTTTTAAATCAACATTTACTAAGAACCTATTCATAACAAAAAGATACAAGCTTCTCCAAGGTATAGGAACCATAACCTATAGAAGAAAAAAAAAAACCCTAAAGAGAATGAAAAAACCAAAGACGAAAACATCCACTAAGAGACACGAAAAGACATGACCTACACAAACAAGCCTACTATACAACAAAGTGTAAAAGAAAGCCATCACAACGTACTTCTAGACAACCACGGTTTTATCATAAGGGGAGAAAATCGAATCCGGTTTTGTAATAATTTTATGCTTAATATCATATTATACTATTGATTAATTCTACCAACAAGCAAGAGACTGTCTTTGTTAGTTAGAAAGCTTCGTGACACTCGGATACTTACCTAAACATAATATTTACCATTAAAAAGTAAAAAACCGTAAATTAGTTAACGTGTTTGACTTGTTCTTTCTTTAACTAAATTGGTCAATTTTACATAATGAAACTAAAATTGACACACCTAACCAACGACTGACCTAGAGAGGCTGAAAATGAAAACCTAGACAAAGAATCCAAAACATAAGGTGTTAAGTTATAACTAATTTAACTTAAAACATAAAAGTTATTATTTCTACGAATATAATATCAACTATTATTATTATCATCATGGTTATCAATATTAATTAATACCATTGTTTATTTACAATTTTAAAAACTTAGTTTTTTCATGTTTGTTTTAGACCATTTTAGAAAACTTAGAGCTTGTAAGAGAAACACATCATCAACATCCTTTTACAAAATAAATGAGATGTTTTGTTTTTTTCTGAATCACATTGAATAAAAGAAGAGGGGGTCGAATGTAAATAGATAATAGTTGAAGGTATCCAAAGAAAATAAAGAAAATTGTAGCCACGCTCCGTGATGGCGCGTGAATATGCCGCCGAGCTTAACCCTTCTGCTTTGATTAAACAAAAAGTCAAAACCCTCGTCTTTCTCTTTCAAGTCAACGTTTGTAATAAAACGTCATTTAAAAAATAAAAATCAAATTCGGTGTTTATATATATTCGATAGAGTTCTTTATGGTCTATCTAGGTTATTAAAAATTGCATTATTTGTCATCATAGGTTACAACTACTATTACGGTATTACCTAATAGGCCGATGAATGATTAAATTAATTTAATTTAGCAGTAATAAGGTGTTGTTTACTTGATGTTTACTCAATAAGTGTTTACAAAACTAATTTATCTTACGAACATGACAAAGACTAGAAATCTTACCCGGTAAGAGCGATTACATAAACCGAGAGTCTTACCCGGTAAATGTTATTTACAAATCTTACCAAGTAAGTGCTTACCGGGTAAATTGTTGCATACAATACCGTCTTGAGAGACTAAAATATTGTTCGGTATGATATGATAGGTGATGGTGTTCAGTTATACTGATAAGTACTTACCAGGTAAGTGTTCAAGCAAACGATCCATAAACTTTTCTTTTGTCAAGGTATTACGTAACAAGATAAATGTAATTGAAAATTACAATTTTTTTTTTGTTTTTTAAAAGACAACCTAAATTTACTAGATCAAGAGTAACACACATAAAAGAATGCATTCAAGATTAAGATTATGTAAAGTGCAGAAATCATATGAGACGGATAAAATCAAACAAAGGAGAAACAAATTCACAAAATTGAATAATCAAACCATATTATGATTGTATGATTGTAAGATCATATTCTACACTTAAAATTTTACAGTAAATCATTATTAAGTTCAAAAAAAAAAAAATCTAAACCATCACCGTATTTTACTATAAAGTTTTAAGTATAAAAATATGGATTCACAGCTAAATCTTACATGATCCTATGTCTAATACTCAACACAAGAAATGAAATCTTATACAAAATCCAAAACAATTTACATATAGCATTACAAAGGTTTTAACCATCAAACTTCATTATTTTTGCACCTGCCGACATCTCAAATTTTAATTTATTGATTACATTTTATTTGTTCACACACATACAATTAACATCAATTCTTTTTCCAATTATTATACAACATCCCAAAAGAAAATTGAATTCATATTCAAGAGTGACGTCTAAGTATCTAACCGATTAATAAACCAAAATAAGATTATTTCCACAATATTTATACGCAAACCATTAATCATCGAATACTTAATTACCAACTTTTACTTTTGTTTTTTTATGTACATGAAAACAAAACTCTCTAACAAAAAATAAACACTCAACTAATATTCCTTTTTTCCCACAAAATTACATATTAAATTCATCATGACCACTTTAGATTTAAATTAATAATTAAAATATTCCTAAAACTATTTTTGGAAGGGATAATAGATGACATCCCTATCTACCTGGTTCAATTCATAAAGTAAGGATGTAATGATACCTTGATCATGGGTTAACTTTTGAGTCGGTCCATGGTCGCCGATAGTGATGGCCAAAAATCGTCTCGGACCGGTTATAACCGGCTAGGGATCGGTTCGCTTAAAAACAGTAGTCGGCCGTAACCGGTTACTGTTAAGGGGTCCCGTTGTCTTAACTGGTTAAGTTTAATAGTTAATTGGTTAACCTCGATTGGCTATAACTAGTTACGTAACCAATTAAAGATTAGTTAAGGCTATTTTTTTTTAAACTTTATAAATTATTTACAGCTTATAAATTTAGAATAGAGAGAGAGTTGAGAGAGTAAAACTTGCGGGAAACGAATAAGAGTCGAGACTCGAGAACACGAAATCACGAATTATAGCGAGAATTTTGCGTTTTTTTTTGTGTTTTTTGTAAGTTGGTAACTTGGTATTCAACCCAAACACCACACAACTTATTTATAGGGTATATGGGGGTAAAAACACAAAAAAATTCAAAAAATGAAGTCAAACGGTTCCTGACGGACGTAATAACGCATATAAAACGACTATTTTTTTAATTAAATCGGACCCGGTTATAACCGGTTCAAGTTCGTTTACGTCACCGGTTCCAGTACAGTTATAACCGGTTCAAGTTCGTTTACGTCACCGGTTCCAGTACAGTTATAACCGGTTATGGGAAAAACACCAAAAACCTTAACTGATCACATTGTCCGGTCTCTTAACCGGTTATAAAGCGATTCAGTTATAACCGGTCCTCAACCGGTTCGGTAATTGGTTAACCGGTCGGGCCGGTTATAACCGGTTACTAACGTCAGATGTCTGTATGAATCTCCAATATCTCGTTAACTTCGTATCAAGATGAGTGCATGAGTGATCCACTGTTAAAAAGAAATGATTAAAATATCCATGTGATTATTATCATTATTCAAACAAAAAATCAAATTGTTGAATTTTGTCTTGTGGTATTAAAAACGTCCGCCCTAAAGTCAACCCTCTTCCTTCTCTTTCTCTTTCCTTTTAACACATATTTCTTCTCTTCCAACTAAACTCTTCATATCTCTCTTAATACTTCCATGGAGATCCATCCAATTTCTCATGAATTAATATTTTTCTTTCTTCTTCTTCTTCACTTTCCCCCCATAAAAATTAACAAACCCCAAAAACCCCTTTTTAAACTCCGCCCCTTTTCTCCCCCCGGAAACCATGGGGAAAAGGCTCGGGAAAATTTGGGCCGTCCCCGTTTCCCCACCGGCCCCCGGAACGCTCACCGGAGAAAAGAAATCGGGCGTTTTTCATCTCCGATCCGTTAGACGATTTTGGGGGCCCCTCTTTTTGCTACGTTTTGACCCGATCAAAACCGCAAAATCGTCCCCTTTTTCCCAAAGTCCCCTCGTCGGCGGCGGAGGAAACCACCACTTTCCGGGCAATCTCCCCGGGGGCCCCCGTCTTTCCCCCAACACCCCCCACGCCTCTCTCCACGTCTTTCCTCGATGTTTACTCTTACAACGCCATTGATAAAGGGCCTCGGCTTTCGAGAGCTCAAAAGTCTTTCGCGTCGATCCCCCCTTCACTCCCCCCCGAGGAACTCGAAAAAAAATTTGGGCCCGTTGCCGTACTCGGGCCCGAAAATTTTTTTGGGGGGGTTTTTTTTCCCCCCCCGATTTAGCGCGGGGGTTTCCCAAACGGGCCCGATCCCTTTTCGGGGGGGCTGGA